>OZ007593.1:384925558-386125558 GCA_963931845.1 Maratus michaelseni
ATAAAAACAGCACGAAACAGAGTTAGAGCGTTTAGAAGAAGATTTCAGAAACAACAAGACAAAGAACTAAGAAACAAACAACACATAGAATATAAAAAAGAAAGGGCAAAACTCAAAAAGCTAATCAACAAAACAAAAAGTGAAACATGGAAAAATTTTGTAACGAAGCCACAGACATATACGGACCACAATATAAAATCGCCTCAGGCAAAAGAGCAAAACCAGCACGCCTAGTAAATATACTACCAGCTAGCCAAACAATCACAATAAAAGACACACTAAATTTTTTTCTAGACAACCTATACTTAACAAACCCAAACACAGAACATAAACTCACACCGGCGCCACCGAAATTCAGAGACATTAACCCACCAGACATAACAAAGCAAGAACTCAGCAGAATAATAAAAAACATAAAGCAAAACAAAGCTCCAGGATTCGATTACATAGACTACAATTTAGTTAAAAAAATACACAAAGCGACGCCACAATTAATGCTCTCGTTATTCAACGCATGCCTAAAGCTAAAACACTTACCAAAAACATTCAAAATAGGTACAGTAGTCCTGTTCCACAAACCGGGCAAAACCCCCCAAGACCCCAAAAACTATAGACCAATATGCCTGCTACCGGCCTTCAGTAAAATTTTAGAAAGAATAATATACGGTAGAATAATGCACCATCTGACATTAAACAAATATTGGAGCAAAAATCAATATGGATTTAAACAAGGCACCTCAACAGAACACGCACTAAACAACCTAATAAAAACGATAAAACAAGATAAAAAAGATAAATTCCAAACACGCAATGGACATTAAAGGAGCCTTTGACAATATCAGATGGCCAATAATAGCAAATATACTAAAAAACTCTCCGAACCCAACTTATTTAACAAACTGGATAATTAGTTTCCTAGAAAACAGATTTGTCACACTTGAGGAAAACGGAATAAAACAATCAAGACAAACCTTTGGCGGCTGTCCGCAAGGAAGTTGTCTTGGCCCGCTACTTTGGCTGCTAATAGCAGACGTAGCCTTAAAAAAGAACTGGGGTAAAAAGGTTAGAATCCAAGCACTTGCCGACGATTTCATCCTAATACTCAAAGCTAAAACCAAAGAACAACTGGTAATCTTAGCAAATAAAATAATAGAAGAATTCAACAACTGGTTAAAAAGTAACAATCTTACGCTAAACAAGGAAAAAACAGAACTACTGTATCTAAACAGACCTCGCTTACACAACCTCCCAGATCAAGTCTCGGGAAAGATAGAGGGAATCAAATTAGAGGACAAGGATCTAGAAGGTAAAGACCAAATCAAATATCTAGGAGTCATAATACACCGAAACCTAAACTGGCTGCCACATTGCCAGCACCAAACAACCAAAGTACGCAAATCATTCAGTATGCTGGGACAAATGGCAAAAAGAGGTTGGGGAATAAAAGCAGACATCATAAAAATTTGGTATCGAATAGTAGTGGAAAAAGTGTTAACATACCCAGCAAACACGAGATTTTTGGCCACATGTTGTGAACGTTCTGGCCAAAAAAGCTTGCGGCAATTTGTATCCAACCATTAATGTATTTTAACTGACGCTCCTCTACACCCGCTGTCAATCGTCAAATCGTTAACGGGCAAATGGGGAGAAAACTTAATGCATTTTCAGTGGCCAATAGCTAACGTAAATACGTTTCCGGTCACGATATACAAATCTATCATCGTTTAAAAGTCAGTGGCCCAGTATAATCTTCTCGACATTTTTATTATAAGAAAGAAAAAGTATTTTTACTTCACGTTTTATAAGATAATGTTTGTTATTTTAAACCTAGATTTATATATAAAGATGAATTATGTTGCATTTAAATATTGTATGCAATAAAAAATACACAAAAGTTTAAAGAGTTTTAATGAAAAAAAAAATTCCTTAAAAACTCTTAATGTTCTTTTAAAATATGCATGAATATCTTTAAATAAATATATTTTTGTGAGCACACTAGAATAAAAATGAATATATTTAATAGTTATTTTATATAATTTTTCATTGCTAAGATAAATAGATAACATATTAACATAAAATACATCCAAATGCTATGCTGATTTGAACAAATATATTAATAGCAATAAAGCTGCAATCTTCAGACATACATATTATGTAAACATATTTAAAAATTTAATAATCAATGCGAATTTATTTATACTTTTTTTAAAATTTCCATGAAAAAATATTTGTTATAAACAAAAGGAAAAAACGATTGTTCTTTGATTGTTCAAACAAGCTGCTGTTGTTAAACAAGTGAAAAAAAAAAATTTTTTTTTTTTTTTTTTTTGTGCATGATTTTATATTTTCTGTATATTATCCATAAATCAGTTGCAAAAAATAACTTATTTTACATTTTTTAAAACACTCCAAGATAAACAAAATTTGGATTTAAAAGAAAAATTATTTTAAATAGCAAATGCCTACATTTGCCCCCACCCCCCTCCTTCCACACACAATTCAGAGCAAGAAAACTTCTTTGATTCCCCCCGCCCCCCTCCCGCCAGGCCGGCAAACAGAGAGAGGGAATGGCGAACGAAGATTTCCCTTTTTCGACACATTATTTTTCCCAGTGGGGATTTTTCTAGATATTTTTAAATGTTTTATTTTAACCTGTGTAATAATTAGCATTTAGAAACATCCACTTTTAAAATTTAATTTTGTATGAGAAATTTTGAAGATTAAAAAACATTAATAAAGTAAATCTATTAAAAGATAGTTTTGTTTAGAAAGATGTACAATTTTTATTTTCTGCGGACCTGTAGGGATTTTTAGTGTTGTTTACAACATTTCTTCAATTCAAGTAAGAAAGAAGCAAGTCATCGAGCCATCCCTATGTGTTTCTGAAGCCTACAATCTTTACAAATAAGGTAAGATTATTTTTTATAGTGATTATTCCAGTCAGTTTAAAATTAAGTTAGTTAAAAATTAGTTTTCGCCATTCTCAGAGACAGATTTAAGTTCAAGTTGAGGAGGGATTCGTTTTTGAAAAAGCATCAGAAATTGTATAAAAAGCTGCCTTGTTTATGCTACTTATTCCTACACAACTATATAAAAAAAAGTACCTGACTGATCTCAAATCTGTCCCTGAATATGCTATTAGTAAGTTAACTTTGTATAGTATAATTATAGAGTTATTGTGCCAGTAACAAACAACATGGGAGATTTCTGATTTATATAAAAATTCAGCTTTTGTTTTTTCTGTAACTCCGTTCTATGTTTTATAATCTGGTTTATTGCTAACAATCTTAAACCAGTCATGAAGCGAAAGATAATATTTCATGATTACAATATCTTTCAGTGAAAATTTTACCTTATCTAGTTTTTAAGAAACTAATTTATATGTTCTGTATTTTCTGACGAAAATTGGATGTTTTTGTTTTGATAGAATAGAAAAGTTCAATTTTTATATACTAATGACTGGGTGTCTAGCCACCTGGATAACCTGGAAAAATCAAGGAAATTTATTTGGACTAGAAATGTCAGGGAAATTTACTATTCCTGGGAGAAATTGAAAAATTGTGAGAAAAAGTTAAAGAAATTTGAAACATCCAAGAAAAAATTAAGAAAATTTTTCTGAAGGAGCGTTACACAATCATTAACCATGAAATAAATATCTTGATGCTCAACATTTTTTAAATTAAAAAAAAAAATGTTTAACAAATAAGTAGTTTGTGCTTCAGAATCATTTGTGAAAGTTTCACTCTTGGATTCACAACTTTCAAGATTTTTTGTGTGTTACATCACAAAATCTCAAGGCCTGGAATGTTTTTTTTAATTGGTATAGAAAACCTGGAAGAAAGTCAAGGAAATTTGTTGCTGATTTGGTATTGACACCCTGTAAGGACCACATTTATAAAATTTCACTTATTTTTCAACTTTTAATAAAGTAGCTAATCTGATTTTAATTCATTACTGGGATGCTTAATTAGTCAATTTCCAATACTAGACACCCTATGTGACCATTACTAAAAGTGTAATTCCAGTAATGGTAATAGTTCATAAAATGTGTTGGTTTAATTGAAAAGCTAAGTAATCAGATTTTAGTTTTTTAATTTCACTTATCAGAATGTAATAAAAACAAATTTTTCTGTTATACCAGCACCATGCCAAAATGTATGCTAATCTGCTATTTATTTGACTGTGTTAAGGATTTTTATTGCAAACCGTGCTAAACATTGCAATTTGCTATTTATTCAACATAAATAATTTTATTCTTATCATTTAGTACTCGTAATTTTGCAAAATCTCTTAATTTGATACTTTTTGAATAGAAAATATTTATTAAATTATAACTTAATTTATTGTTGACACTGAGAGAGATTTTACCATTTGGCAGTTATCTGATAATGAAGAGGTGGCAATAAAATTGTTTTACGACTTTCGATCCATAAAATAAGTTTTTATTAAAAAAAAACCTCATAAACATCTTCATTCAAAAAATAAAATCTGTGATGCCACTAGGCTTTTGAATTAATCCCGGGTCCCTATGACTCTCTCATCCAAAAAACCCAGTCTTTTTTTTTTTTTTTACAAAAGTGGGTCCTTTTTTTAGAATTAAGACATATTCAATGTATTGTATTGAAAATATGCCTCTTTTACATTCTTTCAAGAAAAAAATTATGCTTCCTTTCCTAAAGGGACTATTTCAATGTTTTTTATGCATCCGTTCTTTAATTTTTTGCTTAAATGATGCACCATAGCACATCGTCAGATCACTGAAATGTTTACTGCAATGCTAAGAGACATTTACAATTTCCAGCCTCAGTTTAAATAGAGTTTTATTTTATTACTTTATTGCATAATATTTGCTCTTTTAAGTATATATTTGTATTCATTTAATAAAATAATTTGTGAAAGTCTGTAATTTTCAAATGTTAATTTTTAAATGCTCAGATTTGTCCCAACAGTGTTTTTTCAAATGATTCATTTCATGCAAATTTCATTTTGCACCAAATATTACCCTTAGTGACGATGGTGTTACTAAGGAAAAGGACCCAATATTTTTTAAAAGGTGGGTCGCTTTAATTAATTTCATGTTGTAAATATATATATTTTTAATAACAAACCAGATTAATTTTTAACAGAATTTTTTTCCCAATGAAAGTATGTACATTTTTTACTAAAAATTGTGGTTTTTTACATCTTACAAAATCTTTAACAAACATATGTAAATACCAAAGATGGTCTAAAAAGATGTTTTAAAAGTTATTTGACTTGGAATAAATTTAATTTAAATATGAAATAAATTGTAATGATCACAAGTACGATTGCATCTGTTAATTCCCAAATGCTGCAGATAAAAAGTGCTGCAACAATAGGAGATGGAAGTTTTCAGCTTTTCACTGAAATCAGCTTTTTTTAAATGTCATTTTGGCTGTTTCTAAGACTGATGCAAAAATGTGAAAAAATCATGACCTGAAAATTTGAAGGGAAGGAAAAAGGATAAATAGATAAAATTCTGTGCTTTTAAATTTGCTGTATAATATGCACAACACTTTAAATATAAAACTAATAATATAAGCTTAAAAACTTATTTTAAGATGCATAACAAAATAATTATTAACTATGTAGGGGAGACTGGTATACACTGGACCTATGGACACAGTGGACCACCCCTAATATTTTATTTATTTACATTTTTTTAAAGCTTCTCTTCTATCCTAATAGACAACAGAACTGCACTGATTATTTATAGCCTTCAGAAAATGTTTAGCTCAGATTGAACTATGTTATCCTGATGGGTTGTTTTGAGCTTCTGAAAGTAAAATTTTTCATCATATTAATTTTTTTTAGTAATTAAAGTGTTGTAGATAAATTTGATTAAACAGCTTAATTTGAAAAGCTAAGATACTTGTTTTTATTTAACTTTAAAGTTAATATGTTTCAAAGAAAGCTATAAACAATATTAATATGATTATTTATTGAACTTCAACATGGGGCACAGTGGTCCACAACAATCCACTCTGCTTCTGTATGCAGAATGTTCAAAATATTTAATAATTGCTTATTTACTATAAAGAAATATTGTTTAAAAGTAGTTATTTAACTGTAAAATAAAGTAAACAAAGAAAAATAATTTATTTAACATAGTAAGAAATATTTTATTTTATATTTACTGCCTTTGATAAATATAACTGTTGTCTAATTGGTTATAATTCTATTTAAGTAAGATTCGTGAGACGCAAATTAAATGGAAATCAGTTTATTTTTCCAGAAACTGTGAATGATTTCATAATACTATTGCTCCCAGACCCAAAAGTGTTTCAGGAAAATTCCAAGTTCAATCTTACTCATAAGTGTTTTGGAATTTCATTTACAAAATTTAATGTGTGCTGATTTTTTTATACTTAAGTAATAACTATAACTAAATTGCAATTGCTCCTGTATTAATCTGTTGTTATTTTCAAAATATAATATTTTTTTTTTCGAAATGTTACTTGTAAATTTATATTACTATGTTATTTTGCAGGTAAAGGGAAAATAAAAAAGAATTAGATTAATGAAAAATAGATTTATACTGTATTTCAGATATACTTAATAGCGGTCCACTGTGCCCCGGTGGGTGGACCAGTGTGCATTTTTTTTTTTTTTTTTTTTTTTTTTTTTTTTTTAATGTATTGAAAACTATGTTATGAGAAAATTATGATGAATGTATAAGGGTTTAAGGAATATTCAAAAATATTTTCATGCAGATCAGTTTGTCCATTACAGAGAAAAAAATTTTAAACTGGAAAAGTGGTCCACTGTCTACCAGTCTCCCCTATGCTCATTTTTTTTTTCAACTGTTCCCAGTTTTGCCAAATATTCTTTCAATTGCGAAATGAAAGGGGGGAGGGGGGGAGAGAGAACTAAAATAAGAAAAAAGAAATAGTTTTAAAAAAAAGTATTGCTTTAAAAAGCACTAAACTAAAATACATAAATTTTTAACCTATTTAGTGTGTATCACATGCCTGTGATAAAAGTTAAAGGTGGAAAATTTCGCACAGAATTTTTTATTATGCGGGATTTCCTATTTTATATGTGATTTGCACAATTCCACATGCTATTTCAAATTCTGTCCCTCAAAGAAAATTCCCTTTCTCCCAGTATCATTAATGATGACTTGGACTGTTAGACTAACATTAAAATAAAGAAATTTAAAAAAAAAAGTAGTTTTTAATCAAAGAAAAAAAAAAAGATGGTTAAAGTGTCATAATTTCAAAGTTGTATCTAGTAAAAATGAAGTAGATTTTGGAAATCATTTCTCTGTATAATGAACAGATGAAAGTATATTAAACTAGGTAAATTATATCCAATGGTTGGAGTATCATAGTTGAGATTTTTTACAACAGAGCGAAAATATGCTGGGACCAGGACTCGAACAAAACCAAAGTACTCAGGTTCGAGTCCTGATCCCAGCATATTTTCGCTCTGTTGGAAAAAATCTCAACTATGATACTCCAACCATTGGATATCATTTCTCTGTAATTTATTAAACCAAAGTGTATTTCCAACGATTCCATTAACAAATGTGCAAATCACTATTTTTACAAAAAAAAAAAAAAAAAAAATACCAGTCCAACACAACGTGGGAACAACTATATCCAGGCTTAGTCTGGTCTGACCTGGACACCAAACACTAACCAACCTTTGCCAGACTTGATCAGATACAGATCCCCATGCTGGATTTGGCAAATTCCTTTACTGTATCAAAATAGAATCTGATCGAGCCATATCCATTGAAAATTGTTCATATTTTGTCTGTTTAGTCCAGCCTTTTTAAATTTCTTATTCCTTTAAGTCTTTTATCTGTCCAACAGGCCTGTTTTTTTTTTTTAATCGTCCCAGCAAGTTTTAAAAATTGACTTTGTGCTGTTGGCATGTTTGAAAATTTCTCTTTATTTTGTACTATATTTTACTCGTAACAGGTTTGGGATTAGCCTGCTGTCCGCCCTCTTGTTTTTTAAATCAAAACATATTTGTTTTGTTTCTCATTTCCAAAATAATTTTTATCCTTATTGACTTATTATAAACTTGTTATTTAATTTTATTGACTAATTTATTTATATTTAATAATAAAAGTTAAAATGTTCTGATTTAACTTGATTATGTCTGAAACAAATCAAAACAACAAATGTTTTGATTTATCGCCTGCGATCAGCCATCTCATTTTTTAAATCAAAACATTTTAACTTTTATTATTAAATATAAATAAATTAGTATTGTGTTTTCTATTTAACTTGATTAAGTCAGAAATAAAACAAATGTTTTGATTTATTGCATGCGGTCAGCCATCTCATTTTTTAAATCAAAACATTTTAACTTTTATTATTAAATATAAATAAATTAGTCAATAAAATTAAATAACGTGTTTATAATAAGTAAATATGGATGCAAATTATTTTGGAAATGAGAAACAAAACAAATATGCAGAGTTGTCAAGTCTCTGGCTTTTTGAACACCAGTAATTTTTTTGAGAAAATGTTGTTCTTTTAAATCGCAAAATGCTCAGATTCAATAAAACAACATTTTCTGTAATAAATTACTGGTATCCAAAAAGCCGGAGACTTGGCAGGTCTGAATATGGTTTGATTTAAAAAACAAGATGGCAGACAGCAGGCTAATCCCAAAGCTTTAGCCTCTTACTGTTTATTTATCTCTCCCTATTCACTGCCTTTTATTTTTATTTTTTTACCCTTCCTGTTGGTGTTTTTTTTTTTCTCCCTGTTTTTTTTTTTTTTTTTTTTTCCCAAAAGGCTTTTTTTCTTTGCTGCTCCAAAATAGTGATTTTCGTTTCCAAAAAAAATCATTTTGGCTGCTACTAAAGTTATCTCTTCTGCTCCAAAATGATGTTCATGCTGTTCCATCAGCTAGCAAATCAAAACAAATGCAAAATTGGCAGTTTGCATGCTTAAAAAAGGAAGTGACTGAAAAAATGTTGTGGGGGAGTTTAGAATAAAGATTACAAAATTGGTGGGAAATTTAGACACTGTACATTGTACATGAATCCACATATCTTATTTTATGATTTTCTCAATATTTTTGATAGTTTTAATTTTGTTGATCATTTCTTGCTGCACTGCTTACTTATTTTGCTTTTTAACTTTTTTTTCGGTGATGCGGCTTTATGGTAAGTGTGGGCACCTCTGCAGATTTTTTTTTTTTTTTTAATGTAATTTCAGAGGTGCGGAACATATTCTCGAAATTACAGTATTTATTATTGATTAAATCAACCACTTGTTTCCAACCTGTTTGTTAGTGATTTTTACCTTCCAAATTTTCCTTCCAAACTCAAATTTTAACAACTAAAAATGGTTTCAAAAAAAGAGTGAGAATCTATATAATAAAAATCCCTGACGGCTCGGCCTATAGGCACAGGTAGATTTCGAAGACACAGACTGTGAAACCCCTGTTTGTTGGGAATTGCAGAAGAAATTATCTTTCTGCCATGATGCAACAGTTGGAACCGTCCACTTCGAAGCCTAACTTGTTTGCAGGCGGAGCCGGCAGGAATTTTTTTTTGCTATAAGGGTTGGTCCTATAAAAAATTTGTCAATATAAAAGTTTTAGATAATATTAAGAGGAGTTATAATAAATTTAAGCGGATTTGATATATTTTGAATTGACGAAATTATGAATTTTTTTCTTCTAACCCCCCCCCCCTCCCCCCTTGGGGCCATTTTTCTTAATATCAAAAATCTGTCATACATAAATTTTCGGCCCTTTTCGTAGAAGTAATAATAACTTTAAACGGATTCGATACGTGTCATAATTAAGAAATTATGGGGTTTTTTCTGTTTTCACAAAAAGCCCCCCGTTTCCCCCCCACCCTCCTGGTCAGATTTTGTCCGTTAACGAACTGGACCGAGATTTTATGCCCCTTAATTTTATGTATCAGTTTGGAAGAGATTTGTGCAGAATTATTGCAGTTATCATGTTCATAAAAAAGTGACATATATATATATATAAAGTTTTGAACTGGGGTGGTTCTGGGAGTCAGGATCTGTGTAGAACTGCAAAAATTCCTACTTAGGGGAGAATGTAATAGGTAGTATTTCTTACGAAATCTACTTAAAAGCACAAAGCATTTGACACTCAACAATTCCGGGGTGCCCGCTTCACTTTTTCATATGCCAGTGATCATATCATTGTGATTGTTAATTTTGTATTGTTGCAGCTTACAGACAAATATTGTTACATCATCATTATAAACAATAAAACTTCTGAAGATTTTCTAAACACAAAAGATTCATTCATAAACTATGGAGGAGGTAAGTGTTCAAGATGTAGTCTGGTGTAAAAAAAAATCCCTACAGGCACAGGTAGATTTCGAAGACTGTGACCGTGGGGCACCTGTTTATTGGGAATTGCAGAAGAAAGACCTATATTTGCCATGGTGTGGCTGTTGGGACCACCCACTTCGAATATATACCTCTGCCTGTAGGCAGAGCCAGCAGGGATTTTTTTGTTTTTAATTTTTTTTTACCGTAAGAGTCGGTCCCATAAAAAACTTGTCAGTATAAAAGTTGTAGATAATATTAAGAAGATTTATAATAAATTTAAGCGGATTTGATATCTTGTGAATTGACAAAGTTATGAATTTTTTTCTTCTAAACCCCCCCCCCTTTTTTTTCCCCCTTGGGGTCATTTTTAACGATATCAAAAATCTGTCATGCATAAATTTTTGGCCCTTTTCCTAGAAGTAATAATAACTAAACGGATTCGATACGTAGCATAATTAAGAAATTATGGCATTTTTTCTGTTTTCACAAAAAGCATCCCATTTCCCCCCGTCCTCCCTTGGTTCGATTTTGCCCATTAATGAACTTGACCGAGATTTTATGTCCCTTGATTTTATGCATCAATTTGCAAGAGATTTGTGCAGAATTATTGCAGTTATCATGTCCATAAAAAAAGTGACACAGATAGATAAATAGATAGATATAAAAAGTTTTCAACTGGAGGTGGTTTTGGGTTCTGGGAGTCATAATCGGCATAGATCTGCAAAAATTTTTCAAAAATTCCAACTTAGGGGAGAATGTAATAGGTAATATTTCTTACGAAATCTACCTAAAAATGCAAATGAAATCGGAAGGAAAGAATACCTAACTTGCAGAAAATCAGTTTATGTTTAAATAAAGGGATTAAATGCAAATTATTGCTATGTGTGTGTGTGTGCATGCTGAAATAAGTTTTGATTTGAAAGAAGAAAAAAAAAAATATTCATTGGCATCATATACAGAATCAGTTATGATTTTTGTTTTTAAATTTCTAGTTGAATATGATGATTGCTTATTATTGCAACCTATTACAATTTATTTTCATATTTTTCAGGAGAGCAGTGAATCAATTCCGAGATATACTTGTGCTCCTGAATCTGAATGTTTGTCATTCAAGAAAAGGTAAGTACTTGTCAATTTGCAAAGAGTGTGTGTGTGTGTGTGTGTGTGATGGTTTCAATAGAAAAGTAAGAAATCATGACACCTTAAATTGGATACAATGCTACAAAATGTTCAAGGTCCTTTTTTTGTTTCAAATCAGATTTTTGTATTTCAGAATTAAAACTAATTAATCTATCACATTCATTTTAAAGAATAATAACATCTCTAAGTTAAGTGATTATAAATTCATTTGAAGTAAATCTATAAAATTTAATTAAAATTTGAAGAATAGCTAATTTTAGTAAAATTAAATATGTATTTTTTAAATATTTCTCCCTTGTATAAAATGCATGGCACTTTTATTATCTGCACATTGCATAATTACGTAGGCACTCTGGTTTGTAGACAATTGTATAGTCTATATGACGTAAAAGATTGAAGGTACTATGTGTTTGAAGAAACTGGCTGCTTTTAAAAAAGAAAAAAATAATTAAACAAATATTAAGTATCCTTTTTTTGTTTGGTAACAATTTATTTCGCTAATGAAATCTGTTGTGCTGCCTCACAGAGTTCTGAACACTGTGGCTCTGCCTCGCCCCATGGAGCCCTAGAATCTTTTTGCATTTGAATCTACATTTTTTAAAATTTTTATGTTATAATACTGCTGTCTGGAGAAGTATTTTTTATTATGGAGAGTAAAAAACAAAAACAAAAAAACATTCTTTCTTTTTTTACAAAAAAGTCATCTGGAATTTATAAAAGTGATAATAAGGAATAAAATGGTGGCAAGCAATCAAAACCCAATTAATCAGAAAGTTTTTATTTATATTATTATTTTATTTGTTCTCCAATTTTTATCATAAGTTGCTGGATTCAAATAAACCTTCCTCCTTCCCTCAAGCCGGCTAATATCGATTATGTAATACGAGCGTGAATGGTTTATTTTAGCAATGGATATTTTACATAACTTTTGAGTTATTTTGCAAACTTAATTAGTTGTGCTATTTCTCATATATGGATTTATTTTACAAGCAAAAAGTTTTTTATTATTCGAGCTGGTTTATGTACATAAAAAAGTTTTTTACAATTATAGTTGTTTACAATTTCTATCAAGAGCAGCATCTGTTATTCATCTTAATCACAATCTTAACTTAAAATTCTAATAAGATATTTCATTATGGATGTTGCTAAGTTCCAAAATATTAAGAAATAAACTTAGAAATTATATTCAAGCAAAAAACATTTGTAACTTTTATTTCGAATTAGGCAAAAACAAGTTCATCAAATGTACATTTTAAAATAATAAAAAAATCATAATTATTTGAGTGATTTCGACCAGAAAATAAACAAAAAAAAATTTTTCCTGTTACATTATTTCATCAATGTCTCCCTCATCAGATATAGATTTTTGAGTACTCAACTATCCAGACATTTGAAGCATTCGGCAATCAGCATTTCCCGAACCAGCCGGTTAATTCAGCCTTTACAGTATTTTTTTTTTTTTTTTTTTTTTTTACCAGAGATATATAATTTTGTTAAGTTTCATTAGAAAACTCGATTTATATGTGTTAAATGTTAGTGTGTTCCTAGTTTATATGTTAGTATAATTATGTACTGTTCTAAACTAAAACTATGTGACTAATAATTCTAACCTCTGCTTGTTATTCTTTTTTTTAAATTCATAGAAAACTTTTGTGTTTTTTTTAAAAAAATGGTGGGAGGGGGGAAGAGGTTTGACAATAAATATTTTTTTACTGGCGACTAGAAATTTTTGCTGGTTACCAGATTTTATCAGATTTGTAAAGCCCTGACTATTAGCTCTGTTTTTCACTCTGAGTGTATCTGCAGTAGTGTTTGCTTCTTTTTGCCTTATTTTGATATTATAATGCAGAACTTTTAACATGTGCAGGGTTGTAAAATGGTTAAGTTTTCTTTAATAAAATTTTGTTTTATGTGTTTATTTGCACATTGTGATTGAAATTTTAAATACATCTCCAAAGTTTGAAGGAAAAACACCAACTCATTTCTGCTATTACACGAAAAATGTAGGTTGACTTTAAAATGTCAATCCTAATTTCTGTGAATTGCTAGGATCACTTAGTTTTGTTGTTTCTAAATATGTTTCCTTAGAGTTTGGAAATTTTTTTTCTTCGTGTGCACCATAAGATTTTTGCAGTTCTAATATCATTTTTCTTTAGTGCTGACTCTAAACCAGTTTAGCACGGTGCAACGCCCAGTGTCCCTTAAGGCCCTTTTGGTTCTTTCCTTTTACGATTGTGGGAATAATAATAGTAAAATACGTCCATCAATCTAGAAAAAAAAAATCATGAAATTCACCAATCGTTTGCGGGGAAAAAATCATGAATTTCATCAATCTTCCGCAGGAAAGAAAAATCTCAATTTTCCATTTGGTTGCTTGGAAAAAAAAAAAGCGAAGTTTGCCTATCAGTTGTAGGAAAATATCATGAAATTCTTCATACTGTCAAGGAAAAATATCACAAAATTCGTTTAACAGTTAAGGAAAATATCAGAAAAGTTGATATATATTTCAGTCGGACACGAAGAAAAAATAATGAATTTCAACATTCTGTCGCGGGAAAAAATCGCAAGATTTGTCATTCGGTCATGGGAAAATATCGCAAAATTCATCAATCGGTTGCAGGAAAATATCACAAAATTCTTCAGTTAGTTGTGGGAAAAATATCGTGAAATTCGTCAAACGATCACAGGAAAATATTGCGAAATTTGTTAAGCGATCGTGGGAAAATATTGTGAAGTTCATTAGTCGGTCATGGAGAAAAATTGCAACATTTTTCAGTCAGACACGAGAAAAATATTGTGAATGTCTTCAATCTCTTGCAAGAAGAAACACTGAAATAAAAAAAATCATGAAATTTGTCAAGGTCAAACCAATGGGGAGGTCTACCTTTCAGCTTAAATTGGTTGCGGAAAAAAATCGTGAACTTTGTCAATATGTCATGAGGACCCCCCTCTTCTCCCCCCCCCAAAAAAAAAGAAAAAGAAAAAAAAAGTTAACCAATTGGTCACGGGAAAATACTGTGAAATTTGTCAAACAGTTGTGGAGAAAAATTGCGAGAGATTTCAGTCAGATGCAGGGGGGAAGGGGATCACGAATTTCACCATTCTGCCGTGGGAAAAAATTTCAAAATTTGTCATTCTGTCGCTCAAACCACCTCACCGCAAAGTTTGTCAATTGGACGCGGGAAATATGTAAAATTTGTCAGTTGGTTTGTGAAAATATTATGAAATTCATCAAATGGTCACGGGAAAATATTATGAAATTCGTCAGACGATTGCAGTAAAATACCGCAAAATTCATTAGTCACTTGTGAAGAAAAATTGTGAAAATTTTCAGTTGGACACGAGAAAAAAAAATCGAATTTCTTCAATGTCTCGCAAGAAGAAACAGGGAAATTAGAAAAATCGATCGTGAAAAAAATCTTAAAATTTGTCTCTCAGTTGCGAAAAAGAAAAAAAAAAGGTGAAATTCGTCGATCATTCACGGAGGAAAAAAATTGTGAATTTCGTTGATCTATCGTCGGAAAAAACCCCATGAAGTTTGACAATTGGTCACGGGAAATTATTGAGAAATTCGTCAATCGGTCTTAGAAAAATATGGCAAATTTCGTCAGTCAGTCTCTGTGAAGAATCGCGAAATTATTCAGCCGGATTCAGGGAAAAATCGTGAATTTCATCAGTTTGTACCAAGAAGGTACAAAGAAATTCGTGAATCTGTTGTGGAAAATATCGAGAAAATTTTCAGTTGGTGGGGGGAGGGTTAGAATGCAAAATTTGTCGATCTATCATGCACACAATATCTTTTTGGGCAGGATTTCCCCCCTCCCCCCATCCTGCCCTGAAATTCAAGCCCTGTTTAATTTTTCTAGTGAGTTTCAACTTTCATACCTACATAATTTTAGAAAGTAAGTTTTTCAAACATTCATGTAATTTATTGAATCAAAGGATACTCAATACATCATTCATCCTGTAATTAAAAGGCTATTAAATGATAAGATATCTTTTAAGCGATGACCAAAAAATCATTTTGTAAACTTTTTCATAAAATTTAGTTAAATCGTAATATTTTAACAAAACTGTATTTAAAAAGTTATCATAAAAAGGTCTTCGTCTGTTACCAATTGCATAGGAATTGTTCATTTTTAAAGTCCTTTTATTCAAAAGTGTTATTTTGCAGTTTGTTAAAACAGTTTAGCAGAGTTTCATGAAATGTAAACTAGGGTTTAATCTAGTGCTAGCCAAAAAGCTAACTGAAAGCACCTTTTGCCCCCAAAGCATTTAGTGGATTTGCCAAATAGTGACAGCCAAAAAAATATATATCATTTCCATTTTGTTGTTCTGCATTTTGTAAACCTGCTGCTGCCGTGTAAAAAAAAAAAAAAAAAAAGCTTCACCGCCTCTATCCTGGCAACTTACTTCAAAATTTGTCTCGTCCTCCCTGTGCAAGCATCTTACAAATAGTGTGATATTATTTGCGTTAGGTGTATTGAGGAAATTAAAAGAGTTTGTTTAATTTTTGTTGATGATCCCAACTTTGGAAATAAAACCGAAACGGTTCATGAATGAAAGTTGTTTAGGCAGGTTCTGGCTACAAGGGGTAAAGAAATGAAACCAGCTGATTGTATTCTTTTTTCCCCATAAAAATGGCATACCTGACATGTTTCCCAATGTGACTTCTTTGTATGAATTTATAGCAACAATTATGTTGCTTACAGCAGATTGTGAAAGAGGATTGAGTCTCGTGAATATAACAAAAACTGACTTGAGAAATAGACTGACAATCAAAAATGTAAGTAACTTAATTATGATTAATTTGGAAGGGGAAGTTTGAAAAGAATTTCCATTTAAGAAAGCATTTGATGTGTGATGTATGACAAATCTCGAGAGGGTCAATCTTACAGACAGGGTTGTAAAGAAACCAGGTTTTTTTCAAAAAAACCCAAAAACCGGGTTTTTTTGGTTTAAACCTGGTTTTTTTGGTTTAAACCAGGTTTTTTTGGTTTAAATGATTTTATATTTTAGAAGAAAGATTAATATTAATATTTTCAAATATTTGAAGTCAAGCATTAAACAAAAATTACTTTAAATTATTTTGTTGCAATTATATAATAAAATTTTTACTATTTTAATTTAACCATTATAATAGTTTTTTATTATTATAATATTTTAATATACAATAAAAAATAAAAATTATCACTTATATATGTATACATATAAATCAATCACTACTATTAACACACTAGTCTACATTTTCTTTTAAAGAAAATTAAACTAAGAAATTTTAACTGACACAAATAACAACTATTTGAAAACTATTTGCAAACTGAAGATAAAGAATCACAAACTAATGAAATATATCCAAACATTTTATTAAGGAAAGAAGAAAAAAACTTGACATTTCTTGAATAGATATCTTACAGCAGTATTGAATAATAGGAATGAATAGTAAATTTTACCCTCAATCATTGTTCATTTGTTTCATTACGACCACTAATTTTGATGCTTTCTCTACTCCTAATCTGTTTCGCAATTTTGAATGAACTACATCAAATATTGAAAAAATCCTTTCAACACAGGCAGTCGATGCTTTGGCTGTAGTTAGCATGTTCACAAATTCCAAATCATTCTCCGTAATCAAAGATTTACCTGAAACATTATAAAAACTATTCCACCATTCAAAGTCAGACATTGTATCAACAACTTTGGGGTAAAAAAACACATTTTGATCATGATTATGAAATGGTTCCAACTTCCCCAAAAATTTTAATGTAAATGCTAAGAAACCAGAGCCACATTTTTGTTTGATAAATTCAAGACCCTTGTTTTTCTCTTCTTTTGTGACATCAATTCCTAGGTTAGAAATCAATACTGATGAGCTTAAAATAAATGCAGCAAAATGTGCATCTACTAATGATTGTTCATATCTCTGTTTATACGCTGGTGATATGGCCTTTTTATTGTTTGATGTTGATGCTTCTTTTAGCTTCAATTCTAGCTTTTTCCATGCTAATACACATTCAGCGAGAGAACAGCTATTCCTCTGTACAAAATCAATAGTTTCAGCGATTTGGTTTCAGAATCACAATCATGTCCTCAACATTTCTTTTTAAACAGATACTTAAGATTTTACTGGAGATATCACTATCAATCTCAGATCTGTGATCCTCACAAACTTTTGTAAGAATTGACTAATTTTTAACATAAGATTCAAGTGAATCACAATAAGTATTCCATCATACCTCTAGAGGAAGTACCAACGCACTTCCACCTTCTGCATGATACCATGCTTTCGGGAGATGATGATTGTGAAAATATTTTTAAATATTTGTAAGATGTTTTGTTACATCACTTTTAACCAAATCTTTGGCTAACAGATTTAAAATGTGGGCACTGCACCCATATGTAAGTCGCGAAAAACCAAGCTCTTCATGCAGAATGTTTCTGGCAGAAACCATATTTGCAGTATTGTCTGTGACAAAACTTGATATTTTACATTTGAACTTTTCTTCTGCTGTCTGCACTGAACTCAAAACCAAATTTGCTAAATAATTTCCAGTATGTGATGAGCCGGATGTGTCAATAGTATCAACAAGAGTGACTTTACCACACTCTTTGTCTTTGATAACACTTATACACACAATAGGTTCATTATGGATGTTCGATCATCCATCCATTGCCATGCAAACTGTTTCGTTTTCTAAATCAGCTTTACATCTCTGAAGTTCATCATTGTAAATCTTGGGCAACCATTTTTCTTTTTTAAATAAAAGTTTTGGTATTTCAAAAAAAACCAAGCCTGGTTTTTTTTAAAAAACCATTTGGTTTAAACCATGGTTTAAACCAGCGTGGTTTAAACCTAAACAACCCTGCTTACAGAGTGGTGCACTGTTTGTATATTGTATAATTAAAAATAATACTCATTTATATAGAAATTTTGTATAAATAAAAAAAGAAATCTTGGCTAAATCTATTTTTATTTGGCTAACAGTTATTGGCTGCAATTAGCCAAAAAGCTACAAATATCTTTTTCCTAGATTAAACTCTATAAACATCTTGTACAGTGGAACCATCAAATTACTCAAAATTTTTATTCTTCAACTCATATGCTTAGAAAATGTTTGCTTTAAATGTTTTAATATCTGTTTCAAACGTGATGATTCAGTTTTGTGATTATTGTATTATATCTCTTCAAATATAGTGCATCTAATCTGGACATACATTTAATAAAAATTAAAAATGCAAAATTTAATAGAAAAAGATTAAATATTTTTTAAAGTTTTGCAGAAATGTGTCAAATAATTTTTGTTAACAAGGTTTTTAACTTTCATGAACTTTGACAATACTTAAGATTACACAGATTTATGCTAAATAATTTTTTTTTTAATTTATGCTATGTATCTAGAAGAGGAGGAGAGAGGGTGATAAAATTATTTGATCTTGTGACCTCTAAATTAACGATTTTTTTTCTTTTAATATGCCGTCATATAAATTATTTTGAATTTTGATTATATATATCATTTAAAAAAAATTAAAAATAAGGCAGGTTCTTTGGAGTAAAAGGACCTTCTTTAATACTTTCTTTGACCCTTTTTTCTTAAAATCATTGATTTAAATTAACTTTAAAAAATGATATTTAAAATTTAAACTTAAGGTATTTTGAAAATATTCTTATGTTTTGCCCAAAATATTTTGCAAATGTAAGATTCTGGAGAGGGGTTGAAAGCTCAAATCCATGTTTTTTTTTTTTTTTTTTTTTTTTTTTAATCCAATATCAGTAATAAAAATGTGGATTTTACATTGCTAACTAAGCGTAAAACCGACAGTGAAAAATGCCTGAGCCTCGAAGCTTGGCTATGCTTAGTTAGCAATGTAAAAATTCACATGTTTATTATTCAATAATTTCAAGTTAATTTCACTGCTGAAAATTAATTGAAAAATTAAAATTACTCAAATATCAAGTTTCTAGAATAAAATAACTGTGGCATAATAATATTTTTTTCATGCTGAAAAGAACTTCTTTTCCCATGGTATTTGTATTTAGTATTCAAAACATAATTGTAATTACTGATTAAAAAAATGTATAGTTGAAGAAAATATTTGTAACAAATACTGTAATATCACTTAGATTCAAGATGCGGCTTATACGTCTTTAAAAGTTAAATTTTATCTTTATCTACCAGTGCAGTGTATACGAAGCATTCGTGATTTTTTTCAAGGAAAAAAATCCCAATCATTTAATGTTGTTGAGTGAACAACCAGAAACAATATTAAAAATGCTTTTTTCATGGGTCAGCAATAATAATCACTCAAAATATGTAAGTATTCGGTGGCGGACGTGTTACCCTTCCAGGAAACAAAAACCGTATGTAAAATGCCATTGTTTTATGAGCGATGATATCAGATTTATAGCTTGGGGTTACACAATGTATATTCTTACTTTACAAAGCCATTTTCAAGTAAAAGTTATGTGTGAAGAAATAAAGTGAAGAAAATAAAGAACTGCTGGATTCTAGCAATGCAAAATTCTAGAACAATTCACAAAGTGAGCAATTCGACTTTTATGAAATGAAAGAAAGAGCACCCCTAGCTCATTCAAGATGATAATTTGATGCTATGCATCATATGTAAAGAATTTGAATTTAAATATTCAAAGTTATTCGAAAGAATTTGTAGAAAGCCTGTTTTTATTTTGGCACCTAGAAAAAAAAAAATAATTTAGGTGTCATTCAACAACCCTGACCTCTCATGAGTTTTTGTTAAGTGAAAATATAGGTATACTGCAATAAAATAATTTCATGGTGTACAAATAACTTGAACTACAAAGCTTTTTGTAAATAGTTTTTTTTATTATTTCTGTTCCAATTATATTTATAAATAGCTAATTAATAAGTGGTGTTTTTAAAGCAAGGCATTTAAAATTTGTTTTGTGAAATTTCTTTTTTGTTTTTCAGAAGAAGAATAAAAATCTGGAAAGAAAAAATTTCTCTATGAAGATGACTGTGGATTTTCAGCTCTCCTTCCAGATCAAGTTTAACAAACAACATCAGAAATTTAATTGTAACAGGATTAAATTTTCTTGTAAAATATTTCTGATAAATTTTGAGCATCTTGTAAATAATAATAATAATAAATGCTTTTTGGTTGGTTTGTTTTACATTTGTTGTGAAAAATAAATTTTTTGAAAAAAAGCCTTCAGTTCTAGTGTTTTTTTTTTTTTTTTAATATATATATTTATTAGTGCATGTGATGATGTTAAAGTCTTGTACAATATATTTATTATATTATATAATGATGTTCTATATATTTTCGCCTTCTTTTTACAGGTTAAGATATAATTCGATAAAAATGTTTTATGTAGACTATATTTTTAAAAACTGACAGCCTGATAAACTGTTTATACTAATCTGTTGGTTGATTATAAATTAGCATTGCTTGGAGATCAAGTATTAAAAATAATTTGCTGTATAAAAACTTTTGAAAATTTAAATAAAAATTTCGCCATAATCTAATTAACCCTTTCCGGCGCGGTCTGTTTGCAAAATGATGAAATAATGGACTGACACCGGAATTTACAAATGAATTTATTTGAAAATAAAAACTTGCTTATTTTCCGGAACTGTTAAATATTCTTGGTGCCGTTTGTCAGTTTTGGAATTAAAATTAGGTGTCCTTTTTTGTGACCACCGCCCGTTAAAGGGTTAAAAGTTGAGATTAAAATTTTAATACACATAATATTGTATAAATCAGTTTGAAATTTTGTTAGTCAAAAGGTCACATATCTCCTGCTGGAAGGAAAAATATTTTAAAGATTTCTTTATTGGTAATATATTTAAAAAAAAAAAAAAAAAAAAAAAGATAAAAGAAATTCTGAAATTAAATAAGGAGGAAAATAGTGGCAATTAGCTTTCTGTCAATTAGTGATATTTTGTAAATATATATGTATTGAAATTTTGTTCTGAAAGGAGGGGGGGGGGGGGAGAGTCCTTAACAGACTAAAACAACATTACAAACAAGGAATACTGCTACATTTTTCTGATTAATTATATACCGAAGAAATAAAGATAGTGAAATGACATTTTTGGAACAGACCTAATTTACATATATGCATAGTTATATCACTAAAAAAATTCTTAAATTCCAAAGATCAATAATGTCAACATTTTACCAATTTTATTAAATAAAATTCCTGCATTTTTGTTTTATTTTCCAGCTGGATTATTGGAAGAAACTTCCAGGTAAGAAATTGTATGTAAAACATTGTATTATAAAAGCACCAGTGGACCCTTGCGAAGATTTTGCACTGCAATCTAATACTTTTTAGAAATATATAATACACTTAGATGTAGGTTTAAACTTCTAAAGGAAAATTAAGGACTGAAACTATCTTCAAACAACATTAGTCGAGCCAGAATATCATCTCGTTTATTCCATCAAAGTACAGTAAAAACTGATCGAGCATACCAAAGACAAAAAACACACACATATATATATATATCTAGTATTTTAACTGCTTTAGAGGATGACATAATCTGTTTTGGAAAAAACATAGGACAAAGAAAAATAAATTGAGCATTTCAATTTTGCTTCTTAGTTATAAGTATAAAATAAACCTGTGCAGCAACTATGTCCCACTTTATCTTTTTTTGTACTATTTATTTTTATAACCATGTTGAGCAATATATTATGTGGTATTTTATTTTTGCGGCAACACTAATTTGAGGAAAACCTTTCATTTCATTAATGAAAACAATGCTGATTTAATTTTTAATTAACAGCAATTTTTAATCAAAAAATATGTTTTACCGAAATGTCAGAAGCTGGTTCAAAATCCTTTCTTGTGGCATCTCATTCATTGTTGTACATTTCATATTTTCTGAGAAAAGGAGATGTTGACAGCAGAAATAATATATACCAGTGGGGCTGTGCAAAGATTTCACACTGCAGTCTAATATTTTTTAGCAATATCTAACATTTTTTAGATGCATGTTTAAACTTCTAAAAAAAAAATCCAGCCAGAATATAATCTCATTTATTCCATCAAAGTTACAGTAAAAACTGACCGAAAATAGCAAGAACAATATATATATACATATATAAATTGTATTTTAACTGCATTAAAAGGTTACATCTGTTTAAAAAAAAAAAAACATGGGATAAAGAAAAATAAATTGAGCATTTGAATTTAAATTTTGCTTTTTTATCATAAATATAAAATAAACCCATGCAGCAACTATGTCCACTTCATCTTTATTGAACATTTTTTTATAATCATTGTTGCGGAATTTAATTTTTGTGGTAACAGTAATTTGAGGAAAAACTTTCATTAATTTCTGAAACCAATGCCTATTTAATTTTTAATTACTTGCAATTTTAACCAAAATACATGTTTTAAAGAAATGTAAGTGTATTATGTCAGAAGTCGCTTAAAAATCATTTAATATGGTATCTCATTTAACATTCTGCATTTTTTATTTGCTTCGTAAAAGGGCTGGACAATCCACCTGGTGAATTAGCTTGAAGAAACATGAGTTGAAACTACTTAAAAATTTACTCTCTTGAATAGAATAATTAAACATATACTTTAATTAAAAATTGAAGAAAATTAGTTTTTTTCCGTATTCTCACCATCATTGGTAATTTAACGTTCAATATATATTTTACACCTTGTGTTATCAACTTTCTTTTTATTAATTACAAATATGGCTTTTGCAACTTTTTCAGAATAACATTAAAAACTAAATCATAACCGTATGGCCTTTTATTCCGATCTAATGAGATGAGTGGATAAGGCCAATTTTTGCCTCCATTGGGACACCTTTTTTTTATTATTATTTTTGCTTGCAGACTGAAAATATGCTATACAAGATCTGAAACACTTTCGATTTTATTGTATTTTGACCTTTTTAATATGGGTTTCTTATAACACCATTGTAGTTTTTAACTGAAAAAGATTATAATGATAAAGTGAAACATGTATGTATAAAAGTCAGGCTGGTGTTATGAGCTCTTGTTAAAAAAAAAAATATATTCAAATAGATTTTTTTTTTTTCAAATTTTGAATAAAATATTTAGAGTTTTCAGACAAAAATTAGGGACCAGTAAATTTAGATTCTGAAGTTCAAAATATCTTTAAAAAAAAAAAAGAAAAAACATGTCCCTGCCAAAGGAGTAAAAATTGGCCTTTCTTGCTCAACTTTACTTTTTTGAGGACCATAAAAAGTATAATTCTGGCCAGCTTCCATTCATGATATCCAATAGTGGCATGAATATGGCTAGCTTTGGGCTATCATTCATTAATGTTGCCCATTGATGGCGACAAAGTGGCTAGCTTTCGGCATGCATTCATTAATGATTACCATTGATGGCAACAAAGTGGCTAGCTTTCGGCATGCATTCATTAATGATTACCATTGATGGCAACAAAGTGGCTAGCTTTCGGCATGCATTCATTAATGATTACCATTGATGGCAACAAAGTGGCTAGCTTTCGTTTTGCATTCATTAATGATGGCAACGAAGTGGCTAGCTTTCGGCATGCATTCATTAATGATTCCCATTGATGGCAACAAAGTGACTAGCTTTCGGCATGCATTCATTAATGATTTCCATTGATGGCAACAAAGTGGCTAGCTTTCGGCATGCATTCATTAATGAATCCCATTGATGGCAACAAAGTGGCTAGCTTTCGGCATGTATTCATTAATGATGCCCATTGATGGCAACAAAGTGGCTAGCTTTCGGCATGCACTCATTAATGAATAGCATTGATGGTATGTCGATGGCTGGCTTAAGGCTAGTTTACTTTTATGATGACCAATAAGTTAACATTTATGGCCAGCTTTGGGATAGCTTTTATTCTTAACAAACGCAGGTGGCATGGCTGTGGCGATCTTCTGGCTAGATTTTATTCACGATGATCGTTAATGGCTAAACTGTGGCTAGTTTTCATTAATAATTGCCACTTAAAGTATAATTGTGGCCAGTTTTAGGCTATCTGTCAGTTATGACTAACCACTTGTGGCACAATTATGGGCATCTTAATGTAGTTATGGCCAATTCTGTTGCGGCCACATTGTGGCCGGCGTGACAGTTTTTTTAAGTTGCCGTTACGGCAAACGATTGCGGCCCCTCATCTACTAGTTTGGGCCAAGGCTAACGTAGCCATCAGCGGCCCGCAAGTTCTGTGTTCGTTGGGTTATTTCTTTATATCTTTGAATATCATAAAATAACATATTTCGTTCACTTATAAAAATAAAAATATTTTTGATGATAAAAAATATTATTATTGTAAGGTATTATTTTAATGTCATATAAGTTAAACTGTTTCACAATTTCAATAGCAGAAATTTTATATTAAAATATGAAACAGTATTATGTTGTGGAAGATGGGCCACAGCAGTCAAAAGGCACATGCTTTTTCATGTAAATTGATTCACAAATTTCAGTAGGAAAAAATAAATTCAAAAACAGCTCATTGCGCTCCATCTTCACTTAACGCATTGTTAGTTAATGACCTCTCTTTAATTTATTATGGATAACTACTAGACGAAAATAATGCAGCGTTGATTGGAAGGGGGCCCTTACGAAATTAAATGTGTATCATCTGGTTCTGCCATTAGAGTAGATGAAATTCCTAATAATAACAAAAGCAGTTACGGCATTAATTATGATTCCAATGCATTTTAAAATTAAACAGTTACAGTTAGTTTGAAATTGCCTACACCAATAAATTTCAAGCAATTGTAATTTCCCCTTATATTGAATGAGATACGAAAACATGGACTGATCTATTAAGATAATTGGGTAGCTGTAAGTGTTTTGGTAAGTCATTAACATTAAAGCTGAAACATTCATAAATTCCTTTATTAAAATTTGAAATCCTAAAAATAAATGTAGTTTAATTAATATAGAACTCTTCATTTTTACATAGTTTGATATGATATTGTTATTAATATTATTGTTAATAATTTCTGTCTCTAAAATTGTAATTGTTGTATATTATTGAATTATTTAAATTTTGTATAGCATATCATAAAATATTTTTGACGAGTAATAATTACCGAAGCGTCAATTGAGACTCACTGTGGAGACCCGAAAAGTTTTTAGTTTCCGTCTGTCTGTCTGCCTGTCTGTCTGCTCCGCGATAACTGCCGCAAAAATGATCCGATTAGGTTTATTTTTGGTAGGTATGTTGGGTACCCGGAATTAGCAGTATAGTTTTTAGTCACATTTGGTTCAGTAGTTCGACAAATATAGAACATTTCTTTTTAGGTCATAATGCTTTTCAATGGGAAGTCAGAAGATTTTTTTAATTTTAACATTCACCGAAAAGAAAATGTCGCATTGGGATAATTGTAAATGCTAAATTATGGATGCTAAATTTACGAAATAAAGATCTGAATTTAATCGAATCGCTTTGAAAATTTGCTAATATATTTATTAGAATTTCGAAATTAATTGTATAAATTAGTGGAAAATTTTTCGAATTAATTTGAAAGATATGAAATATTATAATTTCTCATTTTTTTTACAGAAATTTCCAATGCATTTTTTTCTCTCTGTCGTTAAATGGTTGCTAAGCAACTCTATTTCAAAGAATATTAACAAAGGAAAATTCAAGTGACTCGTCTTATTTTGATGCGAAATTTTATTAACAAAATAGCTAATTTTCGGGTGATTTAAGTTTGTAATATGCTTTTTCTAATTAAATAGATGGGAATTTCTTTTAATTACTAAAGAAAGATTACCAAATCGGTTTTCTAAATAAAAATAATAAAAACGTTCAATATGTAAATTGAATATATGTCAAAAAAGAGAAATTTACATTTGTATAAGTATATTTTATACACGAAATTTTATTCAATTTCAGTAACATAGGATGTTTAGTGGTTGAAATATAAGTATTCTTTTAAGGATAGGATAAAATCTCTTGTACAAAGATATTGTTATTCTAACGAAATTAAAATAGTAAATACATCCCGACATATACTCAAGAAATGAAATAGCACAGTTACTGGAAATTGAGAATATAAAATTAAAGCGACAACGGGTGTTCAGGGGAGCTCCGGCCCCCTGAAGTAATGTATTGTTATTCTGAAAAAATGCAGTAATAAGTAATTTATCCTATCATTGCATAACATTGTGCTTAATACGATACCTTTAAAATTTTCGGAACTTTCGATAAATTTATATTCTTTTAGATGTGCAAATAACTTTAAAAAATTTAATTTTAGGATATCAAATATCATGCAGATGAAGTTAAAAATTATTGAGATTAATGAACAATGATTTGTAGAGCTGACGTTGAGGCCTCTGATCTCTAGATTTACTAGTTTGTAATATTTTGATGATATCATTTCACCAACACACAGTCAGCATACTATTACATAATATTCTTATTGTAACGTGCTATTTCAATGTTATATAAGTTAAACTGTTTCGCAATTTCTATGACAGAAATTGTATATTAAAGTATGAAACTGTGTAAACATAAACAGCATTAAGTAACTAACGTTTGGTTAAAGATTTTCATTAAATTTATTATGCTCAATTACGGGAAGAACATATTTCGCCGTTGATTGGAAGGGGGTATTCTCCAGGATATTGAATGCGGATCAGCTGATGCTGTCATCGTAGTGGATAAATATCCTAATGATGACACAAGAGATTACGGTAGTAATTATGACTCCAATTAAATTAATTTTAAAAATAAATACTTATAGCTAATTTAAAAATGCCTACCTTAATACATTCAAAGCAATTCTAATTTCCTTTTATATCCAATAGTGGAGGAAAAAGAATATGCAAATCTATTACGGTAATGATGCAGTTATAAGTGTGCTGTTGATTTCTCTAATATGAAAGATGAAATATTCACTTTGTCATTTATTTAAATTTCCTATTTCTTTATCCTTTAGTTAACATAATTCTTATAATAAATGTCGTTTCATTAACGCACATTTTTCTTTTCATTTGTATATTATTTCATTCGATATTATTATTGAACTGTACAATTAAATATTTAAAAATTTCGTAGTAATAATGAATGATTTTAAATATCTATCTATGTAAAAACTCCGTTTGCATAAATGTCAAAACCGTTTATAAAATTGAGGTTCCATAAACGGAAAATAATTTATTTTTACACGTTCAATGTGACACAATTGAAAGAAATATTTTTTTCATGAAAAGTGATAAATGCTTTGAAACGTGGATCGGAAATAGATATACTTTTTCTAGAGTGCTTTGCTCCCTGTGATATTCGTGAATTATCTACTAGGAAAATGGCTGTTTAACTGTCTTATAACAAACTTAACTGTCTCCAATTTCACATACACTATTGTCTATAACAAATATTACTTTTCATGTAATCTGATATAAAAAATATCGCCAAATTTGGCGATATTTCACCAAGTGTTGCCAAGTTTGGCGACAATTTGACACAAACAGATATGAATATAATTTAATGTGTATGCTTGGGAAAATGATTATAACAATGAAAGATAATTTATGAGAAATCGCGCTCACTAAAACTCATAAAATAATCCCAGATATGTTTTAATCTGCTGTTTTGTTTCAAAATGTCAGTCACCCTAGAAATTCAAACTGCTATATCTCAGCCATTTTTTAAGATAAAAGCAAAATAACCCTTCGGAATCCTTGTATCAAAGCCTAACACTTAAACAAAAAATAAATTTGATTTTCTAATTTTTTCGTATATATTCGTCCCCTCGAAGAGTACTCTCATGGCCCTCTACGCGTTTTTCAAAAGTGCAGTCATTGTGAAGTTTTCAAGTGTTTCTGAGACTCAAAACGAAAAAATGGGTTATAAGTGCCAGAAAATGCTTAAAGTTAATAAAATGAGAAGGTAGTTTTTCAATCCACTCTAATTTAAGCAACCACAATTGTTCCATAAAAGTAGTTTCTTTAGCAATCACTGTTCCAAAAAGACCAAGAAGGACGTAAATGCGTGCAATTTGAAAAAGCACATCTCGTTCGGTGAAATTACGATTTGCACTGATATTGACTTTGTACGTAATGTGTCTCACCTGAACTATTCCACAACATACCTGAAGTTTTGACTATCATTTCTCAAGCATTTGGATCAAAAGAAAATATCTGAAATTCAGTATGTTAAGCCTTATTAGTGCAAAATTTGTGTAAATTCAATCCTCCTCTTCGAGGGTTGAGTAAATTGAACTGACGCATCTAAAATTCATGTACGTGTGATGAGCCAGAGAGACAGTCATCCTTATAGAAATTTTGAAGGACAAATTTGGAAGTCAATGGAAAGTCTCTTTTCTCATTTAAAGCGAATTGTTGTAATATTTTAGTTGCTAAGTATGGAGTGCCCATGTTACAGTTGCTAACGGTTAACAACTGAAGAATCTTAATTGTTGACGATTTACTATCGTTCAATAGGACATTTAGAAACTTATATTGTAATGGATTTATTTCGATAATTCAAATCATTTGTTATGTTTTCGCGATGAATGCATAAATCTGCTTTCTAAATCTAATTAATGTAGAGAAGTCATTTTGAAGCCCTTATCCTTTATACAATAAATCATTTAATAAGAAAAAAGAAAAGTGTCCACTTAAACTGATCGCATTGTGCTCACAGGCTATTCACACTAATTGTATATTATTCCCTTATTTCAAAGAATAATGCCCCTCAAAAAATAAAGAAACCGACAATAAATTAAAGGGGAATTTTCCCCCTGTTTCCCCGCTTTATACTTAACCAATGCACACCCAAAACTAATCAAGGTAGTACCTTATCACAATAAACGTATGTACAAAATTTAAAGCAAATAGGCTAATTCTGCATGAAAAATCCACTTATCTAAATTAAGGCAGGATTAGCCCCAGCCCCCCCCCCCCTTTATACCTAACCAATGACCCCCCCAAAAAAAACTAATCTGGGAAGTGCCTTATTACAATTAACCTATACAGAAAATTTTAAGCCAATCAGATAATTCTGCATGAAAAACCCATTTATCTAAATTAAGGGGGATTAGCCCCCCTTCCCTCTTTTATACTTAACCAACGAACCACCGAAACTAATCAGGGAAGCGCCTTATCACAATGAAACTATAATCAAAATTTGACGCAAAACGGACATTTCTATCAATAAGAGTTATCGTGTTACGTACATACGTACATACATACAGAACGGGCGAACACATTAGCTCTCATGCTTTGATAACCTGTGAGCTAAAAAGCTTCCGCTAGTTGTTTTAGCGCTTGCATGAAATACCAAGTGTAATTTAATTATTTTTAGGACGGTCACAAAATTCCATGGTGTAGTTTTTATCAAGATCATTAGATTCCCCTATTTCTTACACGTGATGCAAAATTTTATATTCATTAAAAAAATTTGCGCAGAGAGTTTTCATAGTAGAATCGAATTCTGAACGCTGCCATAAATAATCTACTCTTTACGAAGCAGAATATTATTAGTAAAATAATTTCCCTACCCATTTTTTTTAAAGAAAACATATGTCTAATTATAAAATCATTTAAAAATTTTAAATGGAGAACATTAATATGAGATCATGTTGTATCAGGGAAAACATTTTTTTTTTCAATTTTAAGTTTATTATAATACGTAGTTAAAAATTGTGAATTAATTTCCATGCTTTGGTTTATACTTTATTTTCATCTTGTAATTAACAGTAATGGTTTAACTTGCATATAAACTGAAATAATAAATAAATTTGTCACTAATTAGTTATTACCACGTAAATACAATCTGTATAACTGACTATCATGATACGTTTCGTGATACCGTACATTTCGGCATATAACGCACTCAAGTATATAATGCGCAACTAAACTTTCAAAATTCCTTTTTCTGTTTTAGGTATATTCGTCGTATGACACGCAACTTCTTTTTTGTAAAGAAAACCTCATCCGATACGTAGCAAAAATTTTTAAAACAATATTATTGCAAAGTATAAAAACTATTACTTCTCATAATCTAATAGCTAAAAATATCGCCAAATTTGGCGATATTTCGCCAAGTGTTGCCAAGTTTGGCGAGAAATTAACACAAACGGATATAAATATAATTTTATGCGTATGCTTGGGAAAATAATTACAACAATGAAAGATAATTTACGAGAAATAGCGCTCACTAAAACTTAAATAATCCCAGATATTTAAAAAAATAATCCCAGTGTTTTATAAAATAATCCCAGATATGTTTTAATCTGCTGTTTTGTTTTAAAATATCAGCCAACCTAGAATTTCAAACTGCTATATTTCAGCCATTTTTTAAGATTGAAGTAAAACAAAAATGCTCCGGAATCCTTGTATCAAGGCCTAATACTTAAACAAAAAATAAATTTGATTTTCTAATTTTTGCGTATATATTTTTTAGTTTTAAATCTTTTAGTGGTCGTCGTTTTGAAACAAAATGGCGGACCAAGCTGGCCAACGAACTCAGTCGAGACATTGGTGAGCATAATACACACATTTATTTACATCCAAATCGGTTTATAAATACGCGTGCTATGGTATGACATAGATATATATATATATATAAATAAACATTTAAACTGGGAATAGTTTGCGGTTTTTTTTATTATTTTAAATTATTTAAAATATAATGAAATTGATATGTATACCGGAAGCGCACTAAAACATGCTTTCTGTATAATATGAAATGCAAAAGACATAGAGTTTACAGGATCACACGAAACATAATTACATAATGGTCTACCGGGTGAAATTGTTTGCAGAATATTTTGATGATGTTACACTATTTGTTACACTATATTACTGATTTTACACTATTACTTACTGTAGAAAATGACGTGCATAACAGTTATCATTCATTTACAGGGAGACACAAAATTTCGGTTACAGTACTTTCGATGCGTAATAAATGATAAAAGTACATTTTCAAGTGTGGCATGCGTTTTCAATTTTAACTAAAATTTTGCATATTACTAGGTATATATATAAATTAATAACTTAATAATAGGTAATATATATAAATTATGTAGTTCATATACAGGGCTTCACAAAATAATTCAAGTAGATTTCCGTTCTTTGATAGAAAATGCTAACGGGCAATTTTCAAATGTGTTATGAAAATCCTAACTAAACTAAATTTTTTCATCCTATGTAGTATATATACAAATCTATAGAACATATACAGGGCTGCACCAAAGAATTGGGATATTTTTCTGAACATATAGGGTAATTGAATAAATTGTGTTTTAAAATATGTTATGCGTTTTTCAAATAGTTTACTTAGATATCATCTTTCACCATACGTAATTTTGGTGTAGTATTCATAATGTGATGGAAAGTGTATCATAATCTATGCTTGACGCGTGATTTTCCTTTCTTGTTATTTCCTATTCTGATATTTTTCAAAAATTTCAAAGCATGCATGATATTTGTAAAGGAAAAGGAATAATTTACTGTTAAATATGACCCAAATTAAAAGTATTTTAACATAGTGTACTCCTTTTCATAAATTATTTTTATAGACAAAAATATGCATCACACGAGTCTGCATTGTTAATACATATTCTTAATAATAAGGAACATACCGCATTGCCATGTAAAGACAATATATATAACTGCCTAGCACGCTACATTACGTGATATCTATTTTTCATTTGCAACTTTTGTTTTATATGTCAGGGAATACTTCATATCTAAATTAAGATCCTCTTCTCCAATGAATCACATGAAATAGGCTGAAAATAGAAGTATTTTTATCATGGATTTTATGATAAAGAATTTTACCACATCATTTTTTTTATTCAGTTATAGTAAAAAGCATCAATAAAAGTTTTATGGGTGAATAACTTTGGTAGATTTCATTAAGTTAATAATAAGTTTCAGCACCAGTGGAATGAACTATATAAAAAGTATTGCAATTGATTATATCGATATTGAAGAAAAATGAAACAAAGTGCATCTCAGTTTTTTTATTGGATAAAAGAGTGCACACTAACTACTGCGTTTTATTAAGAATCTCTTGAGATATAGAAACAATGGAAATAAATAATATGGTTAAGGTTAGTTATTCTCTCTCTAGAACTAAATAACTTTTCTTCTTTATATTATGAGAAAACATTGTAAGAGAAAATCTTATATTAAGTATTTCCATTATCTTTCAAAAATTAAAAGAAAAAAAGTTAAAAAGCGAGTACAGTAATTATATTAATAGTTGCGTTTCAGAATTATTTTTTTACCTTCGGTTAATCATGTAAATAGCTAAGATTTTTTTTTTAAATATGTTTCATAGCATGAACGATAGTTGTAAAAAAATATGAATAACTGCAGATAAGTATGTTCAAATTTTTGAGCATTCTTAACAATGGTGTACACCTTTATATGCATTCTTTTTAAAAATGTTATTCTTTATTAACTAATTAGTCTGAGGCAAATGTTTAGCATGGGATAAATCTCATTCCGACGTTATTCCGACGCTCCTGCCCCAATTCCAATCCAACAATCCCTATCTTCCAACTAACACCATTCTCATTTTCTTCTACTTTTTAAGCACTTTAAGAGCACAAAAAATAATTTATTCGAATATTTAAAGCATTAAAATATTAGACAATAAGGTATCGTCTTTCAACATGATTAATTTTTTTGTACATAAATTTTATAATTACAAGTTTAAAACAAGAACGAAAAATCATGCGTTAAGCATAGATTATGTAACGGTTTTCAACAATACCAAAACACTTTTACAAATCTTTACGTTTAATAAGGTGAAATATGAATAAAATACCTATCTAAATAAACAAATTTCGGAAAACCAGAGCACATTTAAAAACCCAATTTCAGTAATTGCCACACTCAGAAAAAGGATTTGATTAAAACTACAAAACATTTTTGTTGAGTACATTTTGGTTGTTTTAGCAAAATTCAAGTAAAATTGAACCATTTTACTTCAATTAACAAAACATTTTTTGCTGGCGATACAAATTTTCTTTTGGAATTGCAAAAAAAAAAATGGTTTTCAACAAAAAAAAATTTTTTGTTGATTCAAACAAAATTTCCATTGACCTATATTTAAACAAAATTTTTGTTTAAATATAGGTCAATAAACATTTTGTATAAATCAACAATTTTTTTTTTTTTTTTTTTTTTTTTTTTGCAATTCCAAAAAAAAAAAACTTTGTATCGTCAGCAAAAATGTTTTGTTAATTGAAGTAAAATGGTTCAATTTTACTTGAATTTTGCTAAAACAACCAAAATGTATTCAAAAACATGTTTTGTAGTTTTAATCAGTTTCTTTTTCTGAGTGCAACAATATTCGGAAAAATATACGATTTCTTTTCTGTAACCTTGTATATGATCTATATATTTATATATATACTACATAAACTGCTTAAATTTAGTTCAGTTAAAAAACGCATAGCGCAATTTAAAATTCCCCTTCTGGAATTTCTGTCAATTTACGGAAATGTAATAGAGATCTTTTGAGCTACCCTGTATATCATCTATAAAATTTATACACACCAAGTGATAGGTAAAAAAATAGTTATGTCTAAAAACGCGTTCCGCATTTAAAACGCACTTCCAGAACTGATTTTTAACAGACAGTACTTTAACCGGATTATTTTTTGTGTCCCTGTAAATGAACAATGAATGATATACACACAATTCCCTATAGTAATACACTTGTAACGCACCTGATTTCTATATATCAATTTCAATGTATCTGAAATAGTGAAACATTATTAAAATACACCACGAACGTTCTTTCCCCATAGACCGTAATGTAAGGGAATTCTTTTGGGTGTACCTTTAAGAGTGTGTAATAAGTGCTGTGTACACCATATTCTATGCTAAGCCTCTTATAGTTCACCTGAGTGATATATATATAGTTTTCAATATGTTTGAAATAGTCTAATATCATAAAAACAAGCCGCGAATGATTTTTCCCCGTGGAATTCTTTTGAGCGTCCCTGTAAAGAAACTATAAGTGCTACACGCTTCATTTTCAATACCAAACATCCATCTATTTAAACTAAGCCGTTTTTTTGTCAATTCGTGCAAAAATGTGTTCTATACGCATGCGTGAGCATTCAGCCAATCAGGTAAAGGTATTTTTTGTAAACTCCTGTCGAATTGGGTTCTACACGCATGCGTCAGCATTCAGCCAATCAAGTAAGAGGTCGTTACTTTCCAGAGACATATTTGGAGCCAATGAGGTGAGGGCTATTTCCTGTCTCTAGAGATCTTTAAGAAAGATGATTCAGTCGGCGTTAGCAAGTTTAAAGTTGGGATTACTATAAATATTAGGTATTTTTTCATTTTATCTTTATTTATTTTGTTATATTAAGCTCATGAACATAGAAACACATATGTATTTCTGTGTTCATGATTGAATTCTTTGGATATGTCGTATGTATATTTTGCTACTTTAAATTTCTTAAACCAAAAAGTAATGGTCGAGTTTTTATTAGGATTTATAAAGCTGAAATTTACTTTTTTGAATATAATACTACAGATGTTTTAATAGTTGCATTCGGCTGTAAAAATTGAATAAAAATTCGACCAGTAGTTGCATGAAAAAAAAAAAGTTTCACTAACATGGACAAATCCAGAAACTTGCTGAGTCGGCAATTGTGTTTAATATAAAAAAATAACAAAATTCATAGTTTAATCACAATAAAACATCGTGAAATTTGTTGATTGGTTGCGGGAAACAGATCACAAAATTCAACAATCATTCGGGAAAATGTAACAAAATTCTACTAATAACAGGAGCTTCTAAATAGCTTTACCACCTGTGCATTTTGATGATTTTGTTATGATAGTGTGTATGAATGTGTTTTGCATGGAATTTTTTGGTTTGTTAACAATTTTTTTAAAGGTTTTGGAACTTTAGTATGACAATTTATTGGTATTATGTCGGGTAATAGAAAAGCTTTCTAAAGCTTGAAATACGATCAAATCTTAACAAAACTTTCAATCATTCAAATGGATTTAGATAGAAAATTTTAGTATATGTGTATATATATGCAGTAGACTCCTTAAAATCCACTCATGTAAACAATGAAACTTACAATTAAGATGTAAGTGTAAAATTTCAGTTTTTAAAATGTTTTATATCATTCAGTACACATTTTAATATGTAAATGGACAGATGGTAAAGCATCTAATGAATGCATATTTTGAACTGGTTTGTTTAGAGGCTCCTGTTAGTAGAATTTTGTTACATTTTCTTGAATGATTGTTGAATTTCACAATATTTTCCCGCAACCAATCACCAATAAAACATCATGAAATTTATTGATTGGTTGCGGGAAAAAAAATCTCAAAATTCAACAATTATTTGGGAAAATGTAACAAAATTCAACTAATAAAATACACCAGAATGTATATAAAACATGCTTTACAATTATATTATGTGCACTAAATAATTTCGCTAACAATATATGAAGAATCAAAACATATCCAAAGAACTCAATCATGAACATAGAAATAGATATATGTTTTATCTTCAATGATTCAATAAAATAAAATAAAGATAAAATGAAAAACTACGTAATAATATAATAATCTAAACTTGAAACTTAAAAACTCCATCAAACGCAATAAATTGTACACAATTGTCATTATACAAGGTGACAGTCAATGCAGAATTCATTTATATACACTACACACTTTTCCTTTTCCATCTATTGATACGATAACCATTTTGTCAGGACAAAATTAGCACTTGCCTATCAGCGAGCAATACTGAAAGTTGGCGATTGACTTTATTGCTACCTAAAAATGAAAATAAGCACTCGGCGATAAAACTTGAAAACGCGATTAAAAATATGGAAAAAACTGGCCAAATGCAGGATTTTCTGATTTTCTTTTTTCCTTTTGCGTTTTTTCTGCATCTGTTTGACAAAATTCATGATTTTTCCTCACACGATCGATGAAATTAAAGATTTTTCTGCATCCGATGGACAAAATTTACGATTTTTATGCACTCGATTGAAGAAATTCGTGACTTTTATGTGCCCACTTGACTAATTCGTGATTTCACTCACCCACTTGATGAATTTGTGATTTTTACGGGCCTGTACTACAAAATTCATGATTTTTATGCACCCGATTTAAGAATTTCATGATTTTTACATGCTTGATAAATGAAACTCATGATTTTTACACGTTCGATTGACGATTTTTTTTTCTGCACTCGACCGACGAAATTAAGTATTTTTATGCACCCGATAGCCAAATTCATGATTTTTATGTGCCGATAGAGGAAATTAATAATTTTTACGTGCCCGATCAACTAATTTCTTGATTCTTATGTGTCCGTTTGAAGAATTTTGTGAATTTTAGGTGGCCGATAAATGAAACTCATGATTTTTACACGCCCGATTGATGAAAAAAAAAAATCTGCACCCGATCGACGAAATTAAGGATTTTTATGTACCCGATAGACGAAATTCGAGATATTTATGTGCCGACGGATGAAATTAAGGATTTTTCAGCACTCCTACGACGTAATTTGTGTTTTTTCAGCAATCATTTGACGAAATTCACGTTTTTCCTGCAATCCTTTGACGAAATTCACGTTTTTTTCGGTATCCTTTGACGAAATTTGTGTTTTTCTGTGGTCCTTCGATGAAATTTGCTTTTTTCGTAATCCTTTGACGATCTTCGGACTTTCTCTGCTGCCTATTGACGAGTTTCATGTTTTTTCAGCAATCCTTTGACAAAATTTGTGTTTTTTTAGCGATCCTTTGAAGAATTTCGCGTTTTTTCAGCAATACTTTGAAGACATTCGCATTTTACTCACGATCGTTTATAAAAATCGCGTTTCCCAGTGATTCTTTTATAAAATACATTTTATTCTGCAATTTTTAGATGAAATTTGGTAAAAGATTACGAAATTAAGTATTTTTATGCACCCGATAGACAAAATTCATGATTTTTATGTGCCGATAGAGGAATTTTATGATTTTTATGTGCCCGATCAATTAATTTCTTGATTCTTATGTGCCCGTTTGAAGAATTTTGTGTATTTTAGGTGACCGATAAATGAAACTCTTGATTCTTACACGCCCGATTGATGAAAAAAAAAATTTCTCTACCCGACCGATGAAATTAAGGATTTTTATGCCCCCGATAGACGAAATTCATGATATTTATGTGCCGATGGATGAAATTAATGATTTTTTCAGCGATCCTACGACGTAATTTGTGTTTTTTAAGCAATCATTTGACGAAATTCACGTTTTAACTGCAATCCTTTGACGAAATTCACGTTTTTTCCGCTATCCTTTGACGAAATTTGCATTTTTCTGTGATCCTTTGAAGAAATTCGCATTTTTCTCACGATCGATTATGAAATTCACGTTTCCCAGCGATTCTTTTATAAAATACATTTTATTCTGCAATTTTTAGACGAAATTTGGTAAAAGAGAGTGATCTTTTGGTGAAATTTCCTTTTTTGCTTATCTTTCCCGATCCTTTTGCATAATTCATGTTTTTCTGAGGCTTTTTAACGAAATTCACGTTTTTCCATAATCCTTTGATGAAATTCGTGTTTTTCCCACGATCATTTGACGAAATCGGTGATTTTTTTTTCTGCGAAGATTGATTATATTTTTTTAGTCTGTAGGTGCCCTACAAAGTCTGTGACAGACGTCGCTGCATCGCACACATTCTGTCATGGGTCATCAAACGAACAATATTCATCCTAAAGAAGCATTGTTTTGTTTCTGGAAAAGAACAACCGTCAACTCATTGGCTGAATTATAAAGGACGAAATGTGTAGGCACTGAGTTCTACGGTGTATCGTGCATTCTTTTAAACATGTAACTTATCGGTCCAAAACCGTTGATGTAATTCAGAAACAGTTGTAATATTTTTGCGGGAGGGAAGGGGCGCGAATAAAATTTTAAAATGCGGACATGTAAAAAATTATGGGAAGGGGGGAGCACGTTTTGTCCACACGGCGCTGGAACTTTTCTAAATTTTGCTGACACCACTCATATGATATATCATTTGAATGGCATGTGACCGTTTTTTCATTTTATGCATCTCTGGGGTCCATCCCCCCAAGTGCGGAACTTTTCTAAATTTTGCACACACCCCTCATGTGATATATCATTGGAAAAGTCTGTAACCGCTTAATCATATTATGCATCGCTGGTGTCCCTGCACCCACTTTGCCGCCCCCAAGGGGGTACTTTTCTAAATTTTGCACGCACCCCTCATGTGATACATTGTTGAAAAGGCCTGTGACTGCTTAATCATATTATGCATCGGCAATGTACCTTCTCCCCCTTTGCCACCCCAAAGGGGACACTTTTCTAAATTTTGTTGGCACCCCTCATGTCATATATCGTTGGAAAGGTCTGTGACTGCTTAATCACATTATGCATCTTTGGTGTCCTTACCCCACTTTGCCACCCGAATTGGGGCACTTTTCTAAATTTTGCCAATATCACTTATATGATATATCGTTGGAAAGGTCTGTGACCGCTGAATCATAATATGCATCTCCCGTGTTCCCGTGTCTTTGCCTTCCCCAAGGAGGTACTTTTCTAAATTTTGCACATGCCCTTCATGTTGCATATCATTGGAAGGGTCTTTGACTGCTTATTCATGTTATGCATCTCCGGGGTTCATCCCGCCACTACACCCCTAAGGGGGGCACTTTTCTAAATTTTGCACACCCTCCTCATGTGATACATCGTTGGAAAGGTCTGTGACTGCTTAATCATATTATGCATTGCTGGTGTCCCTGCCCCCATTTGCCCCCCCCCCCCAAGGGGGGTACTTTTCTAAATTTTGCACTCACCCCTCATGTGATACATTGTTGGAAAGGTCTGTGACTGCTTAATCATATTATGTATCGGCAATGTACCTCCTCCCCCTTTGCCCCACCCCAAAGGGGGCACTTTTCTAAATTTTGTTGGCACCCCTCATGTCATATATCGTTGGAAAGGTCTGTGACTGCTTAATCACATTATGCATCTTTGGTGTCCTTACCCCACTTTGCCACCCGAATTGGGGCACTTTTCTAAATTTTGCCAATATCACTTATATGATATATCGTTGGAAAGGTCTGTGACCGCTGAATCATAATATGCATCTCCCGTGTTCCCGTGTCTTTGCCTTCCCCAAGGAGGTACTTTTCTAAATTTTGCACATGCCCTTCATGTTGCATATCATTGGAAGGGTCTTTGACTGCTTATTCATGTTATGCATCTCCGGGGTTCATCCCGCCACTACACCCCTAAGGGGGGCACTTTTCTAAATTTTGCACACCCTCCTCATGTGATACATCGTTGGAAAGGTCTGTGACTGCTTAATCATATTATGCATTGCTGGTGTCCCTGCCCCCATTTGCCCCCCCCCCCCAAGAGGGGTACTTTTCTAAATTTTGCACTCACCCCTCATGTGATACATTGTTGGAAAGGTCTGTGACTGCTTAATCATATTATGTATCGGCAATGTACCTCCTCCCCCTTTGCCCCACCCCAAAGGGGGCACTTTTCTAAATTTTGTTGGCACCCCTCATGTCATATATCGTTGGAAAGGTCTGTGACTGCTTAATCACATTATGCATCTCTGGTGTCCTTACCCCACTTTGCCACCCGAATTGGGGTACTTTTCTAAATTTTTCACATATCCATCATATGATATCGTTGAAAAAGGTCTGAGACCGCTGAATCATATTATGCCTAGCCGGTGTCCATCCTTCCACTTACCCTTCGAGGGGGGCACTTTTCTAAATTTTGCCAATATCACTTATATGATATATCGTTGGAAAGGTCTGTGACCGCTGAATCATATTATGCATCTCCCGTGTTCCCGTGTCTTTGCCTCCCCCAAGGAGGTACTTTTCTAAATTTTGCACACGCCTTTCATGTTGCATATCATTGGAAGGGTCTTTGACTGCTTATTCATGTTATGCATCTCCGGGGTTCATCCCGCCACTGCACCCCTAAGGGGGGCACTTTTCTAAATTTTGCACACCCTCCTCATGTGATACATCGTTGGAAAGGTCTGTGACTGGTTAATCATATTGTGCATTGCTGGTGTCCCTGCCCCCACTTTGCCTCCCCCAAGGGGGTACTTTTCTAAATTTTGCACTCACCCCTCATGTGATACATTGTTGGAAAGGTCTGTGACTGCTTAATCATATTATGCATCGGCAATGTACCTCCTCCCCCTTTGCCCCCCCCCACACCCAAAGGGGGCACTTTTCTAAATTTTGTTGGCACCCCTCATGTCATATGTCGTTGGAAAGGTCTGTGACTGTTTAATCATATTATGCATATCCGTTGTCCCTACCCCCACTGTGCCACCCCAAGTGGGGTACTTTTCTAAAGTTTGCACATAACCCTCATATGATATATCGTTGAATAGGTCTGAGACCGCTGAATCATATTATGCATCTCCGGTGTCCTTCCCCCCTTTGCCCCCCCAAGGGGGTACTTTTCTAAATTTAGCACACACCCTTCAAGTTACATATCGTTGGAAGGGTCTTTGACTGTTTATTTATGTTATGCATCTTTTTGGTCCATCCCGCCACTTCCCCCCCCCTCCCCAAGGGGTGCACTTTTCTAAATTTGTTGACACCTCTCATGTCATATATCGTTGGAAAGGTCTGTGACCGCTTAATCATATTATGCATCTCCGATATCCATCCCCCCCCCCCTTTGTCTCCAAAGGGGGTACTTTTCTAAATTTTGCACACACCCCTCATGTGATATATCGATGGAAAGGTCTGTGACCGCTTAATCATATTATGCATCTCCCGTGTCCATCCCTACACTATGAAGTTCATCAAGTGACAGCAGAAAAAAATCTCATTTTCCATTCAATCGTTGCAATTGGCGAGTGTGACTATTAAGTTTGGCAATAAAGTCAATCGCCAAATTTTCAGTATTACTCGCTGAGTGGCGAATCAAAATGTTTTACTATATCACAAACCGTATTTAGATGCACTATAACGACAAAAGGGTTATTGGATCAGTAGATGGAAAAGTGTGTAGTGTATATAAATGCATTTTGCATTAACTGACATCGTATGATGACAATTGTGTATGATTTATCACTGTTGTACCATGGTTTTCTATTTACTGGCAAAACAGCTCTAAATGTGTCAGATTTATTTATTTGAATTATTCTGCATAAGTTTCAAACATTTTAAAGCAGCTACGAATTTTATTTTTATGGTACTATCAAGTTGTTTGCCGTCAAATTTTGACGGGTTCCATCTAGTGCATTAGTAAAGTTAAATAACATATATCAATTTCATGACAATACGAATATATTTACGCGAGTTGTAGCACGGACAGGCAGACAGCAGACAAACAGACAAACCGAATTCATAAACACTTTTCAACTATGTTGGAAAGTGTTAAAAAGTGATTGCAAGGAAAATGTTTATAGAGAAGCAAAAGTAAATGGTAAGTTAAAGTAAATAACAGACACACCAGCTGGCGATAAACTTAAACTAATAAATATATTTCTAATTTGGCGCCCTTACAATTTCAGTGGGCTGGGGAAATATCCGGTTTATCCGGCCCAAGAACTGCCTTTGCACATACCGGGTGATTCAAAAGTTTGGTGAGAAAGTAAAACAAGATAAAAAAATATCTATGGGTCGGAGAGACATGAGCTTTGCAGATACATATTTACGTGGTATAGGATTTCGTATGACAAAAAAAAGTTTAAAATCTCGACAATAGAAGGCACTGCTGCTACAAAAAAATAAGCGCGGTAATAATTTTGAAATGAGACATTTTATTTCAGAATGATTTACAGCTGCAAATGCTCAGTATGTCCATCTCCACATTCCAATGCTGAGTGTTGTCGCGGTATTACGCCCGTTACAGCATGGGATAGCATATCAACCAGAATGGCTGTTACCTGCGATCCAAATCATTTTTGCGTTCAAATCTTGCGTTGTGTGAGCAATATGCATTTATTCCATGGAATTATCTGCAGCAGCGCCTCCACTTTCGAGTGTTTGAACTAATTCTTTGTTTTATGCCATAGAAAATCCCGTACCACGTTCACTATTTATATGCAAACCGCATGTCTCTCTTACCCGTAGATCTTTTTTTTATCGAGTTTTCCTTTTGCACCGAACTTTTGAAACACCCGGTAGTAATAAATAGCAGTAAAAAAAAATACCAGTCTAAAATTAACATTACCATGTATGTCCAGTCTATACAACTATTTAGCACACAGCATTTTATGATAGCTATTTTTCGTTTACAAACTTTTCTCAGTATGCTCGAAAATACCTCATCTGTAAATCAGTGGTCTCTTCTCCTTTGAAGCATATGAAATCGGCGGAAAATTAGAATATGTTTTGAGATGGCTTTTATCACAAAGAAATTAACCGCATAATTTTTTGCCTCAGTTTGAGTGAAAAGATATAATAAGATGTTTCTGGGTGAATAAATTTGGTAGATTTCATTAGGTTAAGTTTCCGAATCTGTTAATAGAACTATATATAATTAAAAAAACATTTAGTTTTATTCAGTCGACATGGATGATAAATGAAACAAAATGTATTCATTTTTTTTTTTTTTTTATTGCTTAACAAAACACTTTCATTTGTGTATTTTTTAAGAATATCTAAGAAACTTGTTTATGAAATTCACTTATGCTTTACATTTTTACTTTCTTTTACATAATAGAAGAAATAATTTTTAAAAACGAAATAATAATGTACACTATCTAAATGTTCTAGCAGATGAAAATTCTACTTTTTATTATTGAATATAAATAACCCTTAGTCTTTTAAAAGTTTTATACCATGCTATGCCTGATATCTGTAAAAGGACACATATAAACTTGTAAACTAATAATATCACATATTAATAACCTCAAAATTTACAACATTCTTTATATAGCGAACACTTTTGTATGAAATCTTTTTATAGATGTATTTCCGTAAAAACGGTTATGTGATGTTAATATACATTTGAAGCAATAAAAGGTATGGGCACTAACTAATATTAACATAACCTTTGCAACTAACACACTACATTATGTGATAGCTAATTCTTGTGTACAATTTTAGGTGAGTAAGTTCGGAAATATTTCATCTGTTAATTAAGGTTCTCTCAACCACTGAAGCATAGGAATATGGTGAAAGGTGCTTTGTGATGGCTTTTATGAGTAAGGAATTTACTGCAGAATTGTCTGCTTCAGATTCAGTGAAAATCAATAATAAAGTGTTTTTGAGTGAAAAACTTTGGTAGATTTTCCTTAGGTAAATAATACGTTTCAGCATTTACTGATTGTACTACATAAAAAATGTTTAATTTGATTATACGAGGGTAAGTCTGAAAAAAGGAAAAAGGGGGAAGGCTATATGCGTTAGGAAAATATCATTATTCGTATGTGTAAATTTGAAAGGTTTTATGCCTTCAGACTATAATTTGTTACATTAGTTGCAGTTTAATTGTCATATAATTGATTTTGAAAGAAAGGAAAATTGAGTTAACGCTTTAACAATATTTCGCGTGATATTGTATTATTTCAAAAATGAGACTAAATGCAGAAGAAGGCTTTCAACGTCTGAAATTAGCATATGAAAATGAAGATCAATATTGTGCCATTGTATTCAGCTAGTTTACAGAATTTCGTAAAGCTCGAAATCGTTTCAGAGGAAGATAATTGATATGTTAAAAATAATATGATTGTTTTTGAATGGCGTAAATATTGTTTTTAAGGATATTGTTATCTGATTCAACATAAGATGAATTTTTCTCACGTTATTTGCTATTTTTTATACTTATTTATCAACTTACGAGGGACAAAGAGAGGGAGATTGTGGACGAAATATTTAAAAACGGAAAAACATAATGTTTGAAAAAAAAAAAAAAACTCGCGTCAGTAAAGTTCGCAAAAAGAATTTTTTTTTTCATAAAATTTTTTCTCGTAAAGATCTTTAAAAATGTGAAGCCTCTTATAAAGGATTATTCACGGCTTCAGAATATTCGGATTTTTGGCAACTGAATTTTGTGATACAATAAGAAATGTTTATAACTGTTTTTTTAAATGTCAGTGAACATTTATGAGTAGATTACTTCTAAAGATGTACTAAAAATTTATTTACACAGATTCGTTTTATAATATGTAGTTCTAGCTGGAATTACAAATGCCCTATCGTTCAAAAAAACATATATATTTACGTATATATTTTCAAAAATATTTAATTGAAATGAAATTTGACTGTATAACATCTAATTATTAATTTAAAACACAAAAGCTTACTGAGTGAAAAAAAATATATATTTGCATTCAAATAAAAAATAAATCAGATATAAATAACCGAATACAAAAAGAAAATATTGCGTTATCTAACTCGAACATAAAATTCCCAGAAGATATAAGCTTTAAAAAAAAAAGAGCGAGCTAGAGATTTAAAAACAAAAATAATACTGTCATTTGCTGGGAAAAAACCCTCACATCAGTAACGTCGGACTGAATTTCAGTTTCATTTAAAAATGCATCGCCTAAAGGTTTGACCTTTCTTTTTCATTCTTATCTGTATTTGATTTCCTAGCAAAAATTGTATTTTTTTTATTATTTTTGTGTGCGTGTGTGTAAGAAAGTCGAAATGTTAAAGATAATGCGATTGAATAAACATGGCATGGGCTTTGTTTTCTGTATGTTTTCAGTGTTTAAACAGTAAGACGATTTTCTCTATTAATTTGCTTTCGTTTATATTTATTTATAATCGTACAAAGGTAAAAATTTGAATTTCTTATGTAAAGCATCAGAGTACAGAGGTTTCTAAAAGAACAAGTATGTGCATATTTAATTAGGATTTTTGTTATAATTAAAAGAAGAAGTATCAGCGGATATTGACAAATATTCTTTATGTAAATAAACACGGAAAAAATACGTTATTTGATATTTATGTACTTTTTTCTAGTATATAAAATATGTACTTAAATTTTTTATTAAAAATATATTTCTGAATTTTCGTTATTATAAAATCAATCATTTAGAACATGATTTTCAAAATTTACACTTTCTAAATTCTATTCTTATAACTAATTATAAAATAAAATTTTAAAATGTTAAAAAAATTATAAAAAAAACCCCACAAAACACAATTTTGACAAATATGCATTTTTTACATTTTATCACACATGTAACCAACAAAGTAAAACAAACACACAATAATATATGTACACAAAATAATGAAATAAAAATTTAGTGAATATGAAAAACTTAGAATTACAATTAAATAAAAATAGCTCATATATAAACAGTCCAACATGCACCCAGAAAAAATAAAGTGATTAAAACTACAAAACATGTTTTGTTGAGTACATTTTGGTTGTTTTAGCAAAATTCGAGTAAAATTGAACCATTTTACTTGATTTAACAAAACATTTTTTGCTCACGATACATTTTTTTTTTTTTTTGGAATTACATTAAAAAAAAAAATTGTTGATTCAAACAAAATTTCCATTGACCTATATTTAAACAAAAAGTTTTGTTGGGTCAACCAAATTTTTGTTGATTCAAGAAAACTTTTTTCTGGGTGTGTACACAACATTAAAGCCATCTAAATTCATTGTGAAGGTTCCATTGTCAAAATGAAGCAATCTTTTATCAAACTTAAGAAAAAAAGGTTTTAAAAGAAACTTTAAAAATACATACTTAAAAAATAAACGAATAAAACATTTTACTTGGAAAAACTTTACCTCAGAAAATTCGTAATTAATTTCCATGTCACTTAAAATTCATCTCATAGAGGATTTTCCATTCTTATCATCAAATATATTATTTCTGTTGTTAACGTCTCTTTTTCTATGGATTTAGAAAACGCAAAAAAATGAATGAGATAGGTTTTTGAACCAGCTTCTGACATAGTAGACTCACATTTCGTTAAAACACGTTTTTGATGAAAAATTGCAGTTAATTAAAAATTAAATAAGTATTGTTTTCATACATGAAATGAATGTTTTTTTCTCCAAACAAAGTTGCCATAAAAATAAAATAGCGTGGGCTCAACAATGATTATATATATATATATATATATATATATATATATATAAAATAATATAAAAAATAACTAATATAAAAAGATAAAGTGTGACGTCTCCGCACTCGTTTATTTTATTTTTATGATTAAAAAGCATAATTCAAATTCAAATGTTTAGAATAAAAAGATACCATTGACCGATCGAAGCAGTGGTATTTCACGTGAAACCTAAATTGTATGCTTTGTTATATTAAATTTAATTGTGTTTTATATGTATTCATTTTTCTTTGTCCCGTGATTTTATCCGAAGCGGATAACGTCACCTCTAACATTGTTAAAATAAGATTTTTTTTTTCCTGGAACGTGTCTTTTGCTATTTTCGATCAGATTTTACTGTAACTTTGATGGAATAAATGAGATGATAATATTCTTTGTTTGCATATACTTTTAGCCTGTAGTTGTTATATTTCTATCGAATTAAAACCTGCATCTAAAAAATATTAGATAGTGCTAAAAAATATTAGACTGCAGTGCAAAATCCTCGCATGGGTCCACTACTAGTATATCTTTGATTTCCTAACAGAAATATTTATTTTATTTAATGTAATAAAGTTAAAATGCTAAAGATAATATAATTGTATTTTTAACGTATGATTTTTTCCCCCTTTTTTTTTTTTTTTCTTTTTTTTTTTTTTTTTTTTTTTTTTTTTTTTTTTTTTTTTGTATATTTAGTGCTTTGAGAGTAAGGAAAAAGTACATCACGTAGTTTGCATTAATTTATATTAATTTATAAACTCACAAAATCTTATATAGGATTGTTTGGAGTGTCCGAGTACTAAGATATCAAAAAATAAAATTTTGGATGAATGTATAATTTAGGATTTTGTTTACTAAATTTATCTATACAAAAATTCCGTAGCATTATTAAAATGAATTCAAAACGTATTTGAAGGATTCGAGTGTAAAACAAGTTAATTAACAAAATTTTCGAGATATTCAATATTAAAGTTTTCTAAAAAAAAAAAAAAAAAAAAAAAAAAACTACACCTAAAAACATTATGATTGCTCCTTTTAAAACTACTGATTTGTAATTACAGAATCTTAAGTTAATTTATGTGAAAAAACTACACTTAAAAACATTATGATTGCTCCAACTAAAACTACTGATTTGTAATGACTAAACCCTTATTAGCTTATGTCCAAAATATTTTGCCTGATAGATTTTATTTTTTAGGAGTTTTTTAAATTTAATAATCAAATGTCGTGCACTTCTCTTACCTTTATCGTTCATTATGTGGGCATCAATTGATTAAAACATAATTCATGTACATATTAAAGAACGCTAGGATACAGTTAAATCTATATTATAAAGCAAAAACATGTCCATGGATAACGTGACGTCATTATGACGGTGGCAACAATTGACCAATAAATTTCGATATTACTGCAATTTTTGTAACTTCTAAACTTTCCACAATTTAATTTTTTACACCGTCCAGACTAAACGAAAATGTTCTTTCAAATGCAATATGTTTGAAAATTATATCTCAATTTTGAATCGGATTTTTTCTGACTTTTAAAATAATTTTTAAACATGTTTTTAAAAAGATCCCTCTTTATCGCGGGCAGCCCTTTACAGAGAACCCGTTTGCACTAAAACAATATAAATAATTTAGCATTTGTTGCTGGTTAATTTCGTTTTCCAATGCTGGTTCAAATGTTGTTTATTTTTGGTTTTAATTTTTTTATTTCGTTGTGAAACGAAATTAAAAACTTATCAATAAATAAATAAAATAATAAAATAATGCAAGAAGATAATAACAGACATGGGCCTTACAAAATTTTCAATAAAAATTAGCAACTAATGCATTTTGTGCAAAATATATGATATAAATTTATCCGCTACCATAAATGATACCATACCAGATGTTCAAAGACTTTTGAAAATTTGATAATTAGGAAAATTTGTACAATATAAAGATATGATCTCTCTTTTTTTTTTCCTCGTGAGTTGATAACTGAATATAAAAATAGCAAATAATGTTAGAAAAATTCATCTTATGTTGAGTCATCGAAAAAATCCTTAAAAACAAATTTTAGGACATTTAAAAACAATCATATTAAATTTAACTTATAATTTTTTTTCCTCTAATAAATAGCACTTTTTTGTTAGGAAATCAAACACAGATAAGAATGGAAATATATATATATGTATATATATAAAGATCTTTAAAAGAACAATTTTTATGTAAAAAATTCCTTTTTTTCGGAATGCACTGACGCGAGTTTTTTCCAAACAAAAGTCACTATGTTCTTTCGTTTTTAAATATTTCGCTGTCTCTCTCCCTCTCTTTTTTTAAAGGAGTTAAACTTTTGAGAATATTACGTAGGATATAAGTAGCGCAATGTTTTTATTTTTACCTTTGCTTATTTATAGTCGATGTTATTTTTATCTCAAGGTATTTCTAATTTTTTCTCTTTCGGAGATTTTATTTCATTACAATGTTTACGGGATTTAAGGTATCAAAGAGATTTAAATGAAATTTTCTTTTTCATTAAAGAGAATATTTGTCAAATATGGTACAAAATTTTTAAAACAAATTGTTTTTTACAAACAATATTTCAGGAGTTTAAATATAACACAATAACATATTTTAAAACGTAACTACACTTTCAATAATGAATACTATATTTAGATATTTATTAATGAAATCTTTTCATACACGAAAATAAAAGTAACAAGAATGAAACTCCATGATTTCAGAATAGATTATGACGGACTGACAAACAGAATATTACACTGCTCAAAAAAATTAGGGAGCAAGCAAATAAAAGAAGAGACTCGTGCGAGACAGCCATGCATGGGTATAAAATGGAGAATACACGTGTATCAATCCGCAATACAGAAAATAAGACGCAAAACTAGTCGGATGTGCCAATCCCAAAACTTTCTTCTATCTCAATCATGTTAATACTTCTAATTTCGTCCTCACATCGCCAATAAAATCAATATTTTTCGTCATTCTGTTGTACGTCAGCTGCTTGCGAATCATCGGGTTACCGAAATGCAATCAACTAATGTATACTAAACTACGAAAAGTTCTTTTGGCCTGTACCGACCGGAACAGATAGCCTCCCTATTCCTTGGTTTTACGATTTTAGCTAATTTTACTGGAAAACACGAAGCTAAAATGCGTGGAACCCAATTAAAGAAGATTCATTCCCAGTTCTCGTCAACATTGAATTTGAATGAGAATATCGCCAAATTAGTCTTCTACAGCCAAGTTGACTTCATTTGTGGTAACCTATTTTTGTCGCCAAATTTGGCGATATTTCGTCAATTGCCGCCAAGCTTGGCGAGAATTTGACGTTGGCGAATATAAATATATAGTGTAAAGCATTTAAGAATAGGAACAATGGTTACAACAATGAAAAAAAATTTGCTGAAACACTGTTAACTAAACCTCATAAATTAAACCCGTTTATGAATGAATTCTGCTGTCTTGTTTGAAAATGTCAACCACCCTAAAATTTCAAACCGCTACATCTCCGCCATTTTTTAATATAGAGACAAAACAAAAACTGCTCCGGATTTTCCGGATCAAGGCCGAACATTTAACGGAAAAAACTTTTAGTATTTCTAATTTTTTTTTATACATCTTTTTGAATTTGAAATCTTTAAATGGCTATCACAGCGCCACCTTCCGGCGGAATATCCCCATATTCTAGTAGGACCTGCTGGCTGCAAAAAATTTTGGTTTAATTATCTGCATAACATCATACACTTTTCGATGATACAAAAGTGAAAATCGAACAAAAATCGCGATGGCAGCACCCCTTTTCGTCGAAATATCCCCGAATTCAACTTGGACGTGTAGGCTATGGTCAAAAACATAGAAAAAAAAATTGGTTCAATTATCTGCATAACTTCATACACTTTTCGATGATACAATAGTGAAAATGAAACAAAAATATCGATCACAGCGGCCCCTTTCGTCAAAATATCCCCAAATTCTGATAGAATCTGCTTGCCATAGCCAAAAACATAGAAAAAAATTAGGTTTAATTTGAAGCATAACTTCATATACTTTTCGATGGTACAATAGTGAAAATGGAACAAAAATATCGATCACAGCGCCCCCTTTCGTCGAAATATCCCCAAATTCTGATAGAATCTGCTTGCCATAGCCCAAAACAAAGAAAAAAAATTTGGTTCAATTTGAAGCATAACTTCATACCCTTTTAGATGGTACAATAGTGAAAATGGAACAAAAATATCGATCACAGCGCCCCCTTTCGTCGAAATATCCCCAAATTCTAATAGAACCTGCTTGCCATAGCCAAAAACATAGAAAAAGAATTAGGTTCAATTTGAAGCATAACTTCATACACTTTTCGATGATACAATGAAGACACACAGACGGACAGACGGACAGACGGACGGACGGACAGACGGACAGACAGACATTTTGTAAAAACGTGTTTTTCGGAATCTCTGACCCCTAAAACGTGTAAATCCGTTGAAAACCGGAAGTCGAAAAAAATTTCGATTACAATACTTTCTTCTATTATATATAGAAGAAAGTAAAAACTGTAAGGGAGCTTTAATTCTTTGAAAGGATGGAAAGAACATGAAAAGATGGTTTAGGGCAACAATTTGGTTACATGTAAATTAAAAAAAAAGTATTGTTTAGTAATGATGCAAGTTGTTTAATACGGCGTGTGGTCCTCTCTAACTGCTAAGACTACTGCATACCTGTTTTCCATGGATGTGATGAGGTTATCGTTAAGACTTTGAGGAATACTGTTCCACTCTTCAAGAATTGCAATCACCTTGTTACAGACAATAAAAGAAAGCCTTCGTCTTGCTGCAATGCATCGTCCGAGTGTGTCCCAAACATGCTCGATCTGATTCAGGTCAGGAAAGCATGCTGGCAATTCCATACGCTGTATTGTTTCAGTTTCAACCATGTTCTCCAACAGACGAGCTGTATCCTTTCAGGGATTATCATGCATGAAAATAAAGGAATCACCATGGGTGAAGCGTAAGGTTTGACATGAGGTCTCAGTATCTCGTCTGTATACCTTTGTGCCGTCAAAGTGTCATTCTAAATTATATGCAGGTCCGTACGTCCACCTATGCTTATTCCAGCTCATACCATCAACCTACCTTGTCTGTAATGTGATCTTTCACGGACAAATATGTGTCTATTTCGAGTGCCCCTTTCCCTCCATACAAAAACACGTCTAGTGTCACACTCCAGACTGAATAGGGAAGCAACATTTGACTCCAATCCTTTGCCTCCAATCTTGATGTTCAGCAGCCCAACTTCTTCGGGCCGCACAGGGGCTTGTGGTCAACGGAATACAGATCATTGGCCTATGTGCATAGAGACAACCCTGATGAAGCATATTTCGCACTGTTTGGCTGGACAGCCTTTGTCGTGTTGCCAAAAGCTACCGTTTTTCCAACTGAGTATCATCCCCTTTTTTGTCTCGACGAGCTAACAGGATATATCGGTCATCAGTTGCTGTGGTGCACGTGGTCGACCTTGCCCTGGTCGATATCTAACATTTCATGTTTCTTGGAATCGATTCCATAGCCTTGCAAGGACATTTCTTGTAACTCCAACAGCGTCCGCTACACTTCGTTGTGTTTGCTCGGATTCAAGTCTTATCTCTAATACGCCAAGCCATGGATTCCGGTAAATCACGTTGTTGTGACATTTTCAAATCACCCTTTCTCAAAACAAAAGCTGAGCAATTGAATTTCGCAAATAAGACAGTGAAACAGACATTTCTGTGAAATCCTGATTTCTTCACTTATCTCCTTTTTCTGGTTTTTGACGCCATGAACTTTAATTTGCAAATGGAGTTTTATTTTTCTGTTTTCTGCTATGCTTTAAACTATGGATGTTTTATTTTAAGTTACTTATTGGTGTAAGTATTTGTGTAATTTCTTTAAAACCATGTGCTCCCCTAATTGTTTTGAGCAGTGTATTAAGAAAATTCGTTTTTTCACACAATCAAATGAGATGTCTAAATAAACAATTTAAATAAAATAATAATGTAATAAAATTACATTTTCTACAGTTGCTATCAAAATCCAGTAATGTGCTCGAGTTCTTTCATGTGTGATTTACTGTATTTATACACAAAACTTAATATATTAAAAATTAGTTAATTTTAAAAATGCATACCACAGCTAAAAACACATCTCCAGCAATTAACGATCTTTGTGTCTCCTGTAATCGAATCTTTTAGTGTCTCTGTAAATGAAAGACAAATGCTATGCTTTTTATAATCTATAGAAAACATGTTGTAGTACACCTTGGTGATCCATATCGATTACATTATGTTTGAAGTACGTAACATGATTAAAATGCACCGAAAACGCATTTTCCCCATATATCATAATGTAATAGGATTTCCTTGTGCGCACCTGTAAACAAACTGTAAAAGCTATTTTTCTGTTTTCTACACAAAGCATGTTGTAGTCCATCTAAGTGATGCATATCAATGTCAACATGTTTGAATTATCGTAACATGATTTAAACGTACTGCAAACTATATTTTCCGATAGACATAATGTAAAATAATTCTTTTGTATGTCCCTGTAAACAAACAATAAATGCTAAATAGTTCATTTTCAATAGGAAACATTGTATATAAAATTTCAATAATACAGGGTGGTTATAACATAAGTATCTCTATTTGGAGCTGTCTGTAGCTCGAAGGAATGATTCGAATGAAACCAAAATAGGTATACTTACTATTCGAGAAGGGGAAGCAGACCGGAATAACAATAAAAAAATAATTTCAATAATCACCGACAGATGGCGCTACTGAGTGTGAAATGTAATGTGTAATACAAGAACAAAAAATTAAGGCGCAGACCAAATGGCACAACTAATTTATTGGAAAATGTCACAGCGAACGTGGTTACTCTTTTGCATGGCGGTGTCACGATCATGTTCATGTTCCACGTGGTCATTGTGCTGGAGGACACAATCCAGGCTGTGCACAACGTGCTCAACTGCGGAATGTAATTCATCAGGAGTGATGTTTCGTACATGTTATGATATGCAGTAAAGTCATTGAGGTTTGTAACACATCCACGGTACACAATATTACACATTACATTTCACACTCAAAAGCGCCATCTGTCGGCGATTATTGCAATTAATTTTTTTATATTTCTATTCTTCTTCCCCCTTCTCGAATAGTAAGTGTACCGATTTTGGTTTCCTTCCTGTTATTCCTTCAAGCTACAGACAGCTCCAAATAGGGATACTTATATTATAACCACCAGGTATATAAAAATGACATGTCAATCCGAGTATATTTAAAAGAGTTAGAATAAGACGGCTAGATAAACCGAAATCATAAACACTGCTCATCTATGCTGTAAAGTGTTAAAAAGGTTAAAATCTATAAACATCGATACTTATTTAGAATAAATAAATAAATATGTATTTACTAAGACTTATTATTTCGTTTTTAAATTACTTACTGCAAAATGCCTTTGAAATTTTATTTTTGAAGTCGCAATACTCTGCCTTTATAAATCCATTAATTTATTTTCTTCATGACAAACTAAGTGAATATAGTACATTCCTGTAAATCTCCTAAATTCCTATAAATTACTTTCACCTGAAGCGTAACAATCATATTAAAAACAAATTTCATGCCATGAAAGTAAAATATTTTATATTTCGTATTTGAAAATTCTTATAGTAAAAGAAAATTAAAATTGAGTTAAAAAATGAATTATAGATACAAGAGAAAACATATAGAAAAAAAAAACAAAAATTTGTTGGATATGAATTTTTAAGTGAGATTGAAATTTAGTCGGACGTTACAGGTGCGAGTTTATCCCCAAGCAAATTACACTATTACTTTAGTTTTTGAATTCTTCGCTCTTTTCATATAATTTATAGCATACATATTTTGGTAATTTTACACTGGATTTAGGTAACGACATTGATTTGTTAATTATCTTATTACATATATTTGATTATATTTGTTACAATTTCTCTTTATTACAATGCTTTATTATTTCTTTATATTTTTGTATTTACAGTAATGGATTAGATTACTGATATAATCATATTTTGTTTTAATTAAGTAGAATTATAAATACATAGTTGTCAAAACTTTTTCTGTATATGTTAGAACAATTTCTGAATGTTCGTAGGAACTAATATTGTTTAATAAAAAGCTATATAAGATTATTTTTAATATATTCTTTTAAATTAATGTGATACCAATAAATATCCACCAATATTTCTTTTTTAATTCAGAACAATTCCTGATATAATATATTCTTCAAATTGTATTTTGGAAATTTCTATCGCCATGAATAAATCTCTATAACTGTCGTCTTTCTCAGATAAGTAAATATAAATTAATGCAAATTACATGAGGAAAATTCACTTTTCCGTTCAGCCGCTGAAAACATGCAGAAGAACAAATTTAATACCAAGAAAAAACAATCGTATTATGTTTAACATTTCATCTTTCTTCCACTAAATACAAATGTTATTCCTACAAGAAAATCACATACATATACAAATAAAAATAATGGAAAACCCCCTAAAAATCAGTTTTTAAGTCCGTTTCAAATTTAATCTGACGTTAAAGATTTAGGATTTTTTTTCCATCAAATGACTGCATTCTTTGTTAAATCTCTTTCACTCTCTATTTATATATTTTTTCAATTATCATTTTCAGAATAGAAAGTTGACATGTTTTGGGAATTTTATGTTGAATTGAGATACGCAATGTTTTGTTTTTTACCTTGATAATTTATATGTGATATCATGTGATATCATGAAAGGCTGCAATCTGTTTTTGAAACTGTTGTAAAAAACTGTTGTTATTTGCTACTTGAAGACTTCCTTTAAACTACATAATACATAAAAACTATGATTTAAAATCTTCTAAAATTATAAATTATTTTGCGTTGCACTGAGTTTACCGTCATTGTCGTCGTTGTACTAACCTAGATAATCTTAATTCTACCAAAATAAGTTTAAAATTTTAGTAGATCTTCTGGCATTTTGTATGTAATTATCATTTCAAGGTTTCTATACTTCTGTTAGCTTCTTTCTTTTAAGTATCAAATACATTGTAGTACTGAAAGATTCTACACCATTATGAATATGTATTAGTATATTAAAACTTGGAAAATAAAAATTCAAAATCAACTGGACAAAAGATTATTCATTTCATTTATTATGTATGTGGTAAAAGTTTCTAACATCCATAACAGCAGTGTATACGAAGTGATTTTTTAAACTATTCCTAATTCGAAAAAAACACTCCTCCCAAAATGTCTTTACATATCACTGCAAAATCTGCATTTTTAGAGAAAAAGTTTTAATCTTTTTCCATTAGGATATTTAAGCTTTAGTGTAGTTCATTTGAAATAAAGAATCATTTAGATTTTAAACACGATTCTTTTGTTTTACTGAATTGGAAAAAGCAAGGAAGGATGGTAAGAAAACTTTTGGCACTTTTAATAAAATTGTTAAATATAAATTGTTAATTGTTTATGTTTGAATACAAGTTTTGTTGAGCATATATCAATGCTTAACACATTTATGCCTAGCGTCCCCTCCGAACGTTGTGATTTTTTGGAAATAAATTAATATTTTTAAATAGATTACTTTTTTCCTTTTTATATTTATTTTATTCAATTAACAAACAGAACATTAATATTAGTATCGTAATATTTATTGTACTATATATAGACCAGTTATAAGTAAACAAAATATTGGGAAAGGAAAGAAAATAGGCACACATGTGTAAAGTAATATCTCAATTGATTGTTTTTATCTAGAAAGTATTACAGTAGTACATAAAAACAAGTTTTAAAAATCTAACAAATCTGTAAACTGAGTTCATTAGCACTAAGCTTAAGCGACTTCTCGAGGCAAAAGTGCTCAAAAGTGTCCAAAACTTTAGTAGAGTTATCGTATAGTGTTAAAAGACTTTAGTAATACTGTAGTTTCAGCACAGGGTTAACTCTCACATTCTTTTTACAAAATATTAGCCATACGTAGAGCTGCGCTTTAAATTGAATGCTGCTTGTACTGTACAGGTCACTGAATTTTTATGTGCAAGCAAAACCAATTTTGCAGTATTTTTTTCAGATTTTCATCATTTTAAAAATGGAACAAATGTAAATAAATCGTCAAACTTATTTATGGGTGAAACAATTTCCGTAAATTGAAACAGCAATCTTTTGGGAAATATAAAATATACTATGATATAAATTATGAAGCATGATTTGAACATTAAAGTAAAGGTGAATAATTATTATTTAAAGGGGAATTTTTTTAAGGAAATGAATAAAAGCGAGGAGAATAATTGCTGTCTAATAGAATTTTGAATAAATGCAAAGAGAATAAATTAATATATGACAATATATAAGATATTTTCAATATATTTAGAGTTAAATATTTTGATAGTTAATATTGATTATACGTTTTTAAAGTAGTATCGTTTAACATAAAACCATTAATATCTCTGTAAACCATTTTCAAAAAATTCTAAAATATAATATATCAATGTTTGTATTTTAAATGTATGTAAAAATAAACGCAATTCTTTACAAACATATGTACTAAATTAAAATATGGATGCAGTTGATTTTTGTATCAAATATACGTCTTTAAAAATGTATAAGAGTTTTGAATTATTAATTTAATTTTGACAGTTACCGAAATAGTTTGTACCCAAATCTTAATTGACTTATACTTAGCTAAAAAGAAAGGAATAAAATTAAAGGAATTTTAGGAAGCTTGGACATTGTACTGAAAGAATTATTATTACGATTTAAATATTTCTTAATCTCATTAATAACATAATTTTTAAAATTTAATTTAAAGTGTAAACATTTAAGACTTACCTCTAAGTCTGTACCCACTTAAGTACCCACTGCTGTTCTATTTCCCACATTATTTTATAATTATTTGTTATTCCTTCACCTGTTCCTCCGTTGATGTCTAAGTGTTTTTCAAATAAACTGCTTATCAGTTTTCAGTTCTCGTAACATCGCTAGTCTTTCTTTCATATTTATAATATCAGTTTTTTAATCAGCTTTATTTACATATTTTCCTGAAAATCCCGAAACACTTGTTAATTTCGATTTAATTCTTCCGCGTGAAAGATTTAAATCATTTAACATATTTTTATACATGACTCATTGGCACGCCTCTTGATTCAACCAGGACCAATGTTTATATCAATGTTGAGTTGTAATAGTTAATGAGTCAACAGACCATTTTTGTAAAATGAATGAAATGTTTTATTATCTCCGCTGATGGGAGGGGTGAATTGTTCGTTAGATGATGATGGAGCACAGGACTCTAGCTGACTGATAGAATGGTGGAACTTAAAGAAATTTTCATATCAAATTTAGTAAGAAGAAATTTTAAATTCTAGAATGACAGTAACTGTTAAAAATTTGCAGCAAACTGTCCAGTCATTTGACCGTTTTTATAGAAAACGGTTACGTAACCGTAGTTAAACTGTATTCTGAGTATAATATGGGCAATAATGTGGTCAGAATAGAGTTAAATTACGGTTATCTAACCGTTTTCTATAAAAACGGTCAAATGACTGGACAGTTTGCTGCAAATTTTTGACAGTGTGGAAAATATTAAAATCGCATTTAAGAAATATTTATCCATATTATTTATTTTCATTTTTTTCTTTATCTCAAGAGATTCTTACAAAACATACTTGTCAATGTGTTCTGTTATATTATTATACTTATATTATATATATTATATTAATATACAGGGTGATTTTTTTAAAGTCGGGAAAGTAAAACCCTATAACAAAGAACCACTGATCCAAATGACCTAAAATTTCACCAATATGCTCCCAAAGCAATGGGTATTTTTTAGGTGTGGTTAAAAAAACTTAAAATCGCACCGACAGATGGCGCTGTACATGCAGTAAAGTTGGGAGACGAACTTGCGCCCGGCACACGCACATTGGCGATAAAAACGTGAAGTACGCACATCTCGTGTTCATTATTCTACGGAAATCCCCGCAATGACTGCGCCATTGATGGACCGTGCATTGTTAGTGAAACTGTATTATCAGAATAATGACAGCGCAGCAACTGCTCTTAGGAGATTTAGGACACTTAAGAATTTAAGAAAAGGTCCAATGACGACAGAGGGTCTACGTAAGATAGTTTCTCAAAGTTCCGTCCATTGTTTTCCTCCCACAGACGATATTCTTTGTTTCTGCTACCTTACAGCGCCATCTGTCGGTGCGATTTAAAGTTTTTTAAAGCCATGCCTAAAAAATCCCCATTGCTTTGGGAGCATACTGGTGAAATTTTAGGTCATTTGGATCAGTGGTTCTTTTGTTATAGTGTTTTACTTTCACAACTTTAAAAAAAAATCACCCTGTATATATATATTATTATATTTACATTATTATTTAATATTATTTACTTTGTTTCATTTAAAATCTATATCGAGATATTGAAATTAAGTAAATATATATATACAGTTCCAAACATGGATGTTTAAACTTCTTATTAGTCTAGTGGAATTCACCATAATGTATTCACCCGTAAACAGTTTCTTATTTCTTTTCAGCAAAACTCAGGTAAAAAATTCTGAGGTAAATTTATTTATCATAAAAGCCATCATAAAGGATATTTTTATTTACAGCTTATTTCATTTGCTTCAGTTGAGAATAAGACATTTATTTTGAGATGAAATATTTCCGAACATATTAAGGAAAAGTTGAAAACGAAAATGAACTATCACGTAATGTAGCGTGCTAAGCATTTGTAAAGATTGTGTTTACACTGTTATACTAATTAATGTCTTGCATTTTTACTTACCCATCATACGTAGTATAGGGTAAGTCTTGTAATCTTTTTGAAAATCGAAATTTTTTTTTTGACGGATTTACACGTTTCAGACACTGGAGATTCCAAAAAACATATTTTTAGAAAAAAATTTTTGCCGTCCGTCTGTGTGTCTGTGTGTCTGTGTGTGTGTGTGTGTCTGTAAACGCTCTATCTCCCAAAAAAATTGAGATAGACACTTGCAATTTGGTATGTACTTAGTATGTAATAATGGAAAGAAGCCTATTTCATTTCAATAACCTCGATTAACCGGAACTATTTTTTTCGGACTCTCGAAATATTCGTTCTGATAAAAGGTATATAAAAATTTTCGAAATTGTTTATTTTAAGAAATGAATATAAAAGACAATAAAAAAACATAAATTTTGCATAAAGCATGAAGTCGATTGGATAATTAGTTGCTGAGATATTTGTAATCCTATTTTCCACACTCTTCGATTTTTCATGACCCTGTATTTCATCCAAATTTCACTTCAAAGATATATTTTAATTGGAAATTTGACGCTTAATCAGATGCAATAAACCTCTAGTTAATAGGATTATTATTTTTGGAGTTATAAGGAAAAACCTCTTTCAAGCAATTCAGTAATCGAGCCTATAAAGTTATGACGTCATCAAGCCACGATTTTATTTGAATTGCTATGCATTTTATAAGTAGTTTACACATTTTTGTTTTAATATTTTACATTATGCATATCCATGATGGGTAAGTATTACGGTGGCCCCCAACGACTAGTTTTATTAGTGCGGATGTATATTCACTATGAATATTCGTTGAAACAGAGATAAATCTATTAAGTGTTTATATAAGATGAAAAGTTATCTTAATCTGGAACATATCAATTTGCCATCTTATTAATTTTCCTTTACAAGTATCATGCATGATATGGAACATTTTAAAAATTCATAGTTATTTATATCGATGCTAAAATATAAAATTGTAGTATGTGTCTGGGATTTTAAGAAACAAAATGCACCTATTTGTACATTCAATCGACTATTTGGACGGTGTGTAGTAGAAAATAAAATTTGAATTTTATTATGTGTTTGTCTGTTTGTCCGGAATAGGTCCATAAAGAATTGTATTGCAAGCACTAACCTTATCAGAGGCATATAGAAAATATTTCTGGCTACAATATGCCGTTTATCGCATTCCGATATCTATAATAGTTTTTGATAAAACATGGAAAAACCGGGAGAATCAACCAATCAACAAATTATTCAATACTCAGAAAAAGGAGAACTGACTGATAAATTAAAATAGATTCTTCCGCCAATTGAAAGGAGTAATTAAGATTCATACATGATAATAATTATCCAGAATTATTCTGTGTACTATCTGCAGTTTTTCGCATTAAGATATCTAAAATAGTTCTTTTTTTATTAGGGTTTCGTTGATCTCACGAAACCCTATTACTCCCGCTCCGTTGTCTGTCCGTCATACAGCCATTCTCAGAAACTTTATAACTTACTGAGTTGAAACTTTGTGTATATCTAGCTGAATACCAGCTATGAAGCTCAAAATATTAAAATTTGAAAATATCGTATTATTTTAATAAATAGAGATAAAAAAACAAAATTCTAACAGCCTTTTCCTATTAAATTTCAACATTTTACGTTAAAGCAATTGCCAAAAATTAAAAATCCACGATGAAATTCTTTCTACAATAATTAATTTTCTATTGAACGATTTCCACGTGAAAAATGAAAATGAAATAAAAAGTTTCACCAATTGAAAAAAATATTAATATTAAATAAAAATGATCTACAAGGTGTATGAGTATGTGTATGTACAGAAAGCAGATTAATAATACGTCATTGGAGAATTAAAAAGAAATCTGACGTCATATTGGAAATTTAACAAATTTTTCAAATGTTTGAGAATAATACAAAGCGAGTATCAATATGAGTAATAGAGAGTAGTAAATATATGAGTTTGAGAAACATATTGAATCATGATAAAAATCCGATTATGGAAATATTCCCATATTTTAACATTTTGAAGGTGTACAACATGTTTAATTTTGAAATTATTTTTTTTTAATATCGCATTTAGTCCGCATGACAGATATTATTATGACAGAATATAATAGCGGGCTGGTTTAGATGTTGGAAAAAAAGAAAAAAATAGACAAGTAATTTTTTACTTTATAAAAAACATGACTTTTTTTGCTGCTAAATGAAATTTATTTGGATATATTAAAGAAAAAATAAAGTGTTTTGAAAGGAATATTAAACGAAACCCTTTGAGAGATCTTCGATCACACTTACCCACTTGTTTTAATATTTCCTTTTGAAATGTCTCAAAAGATGTTTGGTTTCATCTTTTTTTAGAAACTGTCTACTACTTTCTTTAAATACTCTTCCCCTCTATTTCAGAAAAAAATTAATCGATCACACTTACCCACTTATTATTATTCCGCTCACCAGGCTTTTACCTGCCCGGCATGAGTGCCTAGCTTGACGAGTTAGTACCTGGGAGCGGAGCGGAAATCGCCTGATCACAGCATCTCTGTGATGCACCTGAGTATAGCTTTGTTGGCATCGCTGCAGCGTTTGCTTTCTAGTGGTTTGTCACAGTTCTTTTTGTTTACCGGTTCAAAGTTTCTATTTAACTTTGTTCAATTGGCAGATTTAAAAAAATGCAAAAATTAAGGAAGTGAAAGTAATTGGTCTTGTAATTTAGTACCTTGTTCTTGTGACGAGACCTTCACCTGACTAGGCACCCCAGAGGTATAATTCACAGGGAACTTGGAGGACTTTGAAAACACGACGGATTTTACATGCACCAGGCGCCTTTAGCGTACATAGATTTACATATTTGCCATCTCTAATGGTTTGTCATGCTCATGGTGTTTTGTCGCTGTAGTGTTTATCGCCGTTTTGGGGGGCTCTAAAATAGTTTATGAGAAAACAGGAACAAAGCAGAAAAAGTAACCAATCTTTCAATATTCAATAACGCGAGAAGTAATTGATCAGTTTGAAAGAATCTTACGGAGATTGAAATGTCTAATTAGGTTTTATAAATAGTAATAATAATATTTTTAGATTATGTTTTATACATTTTAATTTTAAAAATTGGATTGGTAAATATTTTTTTTCCCATAAACTCGAAAGATTTTCTAAAATATAAATGCATCACAATGGGTTGCTACGTGGCAAATCAAAAATAAAGGAATACATTTCATTTCTAGAATGATAGTATTATTGACATCATTAATTTTCTGTTTTTCCATTTTGTTTTCCGTCATTTAAAACAAAGTTAAAATAATAAAGCACAAGTTTATTTTTAGGAAGTGTTTTTAATATTCTGGAATGATAGTTGAAATTTAAAATAAGCAAAAATGATTACACTCTTTTATTTAACTGAACTTGGTTTTTGTATATAAAGATAGAATTTTATATTCGATTTTTCACTCACTTCTTGATACGTGAGAATCATATACAGTTGTGTAAACAGATGTGTTTCCGATGAAAATACAACATTTGAATATATTTTCGAACTGAATTATTAAATGATAAATTAAATTCAAGACAGTTTTCAGTTAAACAGTCGCGTTTGATAAATCATCATACATGCTTTAGGGTTACAGGTATATATAGCTCCGCTATTCAAAATAAGCTAACTGGCTGTGAAATTGCAACAATGAACTATTTTAACCACTAAAAAGTAGAAAATATAAAAAATTAAAAGTTATATATTTTTAAAACTATGCTTTAATCGATTAACAGATTAATATTTAATTATGATTCAAAACAATTTAGAAATCCCGAATTTGCTTTCCTGTTTTCATATGTTCTGAAAGAAGAAAGCACAAATACTTCTTAAATAAATAAATTCATCAGTTTGTGTTTTCTAACAAGCAAAGTGGTTAATTTTTGATAATCGGGACCCAGGTCAAATTAACATATTATAACTTTTTTTGAACAACATGAATTGCACTCATGATATAAAGCTAATTTTTTTAAACAAAAATTAAATGCTTATGAAAGAGTATTTTTTATTTTTTAAACGGAACTACTTTTATACTTATTTATTTGAATTTATAGGGATATACTTGACGCATATTTTTATATTAATCTTAGTTCGCACTAACACAGTGTAATATATCAAATAATTTTCAATTACGATTTTAAGATTTTAAGTATATATATATATATATATATATATATATATACTATCTATAAATGTGTGTGTGTTTTGATAAATTTCTAAAAATGGCAAAATCAGCTTAAACATATTTCTATGCAAAATGATATTCATTATAAATTACTGATTAATGTATCTTTCGGGATGGTGTTAACTTTTGAGCAGATAAGTTTAAAGGTTGACTGTGTTTTTGAAAGATTAATAAGTGGTCAGATGGCTTATTTCGTATCACATACATTGAATTTAAGTGCAAAAATGTAAAAATATAAACTGATTTCTGTAACTTGCTATGACTGAATAATCTCTCATCAGTTAATTAAGAGCGATTATTGAGGAGAAATAAATTTCCGCTAATTTTCTAATTTGCCTTTGAATTCCTCAAGGAAATTAAATATGTATCAGCTGGAGATTCAGATGAATTTCTAAAATATGGCCCATGAGATTTTGGTAGTAAATATGATGTGATATTAGATTATATTAGTAATATTAGATGTGAATACCTATATCTTTAATTCCAAATCGAATAGATCGATAATTTTCAAATATTTAGAATTTTTTTCATTCTTTATTTAAACCTCAGTAGTATTATAAACAGTGAATTTAATTCAGATTCTTGTGCACTTTTTATATTATCTCTTGAAAGTGTTGCTACAAAAGCTCTTCTAAAAGTACTTTTTTATTTCGAGCTAGTGGCATTTTTTAAAGATTTGACAGAAAAAAAATTCCATGAAAAAATTTTCTTCACGAAAGATTAAAATTGCAAATGATAATTAAGTTTCAACGAAATGGTCTTTAGAAGAAATATTTTCAAAACTTTCTCGAAATGTGAAATCAATATTTAAGAGATTTTAAATAAATATTTGAAAAAAATGATTTAAATTTTATTTTACCTTGTTTATACTTTACACTTTGTCAATAGTGTTTTACCGCAGTCCATGTTGCGTTAGGTATTTAAACGCAAACATATGAAAGAGACATCTTATATAGATATATAATTAAGGCAAATAGAATCACTGCGTTTTCTCTATATCCACAATGCATATAAATATAAGCCACTTTTTATGTATGCTTTCACTACACCAACCATACTTAAACTTTTTTCTCGAATGTCAGAAACATGTATTTGCTACGTTATGTAGGTCACAGTATACTACATTTATGTAATAATAATATAGACAAGAACAAAAAATCATGCGTCAAGCATAGATTATGAAACACTTTCCAACACAGTCAGAATACTGTAACGAAACTTCACCGTTAAATAAGGTGAAAGAAGATATGTAAGTAAACAGTTTAGAAAAAATATACCACATTGAAAAATACAGTTTTAAAAATTACCTTCCAGTATCAAAAAAGTAGTCGAATTATTTTCTGTAGCCATGTATATGATCAATAGATGTGCATATATAGCATGATAAAATTTAGTTCTATTAGAATATTCACATTTAGCAATTTTCGCCAATCGAAGGAATTTCACTCGAAACCTTTTGTACAAAACTGTATATTATCTGAAGACTTTTGTACACACCACCTATTAAGCTAAAAGGTAACTTAAAACTCACTCCCAGCAATTACCATCCCTAAACGACAATGTATCTTTTTTTTTGCGTAGCCCTGTGTATGAATTTACTTAAATTCCACAAACTTCTATTACTAAATATAGTTCACGAGGAAAATGCGTAACACAAATAAAAACTACCTTTAAGCACTTCACTCCCATAATCTGTTATACTTATGGATTCCCTTGTGTAGCCCAGTATATGCACAACCGAGTTAATAAACACACACGTACTATGAAAAAATTTAATTAAACTTAAAAACGCAAACCAAAGTTGAAAACACACTTAACACATAGACTGTAAATATAGCACTTGTACTGTAACCGATATATTTTGCGTGTCCCTGTAAATAAAAACAATGCACACCACACTTTAAAGAGAGCAATTTATAGTGCACCTCAGTAATGGATATAATTTTCATTATATTTGAAATAGTGAAATGTTACTAAATTACACTGCGAACGATTTTTTCCCATAGAACAATGTGTAACAGAATTCTTTGTTTGACCCTGTAAATGAATAATTAATGCTTTGCACCCCATATTCTACAAAAAGCATGTTTTAATGCGCTTCATAATTATATATAAATTCCGTCATATTTCAAATGGCGTAATATCATCAAAATTCACTTCAAACGATTATTTACCATTGACTAGTAATGTAACGGAATACTTTTGACTGACCCTGTAAAAAAACTATAAGTGCTACACACTTCAGTTGAAATATGGAACATGCTATCGTAAACGACGACAATAACATACAAAAATTTCAGGGTGATCCGAGTATATTTACGTGAGTTAGAGCTCGGACAGCCGGCAGACGGACAGACAAACCGAAGTCATAAACACTTTTCAACTAGGTTGGAAAGTGTTAAAAACGCAATTGAAATAATAAAATAACAAAACCAGTAGAACAAAGCAGTTGTATAAGCAGATTCATATAATCAGTATAGCGCACTAAAAGTTTCAAAATTAGAGAAGTCGCTTCTTTTTCTGTTAGTTTTTACTGCAGCTCACTACATTTTGAAAAATGTGATGTAGCGAGTAGCGCGAAACACAAAATCAGTAGTTTGTAGTGAACAGTGACGCTACTTTTAAAGCTACTTTAGAGGGGAAATGTGCCATTCTAGTCATGTGATAGTAACTTGCTTCTTTTGTTTAAAATGTCTTTTTCGCACTAATATGCGAATGCCAGCAATTCAGCTGCAGCGTTTACAAATTCATCGTAATGACTTCGTGGATTTTTCGACTAACGCTAGCTGGTAAATTCTAGAGTGCTTCGATATGTGAGTGGTGACATACAGCATATAAAAATTGATTAGTTGAGACTATTTTGAACAAAAACTAATTAGTCAGGCGCCTTGGCCAATCTGCCATTATCGTCAAGATAATTTTTGTTAACTTATCTTACTTGTCCAGGCTAGAATCGGCAAGTTCTGGAAACACTACTGTCTGAGCATGTGGTCTATGCGTCGCCACTCTCATAATGAGGCACCCTAGTAATTCCAAGTGCCAAAATCCAAATAAAATAAATAAATTTTTTTGCTGGAAACAGTTGTCTACTTATACATTATTAGAACTTCGCGTTTTAATGCCACATTCTATCTATTGGTGGGCCTCCGTGGCCGAGTAGTTAAGACACTATTCTGCTAATCGCTTGAGAGCGTAGGAGTCAGGTCGGCGGGTTCGCTGGTCTCCCGTCAGCTCCATTGCACACACTTTGTGGAGCTCTCGGATGTAACTCACTGGTCTTGTAAATTTCCTTGTGGCTATCTCTTCCCTGTATATTGACGATGACTTATAAGCGGGCACTTGATGTCAAACACACAAGTCAGATGTATGTTCTCAATAAATAAACATATCTATTGGAATTGTTTTGTCAACAGATTTTTAATTTTTTTATCATTATGACAGAAAAACATAATATTTATTTGCTCTGGTCGGCATATAACTAGTAATCCCGAAATTTGTACGCGGGCTGTAAAACCGTTTTATTTATCACCCATAAAGATTTTAAAGAGTTAGTTTTAAAATAAAAAGTTATTTTTGTCCTATGAAACGACACTGCGTAAAAAAAAAGAGAAGAAAATGAGTGCTTTTATCACTAAATATCAATATTTTTTCGCGAATTTTTCTTCTTAAAATATAATTTCATACAAAATCGGGTTAAAGATATAAAATAATACTTGATTAATTAAAATTTTACTTAAAATCTACTTGATTTTTTTTTTAAATTTATTATCACGGGCCCGGGCAACGCCGGGCGGGGGTCAGCTAGTATGTGCTTAAAATAAAATTTATGAGAAACACACAAAACATTTTCTTGTATGTCACGTTTATTAACTTTTTATCCCCTTCAGTTTTATCGCATTTATTTGATTGTATCCCGGCAAACACGATATATTCAGGAAGCATTGTATCATACTTAGACCGTCTACTCGATTTCGTGTGCAGATTGAATTCTTTGACAAAGTCTGAAACTAGCGAAGTAATAACTGCTTGTGAAAGGTTGTTTGTAGTCGGTACGTTTTAAAACAAGTAGTTGTAGTTGACTACATTTTCGATAAAGTAGTTGTAGTTGTAGTGGGCTACAAAAATAAGTAAGTAGTTTTTTTAACAATTAAGTATAGCTATATAATAAGTATAAAATTTAATATTGCAATGATGCCGAATTTCGAAGCTCTAAAGAGAGAAAAATCAGGATACTTAAATTACCTTTTATTCGCATCTCAATATTTTATAAGTATGGATTAATGATTCTGTGAATGGGGCCGCGTATATAGCGTCGCTTTGCCACGAGCCGCAGGTTGAGTAAGGCCGCTTTACACAATTTCCTAAACCAAGATTCAATCAAATGTTTTGGACACATTTCCATTGTGCCAAACTAAAAATATTTCATGGGTTAAGTCTAGCCTCCCATTATATTTCAGGACAAAAAATATGAAGTAATTCCAGTCTACAATATTGCCTCCAGTTCAATTGTACAATAAAATATTTTTATTACTCCCATTCATATTATGTTCATTCTAAAGTTTCAACATAACGTGACTGTTTCCAGTAAAATTAGTTTATTTTGGGAAATAGATTACTTACGTCGAATGATGGTCTTTATTTCTTATCCTTGACTAGTTATGTTTTGTGTTAATAGCATGCTTATTAGAAATACTACAACAGCAGGCTCAAATACAAAAGCAGGCTCAATATATTTTTTGCAGGCTCAATATATTTCTTGATGGCTCAATATATACCGGATGATCCCAAAGTCAGGAACAACTTTAAAAATTACTAATTAAAAAATAAATAAAGGTAAAATAATGAGGTTTGCAACAAACGTACAGAATAGAATTCGCATTATTTATTAAGAAATCAAAAACGAATGCTTGAATAGTTCTTTCTTGACTAACAGATAGCTTACAAGTCACAAGTTGCTTACAAATTACAATTAAGCTCACAACTGTTCAATGTGCTGTTTGACATTGTATAGCACAGCTGTCAGACAAGGCACAATATCTTTTACAGTATTATGCAACATTTCCTGTGGTAAGGCAGGCACATATTGGCGATAGCACCTTTCAATATTTGCAATCATGGCGGTTTCAAGCCTTCTGTTTTGCTCAAGCATTTGCAAATATTAAAAAATTCTTTTTTGTTTTAACATAAAATATTCGGCTTCTTTCCTATCCGTTAGGTGCAAACTGTATCTTTTTATCTTTTTTCGTTTACGAATTATTCATTTTTAAAGTTGTTCCTGATTTTCCGATAACCCTATTCATTGTTTTCATTCTTGAATTTAGAATAATAGAATAATATTGTAGCTTACATTTGTAGATTTGTTTTATTTGAGTTGTTGATGTCCAAGTTTAGTAGAAATACATTTTTTTCCATTTAGGACATGAAAAGAGGAAAAAGAAAGATATTAAAAAAAAGAATAAATAAATTATCATTAACAACATCTTATTTTTATTTTCAGCAATGATTAAATATCACACTTTTAACGAAAGATTTCTCTCCAAAAAATAAATGAAAATGACTTCTTAAATTAAACAGTACTAAATTACACTTAGTTCAAGAACGTTTATTATTCATTTTAAGACGCTATCTTTACACTCAGCATTTAGAACTAAAAAAAATATATTTTTTGCATTTTAGTAACACTCGTATTACTAATTAATTATATATATATATATGTATATAATGCTTAATTTCTTTATTGTTATAGATCGAAATTAGTGTGAATTACTTGGAAAATAACATCTTTTGAATGTGATTAAATTATTTCTCTAACATTCAGATGTGCTATTTTCTTTAAAATTTGTTTACTAAACATGAAATTGTTAAACTTAATAAACAATGGCAGGGGATAAAAAAAAATTTTTTCGCACAAATTTTCCTAAGAATTAAATTTTATTAACATTGAAAATAATGTAAGTTTCAAAGCGTTTTTTAACTTTATTAATATTTTAAAGTTTTTACGAGATTATTTTCTGTTTTGAAATGCTTGATACATTTCTAACACTTTTCAACAAAACTGAAGAGTAACAATTAAGATGATACTTGACGCAATACAATATAAGCAGTTAAAACAACGTTTTTAGCACCAGAACGTCTTATTCTGTCACAAACTAGTTTCGATAGCATTTAGCGTAGCTTCATCGCTGCAAATAATGATATATATTTGCCCAAATAAACGTTGTTAAACTAAACCCGTTGTTTTAACTCTTGTTTGTAACCCGTTGTTTTTATAAAGTTCAAGAGTGTTTTTGACTTCGGTTTGTCTGCCCATCAGTACGTACTGTAACTCTCGTAAATATAGTCGGACTGCCCTGTAATTTTTATATGTTTTTGACGTTTACTATAGCACGACCGCTATTGAAAATTAAGTGTGTAGTATTTCTAGTTTGTTTACGTGGATAGTCAAAAGTATTCCGCTACATTACGGTCAATGGGAAAAACCGTTTCAATTTCATTTTAAGGATGTTATACCATTTAAAAGACATTTTTATGCATTTCCGAGGTTCACAAACAGCGACTGTTTACCGAATAGGCCCGTAAAGCCCGAGCTTACCCACTGAAATACAAAGGGGCCCCCAAATTTACTTTTAAAAACTAATTTTTAGGAAAAAAAACAGTCAGGGTAAAAAATTATTTTTTACACTGACTGAATTATAGCTAATTATACGCACTTTTAATTACACGCACTTTTAATATGACAAATATTTGTTGTCCATGCATTGTTCTTAGCACTGGAAAATCCTGCAATTTGTAAAGCATAAAATATATTTTGAAGTTCAAATATTCGCACCTGTTCCATATTTATAAATTCACTTACAAAATTAATTTCTTAAGTATATAATAAAATATTTTTTATGTGTATATAGGTAGTTAGTTTTAGTTTAATAAAAAAAGTGTTGTTTACTCAAAATTTTGATGGTAAAAATTCAAATTGTTGAAGCATAATTGCCAAAGTAAAAGGGGGCCCCTGTCTAACGTCGGGCTTCCCCTGCTTCGAAGTCTTAAGCGGGCCCTGTTCACAAATACATGCTTTCTGTAGAATATGGACTACAAAGCATTTATTATTTATTTACAGGGTCACACGACAGAATTTCGTTACATAATTGTTTACCCGATAAAGTTGTTCGCAGTGTATTTCATTGAAGTTACACTATTTCAAACATAATGATGTTGATATGAATTACTGAGATGCCCTATTAGTTGCTTACTAAAAAGTATTGTTTGAATTGAATTTATAGTTAATTTACGACAACACTCAGAAGAATTCGGTTACTGTACAGTCCTATGATCGATAAATTTTGGACGTGCGTTTTCAACTTTTGTTTGCATTTTTAAGATTAACAATATTTTTAATTAATACGCGGTGTGTATAAATTCTACAGATAATATTCAGAACTGAACAAAATTCCAGCACATTTCCGCTTATTGGCCAAAATTGCTGAAGGTGAATTTTTAACTGTGTAGTGCCTTTCTTAATTGAACTAAATTTTTACATCCTATGTAGCATATATACAATCTATAAATTATATACAGGGCTGCACAAAATAATTCGAATATTTTTCAGGCTATAGATAGTAATTGCTGAAATAGGTTTTCCAAGTGTGTTATGTGTTTTACAAATATAATCTTTCACTTTATTAAATGGTAAAGGTTTTGTTACAGTATTCAGAATGTGTTGGAAAGTGTTTCATGAACTATGCTTGACGCATGATTTTTATTTCTTGTTTAATTCATAATGTAAATTAAAAGTGCGTTTATTTTTTTAAGAATCAAATACAGCAGTGACAAATTAGAGCACTTATATTTAAAATAATATTCACGTATTTCTGTTACTAATTGAATGTTTAACAACAAAATTTAATTTTTAATTATTAATATTTTGTATTTTAGAAATAAATGCTCGATGATTTTCTGAAAAAATATTTGCAACTACCCTCTTTTGAAATATTCACGTTGGAGTTTGCGGGTTTTGTAAACTCTCATTAATTTTCATGAAGCTAAAATGTAAGCTTTGTTTGAATAAATTACGACGTATTTTCCGTATAGTATTATATATATTTTTTCTTCCATTATCCGTGTTATTTTTGCAGTGGATTTAATGTTTTTAAATGTTGACATACAATTAACTACATCTGGAAATTAATTTTATGCGCTTAATATTAAAATTGCCTTTGAAGGTTTTTATTTATTTTTATTTGCGATTTACATAATAAATGTTTTAACAATTTAAAACATTTTGGCTGAAAGAATGACCTATTAAAGGGTTTCTTAAACTAATGCACATGTACATGATCTGGGACGCAAGCCTTTCGTTAATGATACGCAAGCCTTTCGTTAATGATTCGCAAGCCTTTCGTTAAGGGTACGCAAACCTTTCGTTAATGGTATGTAACCCTTTTATTGTGAATAGAGTGGCGTGAAGTAAAATCTTTCATAATCTCTACACATCTTTTTTAGTGACAAAACAAAATCTTTCAAAAAAAAATCTTTAGTTTTCTGAGAATTGATTATAAATAGCAGGATAATATCATCAATTATACTCTTATATAATTTTTTTGGTGAAATTGAAGCAGTAAAAGTTCCCCTTATTTTGAAGTGTGACTTAAACGAATAGTTTTAATGTTCTACTGCAGATTGATTGATAACTTTCAGAAAGTAAGATCTTTCACAATCGCTATACACCTTTTTCATTGACAAAACGAAATCTCTCAGAAAAAATATTTAGTTTTCTGAGAATTTATTATAAATAGCAGAACAGCATCATCAATTTTCTCTTATACAATTGTATTGGTGAAATTGAAGCAGTGCAAGTTCACCTTATTTTGAAGTGTGATTTAAACGAATAGTTTAAATGTTCTACTGCAGATTTGAATGATAATTTTCAGAAAATTTAACAACAGAACTTTTTGTGAGAAATTCTATTTACATTGATTTGCTGCCATCACTGACAAATGAGAAAAAATAACTTTTTCTAGTATCATATGATGAAACTGTTAAGGACATTTAGAAAAAGGATGATTTAACGAAGTTAACCCTTTTGGTGAGGTAAATGGTATATAAACACTGCTTTCTGTATAAGCAAAAAAATTTCGGTTTAGAACAACTTATCTGCGTGAGAATGCATTTTGTTCTTTCCTTTAAATGAAAGCAAAATTCAGTAAAAAATTATTCAACCATGCATGGATACAATTAACTCTATTAATCACAATGCAAAACGTGTAGGATGCAAAGATCTTGTAAGGCCAGCGTTTGCAATAACTATACACAAAGCTCAATTCCAGACGTTGGCGTTCGTTGCCATCAACTTGCGGATACCCGTTTTTTTTTCTTTTTCTTTTAAGCATAGAATGTTTTAAGTTATTTATTTAGGAATAGGAAACAAAACAGTTTAAAAGTACAGAAATTCCTTATCTCAATCGTAATTTTGTATGGAAAGATGAATTAAATACTCCTTATAAAATACCTCCTTATAAATACTCCTTATTAAATACTCCTTATATCAATAACCAACCACCTTAGTACTTAGCTAGTGGAGATATATGTAACAAAAAGTCATAACTGTTCCGTGAGAGAAAATTCTGAGAAAATGGATAAAGTATGATAGATAAATAAAAAGGTTTAAAAACGAATTGTTACCATTCGTTATTTTTACTTTTTGAAACTAGAAATTTTCTAGACATTTACATTTAGAAATAAATACACTTAAATAATAAATAAGTAATAGCATATTTTGAATGCAATTTGAACATAGAAAAAATCACTGATCTATACTTGGTCTATGAGGTAATCTATCCTAATAATATTATAAATCTGATTGTGTGCAAATATTAGGCTGAAGCCAGCGTCAAAATGGAACATTTAATGATCCTGTATCTTTGCGTATAGGTTGATAATAACCCTCATATGAACATAGGCTTGTTTTTGTTTATTTTATTCAAATATTTTTCTTAATGATTCAAAATTTCGTTATTTTCAACGAGAATAAAAGGACATTTTTTCGTATAATATTTTAAAATGGTTAAATTTACTTTACCGTTGCTAATACTTTATCGTTGCCAAAATTAATTCAAACCCCGGAATAATAATTTTTACTCAACAATTTAGTTTCAATTGACAAAATTTCACGTGAAAAATGAAAATCAAATAAAAAAATTAAAGAATTTAAAAAAAGATTAAATATTATTAGAAATAAAACGTACTTTTTTTAATTTTTGATAATAATACAAGGTCTCAATATGCGTAACCATAGGAAACAGGCGAATATGACGTCATTCATCTAAAATAAAGCGGATATGCTTTGATTGGTGAAATAAAATGATCTTGGGTTTTTTCTTCACTTTTTTCTTTTTTTTTTATTTTGTATGGCAATAATACTTGACGTTTTACCGTCTGCGCACGGCTAATATAACTAAACCGTATTTTTTATTTCAATTTTTAAAAAGTATAAAGAAGTTTCAAAAGAAAATGGTTAGCAAATGTCAATAATATGCTCTGCAAAATTATCCATGTCGAAAATGATGAGATGGATAGCGAAAAATAGTAATTTCATTCTTAAAACTAAAATAAATAACTCGATTACCAAAAAAAATGACGATTGTTAATAGTTCCATTTTTGTTGATAAAACCTAAAGATTTAATATTTTTTCGTTAAAATAACATAATTTCCCCTATGCCAGTATTGAAATTAATTGCCTGGAAAAGAAAATTAACAATAATTATAACATTAAAAAGGGATTTCTCTGGGGAAAAAGAGACTTCATATTTGAAATAAAACGGGAATTTTCCAATATTTTAAAAAATGAGTGTGAATCAATTCCTTACATTAATAATACAAGGATCAGTAAGTATAGAAAGTAGATGAGTTTCACGCCATATTTATAACGAAAATTTTAAATGTTTTGTTATCTATACTGATTATTAAGTATGAGTATCCGTTATATACAGATGAGAGTTTTCTGCTAAAAATCACATCATAATTTTTAAAAAAGGCAAATGAACACGAATCTATTACATTAAAATCTGACCGTGTGTTTGTATTTCGCAACTACTCCTAGACTATCGAAAGCAACGCGATTTACTTAATCCCGGTTATCATTGATCCGAGGATGTCACACAAACTCTCAGAATTTAAAAAATTAAATTAGATACTAAGATTTTTTTTTTTTTTTTTTTTTTTTTTTGTAAATTTTAACGAAGTTTATCTAAAAACGGAAAGTAAATTACTTCATATTTGTGTATAAAAAGGGAGAAATAAAACAGATCAGTATATTTTTTACACCATTTTCTCATTAAAACTGAAGAGAAGAATTTATTTTCACTTTGAATAGATGGTGAAAACAAAATCGTGATTTCAGTAAATTATCCGAAAAATAAAAACATATTTTCACATATTTAAACTTCATGAATCAATTTATTCTGGATAACAAAAATTCCCTGTCAACATACTGTCATTTATAAAACAAGATTTGTTTCAGCTATACATTAAACCAAGGAGGCGGAATTGAATTTAAAGAAAAAGCATATACTATTTCCAATTAATGGTTTTTTTTTAAGGATGTTAAAACGTTTCACAAAGGCGTTAAAAGTAAAATTGTTTATCGGGTAAAATTAACATTTGCTTTTACCAATTGGTCTATTTCCACGATTTTATTTAGCCCTCCTTTTTGCATTTGTTGCAATTTCATTTTCGCGATTATTTGGCACAAAATTTCACTTTTTTAAGACTGAGTTATGTCAAGGTACCGTATTGTCTCCTATGAAATGTGATAAAGTGTTAGTTAATTATTTGTTTTTAATTATTGGGAGTGAAATATTTTGCTTAATTAATGTATTTATTCTTCTTTTAATGTTGCGTGAACGAAGTCACGGGTAACAGCTAGTATTGTTATATAATATTAAATTTTAAATAATCTCTAAATGTCAATTACTATTTGTAAGTTTAATGTAATTTAGTATTTAAACAAGGATTATTTAGAATTAAAGATGTGAGTCATTAAACACAAAATAACTATGAAAACATGATAAGGTGGTAAAATAAAATCGAATACAAAAATCGGAATGTCTTTACTGTGTAGTATAAAACATTTGGAAATAACATAAAAAATAAAATCATTCATGAAAATACTGATATAAATCGTCGGATAATATCTAACATAATTTTCATTAAAAAAAAAAAAAAAAAAAAAAAAAAAAAAACGAACACCGGAATTTTTATACAACGAAAACGTAAAATAAAAGAACATTAAAATTATAAATCTACTTCTCGGTATAAAATTTTTGGTGACCAATTTTTTTGTTTAATAAGAAATATGAAAGAAAACGTGCGACGGTCTAATATGTCTACTTTCTTTGTATAAGAATAAATTTAAAACAATTCTAAAACTTCTGTGGTTAATATATTTTAGGTAAAGAAAATATATTCGTAGGCTCTCTTTAATCAATATCAATTTTAAAGATTCACATTCTCTAAAATCTCAAAGAAAAACACATCTCAAATTTCAACTTTAAAACTTTTACTTGGAAAATTGTATTGTTTAGTTCAAGACACTTTTAAACAACATAAAAAATTAATGAAGCAGAAGATAAAATTGTGCATGGAAATAGCTTTTTTATTGTTTAAAAGTGTAAGTTCTAAAACTAGTATGGTTAAAATATTTCAGTTAATGAAAGTATTTTCATAGTCTTTACTAATCATTATAAATTTCTAAACTACACTTGGCTGTTAAATCTAGACGATAAACATGTCTCAGATTTCAACTTTAACAGCTTACTTCGTAAACTATGCATATAACAGAAATAAATATTTTATATGATCTATAAAAATGAAAAGTTAAAATTATTTTTTAAACTTTGCGATAAAAATATATTTTTACAAGCATAAGTATCAAGTATTTTTTGTTTAAAAATAAAGGATAAAATATTTCAAGAACAAGATTTTCTCAACCTAAGTATTATTAAAAATGCTTTTCTTATATCAGACGAAACGCAGACTATCTTTCAGTAGAGGATAACAATTTTATGTCTAGAAAATATTTAAATATTTATGAAAAATGTTTAATTCTTTCAATGCGAAATTATTTTTCCCACAAATATCGGTTTACGCCAAATATATATTTATGTATTGTTAACTGAGGTTGTTTCAAAACATGCAATTTTTAATATTCATCATTGTTTTTAATATGAATTGCATAAACAAGGTCAAAACATTACGTGGTCTTATTTCTGTATTTATTGAAAGACGTGTAATTTATACAAGTGGGGGTATGCTTTTTAAAGAATATTGTATGCTCCTATAATAAAATTTTCATGTCTTAGAAACGACTTAAAAATTAGACTAAAGCTAACTAACTTGTAAATTTAAAATTCCACGGGTAAGAAAGTGTAAAAATATGCAAATATGTCTTTGCATTTTTACAAAGTTTAAGCAAGTGAATTTATGCTATTAATTGATTTCCAAAAGACTGATTTGTAAATTATTTTAAAAATTATTTTCAAAAACTATTTAAAAAAATAATTTTGCACGTTGCTGAGTGATCTTTAGAAAAATTGTAAAGCACTCGTAAAAACATTTAAATCTACAATTATATTTTTTCAAAAAATTAAAATGTAATAAGATTTCTTTCCGAAAACATAAAAGCATAAGCACACAAATTAAAATATTACAAAATAAAGAGCTAACTCTTTTTTGGTCGTAATTTATAAACCTTTGAGAATATTGTAAGCATAATTGAACTTACTGTTTCTAAATTGTTATTTTTTATATAATGCTATATTTATGAACATAAATGTTCATTAAATTTATAGATCTAATATATACTTTGTTACTTGTTTTACAAATTTTTGTGAGTAATTTGTGAATCTGATACATGTGAAGAGGAATTAACTTCACATATAACACTTGTAATTAATTTTTATCCCCCCCCCCTCTAAAATAACTATTTTTCAAATTTCCACCCTAAATGTATTTTATTTTCTACACTATAAATGTATCTAATTTATGCCTTTTTCCATTTTTATTAAAACTCATTTTTAATTATCTTTTCATTTTTTACTATGTTCCTCTTATAAAAAATAGGAAGAAAATAAATTATTTTGTTCGCCTAGCAACAGCTAATATCTCTGACTCGCAATCTTTCAAAATTACCAGATACCTTCTGCTACCCTTTCACTTTTACATATCTGTTCCTCAAACTTATGAAATTTGTATTATCATTGTAACTATTTTTAACTGTTTAATAGCACTTTTCGGATTAATTCCTCACAAAAAATTGTAAAACAAGTAACAAAATATATATTAGATCTATAAATTTAATGAACATTTATATTCATAAATATAGCATTATATAAAAAATAATAATTTAGAAACAGTAAGTTCAATTATGCTTACAATATTCCAAATTGAACATACAATATTCCAAATTCAAATCCCTAGTAAATCCAAGAAAATTCTGAAAATTATCTTCGACAGAATAAGCTCGAAATCCGTTGTTCCTAAAAAGAAGCAAAAAGATGAGGGGTTGTATCAAATATCTGTTGATTAGTGTCAAGATAGCGTGCACAATATTTGACATACTACTATATTTGGATACAGTCCCTCATCTTTTTGCTTCCTTTTGGGAACAACGGATTTCGAGCTTATTCTATCGACGATAATTTTCAGAATTTTCAAGCTATGATTTTGAGACTTTCACAAAAGTTGCTCTATATACTTAGCTAATACATTAAGCCGTTTTCCTGGTTTTTTATATCTTCCTGTACAAAATTGTGTGCTACTGGACATAGAAAATCCCTGTGCTACTGGACATAGAAACATTAGTTACAACTGACCGCAGTTATCGTTTGATCATTTAATAATACCAAGCCTTAGACTTTGCATTCATTTTTCGTGCAGCCCCACACAATAATTTAGCCTTAAAAGGGTAGATAGGGAAAAGTGCCTTACTGGCGCATTTCATTTACGCACAAAAGTGTCTAAAATGAATGTATATTATATAAATTTTATATTAGATTTATACTGAAATACTTTTTACCTTGATATATAATACATAAACTCTCATCTTAATTGCAACCATAATTATATATTTTCATGCACTCATATGTTAAATGCATACATTCAGCATACATTCATCTCTCCGAGTTCTAAAAACATGATATTTTACAATAGATACAACATACTTAAAAGTACAATACAGAAAATGTATATTTCAACACAGTCGACCACGTTTTTTAAACAAACGGAGCTACAGTCTTGTCTCCATACAGAAAACTCACCAGATTCTGTAATAAAATTTTCCGTATAGAAAATTTGTTGAATTATAAAACTTAGTACAAAGAAGTGCTTTGAACACTATTTGAATATAATTTAATTAAAATTTAAACCTCTTAGATATTTGACGAAATTTTACATCTTGTCCTTTTCAATAATGTAATTTAAAATTACCATAAATTCATTATGACCATAAATCCATAAATTTGAAGAATAGGAAAATAGCATGCGTCATGCATTTGTTAAGCATGAAAGCTTTTTTTTTAAAGTTTCATTAACAACTAGCAGCAAAATGGTTTGAAAACTTTTACCCCTTTTTAACATAGACTTACGGACACTTTACATGCTAACACATGATAGGAATTTTTTTTTGGAATTCAGAGTAAAATAATTTGTAATACACATCATGAGGAAAAATTTAGTGTAGAAATCGGGATCGTAAAATGAAAAAAAAAATTTAATGCAAAATACTCCGGAATACCAGATTCCGCAAATAGTATTAAGTAAAATTCGTGAAATGAGAGTTCGTTAAAAACATACACTATTGTATTAGTAACAAATATGTCGCTGAAGCAGAATCTCCTAACGACGGAATTTTTCATATTTCCTAATAAACTGAAACTTAAATAATATACTCGTACATTTAACCCTTTAACGGATAAAGCATTCCAATTGCTAAAATGTTGAAATAAATGATTGACACCGGAAATTATAAACAAATTTATTTCTATATATATAAAAAAGCGATATTTCACATATATAATAATTGGAAAACATTTCTTTTAAAATTCTGCTGTCATTGTTGAATTTCGTAATTAAAGTTTTGTGGTTTCACAGGGAAACCAATGAACGTTAAAGGGTTAAAACGAGGTATAATTGACGTGCCTTATACTATTTAATAGCAATGCTTTCTCAAATATAAAAAATAATAACTTGTCTGAAGCTAAAAATATATAACTTGTTTCGTAGTGAATTATCATCTCTGCATATAGCAATAAATCATAGCAAAATAAACGTTAAAAATATCGAGGAAAAAAATTATGTTAGAGTTTATTCAAAGGCTTTAATTTTCCCCGATTGTCAAAGAAGAGTACTTTTACAATGTCCTTTTTTTTCGGGTCGCACTCGCATGTAGTCTAATGATTGTAATAAAAAAAAAAAAAAAAAATCTCTTTCAGCATAATGTTTTATCTTTCACTCCTTTTATTCTATATTGTAGAGTTACGGAAAAGGTTTTTCCAATTAAAATAAAAAAATATTTTAAAGCCCTTTATTTTCAACAATGTGTTCTCTAAACTGAATAGGAGAATTTATTCAATATTTTTTTCTATAAAGATTAACTATTGAAAATTTTTTACTTCTTTTTTAACAGAACGTAGCTTTTTGAAAATTATTTTTATTTAAATTTATTTTTCAATTCATTATTTCTAAAATAAATTAAAATTGGTACATTTTAAAACACTTAGAGCATTTAAAGGATAGAGAGGAATTCATTTTAATAATATTCACTGCAATAATAGTTGAGTACTGAAACATAGCATTCGAGATACATGAAGGATGCTTGTATTTTTTGGACACTTGTTATTTGAGCAGGTGCTTGAGTTAATTTTGCAGAGATCAGATTTTACTTTTATGAATTATTGATGTAGATATGAGACCACAAAGTTTGGTTAACTCAACTTTTACTTACATAAAATTATCTTCCAACCAGACAGTTTAGCGAAAATCCCTGAATAAGGTAAAAATGTATGATTGTCAAAATTCCAAAAATCAGAAAGAAGTTAACCGTAAGAAAAACATGAAAGCTTGTGACGGCCATTGCTGTCAGTATGAGTTAAGCAGGCCGTTGAATTGTCAAAAGGAGAGCACCAGAGTTAAGGTTTAAAAATATTGTTTATTGAAACTAAATCGGGCGGGGATTGAGAAGGCCGCTACTAATTTTCCTTTCTCCAAAAGAAATAATTAAACTTCTTCCCGAAGCTATACTCCGTAAAACTTCAAATTAAATTGTAATATTCAAACACGAACTCACAATTTTGAAGACAGATTTTAGTAGTAATACAATTCCACGCTGTAGACTGGGCGGGCGTTGATTCAGTACGTCCGTCCAGGTCAAAAGCAACTTCGTCAGCTTCAGATTATTAATTCAAGGGCAGAATCTATCCAGTTACTCGTATTGAGAGAGAACACGATCCCCAGTTCCGGCTGCTAAACGTAAATTCGAAGCTTATATATCCCAACTATCGATTGAACAGCTACAATAATTTGCATGAATATCGATAAAAAGCAGAAACTCACAAGTTCCGAAAATTACACAGTCATCCATCGAAAGTTAAAGAAAGATTGCCTTGATCAACTTTTACGCACTTGGGCAATTAGGGGACAAAAACTTACGATCTCATTCAAAACATCACCTACTCACATGATGAGAGTAGCCGACCCATCACAACCTATTTAAATCACATACGAATAATCAGATCGAAGTGCTGAGCATTAGACTCAGAGTAGCACAAGAAATAAATTTTATAAAGTACAGAAGCACAGAATGTTGCCCTAGGCATACAAACACCGAACTAGAACCATCTAAATTTTAATAGCAGTTTCAAAAACTTATTAAACGGGTGTATTGAGTGATTTAAATTAAATAAAAGTACACAAAATTACAAAATTATGAAAACAAAAGTTAACCTAGAGCTTAATAATATTTTATATGTCTTACACAATTATCTGAAAGATATGATTGTAGAAAATCCATTGGATAATCACAATCAATAGATCAGAAAGAAGTTAACCATAAGAAAAGCACGAAACTTATTTAAATCAGATACGAATAATCGGGTCGAAGTGCAGAGCATTAGACTCAGAGTAGCACAAGAAATAAAGTTTATAAAGTATAGAAGCAAAAAATTTTGCCCTAGGCATACAAACACCGCATTAGACCATTAAAATTTTAATAGCAGCATTAAAAACTTCTTAAACGAGTCTATTGCACATGAAAATGATTTAAATTAAATATATTTACACAAAATTACAAAATTATGAAAACAAAAGTTAACCAAGAGTTTAATAATATTTTACATGTCTTACATAATTTTTTGAAAGATATGATTGTAGGAAATCCATTGGATAATCACAATCAACAGCCATTCCAAAGAAACATTCTATATCTTTAATTTATTTCCAGTTTATTGGTGATTAATGTTTTATATCAAGCGATGTCGTTCAGAATGATATTTCTAAAAAATAGTGTACTAATGTTAGAGCTCCAATGGATGAAGTTTTATTACTCTAAAATCAAAAGATTTTTTTTATATCATAAATTGAAATAACAATCTTATTATCCATAATATTAATTTCTAAAACCAATAAGTTACCCTTCAATGGATTAATATTTGTACAAATTAAATTTAAGTATGGAGATAAAAATCTGTTTTTATAATAATATTATTCCCATTTACACTAACAGCAATCAAATCATCAATGTTTCGTTGCTTATACCTTTTTGAAATTTATATCAATTTTTATAAGTATGTACACTGAAAAAAAAATGTTGATTTTACAGTATAATACTGGCATCGCAGCTGCCATTATTATACCGTAAAATTAACAATAATAAACAGGAAATAAGCAGTAATACACTGCCTCGCATTTTTTTTTCAGTGTAAAAAAAAATATTAGCTAAGCAGTGTTTTGAGATTGATGACTGTCGAATTCAGATTTTCTGAATATAAAATCTTCCATTAAAATTGATGTAACCTACAATTAAAATTATAATATATAATTTAAAAAAATATTTTGATCAATTGTATCTCAAAATATTATTTCTGTAAAATATTTCCAAGACAGGTTATGAAATTGTTTGTCTAATTCCTGTTAAATAAATCTTCAAAATTTGTGGTAAAAACAACATTTGTTTTTATATCAATCACATTTTTAATTAAATCCTATCTATTTTTTTTTTATAATCATTGTATCATAATTTCAGTTAATTTTATTTTGAAAAGTAATTTATAATGTTTTTTTTACATTTATAATATACATTTTATATGCTGTAGTAATTGTTCAAAATTTTACTGGGTTCTTGTAACTTAGGCTCTTGAAATAGGGAAATTTAATCATATTCTGATTGAAACCCTGTTAGGTTTTATTATCGCTATATATATATAACTAGCTGTTACCCGTGACTTCGTTCACGCAACATTAAAAGAAGAATAAATACATTAATTAAGCAAAATGTTTCACTCCCGATAGTTAAAAACGTTAATAATTAACTAACTATTCATCACATTTCATAGGAGACAATACGGTATGTTTTGTTAAAGGGACCTTGACATAACTCAGTCTTAAAAAAGTTAAATTTTGTGCCAAATAATCACGAAAATGAAACTGCAACCAATGCAAAAAGGAGGGCCAAATAAAATTGTGGAAATTGACGATTTGGGTAAAAACAAATGTCAATTTTACCTGATTAACTATTATACTTTTAATGCCTTTGAAAAGTTTTTTTTAAAATTCAATTCTGCCTCCTTGGTTTAATGTATAGCTGAAACAAATCTTGTTTTCTAAATGACAGTATGTTGACACTCAATTTTTGTTCTCCAGAATAAATTGATTCATGAAGTTTGAATATGTGAAAATATGTTTTTATTTTTTGAATAATTTACTGAATTCAAGATTTTGTTTTCACCATCTATTCAAAGTGAAAATAAATTCTGTTTTTCAGTTTTAATGAGAAAATGGTGTAAAAAATATAATGATCTGTTTTATTTCTTCTTTTTTATACACAAATATGGAGTAATTTACTTTATGTTTTTTAGAGAAACTTCGTTAAAATTTACAACAATTAAAAATCTTGGCATCTAATTTAATTTTTTAAATTCTGAGAGTTTATGTGACATCCTCGGATCAATGATAAGTGGTATTAAGTAAATCGCGTTGCGTTCGATAGTCTACGAGTAGTTGCGAAATACAAACACACGGTCAGACTTTAATATAATAGATTCGTGTTCATTTTCCTTTTCTTAAAATTATGATGTGATCTTTAGCAGAAAACTCTCATCTGTATATAACGGATACTCATGCTTAATAATCAGTATAGATAACAAAACATTTAAATTTTTTGTTATAAATATGGCGTGAAACTCATCTACTTTCTATACTTACTGATCCTTGTATTATTAATGTAAGGAATTGATTCACACTCGTTTTAAAACACATTGGAAAATTCTCGTTTTATTTCAAATATGACGTCTCTTTTTCCTCAGAGAAATCCCTTTTTAATGACATAATTCTTGTTAATTTTCTTTTCCAGGCAATTAATTTCAATACTGGCATAGGGGAAATTATGTTACTTTAACGAAATAATATTAAATCTTTAGGTTTTATCAACAAAAATGGAACATTCGTCATTTTTTTTTAGGTAATCGAGTTATTTCTTTTAGTTTTAAGAATGAAAATAGCTATTTCTCGCTATCCATGACATCATTTTCGACATGGATAATTTTGCGGAGCATATTATTGACATTTGCTAACCATTTTCTTTTGAAACTTCATTTTACTTTTTTAAAATTTAAATAAAAAATACGGTATAGTTATATATTAGCCATGCGCAGACGGTAAAACGCCAAGTATTGTTACCATGCAAAAGAAAAAAAAAGAAAAAAAGTGAAGAAAAAACCCAAGATCATTTTATTTCACCAATCAAAGCATATCCGCTCTTTTTCGATGAATGACGTCATATTCGTCTGTTTCCCATGGTTACGCATATTGAAACCTTGTATTATTATCAAAAACTAAAAAAATTACGTTTTATTTCTAATAATATTATTTAATATTCTTTTTAATTCTTTAATTTTCTTATTTCATTTTCATTTTTCACGTGAAAATTTTTCAATTGAAACTAAATTGTTGAGTAAAAATTATTATTTTGGGTTTTGAATTAGTTTTGGCAACGATAAAGTATTAGCAACGGTAAAGTAAATTTAACCATTTTAAAGTACTATACGAAAAAATGTCCATATATTCTCTATAAAAATAACGAAATTTTGAATTATTAAGAACAATATTTGAGTAAAATAAACAAAAACCAGTCTATGTTCATTTGAGGGTTATAATAAACCTATATGCAAAGATACAGGATCATTAAATGCTCCATTTTGACGCTGGCTTCAGCCTAACATTTGCACACAATCAGATTTATAATATTATTAGGATGAACAAATGTCTTTTATTTTCTAATGAAAGTTTACGTCTTTCAATATGTTTCGATCGATGCTCTTTGTTTTATTTTTAATTTGTTCGTGTTTTTACAAATAAAACAAAATTAGATTTTATATTGAAATCTCTTACATTAAATTTAACAGAACGCTATTTTAGGAAAATGAAAAATTTTATTCTTGATGACGATTTTTTAAATTCATTATTTAATTTTTTTTTTCAAAAATTGATTTCTTTCAAAAAATAAGGTTACCTTAAGCTATTCAAGAAAACGGGTTAAGCAAAAAGATGTTCTTTATTTTGTTTTAAAGGGGAATTTTAGAATATCTTAATCTTCGAAATTTCAAAATTTTAATGCAGGCTACACATGGCTTTTTTGCGGACGAAGAATTACTATTTTGTGTTTTTGTTTGGTTTGGGATGTCTCTGATGGGGTAAGTTTTTCACTACTTGTAAGAACGTAGCAATTTTTCTTCACAACACACTTTTTGATAAGCTTTAAAAGAAGAAACTGGGCTTGTTATTATAAATATTTAATTTTTTTTCACTGTTTGAAATGTCAAGAAGCCGCCATTAATGAATGGACGTTCTAGTTTTAGAAATTTCATTATCAGATTAGAATAAATATAATTTATTCTATACAAAAAAAAAGAAAAAGAAAAAAGAAAGAAAAAATAAGAAAAGAGAGTCCATTTTTAACAGATTCTAATAAGCTCTACTCTATTATTCTGTTGACTAATATAAAAATTCTACTGCTTTCTAAAAAGATCGTAAAAAATTATGCTTTTTTCCTTCTTATCTATATATATAAAAGCCGTTCTTGGTATGTATGTATGTCTATATATATAAAAGCCGTTCTTGGTATGTATGTATGTCTATATATATAAAAGCCGTTCTTGGTATGTATGTATGTCTATATATATAAAAGCCGTTCTTGGTAAGTATGTATGTTCCTTATACAAATCTACAGTTTTTGCCCGATTTGAACGAAACTTGCTGTACATATGCTTTAGAACACGAGTAAAATCACTGTCAACTTTAAAAATTTCTCAGACCATTCTTTACGACTTTTTTTAAACATCTCTCTACATAATTTATCATTATAAAAATCTAATTTTCTTTTCAATTTCTACTGCATTTTCTTTCCCGTTGCCATTCAATGGACAATATTTTTATAAACCATTTTCAGATTAAATCGAATTTGAAATCCAAAACTGACGTCAATTTTGGCAGATGTGATTTTTGTCGCGTATTACAAAGATTACTATAGGTGCTTTAAACGATATAGTACATATATTTAAATGTTTTTGGAGAAAAATAAATAACTTAACTTCTAATTTTATAAAGGCAAATTGTTTCTACTGGTTTGTAAATATTAAAGTAAATTTTCTAAAAAACATATTTTTGCACATTCTAACTTCATGATTCAATTTATTCTACATAATCAAAAATCGTCTGTCATATATTGACATTTAGCAATCATTACATCGTAACTTTTTTCAGCTTCAGTCTAAACCAAGGAGGCATATTTAAGTTCCTTGGATGCAGGTGAACAATACATGCCCACTATTAATAAAAATTGGATTTAAAGAAAACAATACAGTATTTTCCAATATTTTTTCTTCAAAAATGGATGTTAAAACAAATTGGATTAAAAGTAAAATGGTTTATCTGAAAAAAATGCATTTTTTTAAATATAAAACATTTATTTTAATTAAAAAAAATAATATATTTATAAGTTCGACAACGTGGTGACATTTTCATTTCACTAGCTTCGAAATTATTATCCAATTCTTAAAAGAACACTATATTTTTGAAAAATAATGTTTTGCATCAAAAATCGCATAATTTCAAAACTCAATTTTAGCAAATTCTGTTTAAATTGTACATTGTAAATATAATTTCGGAGTTGAATTTAGTATTTAATAATATTGTTTAAAATTATTTTTCTATGAGTACAGTAGTATTGGATTTCTTTAATCGTTTTCATGTTTTAAATACAAATGTGCATGTGACGTCACGCACTCAAGTAAAGTCATTTCCTCAATTAACTGTAGGCGAAAAGTAACAATTCTTGCGGAGTTAGTAATTCATAATGTATTATTTCCTACACACAATATAATGTATTCTAACTATTTGAAAATAACGAGAAACTTGGCGAAACTTGAAGCAATTTAGCTCAACGTTTTGCCTATGTTAAGTTGACAAACATGCACATTATCTATAAATATAAATGCAAATTTGTACATGATTCATGAAGTGAAAGAATTTGTTTTAACTAGACAAGTATCGGTTCAGTGGAAAATCTACCCCGGTGAAAGTGTCGTCATATTTTAAATCATGTGCCAGTTTTCATTCACAAAATATTAGTATTTCATAGCAATTACACAAAGTAGCGTAATTTCCACAGAATGTATTGGTCGGCAAAATATAAGTTTAATATCCTTTTACCAAACAATTTTTCAGAATATTAAATTACTTTAAAATCCATAAAACATCAGTAAATTGAGATACGCTTTTCAAACGAATAACATTGAGAGTATGCATTTATTTTATTCGACCACATAAAACTTAAATGTGCTATGTTTAGACGTGAATGTCTTCACTTTATAAAGATCAAATAAGTTAATATTTTGTAATTGGATTGGACACCGATAAAAAAATATACATGCTTTAAAATTACTTTAAAATCCATAAAAATCAGTAAATTGAGATAAACTTTTTAAACTACTTTTGAAAGTGCATTGTTTTCTAATTCAGAGTTTATAAAATGAAATTATGCTATATTTAATAGTTACAAAAATGCAGTACAAGCAAAATTTAATGGTTAGATCGTTGCTACCGTCAATATAAATGTCGACATTACTCACGGATATGTTTTTGTTTTATAATATAGATAGGTGTCATATGAAAGCAAAATTCGCAAAATTTTACGATACTTGGTTGATTTTTTTTCCATTGTCAGGAAAACCGTATGTTTTTCTATTGTATGCGCAAAGAAATCGCGCATTTTCATTTATAAAGCAGAGAAATTTTACTATGGTTGAGTCAAAGTAATGCTATTTTTTCTAACTGTTTCTTTTATCGATTTATGGTCGAGAATGCACAAAACTCTGTCATTCTTATTTTCGTATTATTGTATTTTAATTTATGTTAACCCGGGCAAAGCCGGGTCGTTCTGCTAGTAGTGTAAATAAATGGCAAAATTTCAGGTGCAATTTCTTAGAAGAGATATAAACAAGAAAGTAACATCATGCATCAGATAGATTAGGAAAATCTTTCCAACATAAACAGAATATTATTAAGAAATTTCATTCTTTTATACAATGAAATGAGGTTTCTAAATAAGACCACATAACCTAAAGTTATCTTTCTAGCAATTTTTGTCCATATACGGCATTGTGTATGAATTCTGTCGTGCAAGCTGGTATATGATTTATAGAATATTTACACAGCACGTAATACATAAAAAATGCATACTACAGTGGAAAACACTTAAACTAAAAAATGAACTTGCGGTGCTACAATCCATGAACGGTCATGGCCTACAATGGCGAGCCCCGTTTTCTTGACCATCGGCCCTGAGGTTCTTTACAGCATATGTCCATAACAGGTGGTCAGCCTAACGTTGGAATCTCGGTGTTTTGTTCTCAATCAAGCTGGGTACTCATTTTATCGATCAACATAGGATGAAATGTTAAGTAAACATTGACCAGTCCGCAGTCCGGAATCAAACTCTGGACCTATAGCGTAGGAGCCCGACTTGCAGATCGTTAATCTAAAGTTCTTAAATTTACTAATGCATGCAAATTCTGTCATACAGCCCGGTATATCATTTATAGAATTTTTACACGCCACGTTATAAACTAAAAATGCATGTTACAGCGGAAAACGCACTTCCATCAATTATCGATCATAGTCAATTCTGTAACAGAATTCTTTTGTGCGTCTCTATAAAAGAAAGCTAGAAGCTACACACTCCATAATCTCTAGAAAACATGGTGCAGAACATCTCCGTGCTTTTTTTTAAAAAAAACTCATTACGTTTCAAGTATTATAACATCATTAAAATGCACCGCAACCTATTTTCCTCATTGAACATTACGTAATGGAATACATGTAAACGAACTATAAATAGTTCTTATTCTAAACGTCTGAGAAACCATGTTGTAGTCTCACTGATGCATATGAATCTCATTATATTTACTATCGTAACATCAATAAAATGCACCGTAAACGCTTTCTGTCTATAGACCATAATGTAACGGAATTATTTTGTATATCCCTGAAAACGAATTGTAAATTCTACACGTTTCATTTTCAGTACCAAACTTTCCATATTAAATCTCATCGACATATAAAAATTACATGTGGCAATTCAAGTATATTTAGGAGAGTTAGAGCACAGACAGTCGGTCAGACGACCGGACGTTCAGACAGACAAACAGACAACCGAAATCATAAAACTTTTCAACTTTGTTAGAAAGTGTTAAAAACAGTTTGCGGAAACACACGATGCGTATATATTACCTAAAAAATTTCATTAATATCAAAAATAGTAGAGCATGATTTATTTTTTAAAATCTATTAATTTTATATGAAAAGTACTAGTACACAATTGTTTATTACTGGTTATAATTTTAATAAATATAATTTTATCTAATAAAAAATTTCGAGTTATATTTAGAATTAGAAATATTTTCTTAGTTGTTGTTTTAATTGCAATCTTATTTTCATTCATTTATCACTCGCCCTATACACAACTCTTTTACATGGCGAAATAAAAACTAATACCTAGAAAAATTCACTTTTAATAAGTTTATAAAAGTAAATCATATGTTAATCCGTTGTATTATAGAAATTTCCTTCATGCATAAGAAACATAACATATATTTTGCAATATATGTGATGACAGTTTATAGAAGGAAAGCAATAAAGTTAACATATTACTTTTATGTTGCAGAGTACGGCTTTTACGACAGCTGTTTAGGTCAACAATGCATCCTTTATTCAAAGTTTTGTACCGTTTCTCTTGAAAGAGTAAAATAAGTATTCCAGCTGAGAAAAAGGCGATCTCAAAAACCAGCTTCTATTGGATATCAAGAAAGAAAAGTTTCTCAAAAGCATCTTTCAAAATATAACAGAGAAGGAAAATTTCCTTTTCGCACTTGCAATATCGATCTAGAAATAAACCAGTCTGTTATGGCCATCACCAACCTTTCTTATATATAAATCACATCAATTTAATGATTTAAATAGTACAACAAATTACACCAATTTAGAATATATATATATATATATATAAATAGGCCCATCACTAGGATCCTAATGGTATACAGGTTCGTTTAATTTTATGCATTTAAACAGAAGATATAAACATCACATTTTACAAACAAATCATTGAATTTCTGCACCCACCCTCTTAGACGTCTGCAACCAAAATTCCCAACCCAAAGAGCATAAAAGAGACACCTGTTTGGCAGTATACATCCGAGCCTATTAAGGATATTTTTATGTGAAAGTGTAACAGAATATATGATTTGATTAAATTCCGTGCATTGAAAAATGCAGCATAGGAGCTCCACATGTTATATTATTTACAGGAAAACCTAATCAGTACCAGCTTATGTCAAAGTCTAACAAAATATGAAGTTTGATGAAATTCCGTGCATTAGTTCTTGTGATATGACCATCGCTAAAATCGTGTAAATCCGGGAAAATGCAGAATAGCAACGCCACCTGTTGGGCTATTTACACAAAAATTTAATCAACAATAACTTATGTCAACGTCTAACGGAATCTGAAGTTTGATGAACACTCGTGCATTAGTTCTTGAGATAGAGCTATTGCGTTAATCGTGCAAAATGTATCATAGCAGCGGCACCTATTCGGAGATTTACACTAAAAACTAATCAGCACCAACTTATATCAAGGTCTAACTGAATCTAAAGCTTTATTAAATTCCGTGCATTAGTTCTAAAAAAAATTGTTACAAATAGAAAAACAAACAGAGACTCAAATTCACAGACACACATTTTCTGAAAACAGACAAATGGTTTTAAAAACATATATTTCCGTCAAAAATTGGAATTCAAACTTTTTCCCGAATCCAATACTTTCTTTTTGTAAAGATAGAAGAAAGTAAAAAGAGAAGAAAATATTACATTAATATTCCAAGAGTACTCAGTTTTTTTCAGAATGTAAGTGTAAAGTGAATTACTCCTTTCCTTTTTTTATTAATTCTAACCCGGCTCATATACGAAAAAGTAAATAAAAAGTGGGTAAAGCAATAAATTAAATTGAGTATTTTGAAAACCATAATGCGTAATAAATAATTTATTAAAAGTCGTATTTTTGTTTAAGTTGCCGTTTTAAAGTTGAATTAGTTTTTTTATATAGTTTAGAAATGTATAGAAAAATTAGAAATGTAAACTTTATTGAGTCGGTCTTATTAACTTAAGTTTAGATGAGAAAAAAAATATGTTGGTTAATATTAAGAAATTGGATCCACAGCTATTCTAGGCATCAAATATGAACAATGCTTAAAACCAAATGGTTTCAAGTAAATGTGGATACTATTATTATATAGCTGCCACACAAACCAATTATTATGGAAAAATATGCTATTTGGTAACGTAAGAAATTATAAGAGTTTACTCAATAGTTTTAAATGTCTTAGAATGAGTGAGCATGCTGCAACTGAATTCTAAAGAACATTTTAGAGTATGACTGGCGAAGTGACTGAGTTTAGCATTTTCTCTATCTGTATACCAGAAAGTTGAAAGTTCATAAACGCAACAACAACAAAGCTGTCATGATGGCAAAATAGTCTTGCTATTCCTATTGAAATTTCTAATTTGGCAGAGGATTAAGTAATTAAATTGGAATGACAATTCAAATTACATGTTTCAATGCGCAGTATTCAATTAAGTGAAACTAATGTGGTCCCCAGTAAAATATAATTTAATGAATCTCTGTTCAAAATTTAAGCCCTTTCGAGTGAATTTTTGAGGGGGGGGGGAATAATCATTTTTTTCTTAACATCAGTTTTTTCTTAAAATACGAAAAAATAGCATTAAAAATTAATCATGTTGAAAATGTAATATTACAAAATGTTTCTCTCCTATTCGACTGAATTCGGTTGAATATCAAACTTTTTTGATAGAGGGGATATGTAAGGAAGAATGAAATTGCTCATTCTGTGGTGGCTTTTTCAAAATTTCGTAAGTGCTTACTATCAAAAACTACTACATCTTTCATGAAATTAAGTCAATCAAAAAACCCTATAAAACCCCCCAAAAATTAATATTTAGTTTATCGCTTTAAACAATGCAGATCATTAATTTTTTTACAAAATTCACATAACGATGGTATAAGTCATAATGTACAATAATTCCTTTATTTTACGCAATACAGATGAGTTAAACATATTTAAAGAACATTGATAGACAATTATGGAAGTTTATTATGTACTTTATTACATAAATTCATTATGCAAATTTAGTATACAATTGTATTTTGAAAGTGTGTTACCTGTCATGTTGCACCAGGCTTTTTTTTCTCCATAATATGACTATATAGTACTTAAGTAGTGCCAGACAGCCGTACAGTGACAGATATGCTCTTTTTTATGTTTCAGTATCATTATTTAACTCTCATTCGTTGTAGGGTACTCCGACTATTTCAGTTCTCTCATTCTTTTATATCATGATAAAACTTAAAAAATAGCATGCATTTTTTACTGTTTTGGTTGTTATATGCCATGTATAATGCGTAAAGTAAACATATTAATTTAATGAGCGTTTTTTTTTTTCTGAAACAAACCAGCTTTGTTTCACTATTACAACTTCGATGCGCCAGGATTTGTAAGTAAGGTATACTTGAAGAAATAGGATTTTTATTAATTTTTCTATATTTTAGATCAACTGATTAAAGATTAAGCTAATTTTTGTTTTTTTTATTTTATTTTTATTTACATGTAACCAACCTGTCCTCGCTATTAGATTTCAAAAATTAGAATTTCGTTGTGGTACATTTAACAAAACAAAACTTTTTTGTGTAATGCTTCAACAACTTTAGCTAATATATATATATATATATATATATATATATATGACATACATTACTATTAACCTAAATAAAATGTATTATATACTTGTTTTTATTTATTTTTTAATCATTATAATAGTTTCTAATTAAAATGTTACCTTTTATGAATCAAACTAGAAACATTTTCTAAGTTTATTTGTTATAATTAAATCACGAATTACGGATCTTTTGCGGAATTAATTTTATTTAATGCATATCAGTTGTCATTATCTTTTTAATTGTGTGTTTAATATTTTAAAACTGTGAAATCTTATTCCTGTTTACAGATTTTTACTTAATCAAAGTAATAAATAAAAAGATAAATTCAATAAGTAATAGAAATCTTTTTAAATACATATAATTTTGACATGTCGCTTCAGGTACTCCATATGATTAATCAATATGTAAATTCAAGACTGAAGTATAAAAAATCTTTTTCGGAAATAAAATCGAAATATTTTGCTCTACCTCTAATTGTGAAACTTAATATGCACTTCATCGTTAAAAATTTCTGAGCGTTTCTAACTGATGTCACTGCTTAAAGTTTTCATTTTTAATAATAACTACTTTCATTATTTTGGGATAAAAATATCAAAAGAAGCTACACTTTATAAAATTCTTTAACTTAAATGTGCTTTCATTTACTACTTTCCCCTTCATTAGCTGTAGTTTACAGCTGAATTGATTCGCGTTTTTTACTTTTTCTGAATCATTTAAATGCAGTATTCCAGTTTCATTTTTGTAACATACAATTTCCCCTGCAGTGGAAAAATCAATCTGAATTCCAGAATTTTTATTCATATTTTATTAAGATTAAAAGTCACGAACAGCTAGTCATTCACAGGTATTATATGTATAAATTTTACTGATATGTTGTGTAACTAAAAACACTTTAACTAATTCTTATAAATGGAGATTCGTACTTTTAAATAAAATAAATATTTCCATATACTATTTCATATTCCATATGTACCACATAAAGAAATTTTGCCCATATTTCCTATGTCTGTGTAATTTGTTTTCATGCACATAAATTTGGAATTTGAAAAACAGGTAAATAAAAATATTAAAATTAAGTGAACCTCTGTAAGCCGAACGATTGTAAATCTAGTTTTTGATACCTCGAAACAGTTATGTATTAGTAAAGTTTTCCTTTATTTAATTTCTATTTCCCATAACGCGAGATATTTTCCTTTTCGAATAGCCATTCTTGATATCAAATTTTAATTTTGACTGCATGTAATGCAATAAAATTACAAGAACTCCTTATTTAACCTTTACAAATCTTCATCTGACTGTAATGTGATTACAAAAAAAACTATAAAGAAAGAAAGAAAGAGCAGGAAAGAAAAAAAATATGCTTAAAAATTGTAGTTGGGTATAATACAATAGTGTACAAAACTTAAGCAACAAACACAAAATACTAATTTCTGAACACGTGAGTACTCAAAAGGAAATTCTATAAACAGCGAGTGTAGAAAATAGGTACTACCCTAACGGCACAGCCAGTCGATGTAAAGTCTTCGTGACATCACAAATGGTCACAAATGTCACAATCACTACAATGAACAGAAATGTGATATCTATCATTCGTCTCATTTTTACTCCCATTTGGTCACTCCACTGAACAGTCACCACGACTGCTGCTTTTTGACGAGTCACCAGGTGACTTTGCACTGAAGTCATCTTGTGACTCTCATGTGAATGTCATTTTGACACTCCATTGTAAAGTCATCATGATAGCTGTTCTGTGACGAGTTCCCAAGTGACAGAAAATGAAATCTTCTGGTAACTTTTCACAAAGGAGTGCAATGATGACTTCACAATCAAGTGTCGATCACTGGAAAGTCACCCTGCGACTTCATTGTGACATTATTTGGCGACTCATCACAATGCAATGCTCACAATGACTTCAAAGTTCAGTCTTCAACTGACAGTGACTTGAGAATCACAAGGTGACTTCATTGTAATGTCACCTGGTGACCCATCACAAAGCGACAGTCACAGTGACTTTTCAGTGTTAACAATCATTTGAGAGTAATAATGAGACGAGTGAAATATCCCAAATTTTGATTCACCGTAGCGATTGTGACAATTCTAACCATGTGTGACGTCAAGGGGACTTCACATCGACTGGCCGTGCTGTTAGGGTAGTACTTCTTTTCTGCACTTGCTCTTTATAGAATTTCCTTTTGAGTACTCACGTGTTCAGAAATTAGCATTTTGTGTTTGTTGCTTAAGTTTTGCACACCAGTGTAGTAAAAACCGTTTATTGTGCGAAAAATATCTTTTCTTTTCCGAGGTTTTTGTTTTCTAAGCGGGAAATACATGTTTCTATCATTTAAAAAAACGGAATTTTACGGTAAATATAATTTTTATAATAATTTCAACTGGGAGGTTTTTTTTTGTCAATTTTATAGAATTATTTTTATAATGTACTGGTAATTAGACTACGTTAGAAAAAAAAAATAGAATCATTAAAATATCTACTGATGTCATTATAACCCTCCACAATGGTCATCATGAAGTCTCACAATGCGTTCTGATGAATGATGCCGATGCTTGTATCTTTAGAGACTTTGGCGAATTTTCAAGTTTTACATTGGAAAGATTCACTTCTAAGGAATATCATGCTATAAACGTCAGTTTTATTATTGCATTATTCATGGATATTTATACTTATCCGTAAAATAAAATTTACCGTATGGCAAAACTTGACACTAAATTAAAAAAAAAAATAAAATAAAATAAAAAAGATTTCTGTAAATTGTCTATAGACTTTAAAATTAAAGTCTCTAATTTTCTCTGTTGCTCAGAAATTTTCTCCAATTATTCTCTAATTTTCTACTAAAACTGAATCTAAAAAAAAGTTGCACATAAATATAAATATTCAAAAAAGTTGAAAATTATTTATGTTAAAATGAAAATTAAAGTTAAAAATATAACCGGAAAAAAATTAAACAGAAACAATAAAGGGCATTGAAAAAGCATTAAAAGAGTTGACCAAATTCAACATCACAAACTTTTCGATATTAGTACGAAAACTTTAAATTAAAACGTTAAAAATTGTCAATATTAATATTTTAATATAAGAAAGAATTTACGGACATAGGGTCTTAGATGGAATAATTTAGGAACCATGAGATTTTATATCTAATTTAAGGAATTTAGAGTGATTTTAGATACGAGGAATGATAGGGATTAATTAAATTTTGTAATATATATATATATATATATATATATATATATATATATATATATATATTAATATGTTAATATGTTTATTAACATGTTAATTACATATCTATATTAGTTAACTTTCGGAAAAAATATGAATAGTTATCTATGAATTTTTGAACTGAAATCAATTTCTATAATCTTAGCAAAGAAAACCAAATTTACAGATCATTCCACATTTGAAGTATCTTAAAGAACTAGCCGCATTTCAATCTTTTTGTAATAATTAAAAATTAATTTCCTATCAGCATCTCTAAACATTATACTTGCATAATTAGTAAATTACTTGACTGAGTGACTTTCTATTTAATAAGGAAAAATTTCCGAAAAATACAAATATATTGTCAAAATTAGGTGCTAGTATTGAAAACGTTCAAGTTTAATACAAATTCTACTTGTAGACGAATCTGTAATCAAAATTAATGTATAGCACCAATGAGTATACTTTATTGCTAATGAATGTGTACCAGTCGTATTTTAATTCGATCGTTTACTGCAGAGTTTTGCGGTGTTTTTTAAAGTAATCAGTAACCAATTCTAGCATTATGCTTTTCCCAAGAATGTGCACATTATTTTTAACTTTTCGGTATATGTATCCTCGTATTAATCTAAATTGTGAATTTAATATTAAAGATACATTCATTTTATTTCGTTATTAAAAGGATAATATTTATTTATGTAACATAAACATAGTTTCAAAGCAATAAACAATTCAGGTAATTCCTTCTTTTTAGATATGTTCGAATTTTATCAGAAAATATCTTTATGTATTTATTTAATTTTATGTAATAAAATATTTTGTAAATCTAGAACATTTAATTTTTATTTATGAGTTAATACAGTAACTTATTTGATCTTGTTAAAAATATTAAAAAAATTGCTGGTAAATATAATTTAGGAATTACATATTTTTTTATTATTATTATTCATGTTACAACTGAATTCTTGAGTTAAGATTAATTATTTTATTCTGTTTTTGGCATACCTTCTTGTCGAGCAGCACTTGTAGAGTTTAAGCCATGTGGTAGGTCTCCCTGATTGGTTGAATTTGAATTTGAATTTGACATACCTTCTTTCCACGAATGATGCGACAAGTTATGAAAGTTAAAATGTAAAAAAAAATATATATAAGAAAACTGCCATGTTAGAAGATTTTATTTACTCGCCAAAGTTATTAAAATTAATAAATACACTTAATTTTAAAAGAATCTACATTCTGAATGCTCCACACTTTATACATTATCTGTCTTCATACATGAGCATTTTCTTACTAAAATTATTGCATAAATATATATTAAATAATTTCACACATCCTATGGAGATTAAATAAATTATGCAGAATAAAACAAATTATGCAAATTAAAACAAATTGTGCAAATTAAAAAAAAATTATGCAGATTTCAACAGTTTATGCAGATTAAATTAATAAGAATAAAAAATAGAAAACAAAACAAAACTATCATATTGGTAGATATTTATTTACGTGCCACAGTTGTTAAAATAAATAAATTAGTTTGATTTTAAATTAATCTACATGCTAAATGCTTCATATTTAATACATTATAAATCTTCATACATGATTTTTTCTTTAAGTAAATGATTACATTCATATAAGTACCTTAGATGCTTTAACCCTATCATATAGTATGTGTATATCAATCTTATAGCATTTACATAAAACAAATTGGAATATGTAAAATAGATAGGACAAATCTGTTTCAACAAATAATTATAATAGTGACTAATAAGTAATCTTCCTTAACCCTGATTGAACTAAAATTTATTTATTGTATTAAGTTGATGCAAAAGTTGGTAATATCATTTTTTTTAAATAGCATACAGTAATTAATTTGTAATAGAACTAAAGATTCTTTACATGAGTTGTTCTGCCATATAATCTGAATGCTTTTATTGTAAAAAATACGAAGTTCTTCCGTTCAGACGTATTAAGTAACACTTTCTAATAAAAACTAGAAATAAAAAAGAGAACAAAAACAGTGGATAAGTTTCAATCTAATCAGTATGAAAACAATAAAATAATAAAAAAAATAAAATTTGTAAAGAAACATAAAGTTTTAAAACATGTTTATTTAAAATTTAGTTTTTGTTCCACCCACTGAAATAACAGTAGTGACACTGCAACATATACAGGTGAATATATGTGAGATCACAGATGAAGGTACAAACTTAAAATTCCACTAAAAATTCACTAAAAATTTCTAAATATTTTAATCGATTTAAATATTGCGAATTGTTCGATGAAATATTAATACACACTTTGAGTAACTGTTCCCTAAATTTTAAAATTTCCTGTACTCTGCTATCGTGACAACAGAGAAACTCAAGTGCAATGACAACAGAGAGATTGAGATTAAACTAATCCTTCTATTATTGCAAGTAATTTAAAATGAAAATTTTAATTTTAATTCTTTAGCTCATTTTTAGAAGATATAAAAAATAGTTAAAAATAAATCATATTGCGCTTGCAATCTATATAAAACCATTAAAACTCTATTAATTTCAAAATCATAACAGTTATCCAGGTTTGAAAAGAATATAAACGGAACATTCAAAATAAGCAAAACTTCATTTAAAATTCCGACTTATTTTCTCTTTTACTATTCTTTACACATAAACTGCTTTGACATTTACATCTCTATGGAATTGACGTTGATCGTTCACCACAGTTTCATTATGCTACAGACTTGCGAACTTTGAACTAATTTGCAGTTTTCCCTTTGTTACGAGTTTGTAACAAGTACAAACAGTAACGGTTTAACTAGTGGTAACAGTTTAACTATATATAATTTTAAATATTAAAAAGGCGTATGAATACAAATAATAATGAGTATGCATTTTAAGAAAAATTATTGCAAATTATTAAATATTTGTTCTGTTTAAGTTATAAATTATGAAGATGTGAGTGATTTTTTTTTAAATATGTTATTAAAAATTTCTTTTTAATGAAGTCGATTATATTGATGCATATAATAAATTTAAATAACTTCCATTTTATTCACTGTTAGTTCAAATTGAACGATTTTATGAAACATAGTCAGAAGCTCAAAGCAATAGCATTATTTGCTATAATATGGACAATGTTAACAGGATTCATCCATATAATACGAGGGCCGCCCAGAAATAGTACACATTTTCTAATTATAAAACAACTAAAAAATATGTTTAATAAATGTGAACAATCTTTCTTAAATTACTTTTCTATATAGCTACTATAAAATTTTCAACTTTTGAGGAACTTTTATACCCAGTCTAATATTCTTCTGACGCCAGTTCATTCAGAAAAAAAAAAATCTTTCAACTAGTCATTTTTTAAAAAATTTCTATTAATTATGAAAAACGAAACTCAGTCGGTTGAATTCAGCAGATTACACATGGTGACAGCTGAGAGTACTGAATGAGTATTTTTTTTACCATTTTTTATATAGTTTTACCGTATTTACTCGTATATAATGCTAACTTTTTTTCAAAATTTCAGGGCTTAAAAGAGGTATGCGCTGCGCATAACACATATTTCCAACAAATATATGAAGCCACACATACTTTATGTAGGTATTGCGATACAATTTCCCGGATATAGAAAAATAGGGGAAGTAAAACCAGCCACTAAAACGTCTTTCAGATGATGTAAGAGTAAAAGTCTTTCATGATAGGAGAAGAAGGGATTTCACGTGAATCTTTCTTCCTAACTGGGGTCAACTCCATTCCCACGAACCTGGAAGACTCGGCTTGATCACAAGGATTCCTTTCCACACTCTCTATTGATCTCGCTTTCTCCAAACCTTCAAGTAGTAAGTAGATGATTGAGCGAAACTTTTGATGCATTGCGGTCGATTAGTGAACTTAGTTTTATTTTGGATGAAAATCCCAAACACATGGCAACTACCTATGCCTCTTTTAGACTTCGCTAACAGGGTTTTGGGTGAGATATAGTGAATTTTTCACAGTATTTATAAATATACCTATCATATTCTGCCGTTAAATTTTCTGGCAGCTATGTTTTAGTTGCACATCCAAGAAAATTGCATAACCAGTATAACCATTTTAATCATTATAACCATTTTTCTGCACGGATGGGAAATCTGCATGCACAGACGGAAATGTATGCACACTTTCACGAAAAAGTTATTTTTCGTGACATTTTTGTCATGAAGTCACATGTCACATATCACATTTAATGTTCTTTATTCTATTTGCATGCTACATATCGTATGAAAGTTTCTTTAAAATTTCCTTCGTTGGATTAGAAATTTCACTTTTGTCCGTGCGTTTTCAATGTTAAATGAAAATTCACACATGTATATAAATTATATATCAGTTTGAAACAGGATTATCAATATAAATGTCTGTCATTATAAATACCGTAAATCGCGTACTTTTGAAACAAGAAAATATATCAAAACTTGCAGGTGCGTGTTATACGCGGGGTATAACAATAAAATATTAAAAATAAAGAAAATATATTTGCATAATAACTGTGATTTCTGTATTAATCAACAATAGAAGAAGATTTAATTAGTTGAATGTATCACGGTGCAAATTGCAAGGGCTTATATATAGACTTAGCAATATAGCTCGTGCTCGTTTCTCATTTACTTTATTTATTTTTATTCATCTATTTATTATATATTTAATGTTCTTTATTCTATTTGCATGCTACATATCGTATGAAAGTTTCTTTGCAAAGAAGCGAGTGCGCGTAATACGGCGAATATATCTAAAAACAGAAAATGATTGCTCAAATCAAAGGTGTGCGTTGTTCTGGAACGCGTTATGCGGTGATACATACGGTATATGTAAAGAAAGGCATCATTTAAGAGATTTTATAAAGTTAAAAATAACTTAATTTATCATCTATATTACTAACTATGTTTAGAGATTTTGGTTGTTTCACATTATTAAAATGAAGGAGTCCTATGTTTAGTTATATATTTAAAATATTAATAAGTAGAATTGAATCGGCGATTGTTGAAATGTACTATGTCCATATTTTGACATTCTTCATTTTAAGATGATTTTAATAAATTTTTTTCATTTTTATTGACAGTTACGTGAAAAAAGAAACTGGTTTGAAAGGCACTATATGTTCATGACTCGGGAATTGTCACAATATGGACTTATCCCTTTCAACAATCACCGATTCAATTGATCTCATGAATGAAAATATTGCTATTTATTAATGAGTATTAAAAAATTATCTGACTTTCAATGAAATGTTTATTCCTGATTGTATATTTTAAGATTTCGAATGATTTTTTTTGTACTGGTCTTTGTACATAAGTATTTTATGTCAACCAGGCTGTATTATGCATATCACAGGTACTCCTTTTAAATCAATGTTGAAAAAAAAAGAAAAAAAGATGAATAGTAAGAATTTAGTAAACAAAAAATAATAACAGTTGTTAGTATTACTTAAAAGCTGTAAGATTTTATTTATACTAGGGCATCCAACCCGGTCTTCCCGGAGTAGAGAATATATGTAAAAACCATTTTTTTATTATTTGTTATTGAAAACTAATAGATTTTTTACATTTAATAATTTTTGTTAGATTGCCCGGTAACAACACCAAAAAAATCGCTAAAAATTTCGATATCTGCAGCGGGTCTTTTTTTATTATTCTGATAATTTCAGCATTTTTAAGCGTTTATTTCAAATAACATGTCTGTTAAATCTGTGTTTTATTTATACTATTTTATTTATCTATACTAATATTATAAACAAGTAAATCTTGTTTGTTTGTTTGTAGGGGGAATCTCTGGAACTACCGAACCGATTTCAAAAGTGATGATGGCAAATTGACGGTGACAACCCCTGCTCCAACATAGGCTATATTTTATGTCGGTGCCACTAACCCCAGGGGGAGCAGGAGCAAAAAACGTTCTAAAATTGCGATTTTTCAGTTATCACACTGGCTGTCAAGCCCTGAGAGCTTGGCAGCCGGTTCTCTATGTATGTATGTACGTACGTAATGCGATAACTCTTCATAGAAATATCCGTTTTCCTTCAAATTTTGTTTATAGGTTCACTGTGCTAAGGCGCTTCCCTGATTAGTTTTCGGGATTGATTGGTTAAGTATAAAAGGGGGGGAACAGGTGGCTAATTCCCCCCCCCTTAATTTATATAAATGGGTTTTTCATGCAGAATTATTCCGTTTTCCTTCAAATTTTGTTTATAGGTTCACTGAGTTAAGGCGCTTCCCTGATTAGTTTTCGGGTTTGATTAGTTAAGTATAAAGGGAGGGGGATTGGGGAGGGCTAATCCCCCCCTTAATTTATATAAATGGGTTTTTCATGCAGAATTATTCCGTTTTCCTTCAAATTTTCATTATAGGTTCATTGGGTTAAGACGCTTCCCTGATTACTTTTCGGGATTGATTGGTTAAGTATAAAGGGGGGAACAAGGGGCATATTCCCCCCCCCCCCCCCTTAATTTATATAAATGGGTTTTTCATGCAAAATTATTCCGTTTTCCTTCAAATTTTGTTTATAGGTTCACTGTGTTAAGGCGCTTCCCTGATTAGTTTTCGGGATGGATTAGTTAATATAAAGGGGGGGGGGATCGGGGGGCTAATTCCCCCCCTTAATTTATATAAATGGGTTTTTCATGCAGAATTATTCCGTTTTCCTTCAAATTTTGTTTGTAGGTTCATTGGGTTAAGACGCTTCCCTGATTACTTTTCGGGATTGATTTGTTAAGTATAAAGGGGGGAACGGAGGACTAATCCCCCCCTTAATTTATATAAATAGGTTTTTCATGCAGAATTATTCCGTTTTCCTTCAAATTTTGTTTATAGGTTCACTGTGTTAAGGCGCTTGCATGATAATTTTCGGGATTGATTGGCTGAGTATAAAGGGGGGAACGGGGGGGGGCTAATCCCCCCTTAATTTATATAAATGGGTTTTTCATGCAGAATTATTCCGTTTTCCTTCAAATTTTGTTTATAGATTCATTGGGTTAAGACGCTTCCCTGATTAGTTTTCGGGATTGATTGATTAAGTATAAAGGGGGGGAACGGGGGGCTAATATCCCCCTTAATTTATGTAAATGGATTTTTCATGCAGAATTATCCCATTTCCTTCAAATTTTATTTATAGGTTCACTGTGTTAAGGCGCATCTCTGATTAGTTTTCGGGATTGATTGGTTAAGTATAAAGGGGGGGAACAAGGGGCTAATTCCCCCATATCTATACTAATATATAAAGTAGTAAAGATTGTTAGTTTGTTTGTTTGTTTGTTTGTAGGGGGTAATCTCTGGAACCACTGAAGCGATTTTAAAAGTGATGGTGGCAAATTAATGGTGACAATCCCTGCTCCAACATAGGCTATATTTTATGTCGGTGCCACCACCCCCAGGGGGATGCAGGAGCGAAAAACGTTCTAAAATTTCGACTTTTTGTGTACTGAAGGAGATAGAAGTATCAAATTTGGTATGGAAGTTACTTATAAGATGTAAATGCTCTCTAAGAACAAATTATAAAAACATTCGCAATTTAAAAGGGTGAGATGAGGAAGAAGCGTTCTAAAAACATTCTAAATTACAATTTCTATGGAATCTCTGAAACTACAGAACCGATTTCAAAAGTGATGGTGGCAAATGGATGGTGACAGTCCCTGCTCCAACATATGCTAATTTTTTTGTCGGTGCCACTGCCCGCAGAGGGTGCAGGAGCGAAAAACTTTCCAAAATTATGATATTTTCAATAATGAAGGAGTTAGGAACTTGACGTTTTGTATGGTCGTTACTTACAAGATTTAAATGCTCTATAAGAACAAAATCTAAAAAAATTCGAAATTTAAAAGGCTGAAATAAGCAAAAAATTTTCTAAAAACATTCTAAATTACAATTTGTATGGAATGTCTGGAACTACTAAAGCGATTTCAAAAGTGATGGTGGCAAATGGATGGTGACAATCCCTGCTCCAACATAGGCTATATTTTATGTCGGTGCCACTACCCCGAGGGGGGTGCAGAAGCGAAAAACGTTCTAAAATTGCGATTTTTGCGATGCTGAAGGAGCTAGAAACTTCAAGTTCGGCATGATTGTTATTTATAAGATCTAAATGCGCTCTAAGAACAATTTCTAAAGAAAAATGATCTAATGATTCTGCGTTTTTTCAACTATTGAATTTCTAAAATTACCAAATTTCACAATAGAGTACCATAGCGAAACCTTCACGCGTAAAAAGATAATGATAAGGGCGACGTGTCCTGACGTGTATATTGACTATAGCACGAGTCACAAATTATAGTATCCTTATTATTCTGTTAAAATATAAAAGTGAATTATGAAATGTCAATATTTTGTTTGATTAAAGGTTCGTTAAGAGAAATTGACCAGCGTAGCGGGCGTAGCTTGCTAGTTCTTTAATAAAGTTTTAATTTCATTATTGAATATCAGCTGGAGACAAATGCTGAACTTTTTACATTGTTTAAAGTGCAAACAGATTAATATTTTGTAATCGTCTGAAAGCGATAGAGATCCTAAAAAAAATCATGCTTGAAATTTAATTTAAATGCTATAATAAATCAGTCAATTAAGATACAGTTTTCAAACAAATTGCATTTAAAAGTGGATTTTTTTCCTATATAACGGTGTAAAAATTAAAAATGTACGATGTTTAGAAATTAAAAAAATTGCAGTAGCAAAAATCGCAAAACCGAAATTTCATCGTCCAGAGTTGCCATTCGCAAAATGACGTCAGCGTTACGCACGGACACGTTTGTCCTTTATAATATAGATAATTTTAATCGGAGTTAAGACACATCTTACAAAAATAAATAAATAATAAAAATGTACAAAATGAAATTAGAAAGAAATAATCTTTACATCAGGATTTTTCAACGAAAATAATTTTAGTCATTAATGAGTTTTTATCAGAACATTTAAATTAAAATTACTTTTTATGAGACAATACGTTTATGAGACTTTTACAGATGAGTGGAAATTCAATTTGCATTTCTCAAATTTACGCTATTTATTACGCCAATACACTGTTGATATTTACTATTGACGTGTAATTATTTAAACCGGAATACTTAACTAGGTTCCTGGTTTTCCTTGTATTTGTATTTATGTGATGGACGACTTATCACTTGAAAGATTTTTCAGTATCGAAAAATAGCATTTGTCAGTTGTTTCTGCCTCTTTAATATTCTGAATATTTTATGTTACACAATGTACACAGTTGTCATTGACTTATCTGACGTATTGTTAAGTATCAATTTTCTTTTAATTATGATGTACAAATATTATATTTCAAACGAAGTTTTTATTCTCATTTTAAAATATTTTAAGAAATGAATATTTTATCTTGTTAAATTTAAATACGCCCATGAAAACATGAAGAACATGAAAAGATGAATATGATTATCCACAAATATATATATATATATATATACTTTATTAAAATATATTTCTATAACCTTTTTCTTTTCTTTGGGGGGGAGGGAGGATAATTTCGTTTTCTTCATTAAATCATTGGTATGCATTGAAAGGGTGTAAACGGCGAACTTTCTGCTATTATATACGTGGAATTCGTTGTATTTGTAGTGTCCTTAGTTTAAAATTTGTATGAAATCAAAATCTCATTATTCATGCAAAAAGGTTAACGTTCCATGATATGTTAAAACAATAAAAGCAGCTTTTGTGATCTAGAACATACGTATCTCACTAACCAAATTATGAAATACATTTTTTTTTTTAAATAGATTTTTTAGTGTTCCAATTTCTGTTTCATTGTGAACTATCCTTTTTTTCGAATTGATATTTTCTCAACTTAGTGAAAGATTGACCTCGTCGGATGTCAAAACCAACACCTATGGTTTAAATTGCTTATGAAATCAAAAGAACGAATCATATAATTCCGAAAATAAGATTAAAAAATTCTAAAATATATCGAACCTCAAATAAAGAGTAATATTTTATCAAATTAACATATTTCACTTTTTGTTTCTCCAGTGGTGAGTTTACATTTTTGGTAATTAAGTACAAGCAATTTTATTGAGATTGATTATTGCTTCTTTCATCTGTTTTCGTAAGAAAATTAATTAACTGAGATTAACTTCAATCATGCTTTTAGCATAATTAAAGTAAAATAGCAATTGGGTGTGATATAATTTCGTGATACATTCTTGAATTCAATATGCTTACACAAAAATAATCATAGAGTGTTTGAAATTTAATTTAAAATAATTGCTTTTGTTGGGAATTTTCTAATTGACGTGCTTCATTTTACCAGGGAAAGTACAGAAAATTACCATAAAAGCATGTTTAAGCTAATGTAATCAAACTTACATATGAAATCAAAAAAGAAAAAACCATATAATTCAGAAAATAAGTTGTAAAAGAAATCTAAAATGTATGAAACCTCAAATAAGGAGTATTATTATATATAATTAACACATTTCATTTTATGTTCCTGCAGCGATGAGTTTGCATTTCTCGTAATCAAGAGCAAACAATTTTAATGAGTTTGAATATTACTTTTTTTTATTTGTATTCATAAGTAAATTATTAATTAACTGAGATCAAATTCAATGATGTCTTCAGCATAATTAAAGTAAAATGGAAATTGAGTGAAATATTATTCATACTAAATTCAGTAGTGCATAAACTTTAAAACATTTTTTCTCTTTAAAATAATATATGAGAGTAGAAAGAAATAAAGAAATGTAAAAAGAAAATGTTTATTCTGAACTGATATAATAATTCATTAAAGAATTAAAAGGTAATGTGGAAGCAAGTAAATTGATCCTTTATGTTAAATTTATAAAATTTTAATTTAAGTGATAACATATACTAAATAGAAAATGAAGCGGTGAAAGTCTCTTCTGAAATAGCAGTATTTTAAAAAATTAGGTTATAAGATATGCATTCCTTCAAATATTATTTGAAACAGAATTGTTATAGCAATAATTTCAATTATTTGAATACGAAATGGAAAAAAACCGAAAGAAAATACGATCAAAGCACTAAAAATAGAGAAAAATCACTGAAACACTGATAATTTATTTTCTGTTTTAAATATCTCTAAATTCATATTTATGAATTAAAAAAAATAATAAAAAATAAAATCTTTAATGAAGCTAAAAAAAACATTCAGTTCAGTATCTAGACACTTTAAAATAGTCCATTTTTAACACTTTCCAGCATAGCTGAAAAGTGTTTATGAATTCGGTTTGTCTGTCTGTCTGTCTGTCAGCCGTCTGTCCATGCTCTAAATCGCGTTAATAAACTCGGATTGCCATGAAATTGATATATATCATTATGAATTACTATGACATGTTTGGTATTATAAATTAAATATGTAGCATTTATACTTCGTGTACAGGGACACTCAAAAGAATGCCGTTACAGTATGGTCTATGGAGAAAAATCCTTTGCAGTGTATTTTAATGATGCTACACTATTTCAAATATATTGAAATTGATATACATTTCTGGACTGCACTACAAGATGCTTGCTATCGAATATAGCACGTGGAGTACTTGTAATTAGTTTACAGGATAACTCAGAAGAATTCCGTTATGTTATGGTCTATGGGGAAAATCGTTTTCGGTGTAATCATATTACACTATTACAAACGTATTGCGATTGATATTATTTTCTAAGGTGCACTAAAACAGGCTTTCTGTAGAATATGGAGTGGTAAGCATTTATCATTCATTTACAGGACCACACAAATGTATACGGTTACATAATAATTTACGGAGGAAAACTGTTTCCAGCGTATTTTAGTTATGTTACACGATTTGAAATATAATGAAACTGATAAACATTATTGAGGTTTACAACAAGACACTTGTTGTATAATATGATGTGCATAGCATTTATCGTTCATTTACAGGTTCACACAAAAGATTTCGGATACAGTATACTGTATCATAAGTATTATGTATAAGCGATATTACTGGAAGTGCGGTTTCAGTTAGGTATTCGTTTAACTAAATTTTTTGCATACTATGTGGCATGTATAAATGCTATACATCATATACAGGACTGCACGAAGGAATTCGTAAGCAATACTGTGTAGCAACGTAAATTGCTTAAAGGCTTTTTTTTTTCAATTGAGTTATGCATGTTGATCCTGAAATATATTTAGTATACTAAGAGATGTTTGTCGAATATAAATAAAATCATATACAGGGCAAAGAACTGGATACATGGGCTCCTCTATTTGTGATTTCAGTAGTTTTCTGCGTGTTTTTGACTGAATTAAACTATAGCTTAATATATGGCATATATAAAAACCTTATGGTAGTATACAACGCTACACAAAACAATTCAAACATGTTTCCGTTTATTGGTAGAAACTGCGGAAGGTGAATTTTCAACTGTGTTATGTGTTTTCGTATACTAAACTAAATTGCAGCATACTATATAGAGCGTATACAAATGTATAGCTTATATACAAGGCTGCACAAAAGTATGGATGTACATTTCTGGATATGGCCAATAATTGATTAAATCTGGTTTTCAAATGGGTTTTGCGTTTTCTAAAACGTTTACTTAGGTATTTTATTTACCTTATGAAACAGCGAAGGTTTGTTAAAGTATTCTGTTGTGTTTCATAATCTCTGCTTGATGCATGATTTTTCTTTCTTGTTTATACTCAATTACAAAATATCATTTGGCAAACATATGTTTGATAAAAAATTAAGGACTTTTTCGTATAAAACTTTCTTAAATGTAGATATACTGTACCATTAAGTAATTAAAATTAGATGTAAAGGAAATATTTTTATCTTATTAAGTTAGACCTAAGCTAAATTTAAAATAAAAAAGCTAGACAAATTTAAATTTATAAATAATTTACACTGTTAATCTTGAATTGCAAGCGATTTTGTAAACATGAATTTTCAGAAGTATTTAACTACACAGAACATTTCAATATCTTAAATGCGTTTATAAAAGCAAAATTAATAATAGTTACTAAGTTTTCCTTTTTTTCGATTAAGCCGTATCAAATTTAGTTATTCATCCTGTAACAAATTTGAAATAAATTGAGCATAAAAATATTTTTTTGCTTTTTAACGTAATTATGATACCAGTTATAATACAGCTCATTTGTTTTCATGTACAAAATTAGGCTATTAATTGTATCCTTCATACTTTTAAAAATAGAACTTTGAAAGTAATCATACTTATTAAAACATTCATCATTTTACAACTAAAGTTCTTCGCTAATCCTGTTAACAGCGATAGAAGAGTATTAAAACGAATCATGAATTAATATGCTACTAAATAATTAAATTATTTTTTTTGTTAAATGATTCAGAAAAATTATTAAATGACATTCAATATCCTGACTATATATATTTTTTCCATTATTATTAGATTACCAGTTAATAGAGTAGGAGAGATCTTCATAACTTTAAGCTTTTAAATAATCGTTATTATTCTCCATAAAATTATGTATATTTAATTAAACACTAACAATTTTTAAAAAGTTTTTAATTTGGCGTTAAATTAATTACTTGAAGCTAATAGTGATTTTTTTTAATAAAAACATGATAAGATAATAATTAGCATTTCTGGAGATTAGTCTAATGTATTCGAATTCTGTGTGGCATTTAAAAATGTAATTCATATAACTATAAAATTAAATGAAAAACATTTTTGTCAGAAGTTAATATTTTTATAAATTTAGTTCAATAAATAATTTGATGAAAATCAGTTAACCGTGTTTCATTTTCTATTTTTGCTCACACTTTGCAATATAGTTTCTCAACTCGCTCATTGATGATTATTTTACTTTATATCCTTCTGCTGTTTGCTTCTTCTAAATTTCCGGCACTTGTATAGAATTTATTTTAATTCATCATCACCAATCTTGACAAACCTCATTGGAGAAACAACTCATGGGGCACTCTTTACCTTTTTAAACATGCAGGATTTTATTTTGAAATATAATTTTTATTGCCTTCATTGGTTAAGCGACCCAGATTAATCTTTTACAATTTTGTGACATCTGGATGGGAACCCCCTCCAGACTGCATCCTTTTTTGTAATACCGTATATACTCGCGCATAAGTCGACTCCCTAACTTTTAAATGCAAATTCTGCAAAAAACCAAAAACCCGCGTATAAGTCGACCCCCTAAGTTTTTACTTCAATTTTGCGTAAAATCAAGAAAAAGATGGGAGAATAACGCGCACGCAATATGGTACAAGACATTCGCCAATGCGAGAAATGTGGTAAGTAAACAAAAACAAATCAATGAAATATTTTTTAATGATAAATTATTATTATTTGTATATTTTAAATATTTTATTATTCTTACACACAAAAAAGCCAGAATTTTGGCAGTATTTCAAGTTTTTTGTTGTTGTTTTAATTGACGCGCGTATAAGTCGATTCTCTCCCAACTTGCTTGCCGAAAATTGTCAGAAATTCCTCGACCTATACGGGAGTATATACGGTACTTTTACTTTTTACTCAGCTGTTTTGGGGATTTAATTTTTTTTTATTCTTCTACACTTCTCTGACGACATCTGGATGGGATACACCATCCAGATTGCTTTTCGCATTGCGCTTTTTAATTTTACTTACATTTTTCTGTCTCACTTTTTGGTGTTTTTAGTCTTTGTTTCGGCGCAATTTTGCACGTTAAAACCTCATACAAACAAACAAATGAACATTCGTCTTAATTTATATTTAAATTCACCTTAGTATTAATATATCATATACTACTTTTTTACACAGTTTTAAAATATCTGACGTAATTTTTCTTCCCTTTAGAAATATAATGTTAATAATCTAAATACATTTTGCCTTGCCATTCCTGCACAATAATTGTATCATGTTATTAGTCATGAATCGTAATTGAAAACATGTTTGTGAATGGTAGGTTGTAGTGATCACTCGTTTACGTTACTGATCACAGGAGTCTAATTTTACTTTACGCATATTTGCTTTTTTCAAATAGCTTTTAAATTTTCGTTATCAACAATTTTTATTTCAACATACAGAATTAACATATACCGATATTCATTATGGACTACAAATTCCAATTTTTCTCAAATTTCATTATCTATTAAATTTCATTTCATTTCTACATTAATTTTTAATATACTTTATGGATACATTTTTAAACTCTGTGTTTATTTACGTTTTACTTTTATTCTCAGTTTTGTTTTTAATGTGCGCTACTGTAATTGTGCTGATAAAAGAAAAGTATCATATTATATTGCCTTTAACTGATTGACCATTCGTTTTATGCATTGCCAAATGACTATGAGCTAGGTCTCATACATATACATAATACATATACAGAATTATGTCTCAGCTATATACATAATATAAGTCAAATAGTCTACAGGAGTATAAATATATAAATATGCATAATTTTTGTAAATGCTGGCGGTGATTTTATAAGATATAATATTCATATATTTATATATTTTGCCTATGTACAAGTCAAGGTACCTCATTAAACAGAACGTTCACATTTATATTATCTCATTTTAATTTATTAAAATACATTTTGCTTATAATTGATTGATTTATTTATTTGATTTAAAATTTGATTTAATCTCTATTTTTTTTTCCATTCTGAATAAATGAAAGAAATAATAAAGGTTTTTCTATCACTAAACGGTTCCACGCGAAGTCAACCGCATTTTCATCTAAAAAAATAACAGATGTACTTCCTTTTCTTTTAGAGTTCGTTGGGAATTTTTCTGTTTGAATCGCATTTACTACATGGTTGCCGCTCTTTCGTTATTTTTATGATCGAATGCGCTTCACACAGGGTTGTTAAAATTGTTGGAAACGTAATTGTTGTTGTGTTTTTGGTTTGGCTAAATTATCAAGTTATCCTTAAATTCAAAATTATCCATATGCTATTATCTAACGGATGTCTAATGATTCATATACTCTCACCAAATTCTTTATACCATTAAGTTAAAACGAAGAATTGTGGCTTAAGATTTTCATCATTCTTCCACTGACCACCTTCGTCAGTCGTTAGGCATGGAAGAATTTTCCTGTATTTGTGCTGTATGATCTGAACCTGTGCATTTAAAGTAGATTATCTTGTATTCATGATCTACTCTTCTTAACAATTGTTTTTTTTTAATTATTTGGTTTTTTGAAGCACCCGAAATAGTGCGAAATGTTTAAGCGATCACGATCATGAGAGCGAAATCATCGATATATTTGTTCGATTAATTTTTCCCTCCGGTGTAATTAACCTTGATATTAGAAGTTTCATTATAATTATTGAGTCCCTTGTCACTCATTACAATTTTGAGTCAGTTATAGTCCTTCTGTTTGTAATAAATGATAAAAAAGAAGAAGACGAGATGAGAAAATAAAGAAAAAGAAGACGACTCATACACATTATGAGGCTGTTTAGAGTATAAATCGTCTAATTTATTTTCCAGTTGCATCGAACTTGCCCAGTATACCCGAGTACTTGTATTCTGTAAATGACTGTATAGAAAAAGTGCACTGAAAATAAAATAAAGTAAAATATAAGAAAAAGAAAAAGAAACAAATAGAAACAAACCTGCACTGGTATGCAAAACTTAAGCAACAAACACAAAATGCTAATTTCTGAACACGTGAGTACTCAAAAGGAAATTCTAAAGAGCAAGTGTAAAAAAGTGGTACTACCCTAACAGCAAGGTCAGTCGATGTGAAGTCCCCTTCACGTCACACAAGGTTAGAAGTGTCACAATTGCTAAGGTGAATCAAAATATGGGATATTTCACTGTCTCATTATTACTCTCAAATGATTGTTAACACTGAAAAGTCACTGTGGCTGTCGCTTTGTAATGGGTCACCAGTTGGCATTACAATGAAGTCACCTTGTGATTCTCAAGTCACTGTCAGTTGAAGACTGAACTTTGAAGTCATTGTGAGCATTGCATTATGATGAGTCACAAAATAATGTTACAATGAAGTCGCATGGTTACTTTCCGGTGATCGACACTCTATTGTGAAGTCATCATTGCATTCCTTTGGGAAAAGACACCAGATGATTTCATTTTCTGTCACTTGGGAACTCGTCACAGAACAACTATCATGATGACTTGACAATGGAGTGTAAAAATGACAGTCACATGAGAGTCACAAGATGACTTCATTGTAAAGTCACCTGGTGACTCGTCAAAAAGCAGCAGTCATGGTGACTGTTCAGTGGAATGACCAAATGAGAGTAAAAATGAGACGATTGAAAGATATCACATTTCTGTTCATTGTAGTGACTCTGACAATTGTGAACATTTGTGATGTCAAGAAGACTTCACATCGACTGTCTGTGCTATTTAGGGTAGTATCTATTTTCTACACTTGCTGTTTATAGAATTTCCTTTTGAGTACTCACGTGTTCAGAAATTAGCATTTTGTGTTTGTTGCTTAAGTTTTGCACACTAGTGTATTTGTTAGATCTCTGGAAAAGGGGATTAATAAGCCTGCTTTGTAATTTTTTTAAGTTTGTATGTCTAAACAATGCAATATGATGTGACGTAATGATAGAAAATTGATGATAGGTTACAAAATTGTATAAATTGTCATCAATGAGAATCTCCAATCATAAGTAAGGTATAATATGAACTAAAATTATTATAATGTGCTATTAATATAACTACTATATTGTCACATCATATTAAAATATATCATACTAGGGGGCCTACCCCCTGCGAGCTACGCTCGCCAACCCCCGCTCAAACTTCGAGACCTTTAAAAACATGACAAAGTGCTTTGTTTTAAAAATATTGGTAAATCTGTAATTGGGTTGCCATGCTTTTAACGTTTTAATGGGGAATTTTTTGATTATCATGGCCTCATATACAACTGTTGCAACAACTGACGCCTGTTTTCGGGATTGATAAGTATAATCAATTACACCTTGAAAACCAGCTTGTATAAAATGGCTAGGTTTAATTTGTGGCTACCTCTCGGACTTTTATAACAACGATCTGTATTCTATTCTTCCTTTGCGTTTAAGGCTGAAAAAAAATTACATCTGTTTGTGAATAACATTAAGAACCACGGTATTGAAAAGTACTATGTTATAGACATTTTCAGTAACAGGTTTTAATTTTCTCCCTATTTTAGTGCACCATCATGCATATTTTCATGTTATTTTAAATATGTAAATTATTTATTTTAATTAATATCTATATATATGAATTTTCTAATAATTATTTATCATACAAAATTAATTAAATATTTTGTGCATGCATACCTGCATTTGTTCGGCATCAATTGAGATATTTAAACAAATTACGACTGTAACAAACGACTGTATTAAAACAAATTACGACTGTACGATTCGCTATCCGCGATAATTTTACACCATGTTATGTCACTTGAATATTGTCCATAAGAAAATCGGGTACTTTTCCAGTATAGGATCCTTTGCTTTTAGGTTTGGCGTAATTCGAGTTTCAAAAACGGATAGATTCGTTAATATACATACATTTGTTGCCAAAAGTTATAAAAACAAACTCAATGAACTTTTGGTGCTTTTCTATTATAGGGTTCTTGGCGCTTTTTAAAAAAGCTTGGCGCAATTCGGCATCAGAAAGGAAGATTTGGTGCCAAATGACATAAACAGCCATGGAAACAAATTCGACGTTTTTTTTGTTTATATGCGTATTTTAATTATACGTATATTATTATTGTTTTTTCTATACAAATTACTTCTGATTATATATAAAATAGGATAAATGACATTCTACGCTAAACAAATTGTATAAATATTGAAAAAATGCTTCTGTATACGGAATGACAAAGTGAATAGGTTGACAGAAAGTATGTTGCCAAATTTCCCTTTCCGCCAAGGCTATTTTCTCTGTTTCGTCAAGGCTCCATATACTGGAAAAGCACCGAACTTTTATGCTTGTTTATACATGTATTTATATGTATATATACAATTTATTTATAATTGTCTTTCAATTTACCTCTTTTTGTACATAAAAATAAATAAATTCTTTTAATTAAATTTTACAAAAAAAATAACAAAATGATATCAATAAATAATAATTACTATTAATTCCTTTCCTCCCCTTTCTTTTGCGTTTACATAAATGACGTCATTTGGACGAATTTATTCAAAATATTTTCAGTTTATAAATTAAATTAAATGCTGACAGGCGATTGAATCCTGACGATAGAAATGTGATTTTTTTTCAAATTTTCCTGAAAAACATAATTTAATCACAATCTTGTCTTCATTATCGATTGAAATAAAAGATAAATTCAATTTCAATTTGAAAATGACGAATAAAAAGAAATCAATAATCCCTATCGGGATCCTTTTCGATTTTTTTCCCTTTTTTGTCTCAAAAAAACTGAGTAATTAGTTGCCATTATTACAGAAATTTCATTAAAATTAGAAAAAAATTAATATCTCGAAAACTAATTCCAATTTCAAAATTCTATTACCAGTTTTGACATCCGCGGATTTTTATGAACAATTGGTATTAATTTCCCCATCAAGCGTTTAATATTTTATTAAAAATAGCCCTGAAACATAATCAGTCGTTTAATCAGTCGTTTCATAAAATCGTTTCATAAATTCGTTTCATAAAATCGTTTCACAAATTCGTTTCATTAGGATTTTATATATATAGGGTAGATATATTATTTGTTATCAGTATTTTAAGCCTAGAATGTGCGAAATTATGCTGTAGTGCACACTTTTTTTTTAATTTAGGGAGTAAATAAAATAAAACAAATGTAATATTTAAAACATTTCATGCGTTCAGGTAATTTACAACGGTAAAATTAAATATATTACTTTTATTTATACTAAGGCAATTATAAGAAAAAGTTCAATTTATTTGCCTTTTATAAATATCAAACACAGTGTCAGAAATATTAATGTAAATATATTTGAATTAATTTTCTTATAGTTTTACCTCCTACTTTTAATTGGAGCAGTCCTCGAATGGCTCTTTGACGAAGGTGCTTATACAGAGATATTGTTTTAGGTAGCGATCCAATAGTATTTCATGTGTGGTTTAGAACTTCGCCTATTTCGTTTTGGATTGCCTTTCGCGGAGATGCGGGTTAAAATGTTCGACATTGAATGTATTTGCTTAGAGAGAAGGGAGCTGAATTTGTCTCATTCGCAGAGCGGGCTTCCAGAGTTTAATCCCCTTGTGGAATTTTCTTGATTCATCATGTTCGTTGGTCAAGAGAGTACAAAAATATATATTATGGAAGATGTGATACTATTTGAATAAGATCGGCTGCTCGAAGCGAAAGTAAAAACGATTGATGTTACATTGTTTTTCTGGTCTCTTTATCAGTGTTTTAAGACATTTAAAATATTGGTGCTGAAAATTATTCCTGCTACTTCTATAAATTTCTGTGTATAGAGTTGTTGGAATTAGCCAATTAATTTTCAAGCGTTTGTGAGTGTGTAGATGTATATTTTAGATATTTAATTATTGTTAATATCTCGATTATTTTGTAATATTCAATATTCGTATTAATAAATAAGTTTGACATACAAAGGATTGGACATACAAAGACATTTAAAATATTGGTGCTGAAAATTATTCCTGCTACTTCTATAAATTTCTGTGTATAGAGTTGTTGGAATTAGCCAATTAATTTTCAAGCGTTTGTGAGTGTGTAGATGTATATTTTAGATATTTAATTATTGTTAATATCTCGATTATTTTGTAATATTCAATATTCGTATTAATAAATAAGTTTGACATACAAAGGATTGTTTCCTTCTACTATTAATCACACGAACCCGAATTTCGCAACAATAGTAAATTTTCATGTAATATTTGGTACCAATCAATGAAAGAAAATGAATCACAAATACATATTACTCTTTGTAATTTTTTTATACCCCCATTTAAGCCAACAACTCATCTTTTATTCGAAGTATTGTGTGAGCTTTTATGAAAAATAAAAATAAAATGAATCCAATACTGAGAACTTTAGTGAAAGAGCGTCCTCAAAATATCTAGGGAAAAAAAAGCTTCCAAATATCAATTTTCAAAGTATAACAGAGAAACCTTTTTTCGCACTTCAAATATTGATTTAGAAATGAAAAGAGAAGGAAATATTATATTAATATTTCAAGGGTCTTCAAGTAGTTCCAGAATGAATGTTTAGGAGGTATCGTTCCTTCATTTATTTATTTTTTAAGATGAATTTCTACTCGCATTTGTATGTGCAAATAAATAAATCTGCTTGTTCAAGCCATCAAGTTGAGTACTTTTTAAATATATTTTGTTTAAATAATATGTGTGAAATATTTTGCTTTTATTGGTTCGTTTTTTGGCAATGATATAGTTTAGCTATATCATATGGAAAAAAAGAAAGAGTAAACATTTGTTAAAAATGATAAATGCATTTCTACTGATTGTAATAGAATTTTCGTTAAGTATAAAAATAGAAAAAGAGTCGATGAAGCATAATTTTGATATACATAAGTAATACAAGATATAAAATATATTTTATTATAACTTTATATACATAAGAATATTTAAAATATATTTATTTTACCTACAGCATGTTTTAAACAATATGCTATTAAATTTAAACTTACGAAATATTTTAAAATATTGCATTATAAATTACCGTGATCATCAGTTATAAATCATTCATTTGGAGCTTTCTGAGAATTAGAAAAATTGCAGGAATCGTAAGCAAAACGCATAAAAATACCTACAGAAGATGTACATTTTTAGCCAATTTTCATTGTATTTACAGAACTATTTTACATTTTTGTGTTTTAAATGTTCAATTAGTTAATCCTTTTTAAAAACTACTTTTTTACCCTTTAATTTCATGTCTGTAAAGCCTTTTGTAGAATCAAAAGAGGTATTTTACCTTCAATTTTTTTTACAGTTATCCATAGTTTACGTAGAGTTGTAGATCGACGTTTGGATATTGCAATTTAAAACCACTTGCTTTGAAAAATCGTTTCACGGATGTCAAAATGTTCTTGTAAATTAGTTACATAGCTGCGAAGCGTCGTACCACTATTTTAAATAGTAATCTTCCTCTTCCAAAATCGCAGTACTTCTGACATTAAATTGGAAAAAGATTAGAAGCTATTTAAAAAAGTGATACTTAAAATAGATCTCAATGTGCAAGGCACGTCTTTCACGGGCAAGTGGTTAAAAGTCAAAAAGCGTAAAAATTCATATACGATATATCAGAAATTTAAGCAAGAATATCAGTGATAGGTATAGTCTTGATGATCATTGCTTGTTCCATTTCATTCAGGTAATAATCATTGCATTTTTATGTATGGTCGCATGATTTGTCTTGATGCTATTATCATAATTCACGGCGCTGTGGGTGAAGAGATGTTTTTTGAAATTTAAAGATCGCAGATACATAGACAGTAATATTCCTCTTACAAAATCGCAGTACTTCTGACATTAAATTAGAAGAAGATTAGGAGCTATTTAAAAAAGTGGTGACTTCGTAGCTATGAGTCTTATTCACAAATAGATCTCAATGTGCAAGGCACATCTTTCAATGTTGTTTGTTATTTACAAAAATTTGTTTGAATGTTTGCAAAATGAAAAGAATCTTTTGATAAAATTTTAGTATTGTCTCGACGAAACCATCTTATTGCACCTATTACTACTCTAGAAGATCATATATCCTATCCTAATAATATTATAAAAGCGATTGTGTGTGTGTAAATGTTTGGCTGAAGTAAACGTCAAAACGGATGATTTAATGGCCCTGTATAATATTATAAAAGCGATCGTGTATGTGAATGTTTGGCTGAAGTAAACGTCAAAACGGATGATTTAATGGCCCTGTATCTTTGCATATAGATTGATTATAACCCGGAAATGAACATAGGGTAGGTGTTTATTATTTTCAAGTATTTTTCTTAATAATTCAAAATTTCATTATTTTCATAGAGAATCAACGAATATTTTTCCTGTAAAATTTAACTAAACCTTTTACGTTGCTAAGCGTTATCGTTGCCAATAAATACAAAGTTTAGAATAATATTTTACCCAACAATTAATTTTCAATTTAACGATTTCCACGTGAAAAATGAAAATTAAAAGGAATTGAAAAGAAGATGAATTGCCGTAAAATTTTAAACAAAAATATGGAATGTTTGTTTTTATACATGAAGTATGTATGCCAGTTACGCTGGGAAGAGGTTTTTTAGAAAAAATTGCGTTATAATTAGAACAAAAAAGGAACAATAATTATATTATTAAGAAAAGATTTCTGGCCACGAAACTATGAAAAGGATCCTTTTTGGTTTGGACAAATATGGCGTCATATTGGAAATAAAACGTGCATTTTCAAATTTCTGTATTAATACAAGGAGCAGGAAAATCAGTATAAAATGAAAGTACCTCAATCGACCTCATATTTATAATGAAAAACTGAGATATTTTTTATAGCTACTAAGTAATACGCTTGAATGTCAGTTAGATACACATGTGAGTTTTCTGCCAAAATCCACGCTATGTTTGGCAGGAAAATGGGTGTAAACATCTAGCATTTAAAGGAAATAAAGAATTATGAAATTTCTTTCAGAACAAAGTGACGTCATATTTGAAAAAAACAGGAATTTTCAAATATTTTTTAAAAGGAGTGTGAATCAGTTCCATACATTAATGATACAAGGATCAGAATGTATAGAAAGTAGATGAGTTTCACGCCATATTTAAAACGAAAAATTGAAATATTTGTTTAACTACACTGATTATTAAGCATGAAAATATCAGTTACATACAGTGGAGAGTTTTCAGCCAAAATTCACATCATGATTATTAGCAAAAGAAAAATGAACCGGAATCTATTATATTAAAATCGGATCGTCTGTTTGTATTTCGCAACGACTTCTCTTAGATTATCGAACGCAAAGCGATTTACTTAACACCGGTTATCATTGATCCTAAAATGTCATATAAACTTCCAGAATTAAAAATTTTAAATTGGGTTCCGATATATTATTATTAATATTTTCTTTTTTTTTGTAAATGTTAACAAAATTTCTCTTAAAACGGCAACTTAATTACTCTATTTTTGTGGATGAAAAGGGGAAATAAAACGGATAAATATATTTTTCACGCCAGTTTCTCATTAAAACTGAAAAAAAAATATTTTAAATTTGAATAGATGGGAAAACAAAATCTTAATTAGAGTAAAATTTTCGAAAAATAAAAACATATTTCCACATATTCAAACTTTATGATTCAAACTTTTAAAGCATTCCATGCATCCTTTTCAACGTTATTCATTGTATGTGTAAACGTTTATCGAGCATTCCTCTTTTAGTTCAGTTTCTGATAAGTGAGGAAATTTTCACATAAATATTTAAAACAATCACCCTTTTTTAGAGTGCTTTTACGAATTGTTTCATGAGTTCAAGTTTTAAGTGAAAAAAAGGTAGCAGAATTAGTTTTGCACTAATAACACTTTTGTGCAAACTGTGTTTGCTGCCAGGATCAAGGGATGTTCTCAGTGTCCAATGCTTTTTCTCCCAGTGTTCATCCTTGGCTCAACTTTTCTACTCGTAAATAAAGAATGGGGATTTTGTATAGCCTCCTTGCTGAACACGAAGCATGCACAATACTTTAAGGTCTCCTCAAATTTTCCAATTATGATCATTGTTTTTTATACGTGCAAGTATCAGTTCCAGGTTTTCATAATTTTCTTTGAGATGTGTAGAATGGCCAACAGGTACAGAAGCATAGTTGCTATAATTATGTAAAAGAACAGCCTTAAGGCTACTTTTGGATGAATCTATAAATAATCTCCATTCATCATCTTTATATTTAACACCAAACTTGAACATCAATCCTACAGTGTCACTACTGTAAACTAGATTACCATCTTGTGAAAAGTAAGAAGTAAATTCTTTTTCCCGGTTTCCGTACAAAGCAGTACATGTTCCAGCAGCCAGCAATTTTTTCTCTTTTAATCGGGAGCATCTTTGCTTGTATCACACAGAAAATTGACATCAACACTGTCTGAAACGGAACCAGATGATATATCTTCTATATTTGTTGGTATAACAGGATCAGGAATTTGAAAATCATGTGGAACTAGTCTGAAAGCCGATTGAAGATTTGGATACGAAATGAACTTGTTATTTTTAGAATTATACCCAAAAACATCACATGAGCAAAAATAACAATCATCTGTGTGGTATTTTGGTTCTCTCCATATCATTCGAATACCAAATAGAAATGCTTTTTTTTTTACCTTTCGACCACCTTCTTAAATCTTCTACAAAAATAGAATAATTATTATATTTGTGTAGAATTTATTGTGATCTCACAATTTCACTCCGGGATAAACGAAGTATACCTTTTTAACGAAATCAGCAATCTTTCGCTGATATTTTTGATGACAAATTCACCACAAATCTAACAGAAGTAATCCGGAGAATTAATACAACCACGTGTAGCCATAATCTTATCACAGTTCACCACAATTAAATTAAATGTTTAAAAATTAATTTAAAAGATACAAACTTACAATAAAAATACACATCTATGAAATGTAAACAATTGTAGCAGCAACAAATAACCTAACGCTGCCGAAATCAAATTACAAAGATTAAATCACAATGAAATATACTGTACTGACATGTACTTCCATCTAGTAGAGGAAAATCAAGTTAGTGAAAAATTGGTACGTGATACGCAATTTTTAGCATGGTTATGGTGGTCTGCGTCCAAAATTACATAAGAAACAGTTAATCTTATCAAAAAAGTTTTTTCAATGCAGGCCTGTGTAATTTTAGCTATAATGAATCGGAAACTAGTAATTTTTATATACAGGGTCATCAAACAGAATGCCGGGAATTTGCTACCTTATAAAAAATCAATTCTGAAACGTACGGCAATCAATCTTTTCTGGAAATGTAGTAAAAGAATGTAATTTTTTCCAACTCGTGGAATGGACGTTACGGCCCAATTCGGTGGCCTTCACGAAGCCCTGACCTTACGCCTCTGGACTTCTTTTTCTAGGAATACATTTAGAACATAGTATACAGTGAAAGAATAACTGATATCAGCCATTTAAAACCTCGAATCATAGCCACTAGAGATGTTTCACAGGACATGGAGGGAGATTGAATATCGTCTGGACGTCTGTCGAGTGACTAATGGTACACATATCGAAACGTATTGAAATAGATATAAAACTTTGTACTTTTCTTAAAATTTTAATACTAAATTTATGTTTCTATGTGTTTCTTTATTTGCGTAATACGAATTTGTAATCCCGGCATATTTCGTCTTCATTATTTTGTAGAGCGTCTTCATATTTCGACCAAAGTGTTCTACAAATGTTTGGAATCTTCTAGAATGTAATAGAATGTTCTTGAATGTACTAGAGTTTTCTAAAATGTGCTAAAATATTCTTTATATTTTAGAATACTATATTTTTGTTACATACATATTCATATTTTTTATTAGGTTTACATATGTACCGGAAGGATCGAGAACGTTCTGGAATGTTCGAGGACCATTCTGTGGGTGTGTGGGAGACATGGTGGTTGGAAGTGATCACCATATAGAGTATTTTCATATTTTGACCAAAGTGTTCTAAAAAATGATTGGAATCATCTAGAAGGTACTAGAATTTTCTAGAATGTACTAAAATTCTCTTTATATTTTAAACGTACATACATACATATATATATATATATATATATATATATATATATATATATATATATATATATATATATATATATATATATATATTTCTTATTAGATTTACTTATCGACCGGAAGGATCGAGAACGTTCTGGAATGTTCGAGGATCATTCTGTGTAAGTGTGGGAGGTACGGTGGTCGTCTTAGGGTATTTTCATATTTCGACCAAAGTGTTCTAAAAAATGTTTAGAATCTTCTCGAATGTACTAGAATGTTCTTGAATGTACTAGAATTTTCTAGAATGTGCTAAAATTTTCTTTATATTTTCTACATACAGATAATTTTTTTTACTTATATATACTATATATATATATATATATATATATATATATATATATACTACTAAAACACAATTATACATTTACATTAACCACGCTATGTAGCCAAAACAAATAACAATATATCAACTGAACTCTAAACTATAACCAATTAAAACTATAAAACAAAAATAGCCAAACACAAAATACTAACGAAAAATCAATACCAGGAAAATTAAACCTGAAGGCAGGAGGGCATGGCTAACAACATGCGCTGCAGGGTTAAAACCGGCTTTTACGTTAACAACGTCCCCCTTCTCCTGCCGAGACCAAATTAATTCAAGCTATCAACTAAAATACCAAGCTACACACAGCAGCAACCAACTCTATCTGAATCCATCCAACAACTGATCAAGACCACCCTTAGCATTCAAAAATGAATTCATTTCATTTCTATATTTACTTCTACCTATAAAATTGATCGTGTTTCTCCTTACAAAGTTCACAGGGTAACCTTGCATCAATGCCATGTTAATCCACTCCATGAACTCGCCAACCGCATCGCCAAATCTTGAACATAACCTTTCAATACGAACTAAACCGTTTGTAAATACATTTCTAAATACTGAAATATGTACGTTCGATTCAAAATTTAAGATTTTTAAAGTTTTAAAATCGAAATCATTTCTCTTGTCGTAAACCCTTGTTATTAAATTGTCATTCTCCAACACTAAATTCACATCCAGATAATTGATGTTTTTAATATTTCGGGAGGAGAGTTCTAGTTTTAAAGTATTTGGATAATATTTAAAATCTAGGTTTACATTTTCGTTATTTAATCCAACTATTATAACATCATCAATATACCTATAACTCAATATGTCTCTATTTAAATTATTGTTATTCTCATATATATGTAAGTAGATGTCAGCTAAAATTGAACTGCAACTCCCCCCCATTGGGATTCCGCGGATCTGTTTAAATACTCTGCTCCCCTCATACAAGTAATTCTCTTGCACTACCAATTGAAACAAGTTAATAAACCAATCTTTATCGCTATCTATATTGCCGTTTTTATTATAAAAATCTATAACCTTTTCCTTTAAGTCCTGTAGGTTAATTGTGCTGTATAGGTCTGCAAAATCATATGCAAACAAACTCTTTATATTTTGATATCTTTTCAATTTGTCTAATAAAATGTAACTGTTTTTTATAATAAATGTGGACTCCGTACTCAACACTCTATCAAACACACCACTCAAAACTCCCAACAATTTCTTGTTAGCAGACTCTAGGTATGAACCATACCCACAAGTTACAATTCTAAATTTCACTGGTTTTTTATGAAACTTTGGCACTAGAACAAGATATGGGAAAGTTTGACTTTTCTGCTTTAACTTAACTTTTTTATATAGTGCCTTAACCCTGTTTTCCATCACTGAAACTCTCGACTTCAACAGCTCATAATTATCGCTATTATTATAACTCTCATTTAATATTTCACCATAAAATTTTTTACAGATTAATGCATAACTTGTGTTAGCTTTATCGACATATGTAATTATAAATTTACTCTGAAGTTCTTTAATAGAGTTAATTAACCCAGTATATTCCTCCTGAGACACTCCGTCACAATCTCTAACATATTCTCTCTTTAACTCTTTTAAAATGTAGAATTTCCACTCATCAAAAACATTACTTGGTAAGCTATATTTATAAGTCAATTTTTGTATAAAAATATCTATGTTAGTTGTAAACCGTTTAATGGCTGCACTTTTCGTTATAATTCGTTTCATTCGATATTTTGTGCCATATTCCATCCTCTTTCTCAGCTGTTGGTCTTTTACAATCTGTAAATTACCAGTAATAACATGTCCATAGTATTTATCTATATAATTAATAAATTCTCCATCATTGCAACTGCATGTACTTTCATCAATACCCCTCTTTAGGTCTTTTGCATATCCATTATAATTAAACATAATACGGCCTAAAGGCTTATCATATTTAAATGCCTTAGTTATTTTTACTTTACTCACTGGTAGTAGATCATTGTACTTGTTTAAAATTTTATCAAAATTAACTCCTTTATAGCAATTACCCAGATAATCCAATATAAAATAGATCTTTTCTTCCGTACTTTTGTGACAGTTCTTTAAATTGCAATATCTCTGTAGATCCTGTTTCTTGATTCTATACCGCAATAAATCCAAACCCAAATCGTTATTAACATTTCTTTTGCTAGATTGTAAAGTTATTAATATGTATATATATATATATGTACATGTATATATGTACATATATACATGTATATATATATATATACATGTTTTTATTAGGTTTACATATGGGCCGAAAGGATAGAAAACGTTCTGGAATGTTCGAGGATCATTCTGTGGATTTGTGGAAGATATGGTGGTTGAAAGTGGTTGACCTACGTCATTTTCATATTTCGACCAAAGTGTTCTAAATATAAAAGAATAAACAAAAAAAAATGTCTTTTAATGTACGTCTTCTGTATTAAATATAGAAAAAAACTGCTCAGATGTACCAAAAACCAAAGAAACCCAGCGAAGCGGTTTGTTCTCATCTAGTGTAAAATAAAAAATAAGAATTTCTCTTGAAACAACTTAAACTGAAATTATAAGATCTTTATCTAAATTGTATTACATACAATTTACTCTATTGTATCTGTAACATAAAAATTGTTTGAAAACTTCCATCGCTATATTATTAACATTCAGTTATTCACTGAATTTATGTCAAAAAATGGTAGAAGTTTCACCCTTCTTACGTGCAGAATAAATAGTGAATGTGATGTCATACCGACACAATTATAGTACTTTATTTTATTTTCATGTATGAAACTATTATTTTCTTGACGTGATTTTCACTACAGGAATTATTCTGATATTCTGAAATTAAGTCATGATTTAACGCAATGTTTTAGTTTTAGAAAGGACTTTTAGGTTTTCTTCTACATGATTTACGATAATTTTCAAGTTTTTGGTTTTTATTGAATTCCATAGTGTAATTTTTATTTTAAATGTGATGCAATTTTCACTGTAGAATAAAACTTCTGATTGGTGGTTTTTAATTTAGCAAATTGAATTTTATGTTCAAAGAGATATATATTGTATTTCTTTTCAGACTTCCTATAACCTTCAAAACGTTTTTCAAGATTATTACTGTGTTGAGTTGAATTGGGTGTAAGTTAGAATAATCATTGATCATTTTCTGAAAAAATTATGGTATAGCTTTTAAATATTAGTTTAGTTTACAGTTATAAATTTATTATATTAAAAGATTTTAGTTATAGTGTAGCGTTATGATAAGGATATATTTTTAAATATTAACAAGTTAGAATTTAACATAAAATGTTCATATAGAACATATAGTTAATTAAGCAAATAAATGTTTAAAACTACCATTGTAAGTTCATAGTCAAACATTTAACGAGAAAATTCATTGTTCGTAAAGATCAATAAATTTAATTAATCAACTCACTTTTATAAATGTAGCTCTCAAAACATTATTGGATATTCTTTGATTTACTGCTCATTGTATAAAGCTGGTTGCTTAAAATCATTTTACAGTTTAGAATTAATTTATTAGGATTGAAAAATTGCATCTATTATATGTTTTGACATAATCTTAAAAATGCTATACTTCATATTAAAACAACGACATGGTTGACGAAGAATAATAACAGAATCAATCTCCTCTTAAAGATATGTGTATCTCATGATATTGAAATAATGTATATATTTTTTACCAATTCATTTAGCCATCAATCGACAAAAGTTGAAAAATAATAATTTTAAGTAGTGCTTCAATAAAATACAACAATATTTAGTTTATCTCTTTGTAATGGTTTGTAATTCTTATTATTCAACAAATTAGTATTAGTAAAGCAATCTGAGAATTATCATTTTAGTTATCGAATTTAAATTAAATTACAGATTACATGATTCCCCCAAAATTTAGAAAATTAGAAAATACTTTTTTTACGGTGCAAACTGTATGAATATTATTTATAAATGTTGGATAATACTCGAAATAGACAAAATTCTTATAGAGTGCGTTCAATTTAAGAATTTAAAAAAAAAATAATGTTTTCTTTTATTTGTATTGTGTTCTTTCGTTATTTGTAAAGCTAATTGTATAAAATTAACTACAAATATTTATTTGTCTTCAAAATTGACAAAAAAAATTTTTAGTTCTTTCAGTGCTTCTATTTTATTTTGATATTTGCTTTGATATATATTGATCAAATGAGTTATGAAATAGGATACATTTAAAGCAAAGTAACTTTATTCAGAATCCTTTTTTATATATATACAAGGCTCCCAAATGATCCGCTTTTTGAATACCGGTAATTTCTTAGAAAAAATTTATTTTCAGATTTATCTTGCAAATCTTGCAGAAACCACTTCTGGAGGTACATTTTTGCGGAAATGTTGTAGAAAACTACCATGAAATTTTCTGTTAAAAATGTTGGTATTCAGGTGGCGGACCATTTGGGAGCCCTGTATATATTTCCTGACATAATTCAAGATAACTGTAAATTCCCTGTAAAAAAATAGAAAAATAAATGTGTACTGAAAATCGGGTTGCCTGTACAATTTCCTTACTTTTACTTGTAGAAAAACAGATGATAAATAAATTCGTTTCATTTTCCCTTTTCTTAGTGAAATAAATTCTTTGTTATTTGTTTCAGTAAAATGTGTTATTTTTCCCTGGTAATAAGCATAAATTTTAATTAATTTCAAAGCATTTGTTTTAAGGAAAATTTTAAAATATTGGGCAAATAACTTCTTTAATTTTTGTTGAGTGGATAGATCATCAGCTTGAGTCTGGCGTTATGAGATTTCGCATTTGTCCTTAATAGGATAAATATTTTAAAGCATTTGGAATGCATTAATGTTTTTCAAATATTGTTTCAGAAATCTAACTATGTTAAAAGAGCATTTTTCGGCAGGAAGACTCTATCTTCATTGGGAAGATTTAAGCCAATAAAGTGTGTATGGGACAAATGTTGGAAGACTGTACATGATAAACATGAAAATGGCCATGAAAAAAAAATTTCGAATTTTTTCTTCAGATAGGTTTTAAAATTTGCCTTTTGGTACACTGAATATTAGGTTAAATTTTCATTTCATTTGGAATTCATCTTTACGGCTCTACCAACTCTTAAAGATTATGCTCTTCTTTATACGTGAAAAACCAAGGGAGTGTAAATGACCATGACTTTTTTTAGGGGAATTTTTTCTTCGGAGAAGTCTCAAAATTTGCCTTTTGACGCACTAAATATTACGTTAAAGTTTCATTTCATTTGGAATTCATCTTTAGGGTTCTACCATCTCTTAAAAAGTATGCACTATATATGTGAAAAACCAAGATTGCACTATGTAGTGTAAATTATTCAAATTATTTTATTTTACAAAATTTCTCTGATTTCAGTAAAATAACAAATAAAACATGACAGATGAAAGTATTACTTGTGATCAATCAAAGTGTCGTCATGTTTTAACACCTTGAAGGTAACGGTAACCCTAAAATGTGAATTGTTCGCCAAGAAGATAATAAAAATCACAATAATTAGATATACGGTTCGCTTTTATTTTTTGAATATACATGAAAGATAGTTCTCTGAATATATAGTAAGGACAGTTTTCTGAATATATAGGAATACAAGGAATATATCAGATGTACTGTAAGACGATCTGACATTTCACTCTAATTTATACTGGACTTTGGTATCAAAACTAGGCATTAGTAGCTTTCGTGATTTAATTTTTGCTAGTATATATCCGTCTCTTGCTTCTACTTCTACTTCTGCTAATGATGCTTCAGTAATTAATTTCCCGCATCTTTCAAAATCAATTTTTCAAACTTTGTTTCAAAAAATCTAATAGCATCATTCTTTCTCTCAGTCTTTACGGCTGTTCCGTAACAACCTATAGTCATAAGTGTGTCAAGGTTTAAGTTGTTTCCAGTGCAGTATTTTAAAATGCTTTCTGAAACATGCTTTCCTGATCCAGAAGATCGTATAGTGTTCCAGCTACAGTGAATTTGGCTCTTCAATCAGAGATACATGTTATTAACTTATAGTTCTTCGATGTAATCTATCTCCAATTTTCTCCTGATGTAGTGTTTTACCTTTTCTTCCATAAAAAAATATACTTTCAATTCCTGTTTCTAAAGCTTTCAGATTATCTTTTTCAGAACATTCACTAGTTTTCTTTCGTTCTCTGCGTACTTAGCTTTTGCCAATTACATGTGATGAATAGTTTTCTTTTACAATGCCAACATCTTGTAGAGTTGCAGAAGCTATTGCTGCCATGCATCTATCAGAAACCCTTGAAACCGTAGGTAGGTGTGTTCTCATTTGTCTTTGTGACTCTTCTTTAGAAGTAGATATTTGTGATACAATATTAATTCTTCACACCCTTATGTAGAGCTGTTACTTATTTCTTCATCACCACAGTCACGATACATAACAACTGTACTGTCCTGATTAGCTGAAGACTTTAAACTTCCCTTTCCGACCCTCATTGAGTCCCTTGTTTTCCTGTCTTTTCTTTATATCAATCTACTTGTGTTGGCTTTATCGATTATTTCATCTTTAATGCTCTACCAGCTCTTAAAGATTATGCTCTTCTTTATACGTGAAAAACCAAGGGAGTGTAAATAACCATGACTTTTTTTGGGGGATTTTTTTCTTCGGAGAGGTCTCAAAATTTGCCTTTTGACGCACTAAATATTACGTTAAAGTTTCATTTCATTTGGAATTCATCTTTAGGGTTCTACCATTTCTAAAAAGTATGCACTATATATGTGAAAAAACAAGATTGCACTATGTAGTGTAAATTATTCAAATTATTTTATTTTACAAAATTTCTCTGATTTCAGTAAAATAACCAATAAAACATGACAGATGAAAGTATTACTTGTGATCAATCAAAGTGTCGTCATGTTTTGACACCTTGAAGGTAACGGTAACCCTAAAATGTGAATTGTTCGCCAAGAAGATAATAAAAATCACAATAATTAGATATACGGTTCGCTTTTATTTTTTGAATATACATGAAAGATAGTTCTCTGAATATATAGTAAGGACAGTTTTCTGAATATATAGGAATACAAGGAATATATAAGATGTACTGTAAGACGATCTGATATTTCACTCTAATTTATACTGGTCTTTGGTATCAAAACTATTAAACGATTGTGCCAATAACCATTTTTCTTGTTGACCTTTAGTCAAGAAGAAATTCCTGTTGTTTTGAGGCGCCTTATTTGATTTTTCACAGGTATATTTAGGAATTGCCTTGCTATTGCACGCCGAAATGTCTAGAAGTTTACTTACAGCTTCAACTTTGAAAAACTGAACCTTCTTCATGTAATAATAATTTCTGTTGGATTTGGGTAATCGAATAATGTTCTGGTATTCAGAAAAATCGTTGTCTATCATTTGACCAATAAACCTCTGGGAAACTACAGGAATTCATGCTTGCTTACACATTTCTTCGATCTTTTCTCTTAGGTTTTGAATTACCTCTGATTTTGTTTGTTCTTTACCATTTCTACTGTGTTTTAATTCTTGTCTTGTATATAAGTAACATTTTATAACGTCTGCTATTGTTCGCAAAACAACTTCATTTAGTTTTGAGGGAGAACCAATTGTGGGTCGTTCCACTGAACTTCTAGTAATGGTAAACTTCGGATTGCCTCCACTGACAAGAAAAAACAATTTGTAAAACTCAATAAAACGTTTCAAAATGTTTAAAATAAAGACTTAATGTTTAGAAATGATAAAAGATGTTACACTAAACATATTAAATATGAAAAAAATGTCAAACGAGATTACAAACAAAAACTGTAAATGTACAATTTATGGTAAGAACCTATTGTGTAAAACAATTAAAATATAAAGGTCCTGGTAGAACTCTGAAGAAGTTTTTCAAAATTCATGACATTTTGCACATATATTATAGGTACTAAAAGGCAACTTTTAGCTGGTATCCGAAATCAAAATTACAACTTTTATTTTTTCACTCCACCCTACTGTACATCCGGTAGAACAAATAATATCAAATTATTCATACTACACCTAGTTGAAAAACTATTGATAGCAAGCATTCCGAAGTTTAATGGTGAATTCTAATAGTTCTTTTAGCCTTAGGATATCGCATGTAAGCATATTCGAATCCTGATCTTTGCACGTCCCACAGTAAAAACATTGTACATCTTCCAATTTGGATTGCAGCATAATTTGACAAGCATATTTAAATAAGTAAAGTAAATTCGTAATTCATTATACCAGCAATTAATGTTATTGTCGTATAATACAATTTTACATTAAAAACCCAATGGGTATAGATAAACGTCGATTATGCTGGGTTAATTGGTGAATAAAAGAAGACTAACTATATATAGTGTGCACTGAGTTGTTGCGGAAACGTCAGTTGAGGCTCACTGTGGACACTCGAAAAGTTTTTGGTTTCCGGCTGTTTGTCTGTTTGTTTGTCTGTCTGTTTGTCTGTCTGTTTGTCTGTCTGTTCCGCGATAACTGCCGCAAAAATGATCCGATTAGGTGGATTTTTGGTAGGTATGTTGGCGAGGTACCCGGAATTAGCTGTATAGTTTTTAGTTACATTTGGTTAATTTGTTCGAAAAATATATAACATTTGTTTTTAGGTCATAATGCTTTTCAATGGGAAGTCAGACGATTTTTTTAAATTTTAACATTCACCGAAACGAAAATGTTGGATTGGGATAATTGTAACTGCTAAATTATGGATGCTAAATTTACGAAATGAAGATCTTAATTTAATCTAGTCGCTTTGAAAATTTGCCGATAAATTTATTAGAATTTCGAAATTAATTGCATAAATTATTGGGGAATTTTACACATTAATTTGAAAGATATAAAACATTTTAATTTCTCATTTTTTACAAAAAATTACAGTGTATTTTTTTTTTCTCTCTTTCATTAAATGGTTGCTAAGCAACTATATTTCAAAGAATATCAGTAAAAGAAAATTCAAGTGAATCGCATTATTTTGACGCGAAATTTTATTAACAAAATAGCTAATTTTCGGGTGATTTAACTTTTTAATATGCTTTTTTAAATGAAATATATGCGAATTTATTTTAACTACTAAAGAAAGATTACCAAATCGGTTTTCGAAATGAAAATAATAAAAACGTTGAATGTGTAAATTGAATATAGGTCACATAAGAGGAATTTACATTTGTATAAGTATATTTTATACACAACATTTTATTCAATTTCAGCAACATATGATGTTTAGCGTCTGAAATATAAGTATTCTTTTAAGGATAGGATAAGGTTTCTTGTACAAAGAGATAGTTATTCTAATGAAATTAAAATAGTAAATACATTCAGACATAGACTCAAGAAATGAAATAGCACAATTACTGGAAATTGAGAATGTAAAATTAAAGCGAGAACGGAGGGATCAGGGGGGGGGGGGCTGAAAAAATACATTCTGAAAAAATACAGTAATAAGTAGTCCTATCACTGCATAACATTGTGTTTAATGCGATACTTCTAAAATTTCCGGAACTTTCGATACATTTTATATTCTTATAAATGTATAAATAACTTTAAAAAGGTGAATTTTAGGATATCAAATATTATGCAGATAATGTTAAACATGGGTGAGATTAATGAACAATGATTTGTAGAGCTCACGTTGAGGTCTCTGATCTGCTGATTTACTAGTATTTAAAGTGTGTATTGCACAATATTCAGCTAAGAATTAATCGAACGGTATATGCGTATTTCCTTTCACCAAACATTTCTCAGATGCATGTTCGGCAAAGGAGGACATCTAACACCTTTGTATATGTAATCCACTTAACCATCATGCTTTCACTTTTTTAAAACGTAAAATCAACAGTGATACTGGGAAATGGCTTGAGGGGTGTAATTTCGGATCGCAAATATCTGACAGTCAGTGTCGTATATGAGATTCTAAATTGCAATATATCATTTTTATAAATGTTTATGTCATCAGTTTTCATCTTTGTATATTTGCGTAATCGATAAATTGATTTCTCATTATCCACGTCCGTCTTTAAACTTTATTCCCACGTACCATCTAGGTCTTTCTTTTGAGCGCTTTCTTACAGTGAAAGGGTTGACAGTTAATGTAGTTCATACGTGTTTTATCCATGAAGACATTTTACATAAATTCAAGCTCTAATATTTGCTTAAAACCCAAAAAACTAATTTTTAAAACATTGGAAATTATTGCTTAAAGACAATTTTAAAAAGACTGATCTATGTTTTAGGAGTTAATATAAAATTTGACAGCATCGTATTTCGAACTTTTTTATAGTTAAAGCTTAAATATTAAAGCAAAATTGGAAGAAATATATTGTTGTTTTTCGCAGTATCATAAGTAGAATAAAGATGAAAAGTACTAGTTAACAGGACAACTTATAGAGGTACTGTTTTTCGGAGATCTTGGAGAAATTTGACTTTTCTCTCTGTTCCGAGTTTTTTTCTTTTTTTTCGAGAATAGCCTAACAGTTAGAATAAATATTTAATGTATAAAATACTTTTTATTCTTTGATAAATCGTTGAGATCTTTCTATACTGTGCCCTCTAAAAATAGATTTGAAATTAGTCATTTTTACATGTGTATATGTATATATTTATAAAATTGCACGCTTGTCCTAAAAAGTACACTTTTGTCGTAAAAAATTTACTGAATTTATGTTTGTTTCGCTTATAAATTTAAGTGTGTAATTTATTATCACTTCAAAAATTCAAACAAAAGTGTAAATGAAGCAAAATGTATGGATTTCCCCAAATTGGCGTGTTATTGTAATTTGCACATTTTGTATATTACACAAAAATATCTGTATTTTGAATATTGCGCAAAAATATCTGTAAAATCAGAATATTACGCAGATATTTGAGTAAGAAAAGAATCTTACACGGAAATATGTGTAAGAACAGAATATTATAAAGAAATATGTGTAAGAAAATTACACGGAATTTATGTGTACTGTACTCATCTGCAAAATTAAACTGGATATTTCAGAGTAATATGTTCATAGGTAACTCTGGAAATGTTAAAATACAGCATCTAAGTGTATATGTTAAAATACAACAAGTTGGAAATTGTACGTCGAACACGAGAAACGAGGTGCATTCGTACTATAGCTAGTTATATAAATATTCAGATCTTGATGATATTTAATTCCGTGAAATGAATTATATAGTCTGCAGATTAATTTCTGTAATAAAATAAGTATCTCTGCAGCTTGACGATTAAACCTCGGAAACTCCTATAACAAGAAAACGCCGATTTCTTTTTTAAAAAATTCAAATTTCTTAATAAATTTTTTTATTAATATTTGCTAAAGTTTTTATTCGATTTTCATAAAATTTGAAATGTTTCGACAAAATTCTGCAAAGATAATATATCTTAAATTTCAAACTATTCGGTTGGGTAGATTTTGCGTTGTTATATGCTGACGGACAGACAGACGGACAAACCACACGACGACAATAGGTGCTACGTATTTATATAATTACGAACGCACCTAAAAAGAAAAAATCTTGAAAAAGAAGCAATCGTTTCTCTTAATATATTTTTTACGCATGTAATATTTGAATTGCTAATATTTATCTTTTACTAGCTGTTACCCGTGACTTCGTTCCCGTAACATTAAAAAAAGAAAAAATGCATTAATTTAGCAAAGCATTTCATTCGATAATTAAAAACATATATAGTTAACCAAAATTTTATCACATTTTATAGGAGACAATATGGTATTTCTTTGCTATAGGGGCCTTAACATAACCCAGTCTTAAAAAAAAAATGAAATTTCATGCCAAATCATATATATGTTACGGTTAGGATTAAGGTTATAAATTGGACGACAATGGTATAATTAATTCAGGTTTAAAGGATGAACCAGGATGTCTATTTACATCATGAAGTAATAAGAAAATTAGAAAATTGTCGTCTAATATTTTTTAATATGTTTTACAGTCATAGTTGGCATCAAAGGTGAGCGAGGAAATGATCATCTAAAATAACATTAAGTGTTTACCACGCAAAAACAAATCTGGTTACAACAATGTATTTAATTTTACGCCAAATTTCACTTGAAAAAAAAAGCAAATTGGCTATGGACCCGATTACAGATCCCTAACCTTCCTGTTCTCGGAAATTTTTTACCTATATGTGAAAACATTTTCTACTATATACAACGCGCTTCCACGTTTATAATATTATGAATTGGCACGATCGGTTTGTTCAAGTTTACATAATTCGGCTGGATGAAAAGTTTCATTATTTTTTGATTTCTTGTTTGTTTACGCGAATTGCATTACGCGAATTTGTCGGTAAAATTGATTTTCGTTTCAATAACATTGTTGCTTTTTAAGTTTTTAAAAATATTGTAATTTTACTTAAACATTGCTTTAAAATCTATGCCATTTTTCTCAACCTACAAGATTTTACAAAAATCTATTATGAAACAGAGCTTTATAAAAAGCTATATTTAAAAATGCCAACAAAGTTTTTACTATTTTAAAGCTAAAAGAAATGTAAAATTAAATTCCAGTTCGAAACGACCTTTTACAAATGTGTTTTGATTGTGGGAAAATCATATTGAATCTTTAGTTTTATGAAAAAATGCTATTACTTCGACGCAATCATATTGAATCTTTAGCTTTAGCTGAAAAAATGCAACTTTCTTTTAAAAAATAAAGTTATTTTTATTAACATTTTTTGATTTTCTATACGGATAATTTTGCGGTGCATATTATTGACATTTGTCGTCCAATATATTTTCAGTTTTTTTTCTTTTTTCTTTTTTTTTACTTTTTATAATTTAAATTAAAAATAAGGTACCTTTATGTTAGCCGTGTGCAGACGATAAACCGCCAAGTATTATTCCTATTACCATCATGCGTATTGAATTCGTATTAAAATATAAATATTTCACTCATTTCATTTAAAACACAGAACTTTAATTTACAACACATACATTTAAAATAATTAATTTCATGTAAAATAGAAAAAGAACAAAAATAGAGAAATAATCAGAAATAATTTGATAACCTAAGATCATTTTATTTCAACATCAAAGCAAATCTGTTTTATTTTCGATATATGACATCATATTCGCTTGCTTTCCATACTTACTCGTATTTATGCATCTTGTATTATTATCAAATATTTGAAAACTCAAGTTTTATTTCGAATATGACGTCATTTCATATTTTGTTTCTTAAAAAATTAATTTTATTTTCATTTTTCACGTGGAATTTTTTTATTTGAAAATAAATTATTGGGTAAAAATTATTATTTCGGATTTTGATTTAGTTTGGTAACGATAAAGTATTAGCAACGGTAAAGTAAATTTAACCATTTTAAAATATTATACGAAAAAATGTCCATTTATTCTCTATGAAAATAAGGAAATATTGAATTATTAAGAAAAATATTTGAATAAAATAAACAAAAACCAGCCTATGTTCATTTGAGGATCATAATCAACCTATATGCAAAGATACATGATTATTAAATTCTCCATTTTGACGCTGGCTTCAGCCTAACATTTGCACACAATCGGATTTATAATATTACTAGCTGTTACCCGTGACTTCGTTCACGTAACATTAAAAGAAAAATAAATGTACACTAATCAAGCAAAATATTTCACTCCCGATAATTAAAAACGTAAATAATTAACTAACTCTTTATCACATTTCATAGAAGAAAATACGATATTTCTTTGTTATAGGGGCCTTGACACAAATCAGTTGAAAAAAGGTTAAATGTTGTGCCAAATAACCGCGAAAAGGAAACTGCAACCAATGGAAAAAGGACGGCCAAATAAAATCGTGTAAATCGACGAATTGGGTAAAAAGAAATGTCAATTTTACCTGATAAATCATTTTACTTTTAACTACTTTGAGAAACGTTTTAACAGCAATCATTTAAAAATAATACATTGGAAATAGTATATGCTTTTTCTTTAAATTCAATTCTTGTGAATAGGGTTGAATAGTTCTACACCAAAATGCAAGGAGCTTTAATTGTAAAGCTTTTTGCAAACCAAAATTATATGTAAACATTACTTTTGCATGTAATTTTCATTGCAAATTAACATTTATTACAGTTCAAATTAAAATTAATTTGGGTGCAAATTACATGTAAATGTTACTTTTGCATGTCATTTGGGGTTGCAAAAAGCTTTGCAATTGCAAGTGTTACGTTTGCATGTAACAGCAAATTTGTGTCCTTGGTTTAATCTATAGCTGAAACAAATCTTGATTTCTTGACAATATGCTGACAGACGATTTTTGCTCTGCAGAATAAATTGATTCATAAAGTTTGAATATGTGGAAATATGTTTTTATTTTTCGGAAATATTACTGTAATCAAGATTTTTTTTTCACCAACTATTCAAATTGAAAATAAAATAATTTTTTTCAGCTTTAATGAGAAAATGGCATAAAAATATATTAATCCGTTTTATTTCTCCTTTTTTATCCACAAAAATGGAGTAATTTAAGTACCATTTTTTGAGAAATTTTGTTAAAATTTACAAAAAAAATATTAATATCTCGGAATCTAATTCAAAATTTTAAATTCTCAGAGTTTATATGACATACTCGAATCAATGATAACCGGTGTTAAGTAAATCGCGTTGCATTAAGAGGAGTAGTTGCGAAATACGCACAGTCAGATTTTAACTTAATAGACTTGTGTTCAATTTTCTTTTCCTAATAATCTTACTGATGCTTGTATTATTAATCACAGAGTTCAGAGAATAAATAGAGATGAAATGTTCATGTTTGGCGTGATGCTGAAAATGCAACCCTACAGTCGGCCCAAACAACTGGCGGCTTGCTTTGAAAACCTCTCCCCGTCCAATGAATCCAGTCATTGTTCCACGTGCAGCCTCTCTCCATCCAATGAAGTCAGCCCTTGGGCCTAATGATTTGAGCGATAACCGGCTTCATATTGCAAGCCGATTTTACGGTTCATTACCTCTCTATTCTTTCACTGTACTCAGTAAATGTTAATGTATGAAATTGATACACGCTCCATTTGAAACATATTTTAAAAAATCCCGTTTTATTATGACGTCACTTTGATCCCAGAGAAATATCTTTTCAATGATATAATTCTTATTAATTTTCTTTTCCTGGCAATAATGACGTGAATTTTAGCAGAAAACTCACATCTGTTTGTAACTGATATTCAAGCTTATTATTAATCAGTATCAAAAAAATATTTCAGTTATTCATCTTAAATATGACGCCCATTATGTATATACTTTTATTATACACTGATAGTCATGCTCTTTGTAATATTACGAATATTTGAAAATACATGTTTTATTTATGACGTCATATTTGTTCAAGCCAAGAAGGATCCTTTTCATAGTTCCATGGTTCAAGCGAAATATTTTTCTTAATAATATAATTATTGTTAATTCTTCTTTCTAATTATAACGCAGTTTTTGGCAGAAAAAGATCTTTTTAATGCAACTGATATTCATACTTCATGTATAATAACAAATACTCCCTATTGTTGTTTCAAATATCACAGAAATTCATCTTCTTTTGAATTATTTTCATTTTTCACGTGAAAATCGCTCAATTAAAACTTAATTGTTGAGGGAAAAATTATTTTTTCGCATTTTTATTTATTGGCAACGATCAAAGCCCTAGCAACGATAAAGTAAAATGTTTAAATTTTATCTAAAAATGTCCATTGATTCTCTATAAAAATAATCAAATTTTGAATTATTAAGAAAAGTATTTGAATTAAATAAACAAAAACTAGTCTATGTTCATTTCCGGGTTATAATCCACCTATATGCAAAGATACAGGGCCATTAAATGCTCCATTTTGACGCTGGCTTCAGCCTAACATTTGCACGCAAACGGATTTATAATATTATTAGGATTAGTATTAGGATAAAACATGAAATAGAAAAGCCAAATATGTAGTTCGAATTATGTACAGAAATATATGTAAAATATTCAAAATTATACACAATGGAAAATAAATTACCTCTACCAAACATACTTTCCAAAGTTTTTGACATTCATAAACGCGTAATTAAAGTTCTTTTAAATCTAAATATTTCATTTGTGTGGAATCCTTTTCGGCATATTTTAATTTAATTTATTTATATATGAGACGCATTCTTGTCTACACACTTAGCATCGGAATTTAGCATTTTCTTATCAAAATTTATTTTTTTATTTTATTTTTCTTTCTATTTTTTAACTCATTCGTAATTTATTTAGGTGAAAATTGTATATAGCTTTTCCTGTGTAGTTATTATTTATTTATCATTTTTTGTTTAATTGATATGAAAAAAATATGTATGGCATTGTTTGCCTCGCCCACCTTACCTTTCTTAGTTTTTGCTATCAGTACCAATTCCAGTGAACAGAATGTGCTTCGGCAAATTAAACCCCCAACATTTCTGATCTCATCTATGCATCCATACAAGTTAATTTGTCTACATCGAAGTTTGGTAAACAAGAGCATTATGATCATCATAGGCACATCGTAACATCTCGCAGTGTTCGGTCCATTGATTAGAAAATTCATTTTGTTGTAAAACCTGCGACAGAGTGCCTTCTGGAACGTTAATCTAACTTATTTGCATCTTTAAATTGTTAAAGTATAATTATATCTACAAAAAATAACTTTTCAAAAGTAAAAAAACAGCCAAGCTTTAAAAAAAACGAAAGTTGTGGCTAAAAAAGGGTGTGATATCAAATTCCCAAGCTTTTATTATAGTACTTATTTAACTTTTTTCCATTAAAGAAGTTATCATATATATAAGTCGACTGCTACGTGTATGTTAATAGAAATCGTTTTCTCCTGTACTAAATACATCCTAACGTGTTTCTGAAAATTCAATTTTTTGCAAATTATGCATGATGGGCTTGGCGGCCATCTTTCGATATTATACACAAAATTCTAAGCACCCATATCCGTAGTTAAAATCCGAAGTTCGTTTATGGACTTGTATGCTCTGAAAATTGTGTCTTAAGATAATGATGACTTATCTTAAGGATTCCTCTTATGATTTATTTTTTAGAGTAATTAATCATTTCAAAGTAGTAAAAATCAATTTATCAAAATATTAGTCTTCCACAATTTATCTGTTCGTAGTTCAAATCTGAAGTTCGACATTGTTATAAACGTATTACATTGCAAACATATTAAGCTTTTACTTTAGAAATTTGAGGGCTTAGAAATATGGAAAGATGGCCGCCAAGCACATCATGCATAATTTGAAAAAAATTGAATTTTCAGAAACACGTTAGGATGTATTTAGTACAGGAGAAAACTTCTTTAATGGAAAAAAGTTAAATAAGTACTATAATAAAAGCTTGGAAATTTGATATCACACCCTTTTTTAGCCACAACTTTCGTTTTTTTAAAGCTTGGCTGTTTTTTTACTTTTGAAAAATTATTTTTTGTAGATATCATTTCTTTTATTTTAAATAGATTATACATAATTTACATAATCTACTCTATGAAATTAACATGATAATGTTATGTAAAATTATATTTTACTTTCAGTTATTGTTTAAAGGGTTAACTAGAAATACCAGTAGATTTTTCAATTAAACTAATTACACCCTTAAAAACAACATATTAAATGTGGCTTGTTATAATACTTGTTATCCTTCGTTAGAAAATATCACTGCTTAATACATGAGATGAGTAAAAATGGAATATGTACATAGCGCATCAGCGCTGCTTTTGAAATCAAACGTGATATCATGCTCTTTTAATATTAGCGTTAAATCACATTGATTGGCGAATCTTTATAAAACGCAGTTAATGGTGAAAAGTAGCAAAATATCTTAGCAATTTCTTAGATTTACATTATTTTAATCAATTAAACACTGTACTCTTACAATAAATTTAAATGGAAACGTCACTTCTAAAACAAAAACAATTTAACAACTGGATTCCATTAATTTATAGAAAAATTATGTCAAAGAATTCTCAGCTTGCGAACGCAATGATTGTCCTTTATCAAGGTTTTAGAGAAATAAATTAATCACATTCAATTCCTTTTCGAAAAGTTTGTTTACGTTTGGAAGGAAATTTTAAATGCCGATAACTCTTAATGTATACATTTTAGAAGTGAAACCTCTTCACTCAAAAATTATTTTATTTTTAAAGATCTCTCTCAAAATATAAATTTTATGAAGCAATATATATATTAAAGCATGAACACTATGTCTGATTTAATGCCTAAGTGGGGCAGATCGGTCTGAGTTGCAGACCGTAGACCTTTAGCGCCCCACCCAGGATTTTCCCCAGCACGCGGGGATTCGTGTAGGTAGGAGTCCAGTCACCGTCGGGCAGGGAAGCCCCACGCCGAGACCGCCAATGCAACGCGCGCACGGTCACAGCCAACATTTATTGAAACAATTAAAAATTACATACTAGGCCAGAATGGCCGGCACTGCCGGGACTTGCCCCACGCGACAGTGGGCAGGCTATGGCAGAAAAAAAGATTAAAAAAAGTAAAAAGAAGATTAACAACACAAAAACCCCGGCCGCTGGAGTCAGCACTCCCTCGCGACAAGGAGCGGTGGGTACTGCAGATGTAGGTTATGAGCAGTCCTTAGTAATCCTGCGCCATGGCGCACAGTTCATAGCCAAGGCGGCCCTTATCACAGAATACTGTTGACAGTGACGTTGCAGGGCTGGAAAGGAGAGCTTCTTGCATGGAGGAGAGAGACTCCGAGATACCACCACGGACCCAGTTGCTGAGTCAATTAAATAATTTCTGAGTGAAAGGAGTTGGCTCTTATGAAAGTGGATATAGTTGAGAGAGAGAGAGCTTATTTTAGAGTGCGAGAAGATTACTTTAGTTTGACATATGGTAATTTTAAGTAACTTAAAGCGCCCAGAAAGACGAGCGTGGCTAAATGCATTAGTTTAAATGTTAGTTGCTTGTTTGTTAAGTTAAAAATTTCTAGGAGTCAACATGAGCGGTTCATGACGTAAATCTTTTGTGCTTGTTTAATAGTTTGGTCGTGTTAAGATGTTGCTTATTTAATGTTAGTCTGTTAGATTTGTTATGTCCATTTGGTGACGAAAGATACATTTTAACTTATTGAGGAGATTTGGTCGTGAGAGGATGTTAGTGAGCCATGAAGGTGGTGGGTTAGTAGGTTTGATTAGATGCCAGGTACTGGTGAGTGGACAATTGAAATAGTAGTGAAATGGAGAGCCCTGTTGGCCACATGTGCACATATCGGTGCGCGCTTTTTTGAAGTAGAACAAGTATGTGGGGAAGGGACCATGCCCTGTTAGGAAAGCTGTTGTAAACGGGGTTAAATTTAAAAGATTACGGGAGACTTTGGGGATAAGTTGGTATGCATGTCTACCTTTTGTTGAGGCAGTCCAATGGGACTGCCACTGAGTGATGATGCGGGCTTTTAGTACTCTTCGAACGTACGAGGTTGGTACGGGGAGATTGTGTTCTATAGTTGCGCGTTCTGTCGCTAGTTTGGCCAGTTTGTCTGCATGTTCGTTGCCATTGATGCCAATGTGTGCTTTCACATGACCAAGGGAGACGCGTCTTGCAAGGACTTTGAGTGTTTGTTTTATTTGTAATACTAATGGATGTTTTGTTCGATGTGCGAAAATAGCTTGTAGGCCAGATAAACTATCAGTGTATAGGTGTGTGAATTTGGTTGTGGGATTAGAGACCATCCATTCCAAGGCCCTCAGAATCGCGAACAACTCCGCTTGGAAGACCGTGTTGTTATCTCCGATTCTGCCGGCCCACACATGAGTCACGACATTGCCTTCCATGGTGCAGAAAGCTGCGGCCACGCCCGTCTCTGTGCGTGACCCATCAGTGTAAATTGTTGGATGGCGTGTGTGAAACTATGTTCAAAACCATGCCTGGCAGTACTTACTTCTAGGTGTGAGGTCTCTGCAGCAGGGTGCATTCTCCAGCTAGGAACTTTCCTCAGTAGTGTTGTTTGTGGAAAATTTTTTTTACATGTCGGTTCGTGTTCCAGATGTGATATTCTATTTTTCTGGTATTCATAAGTGAGTGTTAGTGTGATTGGAGGGATTCCCGTAATTACTGCGAGTGCATCCGTTGAGATTGTTTTGTAACCTCGTGACATTTGTAGCAAGAATATTCTCTGCATCGATGTCAACTTGTCCTTCACAAACTTACTTTATTTTACAATATTGCAAGAACACACATTTTATCAGACAGTTAAATGCACCAAACCAACATGAGTGAAAAATTGGCCTGCGCCAGGACTCGAACCTGGCTCCTTCAGCGTACCGTGCTAACGCTTTGCCACTAAGCCACCCAGATCGATATCCCAAAACACCAATTCCTCATTCTTATTCCTGTTGGAAACAGTCATCGGCCACAATTTGCATTCACATTTAATTGTCTGATAAAATGTGTGTTCTTATAACTATGAAATTTTATTTTAAAAAAATATCTTCAGAAAAAATTGCTGACATGCAGATGAAATTTGATAAGATTAACCCGTAACTGATTTGTGATATTATAATACAGATGGTACACGGTTGTTGGCAGAGTTTTATCTCTGTTTTGGCATAATTTTTTAGTTGCCAAGTTAATCAACAGTTTTTTGCTAATTAAGGATAGAAATTTATTTATTTTTTCACTGGATTTTATAAAAGCACGTAGATTAGGTTATTACTTGTCCAAAACTGCGATCCTTTTTCATTTCTGCCCAATATTTTTGTCAGTAGGTTGTTTGAAAAAAAAGTTTGACGAAGAAAAAAATGATCATTTTAAGTAACTCGACGTTTTTAAAAAAAAATCTGTTTCTATATTTCTGTTTATAAATCACTTATGAAGATGATTTTGGTCTCAAATTGAAGAATTTCTTCATAAGATTCTTTTAGTTTTCGTTTTTTTTCTGTGACACTTGGTTCATTTGATGTCTGATATTTTAATCTGGCATGTTTGGTCGATTTAACATTGCGAAGTTTCTTCCTGTAAGTAAGCAGTAGCGGTTTGTAGTCTAGTTCTTGGCGTTGTTTGTTTGGCGTTTTTTTTATAGCTTGGCTTGGCAGAGCGACCGCTCTGCTTGATTGATTTATTTTTACGCACCACAAAATAATTGAAAGATAAGTTTTAGAAATAATAGAAAACATTTTGAAAATGAACAGCTTTGACAGCAGCTTTTGGCATATCATATCATGTATTATAATACGAGCAAATCTTGTGTGTGTGTGGTTATATATGAAAATTTTATCTTAAAAACGGCTCTAGCGATTTTGACGAAAATTTCTATCCTACCGTTTTGGGGCAACAGAAAACAATTGGGCTATGTCACATGTTCGAGAAAATTTGATTAGTGGGCCATTTTGGGTCACCATGCGTCAGAGTCAATCTAAAGTATATCTAAACAAGTGGGTAAGTGTGATCGAAGATCACTCAAACGGTTTTGTTTAATATTCCTTTCAAAACACTTTATCCTTTCTTTAAAAAATCCAAATAAGTTTCATTTTCCAAGAGTCATGTTTTTAATAAAGTAAAAATATTACTCATATTGATACCCGCTTTGTATTATTCTCAAACATCTGAAAAATTTGTTAAACTTCCAATATGACGTCAGATTTTCTTTTTAATTCTCTAATGACGCGATATTAACCTGCTTTGTGTACCTACACATACTCATACTCCTTGTATTATTCAGAAATCTTTGAAAATGTCCATTTTATTACCATTATGACGTCAATCATTTTTGTTTCATTTTAATCTTTTTTTCAATTGGTGAAACTTTTCATTTCATTTTCAGTTTTCACGTGGAAATAGTCTGATAGAAAATTAATTATTGTAGTAAGAATTTCATCATGGATTTTTAATTTTTGGCATCTGATATAACGAAAAATGTTTAATAGGAAAAGGCTGTTAGAATTTTGGTTTTTTAGCTCTATTTATTAAAATAATACGAATTTTTGAAATTTTAATATTTTGATCTCTTTACAGCTGGCATTCATTTATATACACAAAGTTTCAACTCTATAAGTTATATAGTTTTTGAGAATGGCTCTGTGACGGACAGACAACGGAGCGGGAGAAATAGGGTTTCGTGAGATGAACGAAGAGAGATCAAAAGTTAAGGCTTGAATTAAAACAAGTATATTAAGTCTAATTGGGCAGGGAGGTTGAGCGAGAACTACTCGTTTTACCTAACTCAAAAGTAATAGTCTAGCCTTCGACTTGAAGCGGCACAAAAATAAGAATTATCAAATAAGTAAAATAGAATATATAAGGAAAAATACCATTCGCAGTCTGTCGACAGCGGATAGTCAGGGTGCAATTCAATATAAGTCAATTCCACGTTTATATCCGTAAAGCTCTGATACAGGCTTTTCACCAGTTCAACAGGAGAGTAAAACTATACAGCTTAATCCGGCGTTATGCGTAGTAAAGGAGGCTCCAAGGTAGGATACCAACTACTAGATGCTAGCTCCTCCGTACTGCTTCAAAGTACCGATGCTAAGTACAACTCTAAACGAAAATTCGCAGCTTATATATCCACAGTATCGATTGACCAGCTACAATAATTTGCATAAATATTGAAAGAAAACAGCAACTCATAATTTCCGAGATTCACACATTCATCGAAGGATAGAAAAAAGAGAGCCTTGATAAACTTTTACGCAAATGGACGGTTAGTGGACAAAAATTACAATCGCATTCAAAACATCGCCTACTCACGTGACGAGTGTAGTCGAACTGTCACACATGATTCGACTACCGAGTTGAACTCAAAGCTAATGTTGACCGAGCATTGCTCGGTCGTCCCCGCTGGTCACTAGGTATAATCTATAAATATTTTCAAGATTTAAAAAGTAAAAATATTTTGTAAAAATCAAATCTACATATTGTGTTCCACTTCTAATTATGAAACTCAATATCACTTTTATAGTTAAAAATAATTCCTTAGCGTTTCTAACTGATGACACTCTATTAACTTTTCATTTCTCATAATAACTACTTCAGTTAATTTCAGATAAAATAATCAAAAAGAGTTATGCATTCTAATTCTTTCACTTACAAATGCTTTTACTTGGTACTTTCTACTTCATTACTCTTAATATACAGCTTAATTAGCTTGAATATTTCTTTTTCTTAAGACATTTAAATGCTTTATTTCCTTTTCATTTTTGTTAAGTACTCCCTCAGCCTCATAATTAAACTGAATAGAAGAAGTTTTATTTATTTTTCGTAAATATCAAAAGTTAGTGAAAGTTAGTCATTAACAGGAATTATTTGTAGGAATGTATCTGATATTTTTAACTAAAGTTACTTTAGCTAATTTTTATAGGGTAAATACAGGTTAAATGCCCCATCGGGTTACTTATCCTAGTCACTTCATTTCAGCTATTGGACGTGTGTCGGAGCTAGTGACGATTTTCTACTATCAATCGTTGTAAAAAAGCTTAGTACACGAAGTTACCGCGATTTATTTCTTCAAATAAATGTTTTAACCATCAAAGAAAGGCAAGTTTGGCTCTAATTGTGCGTTCTTATAAGATAGAGGCAAGTAAAAGATGAAGTTTTATTTCTTTTTCGTAACGTTATAATGTATTTACTAGAAATGTTTCATGAAATATTTAGTAAATATTGCTGAAACAGGTATCGAGTAATGTGTTAATTATAGGTTGCAGCCATATTTGTTCCTACTTTGAAAGCTACTGGTTGGGGCATCTATCTCGGATTAAAAGGGCACATGCCCCACCGTAATCGGGGATATATGCCTCACTTGGGATGCAAATAAGACCCTTTATAATTATCAAATAAATAACATTGTTCTTATAAGATAGAGGCAAGTAGAAGATGAAGTTTTATTTCTTTTTCGTAATGTTATAATGTATTTACTAGAAATGTTTCATGAAATATTTAGTAAATATTGCTGAAACAGGTATCGAGTAATGTGTTAATTTTAGGTTGCAGCCATATTTGTTCCTACTTTGAAAGCTACTGGTTGGGGCATCTATCCCGTATTAAAAGGGCACATGCCCCACCGGAATCGGGGATATATGCCTCACTTGGGATGCAAATAAGACCCTTTATAATTATCAAATAACATTTTTGTGGGAGAATATTTTTTTAGTCTTCAATATTGTGATGAGAAAAAAATATGCTTCTTCTTTTGGTTGACTATGGCCCTTCCGGTAGATCGTTACCTAACAAGTCAGAGGGCGGTGTTAGTAGTGAAAAATTCTCCATTTAATCAATGATTAAAAAAATAATTTGTTTCATTTCAGAAATTTGGTTCAAAAGATGGTAATTCCCTTACATTTTTAAGTGAAAAATATTTAAGTGTTTGGTATTTAGAGCTGTGGTCAGAACATTTTAATCCACACATTCCGAAATTTCCCTCTTTTTATATCAGAATATATTCAGAAGAGTTAAATAGAAATATAAAATCTCTTAAGTATATCATTCTCACAAGTAATTCGGAAAGAATGCACCAGGGCATCATATTAGAGGTATAATCCCACTTTATGCGTATTTATCTATTTAAATAGTATTTCTTTTTTTGTTGGCAAGTTTTCTGCCGTCACCTCCTTAATTTAAATTACAAAATCTTCCGTAGAATATATAATCTTCCGTAAAGTTTAATCTGCCGTAGAATATATAAAATATTTTGAGCTCATTCATTAAGAAACATAAAAATCTAGTGCATTTAATTTGAGAATATTTTCCCGAACTAGTTTTTAGAGTTTGTACACCGAATACAAGAGGAGGCGAGGGGGTAATCCCTCTTAGTTTAGATTAAACAAGTTTAGCTTTCGTTAGAATTATTCGATTGGTTTCGTATACCCGAAGAGTTGGGAATAGCAAATTTCCTTTGATGTGGGAGTGTAATGCAGGATTAGTAATACAGGATTAGTATACGGAGCCTGTAGACTCAAATGTTTTTGTTTTTTTTTAAATCGTGAATTTGATGTAAATAGTATATTAGTTCAAATGCAAATCCAGATTTTGAATTGTATATATGAATTACCTATGCTTCCTATTCTTTTACGAATGGGGTGTCTATCCCGATCAAGTGGGATGTCTAACCCTGATGTCCGGGATAAATGGCCAAAATCATTGATTAAGTTTTTTGATAAAAACAGTATTTTGTATGGTATTTATATTACAGTAATATTTTTATGATGTTCTACATACAATTTGGAGTAGATACACTCTCAGAAATACTTCCTTCAAATCACGGAAATATTATTGGGAGCGCTGTTTCCGGAATATTTTCGTTATTTGAAGAATGCCCGTATATTTTTTTTCTCTGTCACAGGAGGGGAAATTTGCGTTATTTGAAGAACGTAGGCTTTATAAAAGTTACATCTCTGTTAGTGCTATCCACTATGGACCATTACGGGAGAATTTATTATTTGATATATTTCAAGAATATTTGGCTGACCTTGGAATTGAACCCGGGATATCAGCGCCTTGAGTCAAGCGTATTACCGGTAAGACTAGCGGCCACTTGCTAGAATAAGACTTTAAAACCAGGACTCTTTTTTTTTTTTTTTTTTTACAAATGGCGGCTGCGATTTAACTAATTTGAGTTTTAGAAACCTAGCAGTTTTGAAGTTTATTGCGGGTAGATTTCGTTGCTATGAGATGAGTTGGTGTTTTATAATTTTAGTATTAATAGAGGATAAAATCATGAATTATATATATTCTTAATTTGACTGTTAGATGTAAAATATGGATATTAATTAAATCCGAGAAAAATGTTTTTTTTTTTCATTAAAATCGATTTTTTTTTCAACAATTATATATTTTTTAAATGTATTAGAATATATTTTCAGTACGAGTTTTTTTTTTTTTTTTTTTTTTTTTTTTTTTTTTTTTTTATAACTTAAAAAATGAATTGCGAATTTTTGTAAATGAATGAGAAAATTGCTTGTTACTTTTTTAAATTCGAAAGCATTTTTTTTTTTTGTTTTTGAGTAAAATCTATTTTTTTCCTTTAATTTAACTATTATATCTATATTTTTTTAATCTGCTTGCTTAGAATATATTTTAAGTGCGAATATTTTTTTATAACTTTAAAAAATAAATTGTAAAAAATTTTAAATGAATAGGAAAAAGAAATGTTACATTTAAATTCGAAAGCACTATTTTTGTTTTTGTTTTTAAATAAAGTCGAAATTTTAATTTAGTGGATTTTTAGCTTTTTATTTTTAAAATAAATTTGAACTTTAGTATTAATAGAGCCAATACGCATGCGTGCAGGGAATAAACGGGAATTTTCCTTCTTCTTCAGACTCTCTGGCAGAATTCAGGGAAAAAGCAGGGTTTTTAGGTGTGCAGAAACTATTTGTTGAAAAATGAGGAATAATTTAGTGTATAAAGATGAGTTTTTCTGACAGTTTAGATCACGCGTGCACTACAAAAATAATTGCTATAAAAAAGAAAATTGAAGGGGAGGGGGGTTTAAGTCGGGAAACTATTCCGGACTTACCCTATATTAAATTATTCTTATATAATTTTTATTTATATTCCTTTCATATGTTAAGGTCAGCAACATTAATACTATTTTTGCCCACTTCACAATTTTATATAAAGCTTATTTAATTTTTAACATTTTCTAACCTAGTAAAAAACTTTTTATGACTTCGGTTTGTCCGGCCGTCTAGCTGTCTGTCCGTTTGTCCGTCCGTCCGTGCTATAACTCTCGTTATATATATAATTATACTTGGATTGATAAGAAAATTTTGTATGTTATTGAAGTTTACTATAGAATGAACCCTATTGCAAATGAGTTTAAAAAAGAAGGACAGTTAAACGTGTTCCGTTACGTTACAGTCAATGGGAAAATTTCATTTCAAATGCATTTGATGATGTTATGCCATTTGAAACATGATGAAACTTGCATATAATTGTGAAGCGCACTAAAACATGCTTTTTTAAATATGGGGACAAAGTATTTATTTTTCATTTACAGGGTCAAACAAAAGAATTCTGTTAAACATTGTTCTAAGGTCAAAAATAAAGCAATTTAATGATGTTTCACTATTTAAAACATAAAGAAATTTATATTTCTTACTGAGGTGCGCTATAAGTTGCTAACCTAAAAGTATGGTGTGTATTGCGTTTATCGTTTATTTACAGTGACACACAAAGGATATCGGTTACAGTATATGAGTAATAATAACAGTCTATGTGTGATAAATGCGTTTTCAACTTTGGTTTTCGTTTTTATGTTTAATTAAATTTTTGTGTAGTACATGGTGTGTAAAAATTCTGTTGATCATATACAAGGTTACACAAAGGAATTAGTAAGTACTACTGACTATGGGAGCGAATTGCTTAAGGGTATTTTTAATTGTGTTACGCACTTCCCGGCTTATAGAAGTTTGTGATATGTAAATAAATTCATATACAGGGCTGCGCGAAGAACAAGATACATTGTCGCTTTCTCGAATTTAAATTGTGAGTTTTTGATAAAACTTTATAAACTGCAGCTCTGTTTCTACCAGTTTTTTACATACTGGAGAAACTATTAAGCTATTTACTTTAAATCCGCGTATTTTGCAAATCTCAACTTTAGAAATTTGAATGTTCCACGATATATTTGCAATTGAAACAAGTCAAATAACTTTGCTTATTTGGGTAACTTAAAGCGTATTTCTGCGCATGTGCATTATTTCTGGTACGTGCGCATTCGAAAAAAAAAGTGCATATGAAGCAGTTTCAAATCAGTCTTTTTATTTATGAGACAGCATATTTTTTTATTTTTTTATTATTCGAGTCGAAATTATTTTATTTAAATTTAAACCCCGATAACAAATTAATTTCATTATTCTTAATATGAGGTATAAAATTTAATTCCTTGTAATGAATTAATAAAATGTAATTTCAAAAACATCTGTGTCTTATATTTATGAGACGCACTGTAGTATATAATGAGTACCAATGCATTAATTGCATCAATTCACTCCACTATCCTTTTTCACTACCAATTCAAGGAAATTTCACTAAATTTCCCCCTTGAAATTTTACTGCATATAATCAACTAAAACACGAGACAATCTTCGAAACAGCAGAGCTCTTTTTCAGACTGCATTGTGACAAAATGGACTGTGTCTACCTCGTGGGCACTTTTTTTCCCTCTTAAAAATATGAAATTTTTATGAAACACGTGTGTATTTAGTTAAAACAACGAATAAAACTATAAATTCAAATAAAAGTTTAATTAACTTTTGAACTTAAGCGATATTTACTCGAATTTTAGTAAAAATTAACGTTTATGCCAATCATAATAAAATCTAACCAATATATTTCAATTTTTTTCCAACAATATATTAGAAATTCACTTACATGTGTTATGATACAAACGATTTTCAATACCTTTTAAATTTACTAACATTTGCCAAATTTTGTATACACGACATGATTTTTCTAAACATATATTTTTCAATAAAAACAGATCTCAAATTAATTGTCTGAGTGCAACGAAGACTCATACACAGCGCAGTATTACTTTGCCCCATATATAGCTACGATGGATATTAAAACCTTTCGTCAAGCATAACTCAAAAAATATTTAACGGATTTCGTTCAAATTTTTACCGCAGGTACCTATAAAGGTGACAACGACGTCTATTTATTACCAAGAATAAATGTTAAACCGTTTGGAAATTATATTAAAAAAATAGATAAAAAAGCACAATTAAAGTACATACGTCACTAACATTTTGTGCGTACGTCATTTTCACCGGCGGGAGCTTTTCGTAGACAATCGGATTTGAAAAGTTCATGGAGCATGGAGCAAAAAAATATGCACTCACTAATATTCAGTACAATAAAAGGTACTTTTCGGTTAGCCGGGCGCCAGTGATATATATACATGTTGTGTGTATAAGATACGTCAGTGATATATAGTATGTGAAATGAAACAATTTTATTATAATCACCTATCGTACAATAAAAATAGCTAATATTCTGCATTCAGAGGGAAAAGTTCCATATCCTGTGCCGGTAGATTTGGCGATTTATTTTTTGGTGATAAGTGTTTCGATGTGGTTGTTGCGATCTTCAGTCTTTCGGTTACCTTTTCTAAAGTTATGTTTTGCAGATGTAATATTATGTAAACATATGTTTTGTAGATATTTTTTTTTGCTAATTGTAATGGCAGTTGGGAATGAGATTTTTACCTTTTTATCTATGCTTTCTAAAATATTAAAACATTAAAAAAAGATGATAGAGATGTCGCAGGCGCACCGGGGTATCTTTTTGGTACTAAAATGGCGATGTTATGTGTGGGCAACCTGGCGATTTTGGTGAGATTTTGCTTCGTGTAGCAACTCGGTAGGGCAGATTCTGTGCTTTATGTTAAAATAAATATTGTGTGTTTTATAATAAATTAATCACTGTGTGTGTTGTATAATAAAATAAGGTAAAGATGTCATATACGCACCACATTGGCGCGATTGCAACAAAATGGCAATTTTATGCCAAACATGGTAACCCGGTTATTTTGTTAATGTGTTAATAAGTGTTAATATTTACGATTTATTGTGATATTTATATTATTATGTTTATTATTTATAACTGTTCATTTATTATTGCATGCTTTTTGTAACGGTACATCTCTATTATCCCGTCGACCACTTTTCATAACAAAAAACTATCGCCAAACTGTAAGATTAAACGCCAAAAAATGCAGTCCCATTTACTTGATGTCAGAAGCATTATACGTGATTGTTATGTCGTCAAATAGTTCATAAAGTGGTCGACGGTGTCATAAAGTGGTCGACGGGATAATAGACAAGTACCTTTTTAACTAATATTCAAAAACAAAGTTTTCGCCAAATTGGAGGGGGAAAAAATCTCGCCAATGTGGTGCGTATATGACATCTGTGCCGAAAATAATTTTTGTGTGCTTAAAATAAAAATTGTGTGTGTTTTATAACATAATAAAATCAAACTAGCATGCTGTTTTAGCTATCTTGGCCTAACGGGTTCTCAAAAACGGGGTTTTCTGGCCAAAATGGCGCAAACAAAAATCACGCCAATCCCAGTGCGCTAGCGACAGCTGTTCCAAAAATATTTATATCAAACGTATAATGTTTTGCATTTTTATACGGAATACTTCTCCATTTAAAGATTTTAAATGCTATTTACATCAGATATTTTTCTCCTGAGGTTCCCAAAAGTTAATTTAGGTATGTTTTTCGTTCGTTTATTAATTTTTTACAATTTGCCCCCTGACAATAACAGTTACTTATTCCAAAAATACCTCTTAGGTTTGTTAAATATGTTTGTTTATGTATTTTCATTACTTATTAAAATTTCGAAAATGGCGATAAAATTTTATTTTAGCATCGTATTTATGTTTTTATGATGGTTGAAAAACATGGTTTAATAAAAGTACGTTTGTAAACATTTGAAAAACATGTTTTTCCGCTCTCTAGAAAAATTTGGTAAGATGCTCAAGTAGATGCTTTTAGTAAGATGCTTTTTTTAAAGTAGATGCTTCGGTAAGATGCTTTTGGCACCATGTTTAATTTTTTCGCCAATCGCGCCAACCGGCACAGGATACGGAACTTTTCCCTATTCAGATACACAGGCAAGACTGTTCTCAAACAACAATAAAGCTAGCAACAACATTGTTTTAACTCTATAACAGTTACAATAATGATATTAAATGCTCCGATTGGCTTTGGGCCCGATTACGGTAATTTCCCCTGGAAAAAACTGTAGAAGAAGTCTTTTACATTTGTTTCGAATGAAGCTCGGTAAACAAAGTATTAATTAGTAATACTAACATAAACATGGAAGCAAAAGTTTGAATTCAAATGTATATATTTGTTAATCTTTCCCCCTCCCACCAACTCTTCAAAAAAAAAAGAAAAATAAAAAAAAAAGTTACAGCATTGAATTTAAAATGGCGTTAAGCTACGTTTTCTGACTTAAGCAATTAACTGCAAACCCGATTATGAAACTTTCACTTAACTATAACATGTATCTAATAGCCCTGAGGATACTTCCCAGTTATACGGACCTTTAGGCTTTTTTAAAAAGCTTGACACAATTCGGGTTTAAGAAATTGAGATTTATTGCCAAATTATATAAACAACTATGAAACTAAAACTGATGAATTATTTTGCTGGTTTACGCATGTATTTTTAAAAATTGCATCTGATTACACTTATTAGATGAATTACTTCTGTTTGTATTTAATAACGGTAAACGCGCTTCTGTATATTGAATGAATTATGAAACTATTGGGAAGAGGGAAGAGGTAGAAAGACTAAACAAACGGGTAGACAGACTGATAGTGAGATGGGTAGAGATACGCGTAGTGACAGAGATATGCTAACGGGTTCCGAAACGGATAGGTAGACGGTTAGCGAGACAGGTAAAAAAAGGGTTGACAGAGGGGTACCGAGATGGGTAGAGAAACGGGTCACGAGATGGGTAGCGAGACGAGTAGTGATACCGATATACAGGCATGTAGAGTAAAGGTTGAGGGACGGGTTGCGTGGTGGATAGAGAGACGGGAAGACAGAAGAGCACAGAGACGAGTTGACAGACGGGTAGAGAGAAGAGTATGTACACAGGCAGACGTGTCGAAAGACTGTTAATTAAACGGAAAGAAATACAGGTAGAAAGACGGATTGACAGATGGATAGCGAGACAGGTAAATAGTTGGGTAGAGTTTGGGTAGAGGAAAAAAATTTAATTCGAATGTAAATATTTTTCACAAGGAAAATGTTGCAACAATGAAATTAAATTTGCGTTAAGCCACGCTTGCTAAAATACGCTATTGGCTGGAAATCTGATAATGTAAATTTAAAAAGCTTGGCGTTTTATAAGATCAAGCAAAAAAAAAAGGGATTATTTGCCAAATGTTATAAAAACAAATCTGATGGACGGTACTTCTTTTCTATTTGTTTAACAGTGTATAGGGATTTATGTATGATATTTTGTAATGCTATCATTTAATTTTCTCTTTTTCATTATGTCCTAACTGTTAATCCTACGTTCTTAACAATATCACTCAGACTAATCCCTTTGAGGGAAATCCTAGTAAATACATACTTCCAAGCAATATTTTAAACTCCGCTTCATAACATTTTACTTCATATTATACAAATAGAGCAGCATAACCTTGTGACAAAATTCTATTTCAATATTTTAAAAACCTTTTATGAAATGAGATTTTTCGTGATTTTTTTTAGGTCACTTCCAGTTTTAGAAAGTTCAGCTTCGGTTTATAATTTAGGCTAGACCTTGGTTTCTAATTATCGCTATACCAAAAGTAAAGCATTTTTGGAATTGGAATTATTTGAAATTTAATTTAAAATAATAAAATGAAATCAGGCAGTTTTCGACCAAACAGCGATTTTGGAGTACCTTAAACTGTTACAGACCAAACCAGAATCACAAAATGTCAATAAGCATCGATACAATAGAAAACAAGAACAAAAAATCATGCGTCAAGCATAGATTATGTAGCACTTTCCAACGCTTCCAAAATAATTTTACAAAACATACCGTTTAATAAGCTAAAAGATAACATCTAAGTAAACAATTTGGAAAACGCATAACATATTTAAAAACATAATTTCAGGAATTTCCAACAGATACAATATTCGGAAAAATATCCGAATACTTTTATTCAGCCCTGTATATGATCTATAGATTTGTATATACTAGGATGCTAAATTTTAGTTTAGTTAGGAAACGCGTAGCACAGTTTAAAATTATCTTTCTGGAGTTTCTGTCAATAAACGGAAATGTGTTCGCGAACTTTTGTGCTGCCCTGTATAGGATCTACAGAATTTATACACACCACGCAATAGACAAAAAGCGAGTTAAAATTAAAATCGCGTTTAGTAACTTAAAACGCACTTCCAGGAATTAGTGTTAATAGACAGTAGAGAATTCTTTTGTGTGTCCCTGTAAATGAATGATGACTGCTATACACACACTATTCCATATTAAGCTTCTTCTAATGCACCTTAGTGATATATATAAATTTCAATGCGTTTAAAATAGTGAAACATTATTTTAATAAACCGCAAATGATTTTTCCCCATAGACCGCAATGAAACGTAATTCTTTTGAGTGTCCCTGTAATAAAACTATAAGTGCTACACACTTCCGTTGAAATAGGGAACATGCTATAGATAACGACAATAACATATAAAAATTGCAGAGCAATCCGAGCATATTTACGGGAGTTAGAGCACGGACAGACGGCCAGACGGCCAGACGGCAGACGGCCAGACAAACCGAAGTCATAAGCACTTTTCAACTAGGTTGGAAAGTGCTAATAAAGCACAACCGGTATCTTTTTAACCGACTTAAAAAAAGGAGGAGGTTATCAATTCGACCCGTATGTATGTATTTTGTTGTTCACGCATAACTCTCGTAAATGTGCATCGATTTTGATAATTTTTATTTTATTTGAAAGAGCAAGGGTCCAAGGTGGTCCCATTTCAATTTCGTCAAAATCTGATCATTAGAACAAAATATTTTATTCAAATTTCCATTATTTTGATAATTTAATTTTATGTCAAAAAGTCCATTATTTAAATTGTTGCCAATTTGTAAAATAGCGCACATAATAATATTACCTTTCAATTAAAAAACGTATTTACACGTGACTATCAAAAACAGAAATAAAACTTTAAAACAATAATTAAATGATCACGTGTTAAAAGCAGTAAATGTAGAAAAATACGTTATAAAAAATATACTTGCGCGTGAATTTTAATACACGTTCAAAACATTAAATGGGAAAACTTACGTCATATTTAAAATGCTCAAATAACATTACTTCCAAACAGTTTCAATTTAAAAACATATTTATACGAGAGATTAATTTATTTGTAGCTGATATATCTGGAGGCACGGCAGTGCCTCCGCCAAGTCGAGAGAGGACAGCCGTAAGCATACTTTTCTGGAAGCAACTCAGGGCACTTTTGACCCCCCCATATCTCCGCGCTGGAGTATCCCAAAAATTTTAAACTTCAATTATAGAGAGTATTTGGCCCACAGGACCAAAATTTAAAATTACAACTTTCTGTCTTTTCTAGTTCAGGCGATATATGAACTCAAACATTCGATTTTTTGTCACTTCTTACTCACTCGTTCACGCGTCATCAAAAAGATTGGGTAGATCCCGTAGCCCCAGAAACTTGACATTTGGAAAAAAGGTAGTGTTTAGGATACAAACAAAGGAAAAATTATAAAATCCAGAAAATTCGAAAAAAAAACATTCGAAAATTCAACAAATTCCATCAAAATTGAAAATTGAAAATAATACGATCTTGTAGTCTTGGAAACTTAAGATTTGGTGTGAAGGTAGTGTTTAACATCCAGAAAAAGAAAACATCAAAAACACCAAAAAAATCGAAAGCAAAATTGAAAAAATCGAAGAAATTGAAAAAAACCGAAAATTTGAAGACAATCCGATTTTGTTGCGCTAGAAAATTCAAATTAGGAATAAAGATAGTATTCAGGATACAGAAAAAGGAAAATTAAAAAAATCCAGAAAATTCGAAAAAAAAATAAAAAAATTCGAAAAAAATTGAAAAAACGAAAATAATTTGATACGATAACGCTCGTATTTATAAATTAATTTGGATGAAACTAATTGTGTGTATTAAGCTCACCAATGCCTCGACCGAGTTCGTTGGCCAGCTTGGTCCGCCATCTTGTTTCAAGATGGCGGCCACGGAAAATTTTAAAACTAAAATAAATATACAAAAAAGTTAAAAAATCAATTTTATTTTTTAATTAGGTGTTAGGACTTGATACAAGGATTCCAGAGCATTTTTTGTTTTACCTCTATCTTAAAAATTGGCTGAGATAGAGCAGTTTGAAATTCTAGGGTGGCTGACATTTTGAAACAAAACAGCACATTACAAAAAACCAACGATAAAGTCAATAATGGTCAAGCAGGTGCTATCCTGAATGAATACTCCGTGTTATTATAACTGTAACTTTGACTTCGAAATTTTGATACGTTGCATTTTCTATTTGTTGATATTTTTGAACTATGATTTACGTTAAGTGAAATGTTGTTGTTGAAGAGGGATTTTCCATGTAAATCCGAAACGTCCAATTTTAATATGTTTTTAATGTTTTATGAAAGTGTATTGTAATGTCTGTAATTTTAATGATTTTAATATAAATTTATAAGTTTTAGTGAACGCGATTTCTCGCAAATTATTTTCTTTCATTGTTGTAATCATTTTCCCAATCATACGCATAAAACTATATATTCATATCCATTAGCGCCAAATTCTCGCCAAGTTTGGCGACAATTGGCGAAATCTCGCCAAATTTGGCGACAAAAATAAGTCGTCATAAATGAAGCCAACTTGGCTATAGCTGAATAATTTGGCGAATTTCTTATTCAAATTCAGTGTAAACGAATCTTTTGTAAACGGTTTCTTTGCATTTTAACTTGCTGTTTTCGAGTAACATTAGCTAAAATTTTAAAACGAAGATATAGGAAAGCTACCTTTTCCTGCCGGTACAGGCCGGAGGACTTTTTTATGAGTTGTCGGATGCAATCTATGTTTTGCATTAAATAAAGTAAAACATTGAAAAACAAATCCCACAGGATGGGGATAGTTTGTTTTAGATAGATTTTAAGATAATTGTCCAATTAGCTAGTACACCTTCCGTTATTCTTTTGTGTTATTTTCCCCGGATTATGCCTTTCTTTTCTTTTGTTTACGAATTTTGTAATAGAAAAGTTCCGCTATAGACTGTCTATAGTTATAGACCTTGTCCGTTATAGACCTTTTTTTTTTATAGACAGGTTCATTTTCTTTCACAGGCTTTACTCTATTTAATTTATATATGAAATATTTGTTGTTAAAAGATGTTGGTCGCACAAAAATTTTCACATCTCTCCCTCCCTCCCGACATTACTGGTTGGTTATGGCTTGATAGTCCTTTCTAAATAAAATCATGGTGATTCTAAGATTCTCTTGATTTATCTCTAAATTGAACATAAACGATCCTAAGAAAACGGATCAATGAATTACTATATTGGCATGAGGAAATATAGTTGCAGAAAAATGGAGCATATAGCTAACATTACGTCTAATAGGAAAACCACAGCCTTGGCAAGATCTGGAGGCACGTCAGTACCCTCGCCAAGTCGAGAGAGGACAGCCGTAAGCATACTTTTCTGGAAGCAACTCAGGGCACTTTTGACCCCCCCATATCTCCGCACTGGAGTATCCCAAAAATTTGAAACTTCGTTTTTCTAGAGTATTCGGCATACAGGACCAAAATTTAAAATTACAACTTTCTGTCTTTTCTAGTTCAGACGATATATGAACTCAAACATTCGATTTTTTGTCACTCACTCACTCACTCGTTCACGCGTCATCAAAAAGATTAGGTAGATCACGCAGCCCTAGAAACTTGACATTTGGACAAAAGGTAGTGTTTAGGATACAAAGAAAGGAAAAATTATAAAATCCGGAAAATTCGAAAAAAAAAACATTCGAAAATTCAACAAATTCCATCAAAATTGAAAATTGAAAATAATACGATCTTGAAGTCTTAGAAACTTTAGATTCGGTGTGAAGGTAGTATTTAGTATCCAGAAAAAGAAAACATCAAAAACACCAAAGAAATCAAAAGCAAAATTGAAAAAATCGAAAAATCGAAAAAAATCGAAAATTTTCAAATAATCCGATTTTGTTGCGCTAGAAACTTGGAATTCGGAATAAAGGTAGTATTTAGGATGCAAAATAAGAAAAAATTAAAAATCTCGGAAAATTCGAAAAAACAATTCAAAAATTCGAAAAATTCGAAAAAAATTAAAATAATTAAAATAATTTGATTTTTTAGCCTTAGAAACTTTAAATTCGCAGTAAAGATAGTGTTTAGGATTCAGAATAAGTTAAAATAAAAAACGCAATAAAATTTGAAAATAAAATAAAAAAATCGAAAAAATCGGAAAAATCGAAAAATAAGGAAAAATTGAAAATAATTCGATTTTACAGCGCTAGAAACTTGAAATTTGGAATAAAGATAATATTTAAGATACTAAATAAGGAAAAATTCAAAAATATGGATAATTCAAAAAATACCCATAAATTAGTGCAGACGATATATGAACTCAAAGTTTCGATTTTTTGTCACTCACACACTCACTCACTCTCGCGTCATCAAAAAGATTGGGTAGATCCCGCAGCCACAGAAACTTAAAATTTGGAATCAACTGATACAAATAAAGGAAAAATTATAGAATCCGGAAAATTAAAAAAAAAAAAAACATTCGAAAATTAAAAAAAAAATCGAACAAATTGAATATTGAAAATAACACGATCTTGTAGTCTTAAAAACTTAAAATTTAGTGTGAAGGTAGTGTTTAGAATTCAGAAAAAGAAAACATCAAAAACACAAAAAATTTTTTAGAATAAAATCGAAAAATCGAAAAATTTCAAATAATCCAATTTTGTTGCGCTAGAAACTTGAAATTCGGAATAAAGGTAGTATTTAGGATGCAAAATAAGAAAAAATTAACAAATCCAGAAAATTCGAAAAAAAAAAATCAAAAATTCGAAAAATTCGAAAAAAAATCTGTGGTTACTTTGATTTGTGGCCTTAGAAACTTAAAATTCGCGGTGAAGATAGTGTTTAGGATTCAGAATAAGTTAAAATAAAAACGCAATAAAATTCGAAAATAAAATAAAAAAATCGAAAGAAATCGAAAAACAAGGAAATTTTGAAAATAATTCGATTTCACAGCGCTAGAAACTTGAAATTTGGAATAAAGCTAATATTTAAGATACTAAATAAGGAAACATTAAAAAATATGGATAATTAAAGAAAAAATCGAAACTTTCAAAAAAAAAAAAAGTAGAAAGAAAGAAAGAAAAAGAGAGAAAATGAAAATAATATGATCTCGTAGTCTTAGAAACTGAAAATTTGGTGTAAAGGTAGTGTTTAGGATTCAGAAAAATAAACAATTAAAAACACAACAAAAATTGAAAATAAAATCAAAAAATCGAAAAAAAAACGAAAAATTGAAAATAATTCGATTTTGTAAAGTTAGAAACTTAAAATTTGGAATAAAGGTAGTATTTAGGATACAAAAAAAAGAAATAAATAAAAAAATTTTAAAATTCGAAAAAAAAATTGAAAAAAATTCGATTTTGTAGCTTTAGAACTTAAAATTCGGCGTAAACTTACTGTTTAGGATACAGAAAAAGGAAAAATTAAAACACAATAAATTCGAAAATAGAATAAAAAACTCGAAAAAGATCGGAAATTTCAAAATAATTCGATTTTGTAGCGCTAGCAACTTGAAATTTGTAATAAAGGATGCAAAATAAGAAAAAAATTAAAAAATCTAGAAAATTATAAAAAAAATTCGAAAAAATCAAAAATTTAAAATAATTTTATCTTGTAGTCTTAGAAACTTAAAACTTGGTGTAAAGTTAGTATGTACTATTCAATAAAAGGAACAATTAAAATATTCGTTAAATTCGAAAATAAAATAAAAAAATCGAAATATGTTTAAGAAATCGGAAATTCGAAAACAATTTGATTTTGTACTGCTAGAAACATTAGTTTTAAGATAATTGTCCTATTAGCTAGTACAACGCCCCTAATTGTTTTATGTTAGTTCCCCCGGATTATGGTTTTCTTTTCTTTCGTTTACGAAATTCGTTATAGAAAAGTTCCGCTATAGACTGGCTACGATATAGACGATTTCTTTATAACAGGTTTGTTTTCTTTCACAGGTTGTACTCTTTTTACTACACATATGAAACATGGATTGTTAAATGATGTTAGCCCCACAAAAATTTTCACAGCTCCCCCTACCCTCCCGACATTACTGGCTGGTTATGGCTTGATAGTCCTTTCTAAATAAAATCATGGTGACTCTAAGATTCACTTGATTTATCTCTAAATTGAACCTAAATGATCCTAAGAAGACGGATCAAAGAATTACTATATTGGCATGATAATCAGGTAACTTAGAATTAAAATCGAAAAATCAATAAATTTATAAAAAGTCGAAAATTTGAAAATAATTCGATTTTGTAGTCCTAGAAGCTTGACATTTGGCAGAAAGGCAGGGTTTAGCACACAAAGTAAGAAAAATTTAAAAAATCCGTAAATAATAAAAAAAAAGACTAAAAAAACTAAAAAAAAACATCGAAAAAGGGAATAAAGTTTGATTTATTGGAAATTTCCGGAAATTTTAATTTTGGCTTTCTTTTTATACTAAAAAGTTCTTTTATGTTAAATATCAAGTATCTAGGGCTGCGTGTAATATCTCAGATGGATAGCACCTATCCTGGAAGCAATTGAGAGTACTTTTGACACTCCCCCTCCCATAGCTTAGTGCTTGCCTAGGAACCTTAAATCTCTTTTTATCTACAGTACTTTGCAAACGAAACTAAATCTTCAAATTTTTTATACCTGTAAATAATAGGGACAGAGTGAGGGCTTAGCGAAAATCAGTGGATGAACTCCAAAAAGAACCCAAAATCAAGAAAAGGAGGATTACTTACAAAAAGAAGTGAAATCTCATCAAAAAGTCACTTGTAAAAAATGCAGCCAAGTCTCGTAACTCATTTACCGTAAAAAGTACTGAGATCGTATAAAGCCAAGTTTAACTATCTTATTAACTCTGAAATTTTCATTCACAAATCACTCCTAGTCTCTACATCTTTAGTTAATTATTATTTTGTGACTTGGCAATTACGCAGCACAGGGAAGTTGTTACACCTTACTATGTTATGGGATGGGATGGGATAATTTAATTAAGGCAAATTATATACGCACAGGGAAGTTATTATACTTTAATATGTTATAGTATTATTTGATTAAGACTAACTATATACATCACATTCTCGTGCTACGTAATTGCCAAGTCACAAAATAATAATTAACTAAAGATGTAGAGACTAGGAGTGATTTGTGAATGAAAATTTCAGAGTTAATAAGATAGTTAAACTTGGCTTTATACGATCTCAGTACTTTTTACGGTAAATGAGTTACGAGACTTGGCTGCATTTTTTACAAGTGACTTTTTGATGAGATTATGTATACTAAACTACGAAACGTCCTTCTGGTCTATACCGGCAGGAAAAGACAGCCTACCTATTCCTTGGTTTTAAGATTTTAGCTAATTTTACTGCAAAACACCAAGCTATAAAAATGGATGGAACCCGATTATAGAAGATTCAGTCGCAGTTCTCGTCAATATTCAATTTGAATCAGAATTTCGCCAAATATGCTAGCTATAGCCAAGTTGGCTTCATTTATGGCAACTTGTTTTTGTCGCCAAATTTGTTGATATTTCGCCAAATATTGCCTAGCTTGGAGAGAATTTAACGCTGGCGAACATGAATATATAGTGTTGAGAATGTGAGAGTTATTAACCGACTTAAAAAAAGGAGGAGGTTATCAATTCGACCCGTATGTATGTATTTTGTTGTTCACGCATAACTCTCGTAAATGTGCATCGATTTTGATAATTTTTATTTTATTTGAAAGAGCAAGGGTCCAAGGTGGTCCCATTTCAATTTCGTCAAAATCTGATCATTAGAACAAATTATTTTATTCAAATTTCCATTATTTTGAAAATTTAATTTTATTTCAAAAAGTCCATTATTTAAATTGTTGTTAATTTGTAAAAGAGCGCACATAATAATATTACCTTTCAATTAAAAAACGTATTTACACGTGACTATCAAAAACAGAAATAAAACTTTAAAACAATAATTAAATGATCACGTGTTAAAAGCAGTAAATGTAGAAAAATACGTTATAAAAAATATACTTGCGCGTGAATATTAATACACGTTCAAAACATTAAATGGGAAAACTTACGTCATATTTAAAATGCTCAAATAACATTACTTCCAAACAGTTTCAATTTAAAAACATATTTATACGAGAGATTAATTTATTTGTAGCTGATATATTATGTATACTGAACTACGAAACGTCCTTCTGGTCTATACCGGCAGGAAAAGACAGCCTACCTATTCCTTGGTTTTAAGATTTTAGCTAATTTTACTGCAAAACACCAAGCTATAAAAATGGATGGAACCCGATTATAGAAGATTCAGTCGCAGTTCTCGTCAATATTCAATTTGAATCAGAATTTCGCCAAATATGCTAGCTATAGCCAAGTTGGCTTCATTTATGGCAACTTGTTTTTGTCGCCAAATTTGTTGATATTTCGCCAAATATTGCCTAGCTTGGAGAGAATTTAACGCTGGCGAACATGAATATATAGTGTTGAGAATGTGAGAGTTAGAACGATGGTTACAACAATGAAATAAAACTTGCGAGATAGCATGTTCACTAAAACTCTTAAATTAAAACCGTTTATGGAGGTATCCTTCTGTCTTGTTTCAAAATGTCAGCCACTCTAAAATTTCAAAATGCTGTATCTCAGGCATTTTTTAAGGTAGAGGCAAAACAAAAATTGTTCCGGTATCTTGGATCAAGGCTGAACATTCAATTGAAAAAAACCTTTAGGATTTCTAATATTTTTAACGACTATGTACATCTTTTTGAATTTGAAATCTTTAAGTGTCTATCATAGCGCCTCCTTCTTGCTGAATATCCCTAAATTCAACTGGGACCTGCAGGTCATAGTAAAAACAGATACAAAAAAATTGGTTCAGTACTGTGGATAACCTAATACACTTTTAGATGATACAATAATTTAAATGGAACAAAAATCGCTATCACAGCGCCCGCTTTCGGCAGAATATCCGCAAATTCAAGTGGGACTTGCTGGTCACAGCCAAAAACCTATAAATGAAATTTTGTTCAATTCTAGGTTGCTTCATAACTTGACACACTTTTCAATGATACAAAGAGGGCACACACGGACAGACATATATTTTGTAAAAACATGTTTTTCGGAATCTTTGACTCCTAAAACATATAAATCCGTCGAAAACTGGAAGTTGAAAAAATTTTGATCACAATACTTTCTTCTATTTCGATAGAAGAAGGTGAGAAAAGGAGGATGTTAATAATTTGACCCAATGTATGTATGTATGTATGTTTTAGTCCTGTTCACGGATAACTTTCGTAAATGTGCACCGATTTTGATATATATATTTTTTTGTTTAAAAGTGTAATACACCCTGGTGGTCCCATTTAAATTTCGTCAAATTCTGATGATTAGAACAATTTTGTTGTTAAAAATTTTTCAAAATTAAAAAATGCGTGGAACCCGATTACAGAAAATTCATTCCCACTTCTCGTCAATCTGAATGAGAATTTCGTCAAATTAGTCAACTATAACCACGTTGGCTTCATTTATGGCAACATATTTTGATCGCCAAATTTGGCGATAATTTTCCAGTTGTCGTCAAGATTAACAAGAAATTGATTCTGTCAAAGATTTTATTAAAAAATATTTATTTAAAGGATAATTTTGGTAAATTATAATTTTTATTACAAATTAGTTATTTATTCAGCAGACGTTAAAATCAAGATAATTGTCTATTACTGTATCAATAACTAAAAAGTAGGAAATAAAATAAACTTTTACAAAAAAAACATTAACCGACTTATAAAAAAAGCACTAAAAAGTATTAAATAATTCTTTAAAATTCTCTAATGACAAAATGTTATCCATTAACCACAAATCTGATATCATGTGTCGGAATAAAAATGATAAATTTAATATGTACAGTTTAATACCCACCAAACATGGATTTTCGGGAGAATATATTTTACAAGAGATGAATATACAGACTTATGATTCAGTTTACGAATATATAATATGAAAAGCAATCAATTACTTTTTGAATTCGGTGCCAAACTACCTTAAGTTTAGTAAGAATTGTGAATATATTGTACCTAGTATGTACTAATTTATCGATTGGGGTTGTTTGGCACCGACTTAAAAAAGTAATTGATTGCTTTTCATATGTATATATTCGTAAACTGAATCATAAGTATGTATACTCATCTCTTGTAAAATATATTCTCTCGAAAATCCATGTTTGGTGGGTATTAAACTGTACATATTAAATTTATCATTTTTATTCCGACACATGATATCAGATTTGTGGTTAATGGATAACATTTTGTCATTAGAGAATTTTAAAGAATTATTTAATACTTTTTAGTGCTTTTTTTATAAGTCGGTTAATGTTTTTTTTGTAAAAGTTTATTTTATACTGAGCCATCTTATAACGTAATGCTGATACTGACTTACATAACTGGTAATTAAAATTTTTTATTAAATTTTTGATGAACAGAATATTTATTTTCTAGCAATATCATGGGCATTAACTATTACGTTATTCATGCGTGATTTGATGGATATTTATATTAATCTGTTAAAGAAATCCGTAGCGTTATATCAAAAACTGCTATCAAGTCAAAAGAATGATTGAATGAAATTATCTATGAACTTTAAAGATAAGGATTTTCGTATTATTATAAAACGTATAGCGAAAATATAAGTATAAATGTGTACGTAAATACGTACGAATGTGTAATTCAAAAGAAAATCAGACGCAGTGTGAAATGTTCATTTATATACTTCCTGATACCAGCATAGAAATGATAAAGATGATACTAGCTTATGAATATGGGTTCCGTAACTCAGTTTAGTTTTTAGAGCGATGATCAGAAATTATCATTGGTGGCCCAAACGTAAGTATACAGTTACTTATACAGAATACTTTTAATACTGGTTACAGGTTTAATTACATATATAATTACATACTTAATCCAGAAAGTGCTCAAAATGTCCATCTTCGGCATTGATGCATTTCTACAATCGAGGACAAGTCCTCGATACTCTCACAAAGTGCGACACAAATTCCGGTTAGAACGAATTTTCCTTAACCGCTTCATTGATGAAATTCTTGAACTGTCGTACTGTGACGGGTTTTCTGGACTTAAAATATCCTTTACTACTCCCCAGAAGAAGAAATCCATTGGAGTTAAGTCCGGGGGAACGTGGTGGCCACTCAATGCTCCCCCGTCGCCCGATCCAAGGATGCGTGAATGCCTCATCCAGGTAATCTCGCCCCCTCACCCAGGTATTCCCACCGTCGTTGCTCCTCGCTCAGATTTCCAGCAATCATTTACCCTACAAACAAAAGAAAGGACACAATCAGTTATATATATCTATATTATAAAGGCCAAACGTGTCCGTGCGTAACGCATACGTCATTTTGCGAATGGCAACAGCTGACGATGAAATTTCGGTTTTGTGATTTTTGATATGGCAATTTTTTTAATTTCTAAACATAGCACATTTTCAATTTTTACACCGTTACAGAGGGAAAAAAATTTACTTTCAAATGCAATTTGTTTGAAAACTATATCTTAATTGCCTGATATATTATCTATACAAATATTATAAAGGAGTAAAGATTGTTGTTTTGTTTTTTTGTTTGTTTGTGTGTTTGTTTGTTTGTTTGTAGGGGGTAATCTCTGGAACTACCGAACAGATTTCAAAAGTGATGGTGGCAAATGGATGGTGACAACCCCTGCTCCAACATAGGCTATATTTTATGTCGGTGCCACTACCCCAAGGGGGTGCAGGAGCGAAAAACGTTCTGAAATTGCGATCTTTTCTATACTGAAGCAGCTAGAAATTTGAAATTTGGCGTTGTAGTTACTTATAAGATGTAAATGCTCTCTAAGAATAAAATAAAAAAAAATCGAAATTTAAAATGGTGAAATGAGTGAAAAGCGTTCTAAAAACATTCTAAATTACAATTTCTATGGCATCTCTAGAACTACACAACCGATTTGAAATTTGGCGTTGTAGTTACTTATAAGATGTAAATGCTCTCTAAGAACAAAAAAAAAAAAAAATCGAAATTTAAAAGGGTGAAATGAGTGAAAAGCTTTCTAAAAACATTCTAAGTTACAATTTCTATGGAATCTCTAGAACTACTGAATCGATTTGAAATTTGGCGTTGTAGTTACTTATAAGATGCAAATGCTCTCTAAGAACAAAATAAAAAAAAAATTCGAAATTTAAAAGGGTGAAATGAGCAAAATGCGTTCTAAAAACATTCTAAATTACAATTTCTATGGAATCTCTAGAACAACCGAACCGATTTGAAATTTGGCGTTGTAGTTACTTATAAGATGTAAATGCTCAGAAAAAAATAAAAAAAAATTCGAAATTTAAAAGGGTGAAATGAGCGAAAAGCGTTCTAAAAACATTCTAAATTACAATTTCTATGGAATCTCCAGAACTACCGAACCGATTTGAAATTTGGCGTTGTAGTTACTTATAAGATGTAAATGCTCTCTAAGAACAAAATAAAAAAAAAATTCAAAATTTAAAAGGGTGAAATGAGCGAAAAGCGTTCTAAAACATTCTAAATTACAATTTCTATGGAATCTCTAGAACTACCGAACCGATTTGAAATTTGGCGTTGTAGTTACTTATAAGATGTAAATGCTCTCTAAGAACAAAATAAAAAAAAATTCGAAATTTAAAAGGGCGAGATGAGCGAAAAGCGTTCTAAAAACATTCTAAATTACAATTTCTATGGAATTTTTAGAACTACCGAATCGATTTGAAATTTGGCGTTGTAGTTACTTATAAGATGTAAATGTTCTCTAAGAACAAAATAAAAAAAAATTCGAAAATTAAAAGGGTGAAATGAGCGAAAAGCGTTCTAAAAACATTCTAAATTACAATTTCTATGGAATCTCTAGAACTACCGAACCGATTTGAAATTTGGCGTTGTAGTTACTTATAAGATGTAAATGCTCTCTAAAAACAAAATAAAAAAAGTCTAAATTTAAAAGGGTGAAATGAGCGAAAAGCGTTCTAAAAACATTCTAAATTACAATTTCTATGGAATCTCTAGAACTACCGAACCGATTTTAAATTTGGCGTTGTAGTTACTTATAACATGTAAATGCTCTCTAAGAACAAAATAATAAAAATTCGAAATTTAAAAGGGTGAAATGAGCGAAACGCGTTCTAAAAACATTCTAAATTACAATTTCTATGGAATCTCTGGAACTACCGAACGGATTTCCAACGTGATGGTTGCAAATTGATGGTGACAACCCCTGCTCCAACATAGGCTATATTTTATGTCGGTGTCACTAACTCCAAGGGGGTGCAGGAGCGAAAAACTTTCTAAAATTGCGATTTTTTTTATACTGAAGGAGCTAGAAATATGAAATTTGCATTGTAGTTACTTATAAGATGTAAATGCTCTCTAAAAAAATTTTTTAAAAATTCGAAATTTAAAAGGGTGAAATGAGCGAAAAGCGTTCTAAAAACATTTTAAATTACAATTTCTATGGAATCTCTAGAACTACCGAACCGATTTCAAAAGTTATGGTGGCAAATTGGTGGTGACAATCCCTGCTCCAACAGCCTCTTTTATAAAAAACTATGCGTTTCTGACGACTGGGTTTTTCGCTAATTGTTGCCACAGATTAATCTCGGAAAATGAAACATTTGAAGTTACTGAAAAAAAATTGTAGCTCGAAAAGTATTTGTCAGAAAATTGTTAGGCAAACTGCGTTTGAAAGGTAAAAAATTGTATTTTTCTTGATATAAATTTCAAATCTAATGATTATGCCATTTTTCAAATATTGAATTTGAAAAATTACCAAATTTCACAATGGAGTACCATAGTGAAATCTTCATGCGTAAAAAGATAATGATAAGGGCGACGTGTCCTGGCGTGTATATTGGCTATAGCACGAGTCACAAATTAAAGTGGCCTTATTATTCTGTTAAAATATAAAAGTGAATTATGAAATGTCAATATTTTGTTGGATTAAAAGTTCGTTATAAGAAATTGACCAGCGTAGCGGGCGTAGCTTGGTAGTGGCTTATAAAATAATTTTTAAGCATGAATTTTGAAACGCCCAATAAACAAATGGAAGAATGCTGCCATTATAATTTTTTAAATAGTTACAGGTAGTAAAATTAATGAATTTTGAAATAAAAACGTCACAAGAATAGGGTGCCTTTATATGAGAGTAGCGTTATACCGGATACAAAATTTGATTATTTCAGACGATTTTGGAGAAAAGGAAGCTTTGTAATAATTTAAAAATTCAAAAGAAAATTATTTGTTTACACCGAAAACAAACATCGGATATTTTAACAGATAATATAAACAAAAGATATTGTTTTAGATATTGCATTTTTATGAATAAAATATATAAAAGTTATTTCACAAATTTAATAAAAATGCATATAAAAAGTTAATATGAGCAGTAAGAAACAACGTTTTAATTCATATTTCATCAGTATTACAAATAATGTTAACGGTCATTGCGAAGTTTGAAAAAACGAATATACATGAAATTGGTTAATATCGCGATCACTATATCGCATTCATAACATGATGAATAATAAATTAACAAAGAAGCATCACTGGATGCAGCGAACTCCCTGTATTAATAATACCAAAAAATAAAAAATAAACAAAACCCTTGAAATTCGTTAATGTCGCGATCACTATATCGCATGTATGAACGCTTAGTACAAAAAAAAAAAAAAAAAAAAAAAAAAAAAAAAAAAAAAAAAAAAACTGGATGGATACCGCATATATGAGCGCTTCACGCACAAGAAAAGCAAAGAAACCAGTAAAAAAGAAATCACTACTAAATGCAGGTACTTTGACAAATAAAAATATGAAAAATGTATTAGATTTAGGGAAAAAAATGGTTTTCGCCTGCGTTCTGTAACCCGGGAAGCCCGGGTTCGATTCCCTAGTATATGTAACTGTACACCTACTTTAGGGGCCACCTACTTTTAGTATACCTACTTTTGATTATAATAGTATCTTCACCAAATTCACAATGTGGGATCGCATGTCTGTGGCAAATCTAATTATATTGGTATAAGAAATAAAAGATCAATAAAACATAAATTTTGAATAAATAATGGTTCTTTGATTTTCGAAAATCGCCTAAAAAAAGACAGTAGTAGTCACTAAAACAGTAAAGTGCTGTATTACTTGTCACTGCATAATGTCATACATCAAAAGTGTACTAAAATAGGGTGCATTATAAAAACTAGTCGTTGGGAGCCACCGTAATACTTACCCATCATGGACATGCATAATATAAAATATGAAAATAAAACATGTGTAAATTATTTATTAAATGCATTGCAATTCGAATAAAATACTGGCTTGATCACGTCATAAACTTTAAATGATCTATTACTGAATTGCGTAAAAGAAACCTCCTTATAACTCCAAAAATGATAATCCTATTAACTAACAGTTTACTGCGTCGGATTAAACGTCTCAAATATGTCTTCGAATTAAAATTTGAACGAAATACAGGGTCATGAAAAGAGTGTGAAAATAGGATTACAAATATCTCGGCAACTAATAACTCGATAGACTTCATTCGTTATGCAAAATTTATGTTTTTTTATTGTCTTTTATATTCACTCCTTAAAATAAACAATTTCGAAAATTTTTATCTATCTTTTATCAAAACGAATATTCCTAGAATCCAAAAAAAAAAAAAAGTTCCGGATTATCGAGGTTACTGAAATTCAATAAGTTTCTTCTCATTATTACATGCTAAGTACATGCCAAATTCCAAGTCTCTATCTCAATTTTTTCGGGAGATAGAGCGTTTACAGACACACAGATAGACGGACGGCAATTTTTTTTTCTAAAAATATGTTTTTCGGAATCTCCAGTGTCTGAAACGTGTAAATCTGTCAATTTATTTATTTTTTAATTTTAAAACGATCACAAGACTTACCACTATACTATGTATGATGTGTAAGTATAACATGTATTTTCATATATGTAATAAGGGTAAGTAATAAACTTATCTCGAACCGGAAATGTTTTTAATGTATGGAATTAAGAAAGTACCCAGTAAAAGAAGATGCTTTTTTAAAATAAATTTTTTAATTAAAAATATGCTTATTCGATTTCAGAAAACGGGAAGGTTGGCATCTATTTATTAAAAACAAAGAATTTGAAGAAGAAATGATAAGATAAGAAAAGCTTCGTTGATTCAGAAATGAAGTATAGGGTGGTTATCTTATTGTTTTAACTGAGAATAAACTTATGATGTACTGATCAAGTTTCTCCTCATTTTTATTGTCAGTGACTACAAGGAACCTTAAGAAACAAAAAATATAGCAGATCATGTTCATAACAATTAGGAAATTTAATTCCAGCTTTATTAATCATATATATTATTTCTCCTGTCAACATCCCTTTTTCTAATAAAATACGAAACGCAGAACGATGAAGGAGGTAGAATATGAAAGGATTTTGAACAGGCTTCTTACATAGCACACTTAGTATTTCGTTAAAACATGTTTTTGATTAAAATTTGCTGAAAATTAAAAAATGAAATCGGCATTGTTTTCATAAAAGAAATGAAACTTTTTCCGCAAATTATTCTTGCCACAAAAATTAAATACCACATTATATGATACTCAGCAATTATTATTAAAAACAACGCACGGGTTTATTTCATATTTATGATTAAAAAGCGAAATTGAAATTAAAATGTTTAGATTTATATTTCTATGTTACATGTTTTTCCCGAAGCGGATGACGTCATCCTCTAATGCAGTCAAAATACGATTGTTATATATATTTTTTCTCTAGCGTGCCTTTTGCAATCTTGGATCAATTTTTACTCTAACTTTGATGGAATAAATTAGATGATATTCTGGATTGACTAAAAACTAAATGTTGTTTACAGATATTGTTATCCTTACTTTTTCTTTAGAAGTTTAAACCTGCATCTAATAAATATTACTTATAGATAAAAAATGGTACTTCTTTATTATCCCGTCGACCACTTTTCATAACAAAAAACTATCGCCAAATAAACGGGAGAACGTTGCCATTGGAATATCAAAATAAATAAAAAAATAAAAAATGAGAATTTAAGGACACAATTGTTATTTTAATTAATAAAATAACTAATAAATCAGTAAAACATAATGAAAAATACACGCAAATGTCGAATTAAAAACCACTTGATGACGTTACAAACACGTATAATGCTTCAAATAAATGGAACTTCATTTTTTGCGTTTAATCTTACAGTTTGGCGGTAGTTTTTTTTTATGAAAAGTGGTCGACGGGGTAATAGAGAAGTACCTAAAAAATATTAGATTTCAGTGCGAAATCCTCTCACGGGCCCTCTGGTCTAAATCATAATTGCCAACAGTATTTCAAAAGCTGTATTTTTAAGAATTTTGTAGAGACATGATTAAAATCGCTAATGAATCCTCATCATAAGCATCATTTCAAGGGAACGTAATTCCATCCTCTTATATCATCTTAAAGCTATAAATAAATTACAAGCTCTTAAAACTTTATTTTTCCATGTAATTTGAATAAATAAAATGGTCATTAGAAAGGATGAATGAATGTTCAGGTACTTAAATTCTATAAAAAACAGACATAACATAAGGTTTAAATTAATGTTCTACGCGAAAGGTTGTTATTTTTAATCGAGATCTTAGGAAGAAAACGTTGAAAAAGTATGTAAATTTAATAAAAATCAAATCACATACTGAAAAAAAAATGAAAATATTTATTTCAGTTATATAGTTAAATCTTTAAAAAATAAAAGTTTTCCTACAACAGTTTTTTCCTACAATCTTTTTGTAATTTTGTTATAAATATTCGAAATTATGAAATAATAAGAAAGAAAAAGCAGGCGTCAAGCTTAGATTATAAAGCTTTTTTCAACACATTCAGAATAACGCACTTAAATTTCACCGTGTGATAAGGTGAAATCTGACGCTTAAGTAGCAATTTAGAAAACGCATAACATATTTGAAAATCAAGTTTCAGTAATTTACATCTACACACTCGCCGAATTAATTTATGAAATTCCCTGTATATTATATGTATCATATGTATGACACAATTTAGTTTAGTTAGAAAACACATAACGCAGTTCAAAATTCCTTTTCAGCAATTTTCGGTCAATAAGTTAAAATGTTCTTGAATTCTGTGTTCATTCCTGTATATGATCTATAGAATTTATAAACATAGAGTTATATGTAAAACAAAAATATTTAAATTTAAATTTAAAAACGCTTACAAAAATGAAAACGCACTTCCAGCAAATATTGTTCAAGTACTATAAGCAGTACTCTCACAGTACTATAAGCGAATTCTTTTGTGTGTCCCTGTAAATGAACGATAAATACTATGAACAACATATTCTATAGTAAGAATGTCATAGTGAACTTCAATAATCTAAATCAATTTCAATACATCCCAAATAGTGTAATATCATTAAAATACACTACAAACTATTTCCCCATTGACCATAATGAAACGGAATTCTTTGGAGCATCCCTGTAAAAAACAATTAGTGCTACACACTTCATTTTCAATACCGAACATGCTATGATAAACCTCAATAACATATATTAATTACCATGATATTCCGAGTATATTTATGTGAATTACAGCACGGACAGACAGACAAATAGACGGACAGACGGATTCACAAACCGAATTCGTAAACACTTTTCAACTATGTGGGAAAGTGTTTAAAATCGAATAATTTACTACAAACTGCAGCAAAAACAGTACATCTAAGAAACTAAATATCAATATTTCATTTATCAAAAATTTTAAATATTATTCATTGATTTTCTAACAAACCTAATTTTGAAGAAAATTTCTATGTCAGAAAAAAATATTTAATTTTATGTTATACAAGTTTAAACTTTTTAAATGAGTTAAAACACATGCAATCCAGGAGTCGTACCCTAAACCTGGATTAATGTGCCAACGGTCTACCAACGAAGCTATTGTGGATGATTCTGGCAGGTACAATCCACTTAGACAACATTTTGTCAATAACAATAATCTGATCTGCAATATTATGTAACTCAAATGATTAAACCCCAGGTAAAGGAACTCCATTAAATAAATGATACGTAATTACACACTTTTAGTTAGTTTTAACTTGGTTCTTGTATGTAAACATGGAATTTCGGAATCAAAATTTTACTCACTTCCTCGTGTTCTAAAATTTTAACAATTATGTACACAGGTGTGTTTCTGATGACAATATAACATTTTGTAATTTTTAGAAATTAATAAATTAGTTTTAAAGTATTTTTCGTTAGCAAGTTGCAGGTGGCTAAATATTTTTTCAATTGCATTACAGTAAAATCTTTTACTATTTTGATTTAAAATATATTTAAAATAAATATATTTAATTGATTTAATTTAAAATACAAAACAGTTTTAATAATATCGCAGACCAAATCATTTTATTTCAAATTGAAAGCTTTATTTATGATTTGCCCACACTAAATTAAAGCTGCTATTGGCTAGATTTGCGTCTGGCTAACGGAAATGTACCAATTTAATTTTAAATTTTGATTAAACGTTGCGAAAAATTTATGGTAACAATTTTGCACGAGTTACAATAACAGAGGAGCTAATTATGTGCCAAACCGCGTACGCTAAAATATGGCAAGTGTTTGTGAAACTGCAACAGTGAAATATATTAAACGCTAAATATAGACTATAAATTATAAATAAAAAATAGAGAGTGTAATATATATATATTTAAATAACCCTTTTATTATACTATAATATTTAAATCAATCATACTGATTGATGAAAAAATCATACGAATTTGAAATTTTCCGACTGTGAACAATGGGTCCAGGCGAGGATGTGGACGTAGGATCTCTAGTTTACCGTGCAATTGCTCTACCAACTGAGCTATTCTAGTTAACTCTCTGATTAACACAATTCACTTAAATAACATCTCAGTAATAACATACGGTCTGTAATATTATGTAACTCAAGAGATTAAAACTGTACGTGAAAGTAGTTCATTAAATGATGGATAAGTAATTATACGAGGGTGTGCTTTTGTGTTTCAACCTCCGATCGAGCCGCTAAACAGTGGTAAGAGGTAAGTGATAGGAGGCTGACAAGTGATAAGTGGTAAGGATGTGCGGTGGGCGACTGTGCCCATCTGAATAACTATAACCTCTGCTACTACCGACGACGCCAGCTCGTCATTTTGAGCTGAGCTGTAGGCATGAAAATATGCCTGGCACGATTGATGCTCCCGCCAAGTTCTAGTAACTTAGTTTTAACCGCTTTCTTCATGCACAAGGGAATAAGAGAGTGTTTAAGAATTTCACCGAAGAATGACTCAAGTGCATGGGGAAAACTGTCTGAGTGATGCACAGTACTGCTGGAACAGTTTAAATGGGACGTGTTTGATCAGCCGTCGTATAGCCCCGGCTTAGCGCCGAGTGATTTCTTTTTCTGAATTAAAGAACTGGCTACGAGACAGAAGCTTTCAGACGAAAGATCAGCCTTAAGTCACTGTTCAGGCACATCTCGAATCATTGGCGGCAGCGTTCTTCGAATAGAGGATAGGAAAGTTTGTCACCGCTCTGACAAATTCCACAATTTTCATTGCGATTATGTAGAAAAGAAACCATGTTTGTGCATAACTTTTGGCAATACATTCATTTTGTTCTTTACTTTTGTCTTTTTTCGTATGGTCCATCAAAGGTTGAAAAAAAAACAACCCTCGTACTTTATAGAATCAGTATTCAACAGCATTTGTATGAATAACAGACAAAAATGCGTAGTACTTTTTTGATTTAAAAAAAAAAAACTGGTAAAAGGAATATAAAACTGGAAAAAAAAATTACAACACATGCACACAGACACACGCACACACACATATATATAGGAAATAACATCAGAGTACATGATCATGAATGAAATTTATAGAAGAATAGGAAATAGAGGGAGTATTTTTGGGAAGAATAGTATTATTCTGAAGAGTAACATGTCTCTTCTTTAGAAAAGAAAAATGTTTAACCAATGTATATTGCCTTCACTAACTTGTGGAGAGGAAACAAGGACACTAATAAAACGGATGGTACAAATATTTCAAACAACACAGCGAAGCATGGACAGATGTATCCTAAAGGTGTAACTAGAACAAACAAAAAATATATAACCTGGATAAGAAGTCAGACAAACATTTTTGACATCATCGAAAAAATTCAATGATTAAAATGGAATAGCGCTGGGCACATTGCAAAAAGACAAGATAATTGATGGTGTCAAACACGCTACAGTGGTATCCCAGAGATGTAAAACGACAAAAAACGACTTCGGGTAATGTAGAGAGACGAAATCAGAACATTGGTTGTAGTTATTGTTAATTGGATAACCACAGCATTAGACAGGAAACAATCTGGGTGGCACCTACATCCAGCAGTTTATTAAAAATGGTTTATGATGAAATATTTATATATATATATATATATATGTGTGTGGTGTTTTTACGAAGATGAGATACCACGAGATGTAATATTCCATGAGAAAATGGCAGTTTGTTAAAGATATTGAAGGTTGCAGTCGATATCAATAATCATGGCGAAGAGGTGAGGCAATGATGAGACACCAGAAGAGTTTCGTCAAAGAAAGACCAGCCAATTTCCCGACAAATCGTTTATTTATTAATAAGAGCGATGCAGTAACAGTTCCCACAGGTATAAACTTATAGCCCTCAGGCTTCACGATGGCTCACTAAATCGTTTTAATAGATCTCAAAGAGCTGAATGAAAATTCTACGTGACTACAACACCAGATACCCATTTGGTTACACTTCCAAACACGTCAAAAATCTGCTCTCCAAGCATGCCAGCGAGTTTTGTTCACGGAGCGTAGACATACAGAATACGACGTCACGAGCGCACAAACCAATGAGCGAGAGGCGAGCTCCAGCCCAGCGATTGAGGCGCGAGGGAGAAGCTCTAACACGAAAGAATTCCTCTCGAGCCGCGCATTAATTTTGAAGTGAAAAATACCTAGCGCGCGAAACCGAGCATGGAATAAAAAAAATGGCTTTTAAAAACATTCGAAATGAAAAAGCGTCTCTAGGAATTTTATAGATTGGGGAGCTGATAAAAGTTACGAATGAACTTAAAATTTTAGATTAAGATTTGGAATAAGATAATTATTAATATACGGGTTAATACTTTTAAAAGGACATTAAATAAGAATAAATATTATTAAGAATTAAGGAAATACTGACTATGTCAGAAGTTAGATTAATTTAAAGGACTAATGCGAAATAAATGTGAAGGATTTGCGAAGGAAATAATTTTTTTTATATAACATATATATATATATATATGTGAAATGAATGTGAAAAAGTATGAAAGAATTTTGAATGTGAACGAATGTTGATTGATATGAAAGGATAGGTTAGTTAAACCCATTCCAAATCAGAAACTAAAATATAAAAATTCAAAGTTTAAAATCCCTAAATCGTGTGTCAAAATTTTAAAGTCTTGCCTTCATTTCTAGTTGCCCCTGTAACTTAACTTTCCTTACGATACATTTATTACGAACAGATATCAATTTTGAATCCTCGTTAAGATTAAAAGTGCTGACGGCAGCGCATCTCTCTTCTCCCGGTGGCTACATCTTGCATGTTAATTATCTGGGCTGCTTACCCAGATATGAGTCAAGGGCTAATTAGCCAATTAAATTACATTATTTCATAAGTTGCAAAGTGGTCTCTGGCGGTGGTCCGGCCGTATATAATGTGAGGAGCACGTTTTTGCGTGGCTTTTTGACTCTAATCACTCTCCACAAAAACTACGGCCAGTATTCTTCGAAGTGCGACGGCATCCTTGCCATTGTAAGTCCGGCAATTCGCCGACATATGAACGATAAGACGATGTTTCCCCGGTAAAAGACTCTTCAAACTGTCCCCTGGGCCTAGCTTAAAGAGAGACTTGTAATTAATTGGAATAAAAGCTAGTTCCCAGGAAAATGCCTGCTGATTTCTTTCATTCGCACGACTACATCAACGACGTTATACCTTACTGGGATGTGTGGTAGCGGCGATCAACCGTCCGTCGTCACAGAGGGATCGATGTGCGTTCGGTATACCGAGGTGCGCCCGTTATACAGAGGCGTATCGATATCTTACATATATATATATATATATATATATATATATATATATATATATATATATATATATATATATATATATATATATATATATATATAGATAGATAGTTCTGTCTGTACGGTCCACTGGGGAGACACAGACAGTTTTTTGCCTGTGTAGTTTTAATATTTTGTCGTTTTAAATGTTTACAGTTAATTGTTATAAAATATTTTATATACACCTTCTTTCATAATGCTTAAATATTTTATATTTTGATGAATTATATATATATATATATATATATATATATATAAGCATAATTAAAATAAAATCACATGTATAAAGATTAATATATATAATGTGTGATGTTTCAGTGTTGTCTTATAACGGTTATATATATATATATATGTATAAATACATATTATTAAAATGAAGTTAATAGTTCAGTATCCTCGTTCAGTATCACGAAACTTTCTGACACATTTATGAACAAATTTTTAAACGCTTGGCACTTGCAAGCCTGATTATTAAAGCGATTTGGAATTAATAGCGTTTTCCATTTTTAGATAAATGCTTAAGAGAAATTTTGGACACGTTTTTTCCGTTTCTGACGCTGCGCGTCGGAAATTCGGTTCAAAACACCGACTTTGATTGTGTTTACTGAAACATCTTTTGTCAAAAATGGAAAATGCCATTCTATTAGATATATTCTGAATAAGAACACCTGCCAATTTCATGTGTTTCCGAATAAAAATGAATTCAGAAATTAGTTATTTTGGATTTGATTACAAATTTAATGAAAATAATATTATGTGTAAATATGGCATAATGCTGGCAATATTTGAGGAAATAACATATAGTTACTATAATATTCTTTTGAAGCTCCTCTGGCGATTCCATATGATATACATATTCATAGTTTTCCATTTTTACTTACCCATCATACGTAGTGTAGGGTAAGTCTTGTAATCGTTTTGAAAATCGAAAAAATTTTTTTGACGGATTTACACGTTTCAGACACTGGAGATTCCGAAAAACATACTTTTAGAAAAAAAAATTTGCCGTCCGTCTGTGTGTGTGTCTGTGTGTCTGTAAACGCTCTATCTCCCGAAAAAATTGAGATAGAGGCTTGTAATTTGGTATGTACTTAGTATGTAATAATGGGAAGAAGCCTATTTCATTTCAATAACCTCGATTAACCGGAACTATTTTTTTCGGACTCTCGAAATATTCGTTCTGATAAAAGGTATATAAAAATTTTCGAAATTGGTTATTTTAAGAAATGAATATAAAAGACAATAAAAAAACAAATTTTGCATAAAGCATGAAGTCGATCGGATAATTAGTTGCCGAGATATTTGGAATCCTAGTTTTCACACTCTTCGATTTTTCATGACCCTGTATTTCATCCAAATTGCACTTCAAAGATATATTTTAATTGGAAATTTTACGCTTAATCAGATGCAATAAACCGCTAGTTAATATGATTATTATTTTTGGAGTTATAAGGATGTTTCTTTCAAGAATTCAGTAATCGAGCCTTTAAAGTTTGTGACGTCATCAAGCCTCGATTTTATTTGAATTGCAATGCATTTTAAAAGTAGTTTACACATTTTTTATTTTAATATTTTACATTATGCATATCCATGATGGGTAAGTATTACGGTGGCCCCCAACGACTAGTTTATTTTTTATTGTATTAAGTATAATTCCTGCAGTATTCTTTCCATTACTTTTTATAATATTTCATCCTTATTTTTCACACGTGTTTTCATTTTTGAATATATATATATATATATATATAATACCAAAACCACATACTATACATCTAAACCCAAAACACCTGAACAACAGAGAAAAATTAACAAATAACCATGAAAAATTCATACTAACAAAACTATAAACACAACTATAAACAGAATTATAAACTGAAAGAACACAACCATTATATATATATATATATATATATATATATAGAATTTCTGAATAATATTTCGTTTAAAACTGATTTTTAAAATTTATTTTCGCTTATATTATTAGATTCCAGATGAAATTAAATAAGTGTATGCTAATATGCAACACTCTGATATTAAATTCCAAATATGTCATACCAATATTTTCAAAATTTGTCAATTCTGTATATCAGCAATTCTATTCACATGATACTTATAGTCGTTTACAAAATGTCAAAGATTTTGTAACAAATAAAACATCTTCAAATACTTCCATATCCAATATATTCAAAACACGAAACACATTTCTACTTTGAAAGGTATATTCAGTAGCATAATGGAATAATACTTTTTTTCTCAGATTCCCTTTGAATCAGAAATCTTTAGGCACTTTAAAAGCATAGTGATTGAACTGATTTATTTACTATTTACATTGAAAAGCTATTATATAAGGGAAATTTAATATTTAAAATTTTATTTTGAATTCCATTTCCATATATCTATTTTATTTTGAAAACGGTATAGTAAAACTATGCCTTACTTTTAATATATATTTTTTAAATAGAAGAATTACACATGTTTGAAAATATTCTAATATACTTAAAAAATATTTTACATTTTAATAGAAAACTAGATGGAACCCGTCAAAACTTGACGGTAAAAATTACAATAACAATATTAGTAAAATAAGCTTCTTTATTACATAAGAAGGGGTGCATATGAAACAGTCTTTCAAATATTTTATTTTAAAAGTTTTTTCCCCCCAGTGAATTAGAGTACTATTTCCGAAGCAAACTCCAAACAAACAATCCGTAAACAATTGTGTAATACAAATCAGTTTAACATTACCGCCATATTCCTCACGGCAAGAAAGAAAATTTCCTGGACCTATGAAGTATCATACAAATAGTATATCCCTACGTTCATCTCATATTCAGTCAATAAAAGAACATAGTAAATAAAGCACACATCTCTCCCCCCACCTGTGATAATGCAACCGAATGATGTCCTATGCGCATGTGCATTGCATCTCACCAAAGGCACCGTCAAAATTCGACGTTAAAAAAAAGTTTTAAAATGTTTAAATTAAAAGTTTTAAAATATTTTCTTTAATCATTGTTCGTTTCAAATCCATATCTTCTGAAACGCATCCATTGTTTTAAGCTAATCAATTTCTATGTAAAGATGAAGAATTTTTTTTTTTTACAATAATAAATCAATCTGCAGTTGAGGGAGATTTTTAATGTTATCAAGTGTAATTTATTTGTATGGTTTCTTCGGTTCCTTTACATAATCAGGATGATTATTTCTTTTCCATCACAATCGGGGATCTTTTCCTTCTTATACAGTTAAATATGCAATGGATCTATAAAAAAGTAATAAAATACAGTTTCTAGAATATTCTGATGCAACATATACATCAACGAATTCACCATATCAATTTTATGTTAATCATAAACTGAATATATATATATATATATATATACCCGTAAGGCATGGTGACATCACGGCGACGTCACTGTGAAGTCACACTGTGACTTTGTGACAGTCGTCGTGACGTCAAGTGACGTCGATGTGAAGTCACTGTGACGTAAATGCGAGGTCGTTATGACCGTTTTCAACGCTTTCTGTGACCTCACAATGTGACTACTTTGTGAAGTCACCGTGCGACTTCAATGTGAAAAATGTGAGGAATCTGCATCGGATAGGGTGACCAGATTTTACCCGAATCCTATACGGATTGTTCGGATCAAATTTTTTTTATGGTTCAAGTTTGTGACGTTTGTGACGACACTGCACCGGGTCGGGTGACCAGATTTTACCCGAATACAATCCAGAAATTTCGGAACGATCTTTTTGGATTTGTTTGGCTACAGAATAGATTTGGATTAGTTGTCGTGTGATCTGATTTTCGTGAACCCGATCTGACCCGAGTCGGGTATAATGTTTTTACTGTAAGTCTTGTTTGGAATAGAATCTTGCATACGACCGAGTAACCAGATTTTATCAGAAATTGTGTTATGATACAATTTCTGATGTCGGCTCGGATCTAGAGTCATGCAAGAATCCGGTTATATACTTCTTGAACATGATTGAATGTCTACTTGAACATGAATGATGGTTGACTGAAACTATATTTACATTCAACCCGTAATCTTACCCTAACCCAACAACAACAACAACAAAAATTCTGTAGGCCCACAACCCGACCGAACCTGATAAATGATTTCGCATAGATTCGGATAACAAGATTTCACCAAATACGGATAAGATCGACGATAAGGATTGGATCGACAATCATTTTTTTTATGCAACTCGTATTCAAATTAAAACTTTGCATCTGATTGGGAAACCGGCTAATGTAGCCGTTAAACAAGAAAATTATAAATGTAAAAAACGCATACTAATATAAAAATAATAGATGAATCATTTAAAAATTATAATAAAATGAAATATTTTAATAATATGAAATTCTATTGTGCAAATAACCACTTTTAAAAATAACTTCGACTTCCATTTGTTTTATGTAACCACCAAAAATGTTGACAATAATTAAAACTATGCTATTTTGCTTTTAAGTATTGAAATTTTTAAATGTGTATACTTTGCCATATTTCCCCTCGTTCAGTATCACGAAACTTTCTGACACATTTATGAACAAATTTTTAAACGCTTGGCACTTGCATGCCTGATTATTAAAGCGATTTGGAATGAATAGCGTTTTCCATTTTTAGATAAATGCTTAAGAGAAATTTTGGACACGTTTTTTCCGTTTCTGACGGTGCGCGTCGGAAATTCGGTTCAAAACACCGACTTTGATTGTGTTTTCTGAAACATCTTTTGTCAAAAATGGAAAATGCCATTCTATTACATATATTCTGAATAAGAACACCTGCCAATTTCATGTGTTTCCGAATAAAAATGAATTCAGAAATTAGTTATTTTGGATTTGATTACAAATTTAATGAAAATAAAATTATAGACTTTTAAATAAGCATTGTGAAAAATTTATATTAGGAATCCATTTAAATAATAGATCTACCTATTGTGCAATATTATTAAATAATAAACATTGTATCAAGCAATAAAACATTTTTCGAAGCAAATGAAATTTAAAACTTAGGATCATAAACGCAAAGAAAAAAAAAAAATTTTTTTCTTTACAAATTATTTCATTTATTGTTTTTGATAGAATACTAAATGTAGAGCTTAAATATCAATTTTTACTATAGAAAAAATTCGATAACATAACTGGAAAAATTACCTTAACTGAATAGCTGTTTTATTGTTTCATCAATATTCATTATTTTTGTGCACCTAATATTGACATATCTTGACAACTAAATTGGTAATGAGTTAAATTGTCGCAATTGTTTCAAATATACCAGAAAATTATTTCTCAAAACCTCCACTAGCTAAGAAATTTTCAAATTGTAAATCAAATATTAATAGTTTTAAAAATTGCAATGTTTTTAATTACAATGAATAACTATGAAAATTGAACTGAGAAACGCAAAATATAAATACATTCCTCGTTATAAATAACACTTTACATTTAGAATATATATTGTTAGTAAATACTTTAAGCTTTTTTCCAAACTCTCTATTTAAAACGATTTAAAACATTAAAGATAAAATTTTATACAAGTGATTAAAAAAAAAAAGATTTAAACATCTTAACATTTAAATAATGCACTATTAATGTACCATTACTAAATATGCACTATTAACAAAACTACGAAGACATTAAAAGTTACCTGCTAATCTATAAGTAAAACCACCAGTTCTAGGGATTAAGTTTTAATGGTCGTTGACTGCTTACTTTTCATTGAAAAATGAGACTCAAATCCACTGCTTTAATTTTCCAAGTGGTCCAGCATGAGTGTGTTCATAGATCTGAGATATCAAATATCACGCAGACCTTAATAACGCACCCAGCTATACATAAGGATAGGTTAAAATGGATGATTCACTTTAAAACGTTAATTTACTTTCACGGTATAAATTCCGCAATATACTTCCACAAACTTAAAAGAACACCACACACTCTAATCCGCCGATGAAAATAATCGTTTGCCCTCAACATCTGCGATCATGATCTGCGCAGTAATGTTTACCACAAAGTAACATCTAGCAGGTGTTTCTAGAAAAAGAATAGAAAGAAAACAGTTAAATAAAGACATTTCAAATGCTTTATAGTTTATATGGCTGACAAATAACTTCTAATAAAACTATAATATTCTGTTTTTATATGAGAGAGTTTAGTATTCTTGGAAATAAGCTGTGAAAATTTAAATTTTTATATATTTTTTAATCAGTTGCATTTGCTTTAGGCATCCAAAGTAAACATAAATTTTAAATAAAAATGGATTTAATAGTCTTTATAAAATAATTACGACATAAATATAAATACTATTCTGCAATCAGATTTCCTAAATACGATTTTTTCATTTTTTACACTCTATTGAAAAGAGCAATATATTTAACAGAGGTGATATCTTATTAAGCACTGACCAGTTTTGGGTTAAATTGCTATAGGAATATCATATACTTTAAGACATATTTTAAATTCGTTTTTATTCGGAAACGCACGAAATCGGCTGGTGTTTTTATTCAGAAACTATGTAATTGAAAGACGTTTTCCATTTTTTAGTAAAAGCAGAAGATCTTTCAGAAAAGAATGTCAAAGTCAGCGTTTTGAACCAAATACCCGACGTAACAGTGAAAGAAAAGAGAAAAACCAGTCGTCACGTGACACGAATTGCTTATAACTCGATAAGTAATTAATTTATCAAAAAATGGAAAACTCATTTCGATTCCAAATTGCTTCCATAGTCTGTCCTGCCCATTTTATGCCTTTGCGTTTAAAAATGAGTCAACAATTATGTCAGAAAGCTTCGCGTTGTTGAGCAAGTCGGTTGAGAACCACTTTAATTATTCAGTACAAGGAAAATCTTGAACGCGTTCGACGATCATCCGGAGCAGACCGTGTTGGTGTCGAACTCGCAAAAATGGTGTCCTCACTTTTTAAACAGAAAGCTGGTGATTGGGTTGAGTGGCCCCTCAAAATAATTAAAGATTGGAGATTTTTAAAGAAATATTTTTAGTATAACAAAATTAGAAAATGAGTTCCATGCGGTAGTAGGAAAAAAAATTAAATGTTTGTATTTAAAATGCTAACAAATCTCTAAATTGCTAACAGTTTTATTAGAATGGGAGATCTATTTCTGAATTACTTTTCGCCAAAACTTTCCTACGTTACTAAATTTCTATTTAAGGATTTTTACCTGTGTATTATATAGTATATTTTGTTAAATTTCATGAAAATGGTAATGAAAATTGTAAAAAATTATCTGTCTAATATATGTAGACAGATATTTATTTATTATTTTATTTTGGAAATAAAATATATATAAATAAAGTTTGACAATGTTTTTATTAATGATTTAGGTACATGACATAATTCAATTCTATATTTTATGAGTTTTTTTTCGAAATTCACTCTCTGATCACACCGGGAAGTAACAGAGTGTTGCCATTTTAGTCATAGGTTTTATGTGACTTATGTGACTTGCAGTGACGTCATTGCAGCGTCACAAAATTTTTTAAAGCTGTCAAAAAGTAATTTTCTTCATGTCATAAGATGTTCTAAAGTTTATTTTAAGTTTTCTTTAGATCTTCAAGACGTTCACATTTTGGTCACAGTGTGACGTTACAAAGTGGTGTCATTTTGGTCACAGATGTGACGTGACGTACGTGACTCACAGTGAGGTCACAATGACGTCACTGTGACTGTGCATGCTATGCGGGTATATATATATATATATATATATATATATATATATATATATATTCTTTTTCAGTTTTTATGATGGTTAGGAAAATCTATTTTCAATTGGGGCAACTTTCCCAGGGACTATGTTACATTATTAAAGCAAACTGCTGATCATTGTTGAGATAGAATTGAAAAATATTTCATGGTTGAAAATTATTTAAAAAGTCGTTAAATTAAGCGGCAGTTTTCAAATAAATTTCAATCGAAAGCTAATTTTTTTCTAATTGATGATGTAAGAACTGAAATTGTAAAATGTAGTAAAATGTAGTAAAAAATTGAAATGTGTAGTATTTAAAAGTGATGTAAGTGCGATGAAAGCAAAAGCGATAAGCGATTGGGCCGCTTGTTGTCACAACCGTTATACATTTCTAAAAATTGCCACTGTGTTTTGGCTGGCGTCCAATAGTAGACTATCATTTTTTGACATCGAAAGAGAAATTCACAGTGGAAGAAATAGGTCTTTGCCACTAATAAGGAACTGTTAAATGAACTTATAACAAACCTACCAAAATAATACCTATAAAATATTAGCCTTACATTATTTATTCTAGATAAAAATACAATCATTATTTCAAGTTATTTTCCCATAACATTATTTTTAATAATTTTAATTTTCCTGAAATTCTTTACTTTTGTGAATTTTTTTATAAAAAAATGAAACCTTCTAACCTATAATTAAAAAAAAAGTAATTGGTAACATGTAATCAAGGTATGCAATCAAGATGAAGCAACCAATAAAGGCTTAAATTCTGACCTTTAAAATTAAAAATTGAAAAATCATTTAAAATTACGTCATGTTGACACAATTCATTTTTCTTTTTAGTTTTATCAATGTTAAAATGCATTTCAAGCTAAGCATAACATCATTTTCCCCGGTGCAAACTTTTCACACGTACTTTGTATAAGTTACTTTTATGCTTGTAACACCATGTTACAAATAAAAATATATTTTGTATTTAATTGTAATGAAAAAAAATGGCATCAACAAAGTTATAATGCATAATGATAAAATAAACCTAATGGACAATATTCCGGTGACGTCACAATAAATATAAATTATTATCCTATCCTAATAATATTATAAATCTGATTGTGTGCAAATGTTAGGCTGAAGCCAGCGTCAAAATGGAGCATTTAATGATCCTGTACCTTTGCACATTGGTTGATTATAACCCTCGTATGAACATAGGCAGGGTTTTGTTTATTTTATTCAAATATTTTTCTTAATAATTCAAAATTTCGTTATTTTCATAGAGAATAAATGGACATTTTTTCGTATAATATTTTAAAATGGTTAAATTTACTTTACCGTTGCTAATATTTTATCGTTGCCAAAACTAAATCAAAGCCCGAAATAATAATTTTTACTAAACAATTAATTTTGAATTGAAAGATTTTTCCGTGAAAAATGAAAATTCAAAAGAATTCAAAAGAAGAGGAATTTTCGTGATATTTGAAACAAAAATATGGAGTATTTGTTATTATACATCAAGTTTGAATATTGGTTACGTTGAGAAGATATTTTCTGTCAAAAACTGTGTTATAATTAGAAGGAAAACTGAACAATAATCATATTATTAAGAAAAGATTTCGCTTGGACCATGGAACTATGAAAAGGATCCTCCTTGGCTTGAACAAATATGACGTCATAAATAAAACATCGAGGCTAGCGAAAAAGCATCTTTTTCGTTAGCCTCGTAAAACACGTATTTTCAAATATTCGTAACATTACAAGTAGCATGAATATCAGTGTATAATAAAAGTATATACATAATGGACGTCAGATTTAAGATGAATATCTGAAATATGTTTTTTGATACTGATTAATAATAAGCTTGAAAATCAGTTACATACAGATGTGAGTTTTCTGATAAAATTCCCGTCATGATTGCCAGGAAAAGAAAATTAACAAGAATTATATCATTGAAAAGAGATTTCTCTGGAATCAAAGTGACGTCTTATTTCAAATAAAACGGGATTTTTCAAATATGTTTCAAATGGTGCGTGAATCAATTTCATACTTAATAATTACAGAGTACAATGAAAGAATACAGAGGCAGTGAACCGTGAAATCGGCTTGCAATATGAAGCCGATTATGGCTCAAATCGTTAGGCCCAAGGGCCGTTTCAGGGTACTTCATTGGACGGGGAGAGGTTTTCAAAGCAAGCCGCCAGTTGCTTAGGCCAACTGTAGGGTTGCATTTTCAGCTTCACGCCAAACATAAACATTTCATATATATTTATTTAAGATTATTAGGAAAAGAAAATTGAACACAAGTCTATTATTTTAAAATCTGACTGTCTGTTTGTATTTCGCAACTACTACTCTTAATGCAATGCGATTTACTTAACACCATCATTGATCTAAGGATGTCATATAAACTGTGAGAATTTAAAATTTTGAATTAAATTCCGAGATATTATTATTATTATTATTATTATTATTATTATTATTTTGTAAATTTTAACGAAATTTCTCTAAAAACGGTAATTAAATTACTCCATTTTTGTGGATAAAAAAAAAAGAAATAAAACGGATTAATACATTTTTATGCCATTTTCTCATTAAAACTGAAAAAAGAATTTATTTTCAATTTTAACAGTTGGTGAAAAAAAAAATCTTGATTACAGTAGAATTTTTGAAAATTAAAAACATATTTCCACATATTCAAACTTTATGAATTAATTTATTCTGCAGAACAAAAATCGTCTTTCAGCATATTGTCAAGAAATCAAGAGTTGTTTCAGCTATAGATTAAACCAAGGCGGCAAATTTGCTGTTACATGTAAACGTAACACTTGCAATTGCAAAGCTTTTCGCAACCCCAAATTACATGCAAACGTAACATTTACATGTAATTTGCACCCAAATTAATTTTAATTTGAACCATTATAAATGTTAATTTGCACTGAAAATTACATGCAAAAGTAATGTTTACATATAATTTTGGGTTGCAAAAAGCTTTGCAATTGCAAGTGTTACGTTTGCATGTAACTGTTACTGTTACATGCAAACGTAACACATGTAAATGTTACGTTTGGATGTAATTTTGGGTTGCAAACAGCTTTGCAATTGAAGCTCCTTGCATTTAGGTGTAGAATTATTCCTCCATATTCACAAGAATTGAATTTAAACCAAAAGCATATACTATTTCCAATGAATTATTTTTAAATGATGGCTGTTAAAACGTTTTTCAAAGTCGTTAAAAGTAAAATGGTTTATCAGGTAAAACTGATATTTGTTTTTTGACAAATTGTACATTTTAAAAACTGATAAAGGCCCCTATAACAAAGAAATACCGTAGTTTCTCCTATGAAATATGATAAAGAGTTTGTTAATTATTTACGTTTTTAATTATCGGGGGTGAAATATTTTGTTTGATTAATGCATTTATTCTTCTTTAAATGTTACGTGAACGAAGTCACGGGTAACAGCTAGTTCGCTTATAAAACATGCGGATAAATATTTTCAACGAAATTTAACTTGCAGATTAAAAAATTCGGCATAAAAGTTCTCATCAAGTGATTTTTAATTCGACGTTAAATGTATTTATAATGATATTTTACTGATTTATTAGTTATTACATTAATTATAATAAAAATTACGTCTTCGAAACCATGATATTAAAATAGAAAAAGCATTGAAAAAATGTTGTGATTCGTAGTTTCGTACAATCGATAAAATTCAACTGACGTCACAAACATTTATCCAACAGTCGAAAAGGATAATTAAGAGAAATAATATAAATAAATAAATATCCAAGATTATTTTTTTTTCTGTTTTGATTAAGATATTGTAAATTTAATTGTTTAAAGTTACTGATAAATGATACTTTAGTAAATGGGGCTTTTACTAGTTATTATTATTATTATTATTATTATTATTATTATTGAGATTTAATGGCAACATTCTTCTGTTTGTTTAATGGGCGCTACAGTTTAGCGAATAATTTGGGGTACTTTTCGGTTAGCCGGGCGCCAGTGAAGTATATATATACACATATGTCATTCTATAAACATAATGTATTCTAGGCGCTGTAACTGTGGTTAATTTTTGGCGCCTAAATGACGATTTTTGCTTTGTATGACAACCTGGTGTTTTATAATAAAATTGAATATGTGTGTAAATAAATAAAATAAAATTGGTACTTTTATTTTAGCTGGGCGTCAGGAATAACTCTCCAAATCTTATTTCAATTGGAATCATTTAAATTGAAATATTTTACGTGAGATTTGTTATTCATATTGATATGTTTATGTTTAAATATTTTATTATGATTATATTTTAGCTAATTTAAGTAAGTTTTTTTAAGATTTAATATTACAATGTTAAAATATTACCTAATTGATATTAGCTAATGTCAAAAGATTGGCGAACCACAGAGTTCAGAAAATAACTCTATGCCTCGAAACAGTGGGAGTTGCCGACTTTATGACGTCATAAGCAGCAGTAAAAGTTTAATTGAAAATTACGGCTAATTAATTAAATTTTCGAATAAACGAATGCACGATAACAAATCTGTGTCCAAATATCTTTCATTTAAAAAAAGAATGGTGTAATTTGATGCAGTAGTTTGTTCTCACGGATTGTCGAAATAAAACGCTTAGCGTTTTAAATATATAGATAATTAATTAAGTGTATTATATTTATTTCACCATTAGAAATACATTTATTTAATTTCTTAACTTATAGTACTACTATACATTTTAAAAGAATATGCTTTTCATTAAACAAAAAAGTCAATATATTAAGGTCTATTTATTTCATCATTTAAAAAAAAATTCCCTTTAATATTTTATTCATTCATGATTCAATGAGTGATTTTATAAATATTTTAATATTCAAGGCACGTTCGAAAAGTTCGGTGAATGGTCTCATAAAATAAAGGAAACAAGAGTTACAAACAAAATATATTTACTGTCATTCAAAGTAATCATCATTAGCTACAGCTCACTTTTGACTTCTGCTATATATCTGCTAATAAAATACAGTAAAATAAAATATCAACAAACGCTTCTTTCGGAATAGCTGGAAGCGCTGTTGTCAAACGTTTTTGGATCTCCGCTACGTCTACAATGCGTAGGCCTTTCAAGGCTCCTTTTAGGCCGAGAAACAAGAAATCTGGGCGCGTGATCTGAAGAATATGGAGGGTGTTCAAGATATGTTACCTTGCGTTTAGCGAGAAAATTGCTCGTCTCCTTCCTTTCCGTGTCTAAATAGTTTAAAAACTCAAAAACACATTTTTTGTATCACTGCTTCAATACCGTACATATTCACTAACATTCCACGAGTCTCAGTCGCAGTTTTTTCTAATTTAAATCAAAATTTTATGATCACCCATTGCTTCATTTCGCAATGACACGACTTCTCCCACAGACTGCGGAGAGATTGGCCCCAGCGAGCAACTCTGATTAACTTTAGTAATTTAAATGATAGGGAGCACTGATCTCTCAATAAGTATGTGTGGGCGCAATATCCTAAACAGCGCGGTTTTTAAAATATGGGACCATTCACTGAATTTTTTAAACGCATCATTTATTAAAATATTTGCATAGCTTAAAATAAATATAGATTTATTGTTATTTACAGTTTGTTTTATTACTGTTTTTTTATGTATGTTTGTTTAAACATAAGATTTTCAATAAGTACTCATGAGTAAATAAACCAAATTATACAGTGTGCCCGTTGAAGTCCGCTGTCACCCCAATAATTTCTGAACGGCAAGAGCTATAGTGAGGTCTCGGTATAGTAAAGTTGCCATGCGCTACGCAAGGAAACCACATACAGCGTCTAAATTTGGAGTTAGCATTCTCATTTAAAAACGGTAAGAGATACGGGAAAAAAGTCAATTACAAAGTTGTACAGCATCATCGATTTAGTAAGAGAAGACACCTTCCGTAAAGTAATGTTAAAAGAAGAAGGCGTAAAATGCATATTTATTTAGTTCGAAACTCCCAAAATTATAACGTGACATAATGCGGAAGAAAACAGAAAAGATCACACTCCAGAGTTTGAATTGTCAGTAGGTATACAGTATTCATCTTTATATAAATAAATCTTAATATCACATACTTGGAAAAAGTATTTTTTTCCATTTTGTATAAATGGTGGGGATACACGAAACAGCAAGAGTATACAACCCCTTCACCAACACTGCAGGAACTTCGAAACCATAATACGAATGCTTGTGCCAGCGTGTCATCTGCCATGTTGTACAATGTGCTGCGGGAAGTGTAATCCCGTGTCCAGATGTCTATTGTTGCCGAAGGACACCATTTTGAGCATCACAGATAGATGAGCCTCATTTCCGATAAGTGCAGTTTTGTACAACGCGATTTTATGCTTTTCATTTGTATCATGTTTGTGAGCAAGATATTTTTTTGTAACAAGTAGATAACGCTGAATAACTTTGCAATTGACTTTTTTCCTGTATCTCGTATCATTTTAAAAATAACAACGCTAACTCCAAATTTAGCCACCAGATGGCGCTGTAAGTGGTTTCCTTGCGTAGCACATGGCAACTTTACTATACCTAGACCCCACTTTTATAACTAGAGCTCTTGCCGTTCAGAAATTATAGGGGTGACAACGGACTTTAGCGAGCACACTGTATATCGTTTGCCAGCTTGACGTTTTAGGAAATTAATTTTATTCTGCGTGCGTGTTTCATCCAACTAAATAGCAGTTATGATTCTGTGATATTTACTAGCGAAAATTTGTATGGTCAATTTAATACCTAATGTAAGAATCCACTAAAAATTCCTATCATATTTAATTAGAAAATATTCTGATTTAAACAGAGTTATCTCCTTGAGGTCCTCGTTTTTAATATCTTTAAAGTAAATTTCGAATGTATAGTTCCCAGCTCTAGACTTTATATAAAAAAACTTACAGAAAAATTCTATTATTATAAAGGCTTGTATTTATTATAAAGAAAAATTTAAAACTTAAAAAAACAATTCATGGCACCATTCTTAGGCAATTTGAAGCTTCTGATAAAAATAATTCTTCTTGAGCTCTAAGTAATCTCATGAAGATACCTTTAAAATTTCAAGTTTTTAGATTTATCACAATTATTTAACTTTGAATTATTAACATTTGATTAGGAAAAACACTCAAAAATAGAACAATATTGCATTTAAAATACTAACTCTGTTATGAAATAATATTTTTTAAATTTTCAAATAGTCATTTAAATATACCATTTACTAATTAAAATTCAAATAATTAATATTTTTAGGATCTCGTTTATTTTTTTTAAATCAGAAATATTTATACAAAAATTCTTTTTCGATTTCACGATCTGTATTTAAATAAATAATAAATTACTCCCCTAAATAATTTATCTATAATCAAGCGTATAAATAAAAATTATATTAAGTGCTTTATTTGTAAATCGATATATTCAGATTCAATTTTCCAGAATTTACGATATTTTCAGTTTTTAAAGCAATATTAAACTTTCTTATTAGTAAGCTTCATGGCGATGTGTAGAACGGAAAATGATGGATCCTAATTTTAACACCTTCCAACATAGTTAAAAAGTATCCAAGCATTCGCTTCTGACAGTCTGTCCGTGCTCTAACTCGCGTAAATGTAATTGGATTGCTATGTAATTGTTATACGTTATTGATGTATATCATGACATGTTCTGTATTGAAAATGAAGTGTGTAGATGTACAGTTCATTAACAGAGGCACTAAAAAAGAATGCCGTTTAATTATGATGTATACAGGAAAACCCTTTGCACTGTATTTTAATGATGTTACAATATTTCAAACATATTGAAATTGATATACATCACTGAAGTGCACTAAACGATTCTTACTACACTCAGAAAAAGAAACTGATTAAAACTACAAAACATATTTTTTGAGTACATTTTGTTGTTTTAGCAAAATTGGAGTAAAATTGAACCATTTTACTTCAATTAATAAAACATTTTTGCTGACGATACAAATTTTTTTTTTGGAATTGCAAAAAAAATTTTTTTTTGTTGATTCAACCAAATTTTTATTGACCCATATTTAAACAAAAATTTTGTTTAAATATAGGTCAATGGAAATTTTGTTTGAATCAACAAAAACATTTTTTTTGTTGAAAACCACTTTTTTTGCAATTCCAAAAACAAATTTTGTATCGTCAGCAAAAATGGTTTGTTAATTGAAGTAAAATGGTTCAATTTTACTCCAATTTTGCTAAAACAACCAAAATGTACTCAACAAAAATGTTTTGTAGTTTTAATCAATTCATTTTTCTGAGTGTACCTGATATGGTATGTGTAGCACTTATAGTTCGTTTATAAGGGAACTCAATAATATTTCGTTATATTATGGTTACATGTGTATTTTAATCATGTTGCGCTATTACAAAAATAATAAAACTGATATGTATTTCTGAGCTGCACTGAAACATGATTTCTGTAGAATATGGGTGTAAAGCATGTATCAGCCATTTGCAGAGCCCTACATAATAATAATAAAAAAATTCTGTTACATGACAGTCTACGGAAAAAAAAAACTGTTTGCAGTTTAATTAATTATGTTACACAATTTCAAATATAATGAAAATGATATACATTATTGAGCTTAACTACTAGATTCTTTCTGTAGAATATGATGTGCATAGCATTTATTCTCCATTTACAAGGGCACACAAAACATTTCCGATACATTACTGTATCCGAAGTACTGTTTATTAAAGATAATTGCTGGAAGTGCGCTTTCAGTTATTGTATCCGTTAAAGCTTTTCATAATACGTGGTGTGTATTAATCGTACAGATCATATACAGGGTTACCCACAATAATCCGCAAACATAACTGTATATGGGCATGAATTTCTTAAAGAGGTTTTTTAATCGAGTTATACATTTTCAAGCTGAACTACATTCAGTATAGTAAAACGATACTTGTAGAATATAAATAAAATCATATAACATCAAACAACTGGATATATGGTCGCCTTTAAATAGTAATTCGTGGAAGTGTGATTTCAGTAGTTTTAAGCGTGTTTTTGCCTGAATTAAATTTTAGCTTATTACGTGGCGTGCATAAAAATACATATGTAACATACAGAGCTGTACAAAATAATTCAAGTACGTTTCCATATATTGGTAGAAGTTGCTGACGGGAAATTTCCCACTGTGTCGTGCTTTTACTTACTGAACTAAATTACTATGCAAATACTATGTATATTCAAGTCTGTAAGTCATATACAGGGCTGCACAAAATAATTGGAGTACCTTTCCGGCTATGTACAGTTATTACAGAAATTTGGTTTTCAAATGTGTTTTACGTTTTTAAAAATGTTTACTTAAGTATCTTCTTTTACTTATTAAACAGCGAAGTTTTCATAATACATTAATCGCAGTCCCTCCCCCAAAGTTGCGATCAAAATCGTTGTGTTTTTGGATGCTAAATCGAATGAGACAAAATTCGACTAGTTGTTTCGGCTGTTGGTCATTGTTAGAAATAAAAGGGGGAGGCTTTTGATTTCGCTCGTAAAACATCAACTTCTTCGACAATTTTAGTACCAGTTTCTTTGGCAAAGTCGAATTTAATAGGTCGGTAAATTTTCGTCCAAGAAGGACATGGATGCACCTAGAAATTGCTATTTTCATTTGTTGATGTCCCTAACAGGTACTGCTGAAAACATTTTGACCTCTAGTTCTTAGCTCCGCAAGTCTTCGCAGCTGTTCGTTGTACAGACTGGTTTTTCAGACTATTTGGAAATATATTACGTAAATTTCAAAGAGACACAAATAAGTTCAAAATATGCACAGTAATTTAAAATCCTGATACTCATAAAATGTGTGATATTTTGGTAATCAGTTTTGAAATTTCTATCTAATTTTTTTTTAATGTTCTTCTTTCTTCTAATGCTATTACTGGATAAAAAAAATAAAAAATATCTAACCTACCATATATAACATACGTAAAATATTAATATTTTGTTAAAGGAATTTGTTTTAAAATTTTCTTAACAGTGAAACTGCTCCTGTCTACTTTCAGATGAACACAACGCGCTGAAACTAGAGTTCTGATGGCCTGGGATATCCTTTAAAACATATGTACTACTGATTACCTTGTTAAAAAAACAAAATTTATTTTTCAGTGATTTTTCGGGATTTGGCCCCACTGTTCGCTGGAAGCCTGCAGACAAGGAGTTTGAAAGAAAAAGATTGTTAAGCAGGATTTTCCGTGAGGCTCTTTATTTAAGTCAGTCTTCGGTCAATTCTGCTAGACTTGTTATTAATTTTTCTGTTAATTTTCAATGTGAAATTTCATTTTCACTTTTTACAAGATATCATTATTTGTGAAGTATGTGAAATGACATCTCCAATACTTTAGATTTGAGAGGATTCAGTGTAACGTATGATCTCATTGAATCATAATTAATATGAAAATATTATTCTAAAATGATGTGTCAAGCATAGTTAACTCAACAAGATGCTTTGGAGATTCAGTTTATTCGGTATGCTGAGCACTTATACATCTACTCGTCTATGAATCATCATTCCTTATACCAATATAAATATCCCTCCTTAATATATTATCCTAAGTTCAGAAATTACTATTTGACTCTCCACGTTTTTTGCATATTTTAACTTTCTAAAAATAAACAGAAATTCTTAGAAATCTATATTCACTGTACAATCATAATCTTTGGAGTGGTCTTCAGCTATTGTCCGATATCTCCCTTTTGATTCGGGTCATATGAACATTCTTGATTTCAAAAAATGAACATCATGTAGGGGGAAGTAGGGTAAAACCGAGTACCTAACATTTTTTTTTTTTGTTGACAAAAATCTAGAAGAGCAAAAAATCAGAATACCCCACAAAAGTATTTGGGGACACCTTGGCTATTGAAAATCTACATCAGTCGCCACGTGAAAATTCTTCTCTACTTGGAAAAAGGCGTTTCCTAGGATCATCTGAAACAACTCTGAATTTTGGTGGTAGGGTAAAATCGGGTAAAAATCAGAAATTAAATTTTTACACTAGTAACGAAAAGCTTTGTTGTAAATAAATTTTGAATCAAACTTTAAAACATATATATATATATATATATATATATATATATATATATATATATATATATATATATATATATATATATATTAAGGGTTGTAACGGTTTTTTTCTGGTTTTCAAGCAAATTTTAATGTTGTCATGAAATGGTTTTCTCACCTGTTACTTCTCATATAAGCTGCAATTCTGATGTGCCCTCTTTTTGCAGACGGAACATTGTACCCATCCTTCAACATCTGTTGAGAGAAGAAACAATTCATTACAGAATTCAATGCAAAAACATGGGCGCCCGGTTTTGCTCCAAAAGATGACTAAAAATCAACATGTTCGTTCTCCTGGATAGCTGAATGTACACACTTCTAGTTGGCATCAAAATATAGCGTGAAAGTTGTAGAAAACAGTGGTTTGCTTACCTAAACCTATCCGTCATGCTGAATTTATTTAAAGAGCAGAGAAAAATACAAAAAATTCAATTTTTTGATGTTAATTTCTTTAAAATAGCACTGCACGGACACAGATATTAACTCACTTCAAAAGCTGATGGCACACAGCTAGGAGACGCTAAGGGATGTATTTAAGAGATGTAGTTATACATCGGCTGTGTGTGAAGCGAAGGGTGCTTCGCATCCAGGTGATCCGGCGATTTGCAAGCAGCTGACGTACAACAGAATGACGAAAATATTAATTTTATTGGCCCTGTGATAGCGAATTTTGAAGTATTAACATGTACGATATAGAAGAAAGTTTTGGGATTGGCACATCGAACTATTTGACTTAGTGACTCATTTATTCAAGGAGAAGGAACAAAAGAATTTACAAATATATCCCTTTTTATCTGTAACTGTTAATATCATAAATTTAATTAATTAATTAATTTATTTATTGTCATTAATTACTTAGCATTATCCAAGATCAACAAAGCAACCAAAATTGCTAAAGAATAGCTTTTACGTTTGGGAAAACAAGGTAGCTGTGAAATGCAATGTTTGATGTAATTATAAAATTCTTTACACTTAACCTTTTCCATTTATGATAAGAAATATAACATTCGTTAAATATACTTAAATATCTTTCTAATGAGGTCCTTAAGAATTAATTACTGAAACAGTCATTAATGAAATAATTAGTATGGAAATACTTGTCTTTATGTGTACATTTTATTACATACATCTATTATGTGTACACTTTATTTCTCAGGATAAATAGGCCCGTAGTGTTCCTTAAAAAATTTTAAAAAAATTAAATAACGTTGTGGGACTTGTCAATAAATATAATTAACATTTATTAATTATCGAGATATAAGTTTTGCTGTCATAAATACTTCATCATTTTTCACTGTTATATTTACCCTATAAATTTATATGGGAAACATTTTCCTAATCTATTATTATGCCAATTTTATATCGCAGGAGTTTAGGTTATGTCCAGTTTAGCATTACTTGAATTTAATTAAATTTTGTATTTATTTCATCATGATAAAGTTGAACTAATTTGGATTATATTTAACAGTGATAAATTTATTAATGTAGTATTACTGCAATGTACATTCCACTAATTTTCACGTGTCTCTACTTAATCTTGCACTCCTTTTTGGAATTTTAATCTTTAAACATTTATGTCATTCAGAAAGTTATTTATTCAATATTCTCTTCCTTATATATTATTACTGAAATATTTTTACTATCTAACCAACTTATTTTCACGTCTCAACATGCAGTTGACGTAATTTATTTTTCACACAGAAATCCCTACTGAAAATTGAAGTGATAGTTAACAATGTACAGTTTTACATTGTTACAGATCAGCATTCGAAATTTTGAACTGATTTACAGTTTTACGTTATCTATGAGTTTCTAAGAAGTGTGAAACAAATAATTTTGTGCAAGTAAACGTTATATTATTTAAGAATTTCTCGAAGAACCATAGGAAATGAGTTAATATTTGTGAAGTTTGCTTTTGGCGTTATAAATAAATAAATAGTGACTTTTCATATATATTATTTACAGTTTGCGCTTACCGAAGACGAATAATATGAAGAATACATATTTTGAAATCGTTTGAACTAATTTCTGTTTTATTTAAGATTAATTAAAAACGCGATATAATTAATCATTTTAAAAAGGCCTAAAATCACCCCCTTGTTTGTATTTTAATTGTATACAAGCTCTTTTATGAAAAAAAATATATATATATATTATAGAATTATTTTATTTTTGAATCCATAAAATGTTTCATTTATTTGATTCCCAGTGATTTTTCTTTTTACATATTTTTCATATTCGTTTTAAAAACTTAATTCAGAATAATACTTTTCTACTTATGTAAATCAGAGCTATTTGTTTTTCTTACGCAAAAGCTGAAAATTATTGCTGTCATTTGGATTTTCATTCCCAGAAATTAATCTACAGATTGTATGTGTGTGAAGAAGGAATCCCGAATTTTTTTTTCTTCTTTGCACTTTCTTTATATCATTTGTATGATTTTCCACGCATAGAAAACATGTCCTCCTTACATTTTTTTTTTTTTTTTGTGCGTCTGTTTACCAAATACATATTAGTCATACTCCCAAAACAGGAAAAATATATTTCACAAACGTATACTATTTTAAAAATAAATACTAAATAGCTAAAAACATTTTCGTAACGTTTCTATATTTTAGGATTAACTATAAATAAATGGTAAAATAAAAAAATTGGAAAATATCTTATGAAAAAAATTTCAAATGTTCAGAGAACTTTATTTTGGCTTGACACAATAGCCAGTTTCGCTGCTCTAAATACAAAGTGAGTAAGACAGAAAAAAGAATTTTGGAATAGAACTTGATTCGATATACTCATAAAAGAATGTTTTATACAGTGAGATAAATATGGAAATTTTTCATTATTTTTCAACAATGAAAATAATTATAATATATGTGGTTTCTGAAAAAAATTATCATTGATCTGATTGGCTGCATTTCACTCAATATTTTCTCTACAAATTGTAATATGGAATAATTTTTTATGCCTGTTGAAAAACTTTTATTTATTTAGTGTAAAGTATGAATATATGCTCTTAGTTGGTGCCATTTTCTTTTTCATTCAATTGTGCTGTTCGTAGCTTTCAGGGTTATATTTATTAAGAATTATTTTCCTGGTAGCTACAGAAAACTTTAGATAAACAGAAAATTATTTGCATGACAATGGCAAATGCATATAAGGAAGCTTTAAGTATATGTATAAATCTTTAAAAAAGTTTTAGAGAGCATGTAGCAGCTTTCAATTACATCCATTTTATTTTTATCCTAAACATCATTGTCCTGGCAAATAAAAAACATGACAATGTCAACAAACCAAGATAATGATTCTTGATATTTATTCAAAATATAGTTAAAGTATATTGATGTGAAAATGCATCAAAAATCGGTATACTATTTTAATTAAATTTGAGATTTTAATTTTAATTATGTTTTTGTTGAGTTAGGTTACAATAAAGTATTACAAATTCATACATCTACTAACAAAATATTGTGTATTATGTAAACAAAGTTAGTATTTAACGAGTTAAACAAAGTTAGTATTTTATTAATTTAATTAGTGACGTATTTAATTGGCGTTTAGTATTTTACATTTTAAGGGCTATTAATTAGCATTAATTTTTTTCTGAAATAGAGGGGAAGAGTATTTAAAGAAAGTAGTAGACAGTTTCTAAAAAAAGATGAAACCAAACATCTTTTGAGACATTTCAAAAGGAAATATTAAAACAAGTGGGTAAGTGTGATCGAAGATCTCTCAAAGGGTTTCGTTTAATATTCCTGTCAAAACACTTTATCCTTTCTTTAATAAATCCAAATAAATTTCATTTAGCAAAAAAAAAAAAAAAAAAAAAAAAAAAAAGTCGTTTTTTATAAAGTAAAAATTTACCGGTCTATTTTTTTCGAATATCTAAACCAGTCCGCTATAATACTCTGTCATAATAATATCTGTCATGCGGACTAAATACGATATTTAAAAAAATAATTTCAAAATTAAACATGTCGTACACCTTCAAAATGCTAAAATATGCAAATATTTCCATAATCGGATTTTTATCATGATTCAATATGTTTCTCAAACTCATATATTTACTATTCTCTATTACTCATATTAATACTCGCTTTGTATTATTCTCAAACATTTGAAAAATTCGTTAAACTTCCAATATGACGTAAGATTTTCTTTTTAATTTTCTAATGACGCGATATTAATTTGCTTTGTGTACATACACATACTCATACTCCTTGTATTATTGAGAAATCTTTGAAAATTTCCGTTTTATTACCACAATGACGTCAATCATTTTTATTTCATAATAATCTTTTTTTCAATTGGTGAAACTTTTTATTCCATTTTCATTTTTCACGTGGAAATCGTTCAATAGAGAATTAATTATTTTAGAAAGAATTTCACTGTGGATTTTTATTTTTTGGCAACTGCTATAACGAAAAATGTTTAAATTTAATAGGAAAAGGCTGTTAGAATTTTGTTTTTTTATCTCTATTTATTAAAATAATACGATTTTTTCAAATTTTAATATTTTGAGCTTCATATCTGGTATTCAGATATATACACGAAGTTTCAACTCTGTAAGTTACATAGTTTCTGAGAATGGCTCTGTGACGGACAGACAACGAAGTGGGAGGAATAGGGTTTCGTGAGATGCACGAAACCCTAAAAACAGAAAAGATTCTGAAAGGAGTCATTAAACACTGCATATAAATGTATATAATTGAATTACATTGGTTTTATATAAAGTTAATTATTCAACATTTATAAGTATGGACCATTTTTCTCTCTCAATCCCAATAATAAAAGCAGAGAAATGTGTTTTATAAGCATCTCATGAAATCGTGAAACTCATCACAGTAAGAAGTATTGTATATGTATGGTGTGTTAAACTCATAATATCATACAGAAAAGCTGAATGTTATAACATGTAACTGAAAAATGAATGAAAAAAGTATTTTGAAATGCAAGAACTGTAAAAAAAAATTAAATATCATTAAATAATTTTTATAAAAATGATCGAGTAATACATGTAAAATGGATGTTAAAGAAAATAAAGAAACTGCAAAGCTTGTTAAGTTGATTTCCTAAGAAATAATTGAAATGAGAATGTTGGAAATAGTTTTTGAGTTAGGCAACAGTTCCAAAATGCATGATATATTTTTAAAATGTAAAACATTTAGGAAATGTATGAGTGGGTATATTGATGATAATACATTACAATATTGAAGAAAATCTATATATATATATATATATATATATATATATTTCTCTTACGTGGTGCTAAAATAAGGTTGAATTTCTAGCTCACCGCTTGACAAGAACCGTAGTTTCCAAAGTGACGATTGTGAGTGGTTCATTGTACGGCTCCGTGTTTCATTCAGCAAATCAAAATTCAAAACCGGATCATATTTTAAACAGAGCATCATTTATTGGCTGATGTATTTCTTTTCGGAGATGTGTGTCATTGGTTCGTTTTCCGGTCACGTGACGTAACTAGCAAATCAGCAACACAGTATTGTGCTGGGCTTTTACACACAGCAGAAAACGTGTTTACGTCTGAGAGATACGGATTTTTTCATGTCAACGATGATTGTTTATTTATATAAACTATCTTCTCATCACGTTTTTTTTTTTTCTTTTTTTGATGATTTTAAGTCGTGATGTACAATATTATAGGTGTAATGAGTTTCAAATTAATTGCATTTCCAAGATCATTTTGCATAGTAATTAAATGATTTATCCCCATTAATTGCAACAACTAAATGCATTTTTAATTGTGTTTTGAACGAAGTTTTCAGTTACATTTTACATTTAAAAAATTTGTCAATTTCATATGTTAAAATTATTTATGATAGTACTTATTCCGGCTAGAGTTGCTGCAAAAACAAAAAGGGGTGAGTGAGCTGGAACCGCGTCGCTGTCTTAATGTGAATTGCTTCGCAATTCACGGGAGTTGGCAAGCGTTAACGAGTAGGGGGCATGATTCAACATACATTGGTATACGTTGGCTAATGATGTTGCGATTCATGAGATTAGCATTTTTTAATACAACTGTTCCGTACATTAGCTCAGGTAATCTCGTTGGACTGTATTTCGTTAAGAAAACTAAGATGATCATTTCGTACTCAATAAAAAGTGGAGTTAAAACTTAACTAATTACATTTATTTACAAGGAGAACAAAATTGACTGGCCTTGGTTGGTACACTGCGCTTACGTCTCAAGCAAAAACATCACTACTGGCGGGAATGGGAATCTGCTCCGCGCATCATCCCGTCTTGAGCGCTCGGCAGCGCCCCCTGGATAACAAAATGTTCTACGGAGGAAACACTCCCCCGGGGATTGAAATGCAATTTCAATATACATTCACATATAAATTTGCAAAATTTATCATATGAGAAAAAATTATAAGATATAACAACTTACATACACAATAATAATACAATCATAAATGCACTATAATTCAACATTACATACAGAAATAATATATACCTTAAAAATTGCTTAAAGAAAGAAAAGAAATCTGTTACTGAACTGGTAATATACAGACATCTCTGACATTTCTCTTATAAATTCGTCCGTCTGGTAACCGTAAGTTTACGGTTCGTATTATATTGTCCCTTCCCTTAAAAATTTCAACTATCCTTCCAACCTGCTTTATTAGTACTAAAGTTCCTTTCTGTACATCATCCTTTTTAAATTTCCATTTCCCCCTCTGCTGCAGATTATTTAAATAATCGCGCTTCCAAGTCTTCCAAATTTGTTGACTAAATTTGGTGATTCTCTGCCATTTTGCTAATCTATTTTCATTAATGTTATCTAAAGGTGGTTCGGAGATCGAACTGATAGGTCTACCGATTAAAAAATGAGAGGGTGTCAAGGTTTCAAAATTTTCGAAATCTGGGGACAGCGGGGTAAGGGGACGAGAGTTCAAAACTCCCTCAATTTCCGCTAGTATAGTAAGAAACTCTTCTAAGGTTAATTTTTGATCACCTATTACCCGTTTTAAATGAAACTTGAATGATTTTACAGCCGCCTCCCAGAGGCCACCAAAATTCGGGGATTTGGGGGGAATAAATTCCCATTTGACACCTTCATGGGTTAAAAAATTACACAATTCCTCATCTGGGAAACTAATCAGTTTATGCAATTTTTTCAACCCTATGTCAGCTCCGATGAACGTTTTTGCATTATCCGATAGGATTTTTGCACATTTTCCCCTTCTGCCAAAGAAACGTTTTAGACTAGCTATAAAAGCCTGAGTTGTGAGATCTGAAACAAAGTCCAGGTGTATTGCCTTGGTGCATAAACACACATACACTACGACATAAATTTTATTCAATACGCCCTTCCTTTGATTTTTAAATTTAATAGAAAATGGGCCACAGTAATCCAGACCTGTCACTGAAAATACAAAATTTGGTGTCACACGTTCCCCCGGAAGATCAGCCATCAATTGGGAGCTGACAACAGGTTTATTCTTGAAGCATGTCACACATTTGTGAACAATGCTTCGGCAATTATTCCTGCCATTAAGTGGCCAAAATTTTTGTCTTACATGGAAAAGCAACGCTTGTGGGCCTAAATGAAAGTATTTGAGATGGAAGTAATTTAAAATAATATCCGTTAACTTATGATTGGCAGGCAAAACAATTGGAAACTTTGAGTTAAGCGGCAAATCTGCATGTGCTAAACGGCCGCCAACTCTAATTAATCCATCCTCTCCTACAAATACGTTTAAGGAAGATAATCTACTTTTATTGTGAACAGGCTTACCTTTTTCGAGACATTTTAATTCTTCCCTAAATTCCCCCCTTTGTGCTGACCGAATTAGAAACGATTCGGCCTCTCGAACCTCGTCGAGGGATAGTGGTCCACTTTTTCTCTTCAATTTAGTTCGACAGTTGAAGGTGAATCTAAAAATAAAACTCATTATACGAATTAAGTTTACAAAATTATTAGTACATGCAAAAATATGGTCAATAAAGAGTTCTTCCTGAGAAATAGTTAATGTAACAAAGTCATCATTTTTAATGTTTATGGAGTCTCTTTTTAGTTCGTTTATATATATGTCCTTGTTAGGAATCACTAAAGTCTGGTCGTTGTTACACAGATCTAAGTCTTTCAAAAACTCTGGTCCAGTCCACCATTTGGAACTCTGAACGAGAAGGTCACACTTGACACCTCTTGTTAGCAAATCTGCAGGATTCTCGGACCCTGCACAGTGAAACCACCTGGATGGGTCTGTCAGAGCTTGGATTTCCTTTACACGGTTCGACACAAATGACTTCCACCTGTTCGCAGAGCCTTTGATCCAGTACAAGACAATCTGCGAATCTGTCCACAAATACATAGACGATGGTCCCTTGCGATCTAGTACCGTTTTTACTTCACAAGTTAAGCGTGCAGCAAGTAATGCTGCTAGAAGTTCAAGTCTAGGAAGTGACACTTTTTTCAATGGTGCCACTCTGGATTTTGATGTAATCAAATTTAAGGAAGATTCACTTAGTGAATCAATTTGTAGATACACGGAAGCACCGTATGCTTTTGGGCTGGCATCGGCAAAGGTATGCAAAGTTAGGGTGTAACTGGAGTCATCGGGAAACTGAAAAATGTTCCTTTGAATTTTTAGATTTCTCAACTGGGGAAGTTCAGAACACCATTGTTCCCACGTCTTTGTAATATCGGAGGGCAGTTCTTCATCCCACGTTAAGTTCCTACTCCACAGTTCTTGAAATAAACATTTAATTCGTATTGTATACGGAGAAATTAGACCCAGAGGGACAAACATTCTACCTGCAACTTGTAATACAAAACGTTTTGTATTTTTTGCATTACGCAAAAATTCGAGCAAATTATCAATATCTATCAAAAGTATATCTTGCTTGGGTTGCCACGATATCCCCAAAACTTTATGTATTGTACTATCCTCAAAAGGTTGTGGCATAGTACTAAATCCACGATTATCCCATATTTCCATTAACAGTTTATTGTTCGAAATCCACTTCCGAAAATTCATGCTAGCTTCCTTCATTATTTTATGAGATTGTTCCGAAATGTTCACCGCATCTTCGACTGTGTCTGTCCCGGTTATTAAGTCGTCCACATAAATACAATTGTGGAGTACTTCTGTCGTTATCGGATATACCGTTTCGAATTTATTAAGATGATGCTTAATGGTAGCAGATAGCAAAAATGGGCTTGAGTTCAAGCCAAATGTTAGGCGTAAAAATCTGTAGACGATAACATTAAATGCGTCACTGTCAACAGGATTCTTATCTATAAACAAGAATCTCAGAACATCCCTGTCCTTGTCGTTTATGGCAATTTGTAGAAAAGCCTTCTCTATATCTGCTAGAAAAGCAATTTTGTTTAGTCTGAAAAAAATCAATAAGTGAAAAATATTAGGGTTTAAATTAGTTCCTGCGTCAAGGCAGTCGTTCAAAGACAATTGTCCTGCTTCATGGGAACTTGCGTCAAAAACTATTCGACATTTAGTATAAACACTATCTTCTCTAAATACTGTATGGTGCGGTAAGTAAAAAACTGGTTTATCTGAAGGGTTTTCTAAATTGGGTACACTTTCAATTATGTTCATCTCTAAATACTCATTCAAAATATTGCAATATTGTTCGTATAACTTTGTATCACGTTTCATTCTTTTTATAAGACCTGAGAGTCGCGCTTCGGCGGTTTTATAATTATTTTTTAAATGGTTCCAATCCCTTGTCCAAGGGAGACTGATTTCATATCTATTATTTTCAAAACGCACAGTTTCATGAAATTTTTCTAAAATTTTCTCGTTTTTAACACTGTTTGGGTCATCTTTAATTCCCAACGTCTCTAAGTCCCAAAAGGTTTTCAAATCTAATTCATCTTGATTTTCTATTAAATGGCACGTGAATTTACTTTCATTTCTATCTTGTATTGTTCCACCCGCGATCCATCCTAAATGAGAATTTTGTAAAATTATAGAAGTTTTAGGAATTTTTATTTGACCAGCTAATAACAATTCGTAATATACATCTGCTCCTAATAACACTTGAATTCGCTGAGGTTCAAAAAATCTTGGGTTCGCGTAGGTTAAATTCTGTGGTAAGTGCAGATTAGAAATGTCTACGGCGCTTGAAGGGGTTAAATCAGTGATTTTAGGAACCAAAAACATGTTGGATAATTTTTTAAAACTTCTATCCTTGTTGGAAATTTCTACATTTATTCTGCTTTTAATTTTACAGACAGAATCATTTAATCCACTAATTAATGACTTGACCTTATATTTTTGCAACCCTAACATATCTGCTACAGAAAACGTGGCCAATGAGACATTACTCGCAGTATCTAAAATCGCAATACAAGGAAAAAGAGAATCATTACTTCCCCTTAAATAAATCACAGCTGTCGAAATCAACCCATTATAACTGGAGCAAGACAAATTTTGATCATAATTGTTTTGACAGCTCAATGTTAACGCATTTGTGGTGGGTTCTATTGAATTAGAATTTACGTTATCTTCCGTTTTCAACTGCGGTTCATTTGCAATACAATTAACTTGCCTATTTTCATAAGCAGGTTTCGAAAAATTAGCTCCATGAAGAGAACTATGATGGTTGGAGTAACAAATCCTACACTTATTATGCAATTTATTACATCGATTAACAGCGTGAGATAACGATAAACAGTTATAACATAACTTCAACTTCCTTACTTGGTTCAATTTCTCTTGAACCGCTAAATCTAAGTACCTTTGACATCGAAATATCATATGAGGTTGTTTACATAATGCGCAATTAAATTTGTCATTCTGTAATACTAAACTTTTTTGTTTCTGAGTAATTTCATACCTAGGTTTCGCAACGGTGTTACTTTTTTGTAGGTTTTCGAGAGCTTGAACCCTTTTCAGTAAAAAATCAATAAAAATATTCCATTCAGGCAAGTCGTTACAGTCAAGACTCATTTCAAATGCCTTTCTTGACTCATCATCGATTCTTTGTAACACAAAATACATTAAAATTGATTCTGATAAGTTATTATTTTCTAGTCCTAATTGTTTCAGAGCCCTCAAATGACTCAATAAATTATCTACCAGATTGCGTATTTCTTTCGCATTTTCAATTTTTATTTTGTTGTTACTCAATAATTCGGAAATATGAGAATTTACAATTAACCGTTTGTTTTCAAATCGTTTTTTTAAAGCTTCGAATAAGGAAGCATAAGAATCATCAATGTTTTGCAATTGTTTCACAGGGCCTGTTAAAGCCGATTGTAAATAATATAATTTTTGAGCATCATTTAATTCGTCATTGCTATCAATCAAGGTGGTGAATTGTAGTTTAAAATTAAACCACTCTGTGTAACGTCCCGAAAATTGGGGTAAATTAATTGACGGCAATTTAATTTTTGACTCATTAGCATTAATTCTATCATTATTATTTTGACATTCAACATTAGAAACACTAGGCTTTATTAAATCAAGAAGACTTACTTCGAGAACTTCTACCTGTTCTTCTATCTCCGTCAAGGAATTTTCAAATTCCGGTAAATCATCATCAGAAATTACCGAATACGACTCGTTGCGTAACTCATCTGTTTTCTTTTTTAACGTTTGAAGAGCATTTAACTTGAGTTCCAATTCTTTCTGGCCAAGTTTTGATTTTATTGCATTTGATATACGTGTAACTTGGCTGCGTATGTTTCCGCGTTTCCGATTGAGGATTACAGTACCTTTAATAGTAGCCATTATAATTATCTATAACTACATACAAAAATCCAAGGGCGATGATTCTTTACAGTGTTCTAAATGAGCGCTGGGGCTCGAAGGACCAAAACATGTTCCGTACATTAGCTCAGGTAATCTCGTTGGACTGTATTTCGTTAAGAAAACTAAGATGATCATTTCGTACTCAATAAAAAGTGGAGTTAAAACTTAACTAATTACATTTATTTACAAGGAGAACAAAATTGACTGGCAGTGGTTGGTACACTGCGCTTACGTCTCAAGCAAAAACATCACTACTGGCGGGAATGGGAATCTGCTCCGCGCATCATCCCGTCTTGAGCGCTCGGCAGCGCCCCCTGGATAACAAAATGTTCCCCGGAGGAAACAACAACTATATTTCGAAATTGTACTCTTCTTAGAATTATTCAATTAAATAAGTCAAAGATTACTATAAAAAAATAGTGTTACCGAAAAATCAGCATCCTGGAATTAGGGCTGAACAAATCGTTCCAAATAGGGCTTTGTACCTCCTATGGCAGACACAGATTTAATCCATCCTGATGACTTACTTTTATTAGTTCACCTCTAACAGTGGGATGAAGTTCTTATATTCATATGGTAATGAATATACTATTGGGTTGTCCGGAAAGTTCGTGTCAGTTGAGAAAATCAATTCGTACCGGAAAATTCTATCATTTAATTATTAGACATTGATTCCGATATCTAATGTCTAATAATTAATGGCAGAATTTTCCGGTGCGAATTGATTTTCCCAACGGGAAGAACTTTCCGGAAAAGCGAATAGAGTGGAATTAAAATAAAAATGTCAAAAATATAAGTAACATAAATGTCAAACATTATTAAAACTAGTCGGCTGTGCCAATGCCAAAACTTTCTTCTATCTGAGTCATATTAATACTTCAAAATTCGCTATCACATCCCCAATAAAATCAATATTTTTGGTCATTCTGTTGTACGTCAGCTGCTTGCGAATCGTCGGGTTACAGGGATGCGAACAACCGATGTATACTAAACTACGAAGAGTCCTTCTGGCCTGAACCGACAGGAACAGATAGCCTCCCTATTCCTTGGTTTTACGATTTTAGCTAATTTTACTGGAAAACACGAAGGTAAAAAAAATGCGTGGAACTTAAATAAAGAAGATTCAATCCCAGTTCTCGTCACCATTGAATTTGAATGAGGATGTCGCCAAATTAGTCCTCTACAGCCAAGTTTGCTTCATTTATGGCAACTTATTTTGGTCGCCAAATTTGGCGATATTCCGCCAACTTTGGCCAACTTCTCGCCAAGTTTGGCGAGAATTCGACGTTGGCGAATATAAATATATAGTGATAAGCATGTAATAGGATGAATGGTTACAACAATGAAAGAAAATTTGCCGAAATCATGTTAACTAAAACTCATAAATTAAACCCGTTTATGGATGAAATTCCGCTGTCTTGTTTGAAAATGTCAGCCACCCTAAAATTTCAAACCGCTATATCTGAGCTATTTTTTAAGATAGAGGCAAAACAAAAATTTCTCCGGATTCTCCGGATCAAGGCCGAACATTTAACGAAAAAAAGTTTTAGGATTTCTAATTTTTTTGAATTTTCACATCTTTTTGAATTTGAAATCTTTAAAATTTTTGGCTATCACAGCGCCCCAATCCTCAAATTCTAATAGAACCTGCTTGCCATAGCCAAAAACCTAGAAAAAAATGTGGTTCAATTTGAAGCATAACTTCATACACTTTTAGATGGTACAATAGTGAAAATGGAACAAAAATATCGATCACAACGCCCCCTTTCGTCGAAGTATCCCCAAATTCTGATAGAACCTGCTTGCCATAGCCAAAAACCTAGAAAAAATATGTGATTCAATTTGAAGTATAACTTTATACACTTTTCGATGATACAATAGTGAAAATGGAACAAAAATATCGATCACAGCGCCCCCTTTCGTCGAAGTATCCCCAAATTCTGATGGAACCTGCTTGCCATAGCCAAAAACCTAGAAAAAAAAATGTGGTTCAATTTGAAGCATAACTTTAGACACTTTTAGATGGTACAATAGTGAAAATGGAACAAAAATATCGATCACAGCGCCCCCTTTCGTCGAAGTATCCCCAAATTCGGATAGAACCTGCTTGCTATAGCCAAAAACCTAGAAAAAAAATGTGGTTCAATTTGAAGCATAACTTCATACACTTTTAGATGGTACAATAGTGAAAATGGAACAAAAATATCGATCACAGCGCCCCCTTTCGTCGAAATATCCCTAAAATCTGATAGAACCTGCTTGCCATAGCCAAAAACATAGAAAAAAAATGTGGTTCAATTTGAAGCATAACTTCATACACTTTTAGATGGTACAATGAAAAGACACACAGACGGACAGGCGGACAGACGGACGGACGGACAGACGGACAGACAGGCATTTTGTAAAAACATGTTTTTCGGAATCTCTGACCCGTAAAACGAGTAAATCCGTCAAAAACCGGAAGTCGAAAAAATTTCGATTACAATACTTTCTTCTATTATAGATAGAAGAAAGTAATAAAAATGTTGAACAGATATATTATATTGATGAAATCTAAATAATTTGAGTGTAATGGAAAGTTGACTGAGTTTCCGATTCATAACACAACAGTGCGATCTCTAGTATCGCTGTTATAAACTCTAATGATTTTTAAGTTTCTTTATAATGAATGTTTGAGTAGAAAGTTTTTGTAAATAAAATTATATCCCTTTGTTAGTAAATTTTTAGTATGTTCACTAACGTGTTCCTTTTCATACAGAATATGCAAAACGTTCATTTATATAGGTTGATGAGGACGAAATGATCATGGAAATATAAGCACTCTGGCAAGGTGTACTATAAACAAAAAATAATTTATTTTAAAATTACTCCGTTTACGATATGAATAAATTTTTTTAATATCGTATAAACTTAAACTATATTATACAAGCTTTAATTCTATGTAAGTTAAAACTATTCATTTGTTAAAGCGATATTAAATATAAAGAAGATTATAGTATGCATTTCAAATACTTCTTTTTCAGTATTAACTGATGTGTATCGATGAAATTGGTAGGAAAAGTTGTACTGATGGTTGATCATTTCATTGGTGAATTGTAAATTCCAGTTTCTTTCCAGTTTTATTTTATTTTATTTATTTTCACATTCTTCGCAATATCCATATATTAAATTTTTGAAATATATCCTAGAAATTTTTCTCCTACCTCTTAATTTAAGTTTTCTGGAAACTGTTTCTTGGGACATAAAAAAAATATATATATATATATTGTACATTTTTTCCGCACAGTGGATTTGAAATTCGAATCAAGAGCAAAATGGAGGTAGATCTTGATGGGAAAAATTGTTTTTCATGACACTCATGTCATTTATTTTTGTGATGTATTCATTCGTGCATTTTGTCGTGCTCGATGAATCTTTTCTTCATTCGACTAGAAATTTCAATTCTGTTCATGAATTTTCAATTTAGAATGTGATTTTTTGACATTATATATCGATTCGAAAACAGAAAGAATTCTTTATGTTAGTGGCTATTAATCTTTGTAAGAAAAGTACAACATTAGAAATAATTTACTTGATTCATAACAAAATTGATTTTTCAAAGTTTAAAAAAAAACTTCATTTAGCACCTGTATTCTAAAAGTTGTGTAGAATTTTTATGCTTCATCAACAAAAAAAATATGTGTAGTTACATTAAAAAAAAATAATTAGACCATCTGTGTTTGACTGAAATTGTAACTTCTGACATTTTATTTTGTGACTAGCTGACATGCCCGGCGTTGCCCGGGCCCGTGATAATAACCTTAAAAATACCTAAAATCAATGTTGAATGATTTTATATTTTTAAATGAAAATCTATCCAAACGAACTGAAGGACAGTCGTTATAGTTATTGCCAATTTAATGTTGATTTAATTTCTGACGTTTTGATATATTAAACTTTGAATTCTGACTAAAAGTTCCTGAGGAAACCTAAATAATATAAAGCGCTCCCCCACCTTTCCTCTTTTAAACTCAAAATAATTCACAGTATTGGCCAATTTATTAGTCCCATTCGAAAATATTTTCCAAAATCTTGTTTCTAAGATGATTATATTCTTATAATTAAATAAAAATCATGCACTCGTGGCATCGTAATTCACTTTAATATTTTAACAGAAAAGTAAGGCTACTATAATTTGTGACTCGTGTTATAGCCATGTATACGTCAGTACATTGGCCGTTATCATTATCTTTTTACGCGTGAAGATTTCGCTATGGTACTACATTGTGAAGTTCGGTAATTTTTGAAATTCAATATTTGAAAAACGGCATAATCATTAGATTTGAAATTTATATCAAGAAAAATACAATTTTTTACCTTTCTAATGAAGTTTGTCTACCAATTTTTTGACAAATACTTTTCGAGCTATTAATTTTTTTCAGCAACTTCAAATGTTTCACTACAAATGTGTGGCAACGATTATCGAAAAACACAGTCGTCAGCAAAACATAGCTTTTTATTAAAGAGGATTAGCATTAGTGTTTATATATTAATATTTTATGGACACCGGATTGCTTTGTCCATGTCACTCGCAGTTATTATAAGTAAATGCAATAATTAGATAATTAGTGTCATTTTAAAAACTGAAGAATAATATCATTTATCAGCTTTATTTTTTATTTTTTTAAGATGTAAAGCATCTTGCTCTTTTATTTATCAACTTTTTAAATTGAGTTGCACTAAGGTTTCCAATTATACTTTCGGCCCCACCAGTGGCCCAGAAGTTCTGCTCTCAAAGCTGGTAGACGGGAGGTACTGGGTTCAAATCCCAGTCGCGCTCGTCAACTTAACCGTTCAGAGTTTTCCGTGATTTTCTTCTAACCTTGCTGTAAAAAAGGGTTAGGATCCCTTAGAAAGACCCCCACGAAAGGCACCCTCCCTCCCCTAGGCCCTATATTCCTCGAGTAGATAATTAGTCGTCATAAATCAACCAACCAACCAATTATATTTTCAAGCAAATTTTTGTAGAAGAGATTTTATGAATGATAGTACCATCACGCAAAATTCAGCTTTTAGGAGAACTTCTTTTATGGGAATGAGTTTCTATAAAACCTTTTTCATTACAGTGAAATTTTTGTTTATGTTTGTATATTCGCGATATTTCATTCGCGATTCATAATCTACATCTAACAATCAAAATTCGTAAACTTATTTTTTAATTGGTATTGCATTTAAGTGTATGTGAGCCAATAATATGAATATATTGTATTAAAAAATTTGAAAAGTAGCACTTAGTGGTCGCTTTAATTGCTGTTATGTGTATTACAGTCGACTCACAGTTTTCTGCGCCTTGATTTTGCAAAATACAGTATACTACACCTACTTCATCATACAGATGTTTGTGACTGCTTTCGAAAATTCACTATTTTTGCATTTCGTACACAAAGAGTGTAAATAAAGTGTTTTAATCGTGATAAAAACCCGATTATGAAAATATTGGTATATTTTTACATTTTGAAGTCTCCTGAATCCGTTTTCGATATTTTTTTCGAACACAGTTGAAAAGTGTTTATGAATTCGTTTGTACGTTTTCCTTTTCAATATATGTCCATGCGATACTTTTGAATGTTCTAATTTTAATATTTTTTTTATCACTTTGGAATACAGTTGAAAAGTGTTTATGAATTCGTTTGTATGTTTTTTTTTTTCAATGAATGTCCATGCGTTACTTTTGAATGTTCTAATTTTAATATATTTTTTTTATCCCTTTGGAACACAGTTGAAAAGTGTTTATGAATTCGTTTGTATATTTTCTTTTTCAATGTATGTCCATGTGTTACTTTTGAAAAAATGCTCTAATTTTAATAATTTTTTAACACTTTCGAACACAGTTGAAAAGTGTTTATGAATTCGTTTGTATGTTTTCTTTTCAATGTATGTCCATGCGGTACTTTCAATGATCTAATTTTAATAATTCTTTTTTAACACTTTCTAAACAGTTGAAAGTGTTTATGAATATGTTTGTGTGTTTTCTTTTTCAATGTATGTCCATGCGTTATTTTTGAAAAAATGCTTTAATTTAAGTAATTTTTTAACACTTTCGAACACAGTTGAGAAGTGTTTTTTTAATTCGTTTGTACGTTTGCTATGTTTGGCCATGCGTTTCTTTTGAAAAAATTATCTAATTTTATTAATTCTTTTTTAACACTTTGTAACATAGTTGAAAAATGTTTATGAATTCGGTTTGTCTGTCCGTCTGACTTTCAGAGCTCTACCTCGCGTAACTATATTCGGATTGCCGTGTGATTGGTATATGTTATTGAGATATACTGTGGTATGTTCGGTATTGAAAATTAAGTGTGTAACAGCTAGAGTTCGTTTACATAGATACTCAAATGCATTCCGTTACATTATCGCTTGCAATGCATTTTAATAATTTTACTCTATTTTAATTATATTGAAATTTATATACATCACTGAGGTGCACTGCAAGAAGCCTTCTGTAGAATATGGTGTGCATAGCATTTTATCGTTCATTTACAGGGACGCTCACAATAATTCGGATACAGTTCTGTCTACGATCTATAACTGCTGGAAGTGCGTTTTCAGTTGTGGTATGCGTTTTAAATTTTGTCGAATTCGTTGCCTATTACTTGGTAGATCGTATACGAGACGGCAAAAAGAATTTGAGTACACTTCCATTCGTTGGCGGAAATTACTGTAAGAGAATTTTCAGTGTGTTATATGTTTTCTAATTGAACTAATTTTTTGCATACTATGCAGTATAAATACTTATATCATATGTAGATCACTATAGAGCATATATATAAGACTTCACAAAACAACCTGAATATTTTTTTCCGGCTATGGACGGTAATTGCTGAAATTGGGTTTCCAAAATGTAATTTTAGATATCATTTTTCCCTTTATTAAACGGGAAAGTTTGTTACAGTAGTCAGAATATGTTGAAAAATATTTCATAATCTATGCTTGACGCATGATTTTACTTTCTTGTTTTATTTTTCGAAAATAGTTGTTTTCGTAACGGACCTGTATAGACTTCTTTTGGAAACTGCATGTTTATCTTTCTGCCTTTTCTTTATATGTCCTTTCTTTTTTTTCCCCTTTTTTACGATCTACAACTAACTTTCGTAACAAATGGAAATCGTCAAATATTTTGAATATTAAGTTAAATTACCGAATCTACTTTATCAGATCTGCCACCATCTGGATATTTTGATCATCACATTTTAGAAAAAGAAACATTCGTTTTATTATTTGCTGGAATTCTGCGAATAAATAAGACGAAGATTACTTTCACAAAATATGGTACTCAGAATTCTGGAGGGTTAGCAATTCATAGCCACCGTATTGTGTAGAGTTTTTACCTTTATTATGAACAGACACGCGTTAAAAATTATAATAGATCATCGCCTATGTTCAACAAAAAGATTGATATTGGCAACGATGATATTTAGCGAATATAGGTAACAATAAAAGTTGTTACAACAAGATAATTTTGTGCCAAACCATCTCAATAATTTACGCCAGTTGGGCTGCAATAAGCAATTATCACTGCAATAATGTAAATAACAACCAATTGAAGTCAGTATTATTTATTTAAAATTATTTGTTCTTTAATTTCAAGCAATTTCACAAATTTTACACGTTATTTCAGAAACATTAAACTATTCTCAGCATTTTAAAATCTCTAGTATGTTCACAGAAACGAAATATTTATAAATATTAATAATACAATTTTTTCATTTAATTTAATTAATGTTTGAAATAATTTGAATAAAAACGACTGAAAATTTAAAAGTAATGAATCATTTTGTGTCCAATTTTAAAATCAAGCATGGAACCAAAAAATTAAGTTTTAACAATGTGTTTTTTTACTTTCTTCTATCTATAATTAAAGAAAGTAATGTAATCGAAATTTTTTTCGACTTCGACGGATTTACACGTCTCAGTGTTCAGAGATTCCGAAAAAAACATGTTTTTACAAAAAGTCTGTATGTCCGTGCGCCCGTGTGTCTCTGTGTGTGTCTTCTTTGTATCATTGAAAAGTATATAAAGTTATGCATAGAATTGAACCAAATGTACGTTTTTGGCTATGGCCAGCAGGTCCTACTTGAATTTAAGAATATTCCACCAGAAAAGGTCTCTATGACAGCGATTTTTGGTCCATTTTCATTATTGTATCATCGAAAAGTGTATGAAGTTATACACTATATTGAATCAAATTTTTTGTACATGTTTTTGACTTTTGTACCTGCAGGCTCCAGTTGAATTTGGGGATATTCCGCCGGAAGGGAGCACGGTGATAGTCAATTAAAATATTTCAAATTCAGAAAGATGTACAAAAAAATTTTAGAAATCCTAAACGTTCTTTCGTTTAATATTTGGCCTTGATCCCAGGATTCCGGAGCAATTTTTGTTTTGCCTCTATCTGAAAAAATGGCTGAGATATAGCAGTTTGGAATTTTAGAGTGGCTGACATTTTTAAATAAGACAGCAAGATTCTTCCATAAAATGGTTTAATTTACGAGTTTTAATGAACATACTCGCTGGTAAATTTTCTGGCATTGTTGTAACCATTGTAACAACTCTTATATGCTTAACACTAAATGATCATATTCGCCAGCGTTAAATTTTCATCAAGCTTGGCGATATTTGGCAATAAAAACAGGTTGTCATAAATGCTTGGCTATAGAGCTGAGTAATTTCGTGAAATTCTGATTCAAATTCAATATTGACGAGGATTGTGAATGAATCGTCTATAATCGAGTTCCCCGCATTTTAGCTTAGGGTTTTCCAGTAAAACTATCTAAAATCTCAAAACCAAGGAAAACCAAGGTGGGACTAGGCTTATACTTTTCTTAGTCGTGTTGTACATTGGATGCCCGTGCAACAAGTGTGCTTCGCATCCAGGTAAACCGACGATTCGCAAGCAGCGGACGTACTACAGAATGACGAAAAATATTCATTTTATTCACTATGTTATAACGAATTTTGAAGTATTAACATATATGACATAGAAGAAAGTTTAGGGACTGGCACATCCGACTAGTTCATTTTGACTTATTAAAAATTTCAGTTATCATTAAACTTATTTATTTTTATGTACCAAATTTTTCTACTAACCTAATCCTTTATACCTTTAAAAATGAAACTTTTAAACAAATTGTTCGTACTAAAACATTCATCACTTTACAACTAAAGATCTTTATTAATCAAATTAACAGCCAAATGGAAGTCATAAAACGAATTATGATTTAATATATTACTCAATAATTAAATTTAGTTTTATGCTTAAATGATTCAGAAGGATGATAAATGACATTAAATATCCTGACTGTAAAAATTTTGCATGGTTATTGGATTACGAGTTATTAAAGAGTGAGTGCATATTATAGCTTTAAGCCCTTAACGAATATTAATTGTTCTTGAGAAAGTTATGTAAATTTAATTAAATTTTAACAATTTTTATAATGTGTTAAATTAGACGTTAAATTAATTACCTCAAGTTATCATCGATTTTTTGTGTAACTTAATATTTTAATCGTTATCGGTAGGTACTTTTGGAGATCAGATAAGTGTGTTTCACTTCCGAATAATACTTTATAAATGTAATTCACGTAATTGAAATGCGTAGAAATTATTTTCCAATACAAATAAAAATCATTTTTCTGTTTAATTTTTCAATAATTTTAATTAAGATAGAAATATGAAAATATGTTTTATCAAATATTTGAGTCAAGGCTTTTTTATGTGATATATTGGATAATTTAATACATTTTTTAGAAATAAGTATCACTTTTTTTTATAAATTAATCTTGCAAACCGCTTTTACTTTATTAATGCAAAAATATGTGTTGGTGTCTACTAGCTGTATAAATTTTCAGAGAGAAGTTTAAGAAATATAAATTATGATACACAATTTATAATCCTTTATTAAATATTAGATACATTCCTAAAAAACAGCTGTAAGATTACTTGCATCATATTTTTTATGTAGTGCCCTAGAGAATAACAATTTGTCCTTCTTTCATGCATAGAATATTATACAAAAATAATCTTCTTTTAATTTAGAAATAAGTTTTATAAAATGCGTTTTAAGATATTTATATCTTAAATAAATATTTGATAACTTTACATGCATAATTAAATTCTAATCCCAACATGTTTTCGTGTAAATATATATACGTATTTTAATATTAAGTAATGAAAATATGTGTTTGAAAAAAATAATATAAATACGCCATGAAAAATTCTTTAATTTAAATAACCAACAGTTGTTTTTTGTTTTGTTTATGTAAAACAAGTAATCCTAATAATATTATAAATTTGATTGTGTGCAAATGTTAGGCTGAAGCCAGCGTCAAAATGGAGCATTTAATGATCCTGTATCTTTGCATATACGTTGATTATAACCCTCCCATGAACATAGACCGGTTTTTGTTCATTTTATTCAAATATTTTTTTAATAATTCAAAATTTCGTAATTTTCATAGAGAATAAATGGACATTTTTTCGTATAGCATTTTAAAATGGTTAAATTTACTTTACCGTTGCTAATACTTTATCGTTTCCAAAACTAATTCAAAACCCGAAATAATAATTTTTACTCAACAATTTAGTTACAATTGAAAAATTTTCACGGGAAAAATGAAAATAAAATAAAACAAATTAAAGTATTAAGAAGAAGATTAAATAATATTATTAGAAATAAAACGTACTTTTTTTAGTTTTTGAAAATAATACAAGGTTTCAATATGCGTAACCATAGGAAACAGGCGAATATGACGTCATTTATCGAAAATAAAGCGGATAGGCTTTGATTGGTGAAATAAAATGATCTTGGGTTTTTTCTTCATTTTTTTTTCTTTTTTTTTTTCTTTTGTATGGTAACAATACTTACCGTTTTACCGTCTGCGCACGGCTAATATAACTATACCGTATTTTTTATTTAAATTTCAAAAAAGTAAAAAGAAGTTTAAAAAGAAAATGGTTAGCAAATGTCAATAATATACTCCGCAAAATTATCCATGTCGAAAATGATGTCATGGATAGCGAGAAATAGTGATTTTTCATTTTTAAAACTAAAAGAAATAACTCGATTACCTAAAAAAAAATGACGAATGTTTATAGTTCCATTTTTGTTGATAAAACTTAAACATTTAATATTATTTCGTTAAAGTAACAAAATTTTCCCTATGCCAGTATTGAAATTAATTGCCTGCAAAAGAAAATTAAGAAGAATTACGTCATAAAAAAGGGATTTCTCTGGGGAAAAGGAGACGTCATATTTGAAATAAAACGAGAATTTTCCAATATGTTTTAAAGTGAGTGTGAATTAATTACTTACATCAATTCCATACAAGGATCAGTAAGTATAAAAAGTAGATGAGTTTCACGCCATATTTATAACGAAAAATTTAAATGTTTTGTTATCTATACTGATTATTAAGCATGAGTATCCGTTATTTCGTTCCGCATGAGTATCCGAGTTTTCTGCTAAAAATCACATCATAATTTTAAGAAAAGGAAAATGAACACGAATCTATTATATTAAAATCTGACCGTGTGTTTGTATTTCGCAACTACTCCTAGACTAACGAACGCAACACGATTTACTACCGGTTTTGCGAATACCGGTTATAATTGATCCGATGATGTCACACAAACTCTCAGAATTAAAAAAATTAAATTAAATGCCATTTTTTTTGCAAAGTTTCTCTAAAAACGGAAAGTAACTTACTCCATATTTGTGTATAAAAAAGGAGAAATAAAACAGATCAGTATATTTTTTACACCATTTTCTCATTAAAACTGAAAACCAGAATTTATTTTCACTTCGAATAGATGGTGAAAACAAAATCTTGATTTCAGTAAATTATAAGAAAAATAAAAACATATTTTCACATATTCAAACTTCATGAATCAATTTATTCTGGAGAACAAAAATTGTCTGTCAATATACTGTCATTTAGAAAACAAGATTTGTTTCAACTATATATTAAACCAAGGAGGCAGAATTGAATTTAAAGAAAAAGCATATACTATTTCTAATTAATGTTTTTTTTTTAAGGATGGCTGTTAAAACGTTTCACAAAGGCGTTAAAAGTAAAATTGTTTATCAGGTAACATTGACATTTGTTTTTACCCAATTCGTCTATTTCCACGATTTTATTTGGCCCTCCATTTTTACATTGGCTGCAATTTCATTTTCGCGATTATTTGGAACAAAATTTCACTTTTTAAGACTGAGCTATGTCAAGGTCCCTATAATAAAAAATACCGTATTGTCTCCTATGAAATGTGATAAATAGTTAGTTAATTATTAACGTTTTTAATTTTTGGGAGTAAAATATTTTGCTTAATTAATGTACTTATTCTTCTTTTAATGTTGCGTGAACGAAGTCACGGGTAACAGCTAGTATTAAATAAATATGCTTACCTTTAAGTCACATTTATGGATACTTAGACATAAAAGGAAAAAAATATATGTCATATAAAGGAAAATAAACTTTGTTATAAACAATTTATGCCTAAAGTATATATATATATATATATATATATACTAGGGGGCCTACCCCCTGCGAGCTACGCTTGCCAACCCCCTCTCAGTCTTCGAGGCCTCTAAAATCATGACAGCGTGCTTTATTTTAAAAATATTGGTAAATCTGTAATTGGGTTGCCATGCTTTTAACATTTTAATGGGACATTTTTCGATTATCATGGCCTCATACACAGCTGTTGCGACAACTGACGACTGTTTTCGGGATTGATAAGTAAAATCAATTACTACTTGAAAACCAGCTTGTATAAAATGGTTAGGTTTAAATTTTGACTACCTCTCGGACTTTTATAACAACAATTTCTATTCTATTCTTCCTTTGCGTTTAAGGATGAGAAAAATTCCATCTGCTTGTGAATAACATTCAGATCCACGGTATTGAAAAATACTATGTTATAGACATTTTCAGTAACATGTTTTAATTTTCTCTCTATTTTAGTGCACCATCATGCATATTTTCATGTTATTTTAAATATGTAAATTATTTTTTTTAATTAATATGGATTTTCGAATTTTCTAATAATTATTTATCATACAAAATTAATTAAATATTTTGTGCATGCATGCCTGCATTTATTCGGCATCAATTGATGAGATATTTAAACAAATGTGCTATCCGCGGTAATTTTACACCATGTTCTGTCATTTGAATATTGTCCATAAGAAAATCGGGTACTTTTCCATTATAAGATACTTTGCTTTTAGGTTTGGCGTAATTCGAGCTTCAAAAAGGGATAGATTCGTTAATATACATAGATTTGTTTCCAAAAGTTATGAAAATAAACCCAATGAACTTTTGGTGCTTTTCTATTATAGGGGTCTTGACGCTTTTTTAAAAAGCTTGGCGGAAAAAACCAAGCAGGATAGAAAACCAAGCAGGATATTTTACTCTCTTTCCGTTCATTTGGGCAATTATTATTTTATATATTAGTTTCAAATATCCGAATTAATGACTTTATAAATTCGTTTAGTTAAATTTTACAAAAAAATAACAAAATGATATCAATAAATAATAATTACTATTAATAGTAATTATTAATAGTATTAATAGTACGTCATAGTATCCAAACAAAGGGAAATGTATGCAAGTGGATAATATGACGCAAAATAATCATTTACATAAATTTTACTTATGATTTTGGATAGCGTGGCACAGAAGATAAATCAATTTATTGAAATAAATACATTTCAATACATAATATAGGCTCAGTGAAAGTAATATATTTAAAAGTGTATTGAAAAATTGAAAGTATTGTTTGTATGTGTAAATATACTTTAGAAGACAAACCAAAAATAATTTAAATTGAATTTTAAATGAGTCCTATTAAATTCACGTCAAGGTGTCACTCAAATTTTGATATCATTTCTTTTAAAACCCATATTTTGAATTCATGAGAGATGTGAATGAAAAAGCATCAGCGAATAAGTTCTATATATTTTTTTCATATTAAGATAATAATTGCACCTGTGAATATATATAAAACTAAAAAGAAAATTATGATTTAAAAAAAATTATTAACATAGCGTCACTTAAATTTGATATCATTACTTTTAAGACCCATATTTAAAATTTATAGAGCCAAAACAAAGTGCTGCGTCACAACTTTTAACCCGTTAAGGGTTTTTGTACTGATATCATTACTTTTTTAAGGTTATTGATGAAAATGTCAATTAGTCAAAATTAAGCATAGGGTATAAATTAATCATTAGAATAAAATTTTAAAGAAATGCTAAAAAAGACCCTTTGGACCCCAATAAAAATATGAGGGTGGTGGCCCAGGGGGAGGAATCCAAGACTCAACTTTTAAATTATACAGCGAGAGAGTAACACAAGTAGAAGTATGAAAATGCATGGCAAAACCCGATTGTTCCATCTTCCACCGCCAGGGGGGGCACTCTGTTCTATACAAACATAGCTGAAATCTTTGAGGCTGTCGATTTGGAGTCGAATGAGCCATACCTCGTCGTGATAGGTCCCATAGAACCCGATAGGAAAGCGCCCCCTGGTGGTGAAACTTGGAACTAAAATCGATATATCCTGTCGATGAATCAAACTACATTGTGATGGGACCTATAGAAATAGAGTTAGCTACAAAATCTGTTAGTTCCACCTTTCACCACTAGAGGGCGCACTCTGTTCTATACAAACATAGCTCAAATGTTTGAGGCTGTCGATTTCAAGTCGAATAAGCCATACCTCGTCGTGATCGGGCCCATAGAATCCGAGATAGGAAAGCGCCCCCTGGTGGTGAAATTTGAAATTAAAATCGATATATCCTGTCGATGCCGAGTCGAATAAATTAAACTGTATTGTGATGGGGCACATAGCTACAAAATCCGTTAGTTCCATCTTCCACCGCCAGGGGGCGCACTCTGTTCTATACAAACATAGCTGAAATCTTTGAGGCTGTCGATTTGGAGTCGAATGAGCCATACCTCGTCGTGATCGGTCCCATAGAACCCGATAGGAAAGCGCCCCCTGGTGGTGAAACTTGGAACTAAAATCGATATATCCTGTCGATGAATCAAACTACATTGTGATGGGACCTATAGAAATAGAGTTAGCTACAAAATCTGTTAGTTCCACCTTCCACCACTAGAGGGCACACTCTGTTCTATACAAACATAGCTCAAATGTTTGAGGCTGTCGATTTCGAGTCGAATAAGACATACCTCGTCGTGATCGGGCCCATAGAATCCGAGATAGGAAAGCGCCCCCTGGTGGTGAAATTTGGAATTAAAATCGATATATCCTGTCGATGCCGAGTTGAATAAATTAAACTGCATTGTGATGTGACCCATAGCTACAAAAATCGTTAGTTCCATCTTCCACCACCAGGGGACGCACTCTGTTCTATACAAACAGCTGAAATCTTTGAGGCTGTCGATTTAGAGTCGAATGAGCCATACCTCGTCGTGATTGGGCCCATAGTACCCAAGAAAGGAAAGTGCCCACTGGTGGTGAATTTTGAACTAAAATCGATAAATCCTGTCGATGAATCAAACTACATTGTGATGGGACCCATAGAACTCGAGTTAGCTACAAAATCCGTTAGTTCCATCTTCCACCACTAGAGGGCGCACTCTGTTCTATACAAACATAGCTGAAATCTTTGAGGCTATCAATTTGGAGTCGAATGAGCCATACCTCGTCGTGATCGGGTCCATAGAACCCGAGATAGATAAGCGCCCCCTGGTAGTGAAACTTGGAATTAAAATCTATATATCCTGTCGATGCTGAGTCGAACCAAACTGCATTGTGATCGGACCCATAGAACTCGAGTTAGCTGCAAAATCCGTTAGTTCCATCTTCCACCATCAGGGGGCGCACTCTGTACTATGCAGACATAGCTGAAATCTTTGAGGCTGTGGATTTCAAGTCGAATAAGCCATACTGCGTGGTGATTGGGCACATAGAACCCAAGAGAGGAAAGCGGCCCCTGGTGGTGAATTTTGAAACTAAAATCAATATATCCTGTCGATGTCGAGTCGAATAAATTAAACTGTATTAGATACCAATTAATCTCGGAAAAAAATTGCAAATTTTGTCATTTGGCAGCGTAAAAATCATGAATTTCATCGATCGGCACAGAAAAAACATGTATTTTGTCGATAGGGGGAGAAAAGATCATAAATTTCGGCGAACAGGCGGATAAAAATCATGAATTTCATTTATTAGCGCATGAAAAACACAAATTTCATCAAACACTCGCATAAAAATTAAAAAATTCATTGATCGGGCATGAAAAAACATTAATTTCGTCAAGTTTGCACGTAAAAATCACAAATTTCATCAAACGGTAGCATAAAAATCACAAATTTCATCAAACGGTAGCATAAAAATCAAGAATTTTGGCAATCGGGTGATAAAATTTTTTTTTGTCAATCCGGCCCGTAAAAAGTATGAATTTTGTCGATGAGGTGCGTAAAAATTGTCGAGTCGAATGAATTAAACTGCATTAGATACCAATTAGTCTCTGAAAAAATTGCAAATTTCATTATTTTGCAGCATAAAAATCAGGAATTTCGTTGATCAATGTGCAAAAATCATGAATTTCATCGATCGGCACAAAAAAAAACATGAATTTTCTCTATAGGGGGAGAAAAGATTATAAATTTCGTCGAACAGGCGGGTAAAAATCATGAATTTCATTTATTAGCACATGAAAATCGCAAAATTCATCAAACGGTCGTTATGAAAATATAAAAATTCTATGATCGGGTATGAAAAAGTCATTAATTTCGTGAAGTTTGCACGTAAAAATCACAAATTTCATCAAACGGGTGCATAAAAATCAAGAATTTTGGAAATCGAGTGATAAAAATTTTTTTTGTCAATCCGGCCCGTAAAAAGTATGAATTTTGTCGATGAGGTGTGTAAAAATCGTCAAGTCGAATGAATTAAACTGCATTAGATACCAATTAGTCTCTGAAAAAATTGCAAATTTCATTATTTTGCAGCATAAAAATCATGAATATTGTTGATCAATGTGCAAAAATCATGAATTTCATCGATCGGCACAGAAAAAACATGAATTTTCTCGATAGGGGGAGAAAAGATTATAAATTTCGTCAAACAGGCAGGTAAAAATCATTAATTTCATTTATTAGCGCATGAAAAAACATTAATTTCGTCAAGTTTGCACGTAAAAATCACTTTCATCAAATGGGTGCATAAAAATCAAGAATTTTGGCAATCGGGTGATAAAAATTTTTTTTGTCAATCCGGCACGTAAAAAGTATGAATTTTTTCGATGAAGCGCGTAAAAATTGTCGAGTCGAATGAATTAAACTGCATTAGATACCAATTAGTCTCTGAAAAAATTGCAAATTTCATTATTTTGCAGCATAAAAATCAGGAATTTTGTTGATCAATGTGCAAAAATCATGAATTTCATCGATCAGCACAGAAAAAACATGAATTTTCTCGATAGGAGGAGAAAAGATCATAAATTTCGTCGAACAAGCAGGTAAAAATCATGAATTTCATTTATAAGCACATGAAAATCGCAAATTTCATCAAACGGTCGCATGAAAATAAAAAAATTCTTTGATCGGGTATGAAAAAATCATTAATTCCGTAAAGTTTGCACGTAAATATCACAAATTTTTTCAAACGGGTGCATAAAAATTAAGAATTTTGGCAATCGGGTGATAAAATTTTTTTTGTCAATCCGGCCCGTAAAAAGTATGAATTTTGTCGATGAGGTGCATAAAAATTGTCAAGTCGAATGAATTAAACTGCATTAGATACCAATTAGTCTGAAAAAATTGCAAATTTCGTCATTTTGCAGCATAAAAATCAGGAATTTCGTAGATCAATGTGCAAAAATCATGAATTTCATCGATCGGCACAGAAAAAACATGAATTTTCTGATAGGGGGAGAAAATATTATAAATTTCATCAAACAGGCCGGTAAAAATCATGAATTTCATTTATTAGCAAATGAAAAACGCAAATTTCATCAAACGCTTGCAGAAAAAAAAATTCGTTGATCGGGCATGATAAAACATTAATTTCGTTAAGTTTGCACGTAAAAAACCCAAATTTCATCAAACGGGTGCATAAAAATCAAGAATTTTGTCTATCGGGCGATAAAAAAATGTATTGTCAATCCGGTACATAAAAAGTACTAATTTTGTCGATGAGGTTAAAAATAAAGGTAATATGAGTCAAGGGGTCTAACCTTATGAGTCTCCTTATTTTCTTTCTTGTTCGGATGCAAACAATTCATATTTTTAATCTGCATTTGGTCGAAAAATGAATTATCTTTAATTTTAAAAACGAGAAATTCGTAATTACATGTATAAAATTCGATTGGTATTTATTATTGGTATTTATGATTTCAAAATTTTTAATAAGAAATTGTTTTTTTGCTAGTATACAGTGGGCAAAGTCTCTAGCCATGCCAACCAACCAAACGGTTGCTTAGGGATGTGCTTATGCTTATATCACTTATTCATATAGTTTAGCTTTGGCTTGCCTCTTATTAGTTTGTCTTGACTGCTAAATTTTTATATTTCACATTTCATAATTTTTATTGAAATACTTCAGGTAAGAATGCTTTTTAACTTGATTATTTCCTGTATTTATAATTTTTTGTTACTAACATTCTTATGTTTTAATGGGTGCAAAATTTAAGATTGGCGAAAAAGCTACTAAAAGGTTCTTTATTTCAATAAATTGTTTTATCTTTTGTGCCATGCTGTCGAAAATTGAAAGAAAAATTTATGTAAAGGTTTATTTTGCATCATAGTATCCAAACTAAGTGAAATGTATGCAAATGGATAGTATGATGCAAAAAAAAACATTTACATAAATTTTTCTTTGAATTTTCGACAGCATGGCCACAAAAGATAAATCAATTTATTGAAATAAATACATTTCAATGCATAATACAGGCTTATTGCAAGTGATATATTTAATGATGATTGTACTGAATTTTGTATTGAAAATGGAACATTTTAGTACATATTAATGGTTTAGCATAAAAAATAATTTATGTAGGTCATTCTAAAATTCTTATATAACAAAATCTGTAAAAATGAAGCTCTGTTTTGTCAGAATTCTGCAATTGTTAATTTTTTTTTAAACTAAATAAGCACTCCTTAGGTATTTTTAACTGTTTTTATTATTGGAAATGGTGCGGAAAAACAGAACAAAACAAACTTTAGTAAAATATTTTATGTAGTAATAGGGTGGGTTTTTTTAGGAAACATTTATTTAACTGCGTTTATTTATTTTTTTTTTAAGAGGACAGCCAAGGGTCGATGCATGCTTTACACTCACGCTAAAAAAAAAAAAATTAATCGGTTAAAAAAAAGAAAAAAGTCTCCAAACTTTGGGGACTGTTTTTTCTTTTATGGCAACCTGGCTATTAAGCTTGTATTTAGTAGCTTGGCGCAGTCTTGGAAATCGTGCCATCCAAACAGTCGCCAATCTTTTGTTTACATTTTAGCGTGAGTGTAACACATCTGTTCAGTTATTTTTCTTGGGGCCCATTTTGTGAAAAGTAAAGGTTACTTCGGGAGCATTTCCGTTCTCTGTTCCCCCCGCCAACTTGGATATTTTTTTCGCCAGTCTTGGCGAAAGCAGGGTGCTGTTGAGAGCTGGCGCCATCTAGTGTTTTTATTGCAAAATACGACATTTTTGGTTTGCGATTTTTTTTTCTCGTCGTAATGCATGCATGAACACTGGAACATGAATGAAAATAGATGATTTTTACCTATTTTCTTCCAAAAGTTCCAGAAATCATGCATGCATTACGGCGAAATAAAAAATCGTAAACCAAAAACATCGTTTTATCAATAAAAATAGTTTATCTAGCGCGAGGGTCTCTACGCACCTCTACCTACTTTTTAATAAAAAAATCAACAAACCGTTTGATTTTCTTCCACAGCTGAAAAAAAAAAAAAAAAAAAAAAAAAAGAAATTAATCTTATTTCATAAGGTCGGAGAAAACTCGACCTGCTATGAAATAATAATAAGAAAAAAATCATTTTCGTCACCGACCCAATGTAATATTAGGAATAAGAGTTGTTTTTTTTTTTGTTTTTTTTTTTTTCTAAAATAATAATATAGTTTTGAAATGTATGTGCTTTAAATTTAGAAAATAAAAATTTAAGAAATGTATGCTAATACTATATTAATAAAATAGATTAGCAGTTTCACACAGCTTTTTCGCCAATCTTAAATTTTGCACGCATTAAAACATAAGAATGTTAGTAACAAAAAATTATTATAAATACAGGAAATAATCAAGTTAAAAAGCATTCTTACCTGAAGTATTGATATAAAAATTATAAAATGTGAAATTTTAGCTGTCGAGACAAACTAATAAATAAGAGCCAAGCCAAAGACAAACTAATAATAAGTAATAACAGCTAAGCCAAAGCTAAACTACTGTGGCTAAACTATCAGTCAGATAATCAACCGATTGGTTGGTTGGCATGGCTAGAGACTTTGCCCACTGTATACTAGCAAAAAAACAATTTCTTATTAAAAATTTTGAAATCATAAATATCAATAATAAATACAATCTAATTTTATACATGTAATTACGAATTTCTCGTTTTTAAAATTAAAGATAATTCATTTTTCTACCAAATGCAGATTAAAAATATGAATTATTTGCAACCGAACAAGAAAGAAAAAAAATTTAACCATAATTTAATTTAAAACATATTTTGGAATGTATAATAAACTGTTTTCATATTAAAAAAAAAAAATCTAAATAGTTCTTCAGCCACATATGATTGCGAAATCGCCTTTAACTATAACCGTGATACCCATGAACATCCTGACCGCGCAGGAATAAAAAAGGGTGAAAAGGCCGAATATCTTTAATGTTAGTCTACCAGAAAAAGCATAAGAAAAGAGTCCGATTTTGAAGCTGGATTATATAAAAAACAAGAGTTTTCCTACGTTAGCTCAAAATCTTACTCTCTTCATCTAAAAGCGATTAATATAATATATTAATTTAAAAAAAAATCGTTCGATCCATTTTCGAGATAACACCTTTGTGCCCATTACACCATTACATTTTCCATTTTCGCTTAAAAATTGGTTTCCAGATCTCAAAATCTACTGCATGTAGAAATCTATAAATTTCAGGATAGAGTTAGGCCATAGATATAAGACTAATGTGAAAAAATCGAAACGGTATGCCTCATATTTACTGAGATATTAAATGTCGGCGTTTCGATTTTCCTTTGATGTCCTGCTAGCTGTATATATGAGAGTGACGGAATCTTCGGTTTTGGGCTTACGGTTTTCGGTTTTTCGCTGCGTCACTCAAGAGACTACCGTCTCTTATGATGATGCTTCACTATTTCAAACTTAATTATATTTATATATATTACTGAAGTGCAGTATAAATTGGTCACCGAAAAGTATTGTATGCTTTGCGTTTCTCGTACATCTACAGGGACACACAAAATAATTCGCTTACAGTCTTGGTGCAATAATTACAGCATATGTGTGATAAGTGTGTTTTCAACATTTAACATGACCCTTTAAGTCACATGACCTCATTACCATTGAGATACAGTGGTCTTTTTTGAAACATAGTGTCTGCAGTCGATATCCTCCACCAACACCAACATATCTACGTGAACTTTTAAAATATCTTCATGAAGAAAGGTATTACTGACATCCATTATCCGGAATGTGAAGAATTTAATACCAACACGAATTCAGACTTTGTGACATGTATGTGTCACGTACCAGATGTAGAGCTAATCCTTATTAATAAAGATTTCTTTTCTGTGCGGTTTTATGCCTTGTCACCATTTTAAGGGTATTTCTTGATAGACTGAACAAAATAATATGGATCTATTTGAAAAGCTTCTCAGATACGAATTTCCAATCGATGTGACATATTGAAAAGAATAAATAAGATATTTGTTTTACAGAATTTATTTTATTGAATTAAGAGGAGAAAAATAAGGGTTTTTAAATTAACATAAAAAGTTAAAACATTGAATTATATGTTTATGAATGCTTAATAAGTGAAAAATGTAAACACTTATTTTTGCATAAATATCGTGAAAAATTTCAAGAAATGTATCTGAAATCTTTGACAGTGCGATTCCCATGACTGATTTTGAGAGAATGGAGAATCATTAAAAATGCAAAATCAATTATCGGTGTTTGCTATACTGTTTCCGTTTAAGAAGAAAATGTACTACAATAAGTCCTGTCAAATCTGAACATATCTATAAGGGAAACCTGTCTACAAATGAAGCCTGTTTTAAATGAAAAATTTTCACGGTACATATGGAAAGAAGGCCTGCTAACTTATCTAAAATTATATTTACTTTCTTTTTTAACAGATTCTGCGTTATCTCTCTATATTAAAAAAAAGTAACCACCGCCGCAGCCGCTGTCAATGAATATTTTGTGCCTTGAAATCTTTCTAGACTAATATCCAAAAAAATTTTGCATATCAAAATGTGAAAAATGGTAGTTTTATAAAGAAATATTCGATAAACACGCTGAAGCAAACAGTTTTTAAATCGAAGAATTATTTTAAGAGATATTTAATATTAAAGTTGGTCAAAATAATTGTCATAAAAGTTTTATAGGAACGAAAACTATGCACAGGAATTTAACCAATAATTTACAAGGATATAGTTGACAAGTTTGCGGTGTGCAGAACTGTAATTATTTTTTTAATTTGGGTAATATTTTCGGGTTATATTTCAATTTTTAATTCAAAGTTTTCATTATTTTAATGAAGATTTATATCATATTTCATAAAATCCATTATTTGAATTGTTGCCAATTTGAAAAATAACGCACATAATAATATTACCTTTCAATTAAGAAATGTATTTACACGTGACTATTAAAAACAGAAATAAAACTTTAAAATAATAATGTAATGATCACGGGTTAAAAGCGGGGTTAAAAATATGTAATAAAAAATATACTTGCGCGTGAATATTAAAAAGGGAAATAATTAAATTATTAAGCGTTTTCAAAGCATTAAGTAGGGTAGCTTACGTCATATTTAAAATGCTCAAATAACAGTATTTCCAAACAGTTTCAATTAAAAAATATATTTACACGATATATTAATTTATTTCGACAAATTTTTACCTATTATTGAAAGTTTTAAAACAGCGTAAATAATAATATTACCTCTCAATTAAAACTATATTTTTGCGTTTAATAATTACCTTTAAAATACCGAAATAACTAAAAAATTGTTAAAATATCATTAACATTATGGTACTTCTCTATTATCCCGTCGACCACTTTTCATAACAAAACACTATCGCCAAACTATAGGATTTAACACGAAAAATGCATGATCGTGGCGTCACATTCACTTGACGTCAGAGGCATTACATGTGATTGCATCAAGTGGTTTTTAATTCGACATATACATATATTTTCCATTATGTTTTATTGATTTATTAATTATGTCATTAATTAAAATAATAATTGCATCCTTAAACGGCAGTACCATGATATTAAAAAGAAAAGGCTTTGAAAAATGTTGCGATGAACAGTTACATACAATACATCAGTTTCAACTGACGTCACAAACATTTATTCACCAGCCGAGAGGGATAATTAAGAAAAATAATGTAAATAAATATATAAATTATTTTTTTTTTCTGTTTTCATTCATATATTGTAAATTTTATTGTTGAAACTTGCTGATAGTTGACTCTTTGGTGAGTGGGGTTTTTTCGAATTTCCTGTATTGTGTTTGTTTATTTATTTATTTATTTATTTATTTATTTTGAGATTCCAATAGAAAAATTCTTCTATTTGTTTATTTGGCTTTACAATTTGGCGATAGCTTCTTCTTCTTCTTTTTTTTATTGAAAATTGATCGGCGGTATAATGGAGAAGTACCAAAAAGACAAATAAACATTGAATTAAAAATCCCTTGATGAAATAACTAATACATGTAACGCATCCGATGTCAACTGAATGCGACGCAACGCCACGATCATGCACTTTTGTAGTTAAATCATATATTTTGGCGACAGTTCTTTTCTTTATAGAAAGCAGTCGACGGGATAATGGAAAAATAACCAATTTTCTATAGCATCGTTATAAAATTCTTCGATGCAGCGACATTGTTTACATAGCCATTTTACACAAGTTGATTTTTAAATGTTTAATTGATTTTATTTAATCAATCAAGAAAATAGTTTTTAGCTGTTTTGACAGCTGACTAGGGACTTTGACTGGGGACCTTAAAATTCCCCAGTCAAAGGAAAATGAGTGGAAACCCGGTTACAGCAGATCGCCACTGGTTGTTTAATTATAATACAATCTTCCGTAATCATTTTAGAGTTGATCAAATCAGGGTGTTTTTAAAGTTTGCGGTGTCAGAACGGGGGTTGGCGAGCATAGCTCGTAGGAGGCAGAGCCCCCTAGTATTTAAAAAATTGAAAATGTATTACGAATTTACTGAATAAATTTTTATATTTGCCAAGTCAAAAGGAATTTATAATTTTTTCGGAGGGGGTATTCCCCTATATATCTCTGCCCCCACCCTCAGCGAGTACCCTGATATTTGATAAAATGTATTTTTTTTATTATTTTCATGCGTTGCCTGCCTTGAAAATAAATGACCAAAGTCCATCAAATATGTATTTAGGAAAGATTGAAAAAATAAATCATATGCAAGAGCTTGTAGTTTAACATTAAAATCTGTACACACTTATTTGTACTGGATGTTTCAAAAGTCAGGGACGAAAGTAAAATTCTGTAAAAGGAAATATAAAGTTCTCAGTGACTTGCGGTTTCAGATTATTATTCACCATAATACAAGATTGTGTATAGCATGAAAAAGATATAGTTCAAAATATCACATATTAAATTTCCATGGTATTACCTAGAGACGTGTCTTTTATTCTTTCAATTTTGAACTAATTATTTTTTTATTCCATACAAAATTCCGTATGAGAGAGATTATTAATCTGAAAACTTGAAATATGTTCGATTTTTAGACCTTTTTTGACACTTTCTATTTAACTGTTAGCTTTTGAAACGCTCTGTATATTGATGGATATTTACTGAATGGAAAAATTAAATAATTTGTTCTACTTTTAGAAAACAATCCACTAATTTCCTAAGCTACTGAAGGTCCGATATATACATTGTTATTTTGGCACTATAAACAACTTTTAGTTCAATTTGAACCTAGTTTTACTTTTAGGATACATAATTGATTTTATGTTTAATATTTTAAGATAAATACTTTAACAATTTATTTCTAAGAAATCAAATACAATATTTTAAAGAGGGCAGTGTAAGCCATTATTTGAGTTTGAAAGAATAAATGTATGTCTCTAAACTAAAATAAGAATGGAAATGGAAGAAAAAGTATCGCTAGGAATAAAAAAAGAAGAGAAAATATCAATTTGAAACAAAGGACAATTTAAAACTTTTTTTCCTATTTTTCTTGGGTAATTTGTTCAGCTTAAAAGTCATCTATTTCTATACGATCTCTATAAAATTGATCCCGATCTCTCATATTAGGATTTTCGGGAAAAGTTGATTTTTCAAAGATATGTTTCTGTAACGCAGTTCAGTGAACACGATTCAGAGTATGCAATTGAATCTGTGGTACAGTCAATTCGAATGGAGCGGATACATTTTATAGGTAGATTTGAAATTGAAACTTTGAGTATTTTCTAAGATTTTTTTTCTGTGTTTCTTTAGTTGTAAACCATTTGGGGGATTTCTTGATATTTATCCTACAAGATATTATATATTTCTTATAGATTTACTACAGAAAACATCATAATGATGTCTGCTGCCACTAATTATGAAAATAAAATCATTGGCAGTTTGAGTTTTATAAAATAAATAATAATAATTTTTTCAAAGACTGAAATGTTTTCTCATAAACTGTTCAACAAGGAATCAGACTGATTCTGGAATCGATTTTTATTGAATATTTAAATAATGGTGTCTTATATAGATTGCACAACATGACAAAAAATATTGAAAAACATGTAAAATAGCTGTTTATAATTAAATATTTTGATTTTATAGCTCCGAAATTACATAAAAATTGCAATAAAATGGCTCGTATGCAAAATACGTTAACTAAAATCAAAATCGGGATATTTTATTCCGTAATATTTTATATTGACAGAAATCTTCTTCAGGTAATGAATCACTCTTCACTGCAAAAAAATAATTGTTGATTTTACAGTATAATACTGGCACCCCAGCTGCCAGTATTATACCGTAAAATTAACAGTAATAAACAGTAAAATAAGCAGTCATACACTGCCGCGCATGCGTGGTAGTGTATGACTGCTTATTTTACTGTTTATTACTGTTAATTTTACGGTATAATACTGGCAGCTGGGGTGCCAGTATTATACTGTAAAATCAACAATTATTTTTTGCAGTGTTGTAACTATAACTGTTCTATTTAGAAAGTTTTACCAGGTATCATACAGAAAAATGTTCAAAATATACTATGATTCAAAATTTACAGTAGAAAATGAAGTAAAATAACGTAAGTATAATAATACTAATTGTTCATTATCTAATCTACAGTTTAGGGTATTTCCCGTAGTTCTGTAATCTTACATACATATATTTTTTTCGTTAAAGCGAAATGATAAAAATTAGATTTTGAAACGAAGCAAAATTTATGTAATTTATCTAAATATCCTTCAAGGTGTCCCAAACTGGTCTGAACGTTTATTATTATTCAGTAAATAGTAAAGAATGACAGCTATTGAAGGTAATGTTGCAGGAGAGTAATTTGAGAAGTCAGGAATTTCCGTATAGTACTTCCTTGTTTAATTCCAAATATCACAGACCGCACTGCGTTGTTCCAAACTGCAATGCTGTACAAAGTATTTTTGGCGCTTCAACAGCTAAAAAGAATGAAAGTTAAAAGTTGAGGGAATTTTTATTCATTAGGTTGAGCGTTCTAATATTTGAAGCGCTATTTGTGGTTGTTATTTGGAATTAAATCACTAACGCTTAGTAAAGAAATTCCTTAGTAATTCTTAGACATGAATGGAAGTTAAAAGAAGTTTGATTTTGATCCATTTTTATTCATTAGATTAAGCGCTGTAACATTTGAAGTCAGCGCCCTCTATGATTGATATTTGGAACTAAAACAATGAAGCTTGATATAGAAATTCTCAATAAGTTCCTTATTAAATTTAGTAAAGCTTGAAAGTTATAACTAAGTATGTTTTGATTGTTTTTTATTTATTAGATTGAGCGTTCTAAAATTTGAAAGAAGAGACATATAGTGTTGATATTTGAAAATAAAACAACAAAGTTTAGTAAAGCAATTCCTGACTTTGCTCTCTAATTTACGGCAAAAATAATTTCAGTAGCTGTCATCGTTTACTTGTTATTGGATATTAAACTAGATTGAAATATCATGCGTCAAGCACAGATTATGAAACGCTTTCCAAAACATGAGAAAACTGTAACGAAACTTCACCGTTAAATAAGGTGAAAGAAGATATGTAAGTACACAGTATAGGGAACATATAACACATTTAAAAGTCCAGTTTTAGCAATTAGCTACCATAGTAAAGTATGCAGTCGAATTATTATGTGTTGTCCTGTATATGATCTACAGATTGGGATATATACTACATAACATGATAAAATTTAGTTCATTTAGAAAACTCACATTTAACAATTTTCATCAATAGATGGAAATGCACTCGAAATCTTTTGTACAGCACTGTATATTATCTGGAATATTTTTTACACACCCTATATTAAGCTAAACTTTAATTCGGGTAAAAAATTCATAAGTCAACTTAAAACAAACTTCCAGCAATTACCAACCATAAACGACAATGTACTGTGTTCTTTGAGAAGCCCTGTACATGAAGTTATTTATTTTCCGCAAACTTCTATAAGTCTACTAATTATAGTTCAGCAGGAAAATACGTTACATAAGCAACCCTAAGCTATTCACTCCCACAGTCTCAAATACTTACGAGTTCCCTTGTGTACCCCTGTGTAGGAACAACCAAATGTAAACACACCACGTACAATGCAAAAATTTAGACAAACTTAAAAACGCAAACCGATGTTGAAAACGCACTTATCACATATAGACTGTAAATTATTGCACGTACTGTAACGGATGTCTTTTGTGTGTCCCTGTAAATGAACGACATATGCAATGCACACCATACTTTTAAGTGAGTAATTTATAGTGCACCTTAGTAATGCGTATAAATTTCATTATGTGTGAAATAGTGAAACATCATTAAATTTCGCTGCAAACGAGTTTTCCTCTCGTAGAACAATGCGCAACAGAATTCTTTTTTTTGAAACTGTAAATAAATAATAAATGCTTTACACCCCATATTCTGCAAAAAGCACGTTTCAGTGCTCTTCATAATTGTATACCACTTTCATCATGTTTCAAATGGCGTAGCATCATCAAATTACATTTGAAACGATTTTTTCCCATTGACTGTAATGTAACGGAATATTTTTGACTGTCCCTGTAAAAATACTATAAGTGTTTCATACTTCATTTTCAATAGGGATCATGCTACAATAAGTGGCAATAACATACAAAAATTTCGGGGCAATCCCAGTATATTTACGTGAGTTAGAGCACGGCAAGACGGCCAGATAAACGGAAGTCATAAATACTTTTCTACTAGGTTGGAAAGTGTTAAAAAGTCATTTCATTTTTCCCGCTGTTTCTAATTACTATTAATTGTTCAAATGCTTGTTAACTTTAAATTTTGAGAAATACTAGAAAAATAACTTAAACTAATCTAGAAAGCTACAAAATCCGGTTTTAATGCTAGTAGGGAAAAAGAGAAATATTTTTTACCAAAATTCTGTTAATTAAGGTATTCGGATAACTTTAATCACAAGAATTATTTTGCTTTCAAATTTGTTTTTTCAAAAATTTTCGAGTAAAACTTTACAGAATATACAATTGCTTATATGTAAAATTTGCTTAAATGACATTTTTAAAGACTACAGAGTATTTTAGTGATTGTGAATAAATAAATTAGGAAATATATTCTTCTTCCGTGCAAATTTAAATTTAACAAAATTTCAAAGATTAGTTGCATAAAAAGTATGATTTTTATCTGTAGGCGAACAAGTATACATATATTAAGAACCTTGTAAGAATACATTCTTTCAATTAACTCTTTGACATACATTATTTTATTATAAATGAGTTTACTTTAATATCAAATAGATTAAAGAGAATTTATAAATAGTTATTAAAGAGAAAAAATATTAAAGAGAATTTATAAATAGTTATTAAAGAGAAAAAATATTAAAGAGAATTTATAAATAGTTATTAAAGAGAAAAAATATTAAAGAGAATTTATAAATAGTTATTAAAGAGAAAAAATATTAAAGATAATTTATAAATAGTTATTAAAGAGAAAAAATATTAAAGAGAATTTATAAATAGTTATTAAAGAGAAAAAATATTAAAGATAATTTATAAATAGTTTTTACAATACAACGGATAAATTATATTTTAAATATAACAGATTATTGAATACGGCTATTTGATCAACACGAAAACATAAAATATATTTGAAATAGAAATTTTAAATTGTACTTTACTTAATCTTTCAAATTTATTTCTTCCTTTTTTTGAAGGCTTCTCTGTGAAAGTAAATACCCTCTTTTTTTGTCTTAATATGACAACTTCCTTTCAACTTTTCTGACAGAATAAGCTCGTTACCGAAGCAAAACTTTCTACAACTTCAACAGTTAATCTGTTTCTTGTTTGACATTTATAACTCCAACTCAGTAATTCTGTTTCACTACATTGTTCCTAAAGATAAAATGTAACAACGCCCACCAGAAAAGAGAACAGCCTATTTTGCAGAGATATTATCTTTTAAATGTAATATTCATAGAATTGTGTTGTTTCATCTACACGAAAACTTTATAAATATTTTAATTGCAAAAGTCAAATTCCACACGACTTAAACTTTAAAACGTATTTCTCAGCTTCCTTTGAAGATTTCTCTATGAGTATAAGTAATTTTAAATTGTCTATAAAGATTACAGCAGCTTCTTGTTCGCATGTATGAAAACTTAAAATAAAATAAAATAACCTGATTATCAAAGTAGAACTATCTACAATTGTATAGGTTAATCTGCTTCTTGTTTAACATTTATAGCCTAGTTCAAAAAGCTTGCCTCAAGACCAGTGACATCTGGTAGCGAAAATTTGTGGGGGTACTGGTTTAGAAATTTGTGGGGATACTGGTTTAGAAAATTGTTAGCGATTACTTAAATATTGGGGGAAAAAACTTGTACTAATACAAATATTACCATTAGAAGGGACTTTTCTAGACTCATAAAATTACGAATTTTCTAAGATCTTTAAAACAAAATATCTGCATAAAAACTAAAAGTTTTGAAAAAAAATTGCTGAATCATAAAATAAATGAAAAAATATAAGATTTAAAAGGCAGTTTTAAACACCAATTATGAAAGGAATATAAAAGCACTAGATACAAATATTTGCACATCTAGTTTCTTTTATTTTTGTTTTACACTGATATTTCAAAATAAACATTCAATATTATATATAAAGGTTTTAATATGACGATTTTTTTTCATAAATAAATTATTAGATCACAGCCTCAAACCAATATACAAAATTTCACTAAGTAGATACTGTGCTACGCCTTAAAAATTATCATAATACCATAGAATTTTCCACAGCTCTAGCAAAAAAAAAATCATGAAATATTTTAACTGCGAAAACGACAATACTATGTTGCTAAAGTTTTGCTTATCCTTACACTCTCAAAAAATCCGTGAATTGAACGAATTTCTCCATTGAATATATGTATTTAAAACACGAAAATTTTCCGCTTTGTTTTGCCCATTTACTTCCAAAACACAGACAATTTTCCAATATAACGAAAAAATTGCCTAAATCTCAAATTTAAAGCTACATTCTTGTCAAATTACAGGTTTTTTCCAGCAACTGTGCTTTTTAGCACTTTTTCGTATTAGAAACGGAATTTTTACGTGTGTTCTTTTCTTCTCAAAACACGAAAATTAACAAACCTAGGCTTAAAATTTCCTTAACTTCTCCAGTGAATAGATAGAAATTTCTTCAAATAGCAGAAAAATATATTCCAATCATAAGGATGTTTCGGCAATTTGTTGCGTGTGCTTTTTACGTTTTATTTATTTATTTATTTTCCTTGAGTGTGAGTACATGTGCACGGACTAAACTATGAGTAGAGAAGAAATGGGGCTCCGACCCCAGGAGGAGCTCGGAGCCGGAGGAGGGAGGAGGGCTCCTCCTCCCGAAGTGCCCTCCTCCTCCTCCTCCCGAAGTGCCCTCCTCCTCCCAAAGTGCAGCACCTCCTCCCGAAGTGCCCTCCTCCACCACCTAAGATAAGGGGATTAATTAAGGATTAGTGTTAATTAATTTTAATTAGGGAACTTAGAAATTTTTTTGAAGCAATTTTTTTTTTTTTTTTTTTTTTTCGCGGAGAATTTCCTACTAGAATACGAGGTGTGTTTCAAGGGATTTATTTTAGCGAATTAGAAATTTAATTAATTTTAATTGGGAAACTTAGACATTTTTCGAAGCAATTTTTTTTTTCAACGAGAGTATGCAGTTTGATTATGAGTGTATGCAGTAGAAGTGAATGATTAATTAAAAATATTAATTAAAAATAGTAATTAATTAATTTTAATTGCAGAACTTAAAAATTTTCGCGAGATTTTTTTTTTTTTTTTTTTTTTTTTTTTTTTTTTTTTTTTTTTTTAACGAGAGTAGGGTATTCGATATACACGTTAGTGGAGAATTTTAAAAGTCAATAATGGTTTAATTAAAAAGGGTCATTCATTAATTTTAATCGGGGAACTTAGAAGTTTTTTTTAAAACTAGAATAGGCTATTCAATATATATGTTAGAAATAATGATTCATGCATTAAAAAAGGTATTAAGATTTTTTCTTTTAAACCAAAAATAGAATTTAGAGTTAAAAATAGAATTTTTAGTTTTAAAAATTGCCAAAAAATAGAATTTTTAGTTTTAAAAGTCGCCAAAAGTAGGATTTTCAGCTGAAAGTAATCTAAGATATAAACTCTCAACTGAAACGAATTTTACCTTAAGGTGTGAGCTTTTAGCTAGAAGTGACCTAGAGTCAAAACTTCCTGGTCCCAGGAATCACCACGGGGAGGTAGATCACACAATCGATTCCCAAAAATTTGTTTGGAAGATTTTGATATCTTCCTTTTTTTTTTCTAAAGATTTTAGATTTTTTTTTTTTTTTTTTTTTTTTTTTTTTTTTAACTATCTTGGAATTTTATAATGTCCGTAAGCTAGGCTACTTACTCCATCTTCTAGCAGGTAACGTTTGTCGTCAAAGGGTGACAAACACTTTTTATTTTGTTTAAGGGTGTAAAGTATGTGTGATTGCTGCCCTATTCTTGACTGTTCTTCAAAGGTAGTAGCTTGTCTTTCCAAACATTTCACATAATCTTCATGTTTCAATTTATTTTTAACTATAGATGTTGAGACCCCCTTGGCTCGCTTTTTTTCTTCTTTGGAGGATTTAATCGAATACATTTTCGACTTTAAACCTACAAACTGATGAATAGGCACACCATTTAATTCGTCTTTAAATTTCCCCAAGACTTTCTTATTCGTGTTAGAATAAAGGGGGTGTTCTTGGGGGTAATCTGAAAAATCAAATCGCGACCTATTGAGAGACATCTCATTTTGTAGGTTTTCAGTCGTGATGAGATAGGTTAAAGAATCAGTATCCGTGAAAAGCAGAATTGAACGATTTCCAGGATAAATTGGTTTGATAAATTTATAATGGAATTCGTACATGAGCACCTTTGATAGCTCTAGTATCGAAAACCCGACGTAAATAGGCCGGTTCATCAAGATACTGGGCTTCTGCCTTTCAACAGCTACGAGATTCTCATCGAATATCTTGAAGTTTTTGAAGTAGGGAGAGGTGACTAGTTTCTCACATCTTCTTTCTTGGTTAGATAACTCTATATTTCGCCTCTTTCTCAGATTTTCGATGCACTTGCCATAAATGCTGTTATTTAGTAATTTGAAGAAATCCTTCTCAAAGGCACTAGTTGCTTGCTTGCGTTTTTCCGTGTTAAATTCGATATATTGTTTGAGCCAAGGGGACTGTTGGAACTGGAGAACTCTGTGAATTTTCGTTAGCTTTAACCCCAATTCAATGTATAATTTAACGTTTCTATAATGAGAAATATATTTGACTTTTCTCATCAAGTTGGGGATGAGTTTCGGAGTACCTCTGAACCCCTTCTGTAGAAGATTCTTTGCGTAATCAGACAGCATTTCTTCCTGTACAGTGAGTCTTTGCGGGGCAAGAGGATAGTCGTTATGGTCATCGTGAAGGGATTCAGGGTACTCAAAGTCCACCTCGAAAATGTAACCAGTACTTGAGTCATCTTGTATCTGTAATATGCTTTCTTCTGTGAAGTTGGAGCCATCACACCACTCGAACCCTCCATGGGGCATATACTGGGACATCGCCCAACCGTAAAGATTGTTGGCATCCCAGTACATGATATGGGATGTTTCTTCACTGGGGACGTGATTTGGAACATCTTTATTATTGGCGGTCGCAAACCTGTGGGAGATCTGCGACACACCCCCGCGTACGCCTTCTTCGATAAACAGCAGCATGTCCACATCGGTCAATAATTCCAACTCCACCTCAGTCATTTTCAAACAGGCCTGCCAAGACAAGCCTGGTGAAGTGACGAGGTGGGATGGGTCAATATTATAATATTGACTGCAGAGACGTCTAAAATTTTCGAATACATCGGCTAGTAGAAGCACATCGGTCTTTAAATATAGATCGTGATATTCCCCGAGATTGTTTATTCTGAAAGTACTCCATATATTTTTCGCATGTGCATAGTCTGATTCTGTGATATCTTGATTCGATAATGTGTTGTGGAAATCAGAGGGTGGAGGAAGCTGGGTTTCTTGAAATTTTTTTAACGAATTCATATATTCGTAGGGATAAATACCTTTGCGACATAGTAGTTCAGTCCTTGTATTTTGAGCAAAGTTTTCTCTTAATATATTAAAGTCGCACTGTTTCAGATTTGATGTTAATTTGTCCAAGGAGGCCGGTAGGAAGAGCAGTGAGTCAAGGAATGAGAATTGAATAGAGGAATGATATTCTTGTAATTTGAATGTGATGTAGTCTTCTAAATTGGCAGCCGAGACCCCTTCATAAAATTTTAAAATAGATTTTGTCATGCATTACAGTAAAATATATGAATAATCACATTTTAGAATATACAGTGTATTATGCTAATGAAGGTCCACACAATAGATAGGTGTTTGAATAGATTCATTTAGAGAGTTTCAAAAATAAATCGTTTAGCAACCAAATAACATATGGAAAACTCTTAGGTTAAAATCATTTAGAAAGGAAAATAATCTTATAAAAAAATAGAGAATGATACTAAACAGTTTTTCAACTTACTTGAGTTTGAATTTTTGAATTCATCGTTTATTACTTTTTCACAAAGATTAATAATGTAGAATGCTTGGAGCGCTAATTATAACGTACAGTCTCTAGGACAACTACTATAAGAATGAATCCACCTCAGCGCGCTTATCTATTTAATCAGATAAGAGAATCTTATCTATGACCTCATCGGTTTTTCCCAAGTATGTCGTCATGGGATTTCCCACAATGAGTCATTACAAGATATCGCTACTAATTAATGAAGATTGTTGAATTAGAATACTTAACGAGTTGAAAAAAATGTGAATACTGTTTTAAATATTCAAGTAAAAACTTTAAATAAAAAGTGTCTATTTTAAATATTCATGGCTGACATTATAAACTAACTTTGCATTATTCTAATGAAGGTCCACACATTGGATTAAAAATTTATAATAATAAGAAAAACTGTTTCAAATAACTTTTTCCCTACTACATATAAATTTTATAATAAACACATTTACTTGTGAGAAGTATTAAAATGTATATAAAATTCTTTTTAAACTAACAATTTAAAAATATAGAGTCCTAAAAGTTTTCCATATAAATAATATCATTTCACAAAACTTTTAAAAATATTGAGAGATATTTGCACAGAATAAAATCATTTCGATATATATTTCCAAATTATTTAGAACTAATACATTATACTGGTATGAAAATAAATTACAAGTAGCATTATTAAGATATATACACTACTAAGGTGAAATATTTTAAATATACATTAAAAATAGTTTAAATAGGCATTAAAAAATAGTTACCCTTAATATAATCATTGCTATACTTAATCAATCTTATATTTCAAAAAATTATACTCCTGTCTCGTAAATAAAACCTTTATAATTTTAGAATATACTGGACCCCTTCATAAAATTTTAGTTTAGTTAAGTATCTCTATTTAATATACCCCTCGGGTAAAAATTATTCATGATTTACGGCAGGTAAAATATCACAGCTTAGAATAGTAATTTTAGAATCTACGGAACCCCTTCATAAAATTTTAAAATAGATTTTATCATGCATTACAGTAAAATATAGGAATAATCACATTTTAGAATATACGGATCCCCTTAATAAAAATTTGAAAAATAGATTTTATCATGTTTTACAGTACAATATATGAATAATCACAGCTTAGAATAGTAATTTTAGAATATACAGAACCCTTCATAAAGTCTTAGTTTAGTTAAGTAACTCTATTTAATATACCCCTCGGGTAAAAATCATTCCTGTTTTAGGCTAAGTCATTTCACAAATTATTTAATAAATTTGCTGAATTAAAATTAGTTTTGAAAGTACATTATATAATAAAAAAATATATATTAAAATTCACTTACTTCATCATCATCAAAGTTTAAAGACATTTGCTGTTGGTTAGATGTATCCATATTATCAGTTCAGAAACTCAAACACACGCACACAAGTAGAAAAATAAATCCAAGAGCTAAGGTTTGTAACGCTACAAGAAACGAAATCTAGAACAGACTAAAGTTTACCCCGAAAGATCTTGCTAATATACAACGCATATGATTCATAGATAAGAGGATCTGATAAGGGCGAAGTCGATTAGTGATAGGAATCATTCATAGGAAAACCCCTTAGCGATTACTCATGACAGATACGTTGTAATAAGAAATTTTAACTCATGCACAATTAACCTTATTTAATTTTCCTAAATAATTGTCATTAATTTTAATTGTAGAACTTAGACTTTTTTTGTGATATTTTTTTTTTTTTTTCCCACATAAAATATTTCCCTTTGTAAAGTTTCAATCAAGTGAAGAATGTTTCAGTGCTTTTTTAACCGATACTATTTTAAGATAGTTCTTAACGCGAAAAATTCTAACACATTTGTGAACAAATATTAAATTTAAAAATGCATCAGAAAATATGTTTTTTTTTTTTTTTTTTTTTTTTTTTTTTTTTTTTTTTTTTTTAGAACAATCTTAAAACATTTTTTCTTAGTTCAAAACTACTTTTCATGACTGTTTTCTACATATCTCAAATCTGAAAAAAAGAAACACTTAAAGATATGAAATAATCACATAGAAATTATTTAGGGAAAAAAAATATTTTTATTCAAGCAAATGTTACAAACATTTTGTAGTTTTAAAAGACTTCATGGGAGTTTACAAACACAGTTTCTAAATAGTTTACATAAAAGTTTGAATTCAAAGTATCAAAAAATGCAGGTGTATAGTGACAAAGACAGTTTGCTGTGAGATTCTTCACAAACTGATAGACATTAAAATTTAATAATGCACTATCTCTATACAGAACAAATTTTTCTCTTAATGAAGTATTTAAGCAGTCATGGTCTAATTGCGATAACTGGCTAATGGTGCAGGCATAACAAGTATATACTTGATTAAGAGATCTTTCTTGGTCAAAACAAGAAAGGAAATGCTTCTTCGCACTATCCTCATTAGTGTGTGTCTGAATACACTTTTTTGATTTTCGTAATACAGACATAGGAATCGCTTTTACAAGAAGCATATCAATCATGCAGTCGGTAATTTCAGGAATTGCTTCACGTAATTTTAAAAATTGATCTATAGATAAACGTATTCCTTCTGGTTTAAAATGAAAGCTATGTTGGTTAGCCTTGAAAATCTGTTGTAATATGCAATGTCCTTCATCGGAAAATGCTGTTAAAAGTTGATTATTGGACACGTAACTGTCTTTCACAGAATAAAAGTTGAACTTGATCATATTTTGTTGGAAATGATCATACGTTAAAGGTGTCATTACAATGCCATTTTTGGTTGGAAATAATTCGCCGCGTGCACCTTCTTTAAAAATTCTTATATGCAGTTTCAAATTACAGTTTTTATCCATTTCAATTTGAGCACAGGTATTCCATTCAAGATTCCAAGGAATTGAGAAATATCCATCTGATTCATGAAATGTATGTGTAGGCAGTTTCTCTTGAGGTCTGTTTAATGGTGAAGCATATTTAGGTGGAGCATAGTCAGGGGATACAGCAAACAAGTCTAAATTCAGTTCAGGATCATTCATCAAGTCCAGTCTTGGCTTTTTCAAATCAAGAGGATGAACTATTAAATGTCGAAAAGTGAGGCTAATTCGAACGTCTTTAATAGCAGGTTCTGCTCCGATACCGTGTGTGAATAATTCGTTGGTAGGTGGCAACATCTTGTAGAAGGATCCATGTTCTAGCTTGATGAATGTCGAGGGTACACTAGGTCTCTTGAATTCAATAGTTCTTTGAGCACCAAAACTGAGTACTGTGATAGGGAACATAGCATTTAAGCTGGATTCATTATCTTTGTGGTGACTGATATAGGTAGTTCCATCCTGGTACAAATTAAGTAGCACATAGTTAAAAGTACAGGCTGTTTCTCTTTCCACTTTATCACGAAGTTCAATCATAAGTGAAGTCCAAGGTTTGGAGGGCACACTTGTTCCACTGAAGGCATAGCTGGTATTGGGATCACCGTAAGCTAAAACCAATCGCTTAGGTTTCACATCCTTTCCTCGCAAATGAAAAGTAGGTCTGTAGAATGGTAATGTTTTTAACTCCGTCAAATAACGATCAGCATGGGCTTTCTCTATAAAGTCACTTATATATTGGACGTTCAAGCCATTATCCGAAAAGATGATTGAAAACATTTTTACACGTTGAAAATCACTGAGCAAGCAAGTCAAGGAATATTCACGAACTAAGCAGGAACACCGAGGCAGGAACAGCTAAGCAATGATTCCTCACGATATGTTCGACCTTATATAGGGGTTGTTATCTGATAATCTTATCACTGATTAGATAAGCTCGCGCATGCGTAGCGATATCCCAGGTGATGTCATGAAGGCACAGGATAGGATGATCTCACTTGTGGGGATTCCCCATTATATAAGATGAACAGTTTAAGCAGTGGTCAGTACAAGGCATGTTTTCTTCAATCTGGTGTGTAAGTATTTTTTTCATTCATTTGTATTGTAATTCAGTTTATTATATTTTAATCAAGTTTATTGCCTATATTTTAAACATGTATTTTATAGAAATAATGACACAGATGTAAATTTAAGATAGTTTATTCAAACAATACGCTTTTAAAAGTTTGTACATTCAGGTTACATAAAAAGTGATCGCTAACAAAATCCACTTTCTTTAAAAACATGGACAGTACATCATCAAAATTAACCAGCATTAAAATTATATCTCCAACCTGTTTAAATTTTTCACGGTTGTTAAATGTAAAACACGAATGCAGGCTAACACTTGGATGTCTAAAAACACATCCAGTACATTGATAAATTTCATTAAATATACTTATAATATTATTCTCGATGTAGAAAATTAGTTTAGACCATAACACAAATTCATTTTCTTGTGTCATTGTAGCCTGTTTACATTTTTTCTTTAATAAGTTAGGTAAATGTTTTTCATACTGGTGATGAATCAATTTCTTATTCAGTTTATAGGTTTTTTCTTTTAATTGTTCTAATTGATAATTGTTTAATTTGATATGAGAATCGTTCGTTAAACTTTTAAGACACGTAACAGAATTATCCTCATTTAAAACTAACATTTTGTTATTGCTAACGAAGGAGGAACTTTTGTATCTTAAATTAAAGGCAACGATTTTATATTGAAACTCATACCAAGTCTGGATGTCCATAGTAATTCCATTCTGGGTGGGAATTCCTTCAGACGTAAATTCCCTTATGTGGATAGAATAATCAGAATTCTGTAACTCGAACCCTAAAAAGATTGAGTTTCCAAGTTCTTTCCAAAATACGAATGAGTCATCATTCGAAGCATGAGCAGTTGATTCTTGTAGTGGTTCTTGAATGGGTTCTTGCAAAGATTCTTGAATAAGTTCATGGGATGTCGTTGGGGTAGAAGGTTTTGCAAAGTTAAAGTCAATGAAAAATTCATTCAATATATCCTTGGTGGGCTCACAACAGGTGTCCGGAAAAGAGGTTGTTTCGTCAATGTAGACAAGCCCTTCAGTGCTTTCAATTCTTGATACCAAAGGTGAATCTACACAAGAACGTTTATTAGGCGAAAGCACTTGTTCTTCGTGACTTCTTTTTGCCATGATACAATCTTCTTTAAAGTTTATACGGAATTAGCTGAGGTGTTTGGATCCATTGCTTATATAGGTTGAAAAATCAGTCTCAGTTACAGTTAAAAGGCTTAACCCAATCATATAACTCGAAAAATAGATGACGTCATAAGTTACTTTGTTTGCTCATAGGAAGCACATACTTGTTGTAATAAATTACAAAGTCGATTAATCAGTACTCTACGTTGATCATCTTTTTGCTGTTTGGAAGTCCTGGCCGTTTTCTTCGGTTTGGAAGTGTTATGAATCTTCTTGTGTTTATACAAATCAATGTATCGTGGAAACACCATATTGCACAGCTTACAATTATATGTCCTTGAATTAGTCTTAGCATGATTTCGTAAATCATATTTCCAAATGAAGGTTTCTCCGCAAACACCACAGGTAAGAACTTTTTCATCTGAGTGATGAGTCATGTGTCTATTAAACGCAAATTTTGTAGAATAGCCTTTCTTGCAAAGTTCACAAAAATGGGGTAACTTGATCTCTCCTGACGATGACGGTTTCACTTCAATACTCGAAACAGGTTCCTCTTTGGGGGTAATGTCCATCGTTAGAGGTTCTTCTTTGGGTATCAGGAAGGATATTTGATTTTCTACACTAGACATTTTTTTAAACCGAGTTCCACTTAAATCATACAACCTTACACATTAACGACAATGTAATGAATAATGTAATGAACAGGATTCACATCAATTTATACCAATCTAGGGGGCGCGACTGATTATAAAAACTCCTGTGTGATTGGTTCGTGAATAAATAGTTATCATTGGTTAATAATCTACAAAAATAATTCGCAAACTAAAAACGTATGACCTGCACATATGGTGATATCACAGACCTCTTCTTTTAAAATACTTTCTGAGACATGAAATCATAGCGCAATGGTTAAGATAACGCAAATCAGTGTGCTATGATTTCATTTTGTGAGGGTTCGATCCTCAGCCAGACTTTTCGTAAAAGTACTAAATTCAAACGATAGATGGCAGCACCAAAAATGTATTATTATTTTCCATTCAAATCTAAAATTCTACCCGCTATTATATACTCTAGTTGAAAAAAAAATTCTAAGTTCCCCAATTAAAATTAATCACCATTTTTAATTAAACTATTATTGACTTTTAAAATTCACCTGTAACATGTATATCAAATGGCTTACTCTCGTTGAAAAAAAAAAAAATTGCTTCGAAAAATTTCTAAGTCCCGCAATTAAAATTAATTAACACTAATCCTTAATTAATCCCCTTATCTTAGGTGGTGGAGGAGGGCACTTCGGGAGGAGGAGGAGGAGGGCACTTCGGGAGGAGGAGGAGGAGGGCACTTCGGGAGGAGGAGGAGGAGGAGAGCACTTCGGGAGGAGGAGCCCTCCTCCCTCCTCCGGCTCCGAGCTCCTCCTGGGGTCGGAGCCCCATTTCTTCTCTACTACTATGGCCGGAATTCCGGCCGTAGCTATAATTTTCAAAATGATAAAGTTATCTTTAATGTCAATTGCCCCACTGAAAAACTTGTACTTATACAAATAATTACCGTTAGAAGGGATTTTTCTAGACTTATAAAATTCGTAATTTTATAAGGTCTTTTAGAAAAATATAAGCATAAAAACTAAAAGTTTTGAAAACAATATGCTAAAGAATAAAATAAATGAGTAAATATAAGATTTAAAAGGCAGTTTTAAACACCAATTATGAAAGGAATGTAAAAGCTTTGGTATTAACTTTTATGTTTGTTTATATTTTGTATATTTAATTCCCATTTTACTTTCATTTTTTATGCATTCTATTTTTTTTTTCAATTTTTCAAATTTCCTTCATAATTTAACCTATGTTCTGCATTCTAGGTAATTCTCTTCTGTGAATGGACTTTCTTCAAAATTTATCTGTTTATGTTGGTCGCGACTTTATAGTTAATGAAAAATTTGATTCCACCATGCTCTCTGTAGCTTGGAAAAACGTGTTCAGGTCAACCACATAATAATAATAATAATAATTTTTTGCTCATTTTTTTTTTCATTTTAGTATTAACGTTTATGTTTGTTTATATTTTGTATATTTAATCCCCATTTTACTTTAATGTTTTATGCATTCTATTTTTTTTTTAAATTTTAATTTTCTACATGTTCTGCATTCTAGGTAATTCTCTTCTGTGATTGGCTGATGCCTTCTGCTTTCCTATTGGTTATTCTCTTAACTTGTTCCTCTTTCCCTCCCATTTCCTTTCAGTCTTCGCCTGCCTTCAAAGTGGTTGCACGTCTTCTTCGCGCCTGACGAAGAGAGACAAAGTTCATTAAAAAGGCCTACCGCATTCCTTATTTTTATGGTGTTATTAAGAAGTTTATTATGGTTTTATAGTATCACACTAGTTTATCAAATACTTTAATGTATTTTTATTAAATTCACATTAAATTACTTTAAATTCCGTGTACATGACAGAATGGTATTTAATCATATGTTTTTATCCTACATATTGCAATATATAAGGTTTAATAGTAAACATCAATAATAAAAAAATAAAGTTTTTCGAATTACAGAGTTTTTTCGTAAAAATGTATAATTTGCTTTCGATTAATGCGCTCTGAGTAATATTTATAAGATATTGCATATCTAATTATCATAAAGAATTTTCCAAAAAAAAATACACAATATTTTCTTCAATTTATATTTGTTGCATTCAATCAATCAACAGAATATTCATAAAACTATGACAGACTATTTTATTGAATCTTCCACTGTTATTTTCAAATCTGAAAAAATATTCGACAAATAGCGTCTAAAATAGTAACAAAGATTTTTTTCGAAAAAAATAATTTAAACATGCATTGCAGTATTTTCCTGATTTAAACGAAAAAAAAAAATCGGATGCCTTTTCCTTGTTAGTTGAAGTAAGCATCCGTAAAACAAAATTCAGATATGAATGTTTCTGTCATATTTTTAATAAATAACAAACAAAAGGATACAATTTTACTTTATGGAGAACTTATTGAATTTAAAAAGAGACGGTATATTTTATATAATATTTAAAATATCATATTCAGTTTTATTGTTAATATATGAACCGTTTTAAAAGTATAAATGTTTTAAAAAATACACTAAACGGTGTAATAATCTATTAGAAAATGACCATAAAAATAAATATCGACATTAAAAATATAATATCAGCATTACAACTGAGTATTAATTTGATTTTTTTAAAATTCATTAAAAATTTATATTGTTAAAAATAATAATAATAATAATAATAGAATTTTCTTTATACGTGTCAAACGATGCGAATGATCTAGTCGCTTTTTTTAGAATTTAAAAAATGCTAATCGAGTTACAGAGAAACATTACAAGTTATTTAGTACAGATGATTGTTTAGCATGGTTATGAAAATATTGTTCCCCAAACAAGCCTTAACTTTATGCATAAATTCAAACTTTTCAATAGACTTCTAAATGTACATTATCTAATGCATCGGTGAGAAAAAACCTCTTTAGGAAGAAGGTGAAACATGCAACTGTTTCAACTTCGACAATACTATATGCGAGGGAGTTTCTAAACGTACAGATACAATGTCGCATACTCATTCAAAAAACTTTTAATTGATAAAATGTTCATTACAAATTACTTACTGGTATATGCCTTATTTTTCAACATAGTTGCCATCATTGTCCAAACATTTGTTAAGTCTGGTTACAAGCATTTGTATGCCACAGTCAAAGAAGTTTACCACCTGTGGTCGAAATCACATTTCAACTTCGATTTTGATCTCATCATCGTCGTGGAAGTTTTGCCCTGCAAGATGTTCGTTCAGGTAAAGGAATATGTGGTAGAGATGAGATGGGCTGGGGTTCGATTTTCATATCAGTCTTCGGGTCCGGGCGGGCTCGGGCTCATTCTTTCGAGACTGACAATTTTATTCATTCTCATATAGAAAAAATAAAAATAACTTTTTTACCCTAAAAATTACATAGTATTCCATTTTAAGTAATTTTAATGCTATTTTGATCAGAATGAATAAAAGGAGAAGCAGAAATCTTATTTCTTTTCCAGTTTTAGAATGCTACTTTAAAAGAAAATTTGCAATATTTGCAGATTTATGTGCGGCATTGACGCGACGACTAAATGATATGGAGCCAATGGGAAAAGGCGCGAATCATTGCGCTTTTCGTTTGTAAAAGTAGGATATTTTTCAATTGAAACACTTATTTATTTATTTTTAGATATCTAACGCGAAGTGAATAATTTCTTTTGTTTGTAGTTAATCAGAATTAGCTTAAGATTTTGAAATTTTTAGTCTTCTATTGTGTGCGAGTCATAATGGCTCTTCATATGAAAATAACGTTAGAGATTCTATTTTTCATCATGAACTCTGCTCATGTTAAAGCTCTGCTCTGAACAAATGTTCAGAGCCGTGCTTTAACGAAGTCACTCACATTCGTAAGTCATAATAATTGTCATGCATTGTTATTCCATTAAGAAACCAATCGAAAAATCTTTCCATTTTGCCTATAAAAGCATAGGATCTTTCAGTTTCAGATAACGGTGCTAAATTTTAAATTTAAACTGATTTTCAGGAACACGAAATATTGTTTTAATTAAGGAATCAATTATAATTTACCAAATACACCTATTTTGGAAATAGAGAAACGGCATAGGAATAGTAATTTCTGCAAATTTCATGCATTTTATCATAAAACGCACTTCATTAATGTATCCATCAGGTTTGCTTGTTGGGTGAGAAAATTACGAGAATCTTTTAATGAAGTATATTTTTATTCCATACCAAACTTCTCTTTTGAAAAGGTTGAATCTAAATTAACATAAAATTTAATTATGTGCTGGAGATTAACAGTTATTTTCATGTAAGGAGTTTTTTAAATATGAGATATTAGTTTTAAAACATTTTTTTAATATTATGCTTTTTTTTCGATATCGGGCTCTGACGGGCTCGGGCTCTGATGACACAAAATGTTTCTGGCTCAGGCGGGCTCGGATTTAAAATCGTCAGGCTCGGGCGTGCCCGGGCCCCGTAAAGATTGCCCGAACTCATCTCTAATATGTGGAAGTCGCTGGGTGCAAGGTCACTGGGAGCATCAGAGATTACCTACCTGTTCTCTGTTCTTCATGATGAACATTGGTCCTACCTCCAGTGAAAGCACAACAACCATTTCGTCACGTTTTGTTGATTCATAATGTTTCCATAGATGGTAACAATTTCTTTCTGAATATCCGCTGGATATCCACTTTTTGCATGAATAAAACGTATGACGAAACGTACTTCAAATTTGGCGGGATTCTGAATTGACGCAGTCATTATAAACACGCGCTACACGAAACAGACTCACCGTACAAATAACTGAGAGAAGTATCAAATGTTCAAGGTTACAATACGTGTTGCCAACGCGCTCATTAAAACTTTTTCTTTCCTGCTGTTTGAGGTGTATCTTTACTTTTCGAAAACCATTCCTATTTTAGCGAAGACTTAGTGGGCTTTTAGGGATCCAGTGTTGAACAGTGTTGCTAGAATACTGGAGTCATGAAGGATTTTTTTTTTTTTTTTTAGTAGACATATTAAAAAATAAGGAACGAATTGCAGATGAAAAAATTCCCGCTATGTAGTACGCATGAACTTTTGAAATCGTCTAAAACGATTATAAAAAGGATTTTCTCCAAAACGAACCATAACTTTGCGCATAAATACCGACTTTTCTACCATCCTCTAAATGTGTAGTATCGAATGAGGTGGTGAGGAAATCTTTTGTAAGAAGAAGCTAAATCGTTCAAACGAAATATAGGATGAACAAGACTTTATCTCAGTGGAGAATTTAAGAATGTTAATGTGATTTTCACGTTGATACTGAATAATATGCTGACAGAGGTGGAATGATGCAGGGGTGATTCTGCTTTCTAAAAAATGCTTGAGATATTTCCAAATTTGGATATATAAGCGCCGTTCCCTTCACTGATAATATTGAAATTTTCAACGTTGTACATAGAGGGAAGTTGAATAAAGTTCACTAAACTTTTATATAGAAGTGACCATATTTTTAAATTAGAGTAAGAAATATTTGTGAAAGAATTGAACAGTTTTAATAGTACTTTTGCGAGATTCTTAAGGGGTTTTAAAAGGAAAGGGTTTCCGTCTTTACTAAGCCATTGTTTCGCACCTTGTTCTAAGATATAAATAAAATTCATTTTTACTGTATTTCATCGTGTTATCTCCTGCCTAGCAATATATAATTAAGGAATTAGCAAACCAAAGTAATATAATAAAGTCACTTTATTAAAAATGAAGGGAAAATATTAACATATTTTTTCTATTTACTGAACTTAAACGTGAATTTGGGCTTTTACAAATTTATACACAATTTAATCTACATCTATTTAAATTTTGTACGCCAGAGTCGTGACTACATAAAACTTCATAAATTTGGCTCATGCCCACCGTCAATACTCTCTGGAATCATTAAAATCCAAAGAGACAAATTAACAAAAGAAAAACAGAAGATTTCTTTTACTGTTGACTCACAAACATAGGATAATATTATACATTCACTCTTAAATAGAGTTTGAGAAAGGAAATAGATAGAGAAAAATATTCTCAACCCAAGAACTCGGGAATTGTTTCCAATGAATACTTGTGGGAAAGAAAAGTTTCACATGGATAAAATTAGGGAAAAAATGTTTTTCTGTCATATTCAAGCGCCAAAAATACAAGTCTGGAAGACTAATGACTACTGGGTACGAGGGACGGAAGGAGATACTATAAAAATAAAATTGAGAGGGGTATGGAGGCTGATTTTTATCATCCATTTTCTATCAAAAGCTCTCGGAATCATATTCAATAACGAAACAGAACATATTAGTTTCTGGATTGATATTTGCTGTATAAATCGCTGAATTTTGTTCACTTTATATACTCGGTTTATATACTCTAATAATCAATTTATTTGCTCGGTTTATATTGACTTTTACAAAAAAAAAAAAAAAAAAAAAAACAGGGATATAATGCTCGAAATGGGATAAAATGCACTTAACAAATAAGAAATCGAAACATTCAAATTTTAAATTAAGTTAAAACTTAATCGTGTTTAAGTAACAGAAATTTTTTTGGCTTTTCTTAAAATACCATTATCATTAAGAACATTAGCAAATATCTAATCGTATAAAGTATTTTTTTAAAACAGCAATAAATATTAAATTTAATTCCAACAATCAAATCTTGTTTCATATTTTCAATATCCTGCTTACATGTTGTTTCAAAATAATCTTCTTTTTTATATATCGTTAATGGTTTTACGATTTTAAAAGCATTCAAAGCAATTATATTTGCATTTTGACATAAAATTGTATTATAAATATTTACACTAAAATAATTCAAATTATTACATCATGAAATCATATCTGTTCTATTTCTTTATTGTTAACGATAAAAATATTCCAAATTTTCTTCATTAAATCTCTCTCTCTCTCTCTCTCTTTGTATATATATATATATATATATATATATATATATATATATATATATATATATATATATATATATATATATATATATATATATATATATATATATATATATATTATATACGTGTGTGTCCATGTATTTTACTTTGCAGCCGAAGCTACCTAGCACAGCCCACTGTTGTTTGTGTGTGGTAGAAGCCTCGAGTCGCCCAATGTACACTATTGTGGTTGCATATCGGTAGCTTTGGGGGTGTGAGAGGTAGGGTGGTTGAAAGTGGTCGACCTAGGGCATTTTCATACAGACGTGTGTGTCCCTATATTTCATTTTCCAGTCACAACTGCCCAGCTCAGACCATTGGTGTTTGTGTGTGATAGTAGCCGCGAGTCTCCCACCGTGCACTGTGGTGGTTGCATGTCGGTATTTGTGGGAGTATAGGAGATATTGCGGTTGTAAAATGGTTGATCTAGGGCATTTTCATATTTCGACCAAAGTGTTCTAAAAAATGTTTGTAATCTTCTTCAACGGTAATTGGTTCCTTTAACTTAACATGAACCGATTAAGATATAGATCACTAAGTAATTTTCGAGGCCCCAAACGGTGGAAAGTGAAACTAAACGATAATGCAGCTCGTGCATAGCACGCCAGCTATACAATATGGTAGGAAGCGGGGACGAGTGCCGGTGTTTCGTTCGGAAAGAGATTTATTTAGAACAGAATGCGTGCCGAAAATGAGTATTTTTATCGAAACCGCAAAAGAAAACTACTTATTTCCGGGCAACGCCGGTTGGATCAGCTAGTTCATTATAAGTTCCGCCAATCCTTAAAAAGGTGTATTTATCTTTAACCCAACAACAACAACATTAAGCTAAGTATTTTGATGAGGGACAGTTTTTGAAACGAAAACTTGCTTGCAAGTGCATTCTTTATAGGCAGGACCGGCGAAACCATCGGGAAAACGGGCCAGCTGTCCAGGGTCCCGTGCCAATTGGGGTCTTTTTAAGGGCCTAGTGTCTGTCTATACAAATATTATTAACGTTTCACCTATATAAAATATTATATTTGCTCTAGATTTGTTTTTAAATGTTTAAAAAAGAGTATCAACATTATTTCTTACAGGTAAAGTTGATGTAAATGTTGGAGAATGTATAAATTTGATAATCCTAAAATTTACAGTGAGCGCAGAAAAATAATATTGTAAAGGATTGAAGATTTTGTGAAATTAGAAATAACACTGGTTTACACGGTTTATGTACTTTCACCGAAATGTGTATTTTTTCATAGATTCTAGTGCACTGAGTACGGGAAAATTATTGAAAAAAATATTTCACGTCTAGTTTTAAAAATATTTATTAAATACTTTAAAAAAATAATATCATAAAATATAAAAAGAAAAAATTAGAAATGATTGATTTTATTCCTCTTTTTATAATTTTCTTGATCTGTTTCTGATAAAATAGACCAGCAGTAGTCCCCTAACATACTTTCGTCCCAAAAACCTATGTGTGTGTCTTAAAAAATTTTAAGGTCTTGGTGAAAACGCTCGCCCTACTCGTCACTCACGGCGCCCAAGTTTTCAGGAAAAAAATCCTGGTGTGAATGGAGAAAATGTATCTTTAGAGACATGTTCACACCCATTGCATGATAGTTTTTTAATAAAACAGCAATATTTTTTTCATAATTTTCATCTTTATGATTTCCTAACAATCCATGGACGACCGTTGTAAAGGAATACCGAGCATTTTTTTTCATTAGTAGATAAAAGTTTTTCAAAGTACTTATCTTGCATCAGTTTACGTATTTGTGGCCCGACAAAAATTTCCACTTTTAATTTTGCGTCTGAAATACTTGGAAAAATTTTGTGTAAATATTTAAAAGCAGCAATATTGTTATCCATGGCTTTGACGAAATTTTTTATTGGGCCCAATTTAATGTGTAATTGTGGTAAAATTATATTTTGCGGATCCTCTAAAGATGTATATTTCACATTCATTTTTCCTGGAGTAAATTCATTTCGTACAGGTTAATATTTTTTAATATAATGGTGGTCTTTAGCTCGACTGTCCCACAGGCACAAAAAAGCATTAATATTTGGTATACCCGTTCTGTAATCCCAGTAACATACTAACTACTTTAAATCGCCACATATTTTCCAGTTGTGCCGTTCATATTCTATCATTTTCATTAAAAGATACATTGTTTGATAGGTTTCTTTACTGTTTACGGCATAACCAATTGGTAAAGATGGTTTTATATTACCGTTGTGAAGTAATGCAGCTTTCAAGCTATATTTAGATAAATCGATAAATAAACGCCGTTTATTTATATCATAATTTTGAATCATCGCTTTAAAAAGTCCGGGAATATCATGGCAAAAACAAAAATCATCCCTTTTGGTGAAATAACTGCTGAAAATTCGACTTCTATCTCGGTAATAAGTTACTTTGGTATTTGGTGTCAATAAGTTCCACTGTTGTAGACGAGAGGCAAGAATCTCTGCCTTAGATCTAGATAGTTGCAAGTCTCGCACAAGGTCGTTCAACTCAATATGGTTTATTAAATGTGGCGTTTTATCATCTTCGATTACGAACTCGTCATCATTTTCATCCTCCATAAACAGATCGTCACTATCTTAGCAACTCGCACTTGATATACCTGGACATACGGGATGTGGCAGAGTCTCCGAATGTGATATCGGTTTTGAGACTATGGAATGTTAGGACATTGGATTCTATGTTTATTGTTTGAATTAAAGCCTGCAGTTTTTTTTTTCAAACAAAAATAACATTTTCGTGATTTAAAGGTTCTCTCCACAGCATTGGTGATCCAAATTGAAGATACTTTTTTTTCTCCTGATGTCCAGCATATCAGAGTAAGCCTACAGCTTTCACAAAAACATGTAAGACCCACTTTTTATATTGATTACGCACTGAGAATCCAAAATAATGCAAATATGCTGTTTTAAGTCATTACGATATTGTTCTTTTTTTTTTGCGATTATAAATTTTCCACAAATGTAACAAAAACGATTATAATTTAATTTACACACTCTATTAGACATTTTATCAAAAACAAAACCACTTCAGTTCATATAAACAGAAGAAAACAGAAAATAGAATCCAAGTTGACAATGCGGGTCGGTTGAATTTGACACGATAGATATATTATAGAATTAAAAATGTGAATATTGAAAAATGTAAAAATTTTAAAAATGTGACGTGATAGATTTTTTTCAAATACCGCCTTTCATTAGTAGGAGGTAGTATAGTAAAAAAATGGGCGTTTCATCAAAAGTATATAAAAAATGTTTTAAATTTGTAAACCAGTGTAATTATTCACATTAAATGTGAAAGTATTGGTATTTTTCATACATTTTATTATTTGTATTACATATTATTCTATAATATATACAATTTAAAAATAACATTTATTTCTTTTGCAGTATACGTTGTGCCCCACTAACTGCTTTGTCAGACTTCCCCTCCCCCCTTGCATGATGTTCCGCCTGCCCTCTTATTACGCATGTATCAGGCACATTTTCTCGCATTTTCAATGCATTTATTTCAAGTGAAGAGCTGCATTTCGTTTCTGACTGTTCTCGCCGCTTTTTGATGTGCTGGCATTTCATTTCCAAAACAGATGGTTTCAGGCTTTTTACAGAGGTCTCAATCGTCTTGCCATTCAAATTAACACGGTATTACTCCCAGTCATTCCTATGTGGTGCGAAAGAAAAGGAAGAACGGGAGAATTCAACTTTTTCCATTTATTTCCCTACCTACTGCCGTATAGAATGATGGATGGATTATTTTTACATATACATATTCTTCTTCTTTGCATGAACTCTTTATATAAATAATGAACGTCATGATATATGAAAAATGCCGGTTTTAAATTGTAAAAAATTCAGACAGATACGATGGGAAAATAAATAATTTCTATTAAATTTTATTATATAAATGAACGTCTCTCATATCACTATTTCAATTTCATTTTTCTGCATATCGTATTCATTGCAAGATTTTTTTAAATCAAGAGCATCTGTGTATAATTTTCTGAAGTATTTCTTCTGATAATTAAGATTAAAAGAGATAATTAATAAATTTCCTCTACATATGTATAATAAAGTATTTTTTCGCATCATAGAAAATATATTTACAGGTAATTTTTTCGACTGAAAGAGATTTAACTAGTAAATTAAAACTTTATGTTTGACGAGATTTAAACAGTGTGTCAATATCAACATTTATGTCTTTAAAATCTTAATAATTACTTAAAAGTTTTTTATAACTATACACTAAACAATTTGCAGCAGAGTAACCGGTCATTCGACTGTTTTTGTAAAAAACGTTTACATAACCGTAATTTAACAGTATTATGAACCTAATATGAGCAAAATTACGGTCAAAATAGCGTTAAATTACGGTTATGTACGGTTAAGTACGGTCATTCGACCGTTTTCTATAAAAACGGTCGAATGAACGGTTACTTTACTGCAAATTTTTTTACAGTGATATGAATGATGTTTTGGGATATAAATGTGAAAACAGAATAAATTTATGATTCTTGCTGAAGTAAACAGACATAATATGTAAATAATAATATACACACATCGATATATTTTCTGAAGGAATCATCCGAAAAAAAGAATATTCTGATAAGTTAAAATTATTTTAATATCTTATTGTCAGTCTTAAGAATTTTTTATGACTCACAGATTTTTAAAATATCATAACACAAAAAATACTTCTGTTTCTCACTATTCGTATTACAAGTAACAATTAATCAAATACATCTGAACAAAACGTTTAAAAAATAAATGATGCTCGAAAATTTTGTAAAATTGAATTTTACGTTTTCGTCCTTTTATTCGTATGAAAACTGATATACTTGACACCGGCTAACTCACTAATAGTTGCACCACCATACGTGTAGTCTACTATACAATTATAGCACATTTAGCTCATTTATACAACGTTCTCCATTTTCGTGATATTTCCGAATGTTTGGACTCCTACCCTGTGCAACTTGTTATGCTCTTAAAGTACTGTCAATTGTATAGTACAACAAAACTGAGAATAAAAATACTTAATATCAGTTTCAAAATTCGATTTTTTTTTAATTTCTATTAAATATTACATGATATAATAGTAGCGTGATGATGAACACGAAGAAAACTCGAAATTATTATTGCTTCAAGCATTATTAGATATTAAAGAAGGTACACATTTTAAAGATAACAAAATTAAAATTTTATCAATTCAACCGATAGTGAAATAGTGATTTTATTTCATAATTTAGCAGAATATACTTATATTACCATTATATAAAGTACTCTGATATTTACGTAAATTTAAAACAGAATACTTTCGTTATTTTTTCAATTAATTGAATTGAAAGAATATGGATCAAAAAATTAGTTGTAGTTAACTTGATATATATTTCTATTAAATACCATAATTAATTATTTGTTTCACCTTTTTAACAGTTTCCATCATAGTTGAAAAGGGTTTATGGCTAGAGTTTTTTAGCATTTTCAGTTTGTTTACAGGGATACTCAAAGGTATTCCGTCACATCATGTTGAATGGGGGAAATCGTTTCAAGTGCATTTTAATCATGTTACACCAATTCAAACATTAAGAAATTGATATGCATTTATAAAGTGCATTAAAACATGCATTCTGTAGAACATGAGGTGCAAAGCATAATCAATACTTTGCACCTATTCCTTCCTTTCTTTGTAATGAATAAATTATATTTATTCATTTACAGGGCCACGAAGAAATATTCCATCACATAATGATCTACAGGTAAATAAGTATGTATCATAGTTTAATTAAATATAATGAAATTGATATATTAAATTAAATATAATGAGATAGAGTTCATTTAGAGGGACACGCAAAAAAATATTTCGAGTACAGTACTGTATCCGATATACTGTCTATTAGCGATAATTACTTAAAGAGCGTTTTCAATTCTGACATGCGTTGTTAAGATTAACCACATTTTTGCAAGCTACGTGGTGTGCTATAGATCATGTACAGGACTACACAAGAGAATTTGTAAGCACTACTCAGCATGAGCGTGAATTGCTTGTAGGTGGTTTTTATCTGAATTATGCATTTTCAAGTTGAGCTATATTCAGTATACTGAGAGAGGTTTCTAGAATATAAATTAAATCATATTCAGGGACACGAACATGGCCGCCTATGGATAATAATTTCTGTAAATTTGATTTCAGTAGTTTTAAGCGTGTTTAACCCTGAATTAAATTTTAGCTTAATATGTGGCGTGTATAAAATTATATAGACAATATACAGGGGTGTACAGAAAAAATAAAGTATGTTTCCGTCTATTGGTAGAAATTACTGAAAGTGAACTTTCAACCTATTATGCGTTTTCTTATTAAACTGAATTTTAGTTTACTATGTAGAATATGTAAAAATTAATACATGGAGTACTGTTCCTGCTATGGACGATAATGGCTCAAAAATGTGTTATGTGTTTTCAAAAATGTTTACTTAAGTATCTTATTTTCCTTATAAATCAGAGAAATTTTGTTAAAGTATTCTGGAAGAGTTGGAAAATGTTTCATAATCTATGCATGACGAATGATTTTTCTTTCTTGTCTATTTTTAACAAGAAGTATTTGAAAACTGTATTTGAGTACTTCAATGTAATAATTTTTTTGAATTGTTTAAGTATTTAATAAAATGTTAACTACAAAAGAAAATTTTATGGCATAACCAAATTATCGTACCATAGCTCTTACATGCAAACTCATTATACATATTTGATACTTTACCTGAATGTATAGATAAAATCCTGTACATTTGCATGCACACACATATTAGTAAACTTATAAATAACAGATAGTCAAGATTTAGTATATTTTCTCTGTCAACAATTTTCGCTATAAACGTATATACGAAAATATATCGCTTTTTTTAATATAAAATGGTTAATTTTTTCTGTAAATAGCTTCTGAATAACAATACTTATAAATGAATATCAAAAATATGTTCCTTTTGTTACTACTTATTTAAAGACAAATACATCTGATAAATAAATATATACATTACATGTGTCTTGTTCGCAATAAATAAAGCAATAGTATGTTAAAAATGAAAATCTCTAAGAACTCAAATTTAAATAGTTTCAGCTCAGTTTTTATTACTCCCTAGAGATTCCAAATAACATAACATATTTCCCATTAAGAGGAAACAAAAATGAGACTTTCTACTCGTATCATAAACATTTTTCTTAAATTACTAAGCGCAGAATAATGTTATCGAATTTATGTAATCTTATTTCTAGCTCTAATGCTTTGTTTTAATGCATATTGTTTTTACTAAGCACAATATAAGCTTCTACAAAACGTTTTTGTAAACACATTACAATGAACATTTCTCAATAATATATCATGTAATCATTTATGTTTGTTTTTCTTTATCTTCTGTCTGTTTCTTTGTTTATAGTATTTTTTCGTTTAGTGTATGATCTTTTAAAGTAATATTTAAAATAAAGTAATAATTTAATAAAATATACCTTAATCTAGATTAAAAAATACATAAATACATGTTTTGCAATATTTAATTCTCCCCTTTGTATGTTAAAAATAAGTTAACTTAAAACCAGTCTAAATTTAAAATCGTTTAATGAGTTGAATTCAATGGCAATTTTACAAAATTAATAAAATATTAATGAAAATGAAACATTTTTCAGATTCTAAAATAGTACATGTGGCTAAACTAACAGAATTACTGAAATACAAAACTATCGCGAAGAAAATATATATAAATTACCTCTTCCGAAGTTTTTTGTTCCCACATCTCAATTAATTGATGTACATAACGTTTATGAAAAATTATACATTTTTCAGAGAAGAAGTATTATAATAAGGTCGTCAAAACAAGAATTAATTACACTGGTTTACAAATTTAAACATTTTTTATATACTTTTGATGAAACACCTGTTTTCTTATTATACTACTTCTTACTAATGAAAGGCGGTATTTGAATAAAATCTATCACGTCACATTTTTTTAAATTTTTACATTTTTCAATATTCACATTTTTAATTCTATAATATATCTATCACATCACATTCAATCTATCCGCATTGTCAAATTGGATTCTATATTCTGTTTTTGTGAACTAAAGTGGTTTTGTTTTTGATAAAATGTCTAATAGAGTGTGCAAATTAAATTCTGATCGTGTTTGTTACGTTTGTGGGCAATTTATATTCGCAAAAAAAGGAGCATATTTTAATATATAAATTTATTTATGTAAAACCTTGATCATGCGCTTTTTTAAACGTTTTTTCATTTCAATTTCATTTTGTTTGAAAGAGTCGAATGATGATATCCTAATAATATTATAAATCTGATTGTGTGCAAATGTTAGGCTGAAGCCAGCGTTAAAATGGAGCTTTTAATGATCCTGTATTTTTGCATGTAGTTTGATTATAACCCTCAAATGAACATAGACTAGGTTTTATTTATTTTATTCAAATATTTTCTTTAATAATTAAAAATTTCATTATTTTCATAGAGAATAAATGGACATTTTTCAATAAAATTTAACCATTTTACTTTATCGTTGCTAGGGCTTTAATCGTTGCCAAAAAATAAAAACTCGGAAAAATAATTTTTCCTCAACAACTAATTTTCAATTGAACGATTTTCACGTGAAAAATGAAAATTAAAAAGAATTCAAAAGAAGATGAATTTCCGTGATATTTGAAACAACATTATACATGAAGTATGAATATCGGTTACATTAAAAAGATCTTTTTCTGTCAAAAATTGCGTTATAATTAGAAGGAAAAATGAACAATAATTATAGTATTAAAAATAGATTTCGCTTGGACCATGGAACTATGAAAAGGATCCTCCTCGGTTTGGACAAATATGACGTCATAAATAAAACATGTAATTTCCAAATGTTCGTAATAATACAAGGAGCCTGAATATCAATGTATAATGAAAGTAGATAGATAATGGACGTATTATTTAAGATGAAAAACTGAATGTATTTTATCGTTACTGATTAATAATTAGCTTGAATACCAGTTACATACAAATGTGAGCTTTCCGCTAAAATTTACGCTTTGATTGCCAGAAAAAGAAAATCAACAAGAATTATGCCATTAAAAAGAGATTTCTCTGAGGAAAAAGTGACGTCATATTTGAAATAAAACGGGAATTTTCAAATGTGTTTTACAAGGAGCGTGAATCACTTCCTTACATTAATAATACAAGGATCGGTAAGTTTAGAAAGTAAATGAGTTTCACGCCATATTTAAAACGAAAAATTTGAAATATTTTTTTATCTACACCGATAGCATGAATATCAGTTACATACAGATGAGAGTTTTTTGCCAAAAACCAAAACGTAATTATTAGGAAAAGAAGAATAAATACGAATCTATTATATTAAAATCTGACCGTCTGTTTGCATTTCGCAACTACTCCTTTCAGGTTGTCGAACGCAACACGATTTACTTAAGACCGGTTATCATTGATCCGAGGATGTCATAAACTCTCAGAATTTAAAAAATAATAATATTTAAATTCCGAGATTTTTTTTTTTTTTTTTTTTTTTTTTTTTGTAAATTTTAACGAAGTTTCTCTAAAAATGGCAACTAAATTATTCCATTTTTGTCGATAAAAAAAGAAGAAATAAAACGGATTAATATATTTTTTCTCATTAAAACTGCAAAAAAGAATTTATTTTCAATTTGAATAGATAGTGAAAGAAAAAAAAATCCTGATTAGAGTAAAATTTTTGAAAAATAAAAACTTATTTTCACATATTCAAACTTCATGAATCAATTTATTCTGGAGAACTAAAAGTCGTCTGTCAACATATTTTCATTTAGAAATAAAGATTTTTTTTTTCAGGTATAAATTAAATCAAGGAGGTAAATTTAAGCTCCTTGCAGTTAGGTCTACAATTATTGCTCCCTATTCACAAGAATTGAATTTAATGAAAAAGAATATACTATTTCCATTATCTTTGAAGGATGCTATTAAAACGTTTCACAAAGGCGTTAAAAGTAAAATAGTTTACCAGGTAAACTTGACATATGTTTTTACACAATTCGCCGATTTCCACGATTTTATTTGGCCCGCCTTTTTTCATTGGTTGCAGTTTCCTTTTCGTGATTATTTGTCACAAAATTTCACTTTTTAAAAACTTAGTTATGTCAAGGCCTGTATAACATAGAAATACGGTATTGTCTATGTGATAAAGAGTTAGTTAATTATTTACGATTCTAATTATCGGGAATGAAATATTTTGCTTAATTAATGCATTTATGCTTCTTTTAATGATACGTGAACGAAGTCACGGGTAACAGCTAGTTTTTTCATAATTGACAAACATATTGTTGCAAACTTATAGCAAAAATAATTGCTTTAATTACAGTTCTCAACTACATCGCAGAATATACAAAAATATTTATAAACATAAAAAAGAATTTGGTCAAACTAAAGAAAAAAATAAGAGAAAAAAACTTAATAAGAAGAATTTGTTTGTATAAAAATGTTCTTCGCTGAATATAAATCAGTTTTTCATTTACCTTATTCTAAATTGCATTACCTATTTTATAAATGCAACACACATTTAAAACGACGCAATTAGTATTTCCTTTTGATGATTTCAATTAAATATTTGACTTCATTTATGCTAATGATGAATCTTCTAGTTGAAATTTAATTAAGGAATAAAAGGCGAAACGGGAAGTGACATTTTATTAACTTCCTTATTAGACATCACCGACAGACAAACAAAATATTGTGTTTTAAATTAAATAAGTATTATTTGAAAAATATATTTGTGGTTCAAACACGTGCGTAAAATAAATTAATGACTACATTAAGTAATCAATAATATTTTTTTAAAAGAGTGATGGAATAAAGAACATTTTATGCTTTGTAAAATGTTTCGCATGGAAAATATGTTTTCAATATACATTTGTAAAATATGTTTTACTCATTAATTCTTGCATTACAGGTTGTATTTATGCATGTGTTCTTTCATGTATATATATATATAAATTAAATTATTATTGTTACTATTAGGTAGCTTTCATTACAAAAAGCTATCTATTGCGGCTGTTCGGAGGAAAACAAATCCAGAAATGCTTGTTATATTTTCACCGATCACGACCCCCAGACACCCTAACCACCCTTCATTCAAATGTTGAATTATATATATATATATATATATATATATAATTATAATATCTATGAATTTCAAAAAACATATCAAGTTCTATTCTACTTAAATCTCCAAAGAGATAATCAATGATACTGTGTATACAGAATACCACATAGCTAATAATTAACATGTGCAAACATAATATTACCATAGCTGATGCTTCAATGGTAATTGGCCAAATTTTACTCACACCAAAATAATATTGAAAAAAGAAATAGAGAGAAAGGGGAAAGAAAAAAAAAATATCTGACATATGTCACTTTGTAACTCTCTTTCTCATGAACCGATTCGGATGTGACTTAGTTTATGTATAGGACATACCAAGGTTTCGACCGAGTTCGTTGGCCAGCTTCATCCGCCATCTTGTTTCAAAATAGCGGCCAGTTAAAATTTAAAAAAATTTTAAATTCATAAAGATGTACAAAAAATTTATAAATCGGAAGAAATGTTTCTGTTAAGTGTTAGAACGTGAAATAAGGATTTTGAAACATTTTTTGTTTTGGCTATATCTTAAAAAATGGCTGAGATATATGGTAGTTTGAACTTCTAGGGTGGCTGACATTTTGAAACAATCTGATATTTGTTATGCTGTATCTCTCGTATTTATGAACCTATATGAATGTGACTGATCATGTGTACAGAACATACCGAGGTCTCGACCGAGTTCGTTAGCCAGCATCATGCGACATTTTGTTTCAAAATGGCTGCAAGTTATTTTTTTTAATTAAAAAATAAAATAAAAAAGATGTATAAAAATTATAAATTGAAACAGTTGTTTCCGTTAAGTATTAGATCGTGATGCAAAGATTCTGGTATATTTTTTGGTTTGGCTTCATCTTAAAAAATGGTTGCGAAATGACAGTTTGAAATTCTAGGGTGGCTGACATTTTGAAACAACCTGATTTTTGTTTTGCTGTAACTCTCATGTTGAAATTCGCATTCAAATTCAGTATTAACGAAAACCGGCATTGAATCTTCTATAATCGAGTTCCAAGCATGTTAGTTTCAGGTGTTTGAGTGAAATGAGTTGAATTTATGAAAACATGGACTATGAAAGCTACCTTTTCCTCCCGGTACAGGCCGGAAGGACATTTTTATTTAATAACTGTACATATATATTTTTTTTTGCTTTACCTCGCATATTTATATCTATTATCTATTTAACTAGGTAATAGATATAGTTGGTAATAATACCATTAAAGTTTATGAAATTTTGAAGTTAAAATTTGGAAGTCCTTTTGTGTACACAATGGCATTAAGTTTAACCCCATCCTGAACTATTTTACTACGCTGGGTTTTTTCTTTAAAGTAATAAATAGTTCATTAACTCATGAACATAACTTATTTTATAAATAAATATTTATGACTTTATACACAGATACATATCCTGAAGAAACAAAAAGTCTTCATTTATAATGAAATATTAAAGAAAATGTAAGTTAATTAGAAACTGAGTGACTTTATTTGAAATTAAAATGATTAAGTTTCTTGTTCATTTCAGAAATTATTAAGAAGGTAGCTTGACTAATCGAATTTTAATTTTAGCTTGTATTAGGAATGCCTGGTAGTTCGGGAATAATATATTAGTTAGTTTTGTTTACGAAAAACAGTCACATAACATGTTATTTTAACGTCTGTTTAATCAATTAAATTTAAATTACAGCCTGTAAATATTTTAACATCGAACTATGAAGATGAAATAAGTCCTTTTTTTTCTCATATAATGTTCAGAAACTACGATTATAATTTCGATAGCAAATATCTTCTCTCATTATCAGGTGTGATTACCAGAGAGGAGTTATCCGGGAAAGAATAAAAACAGTTCTACGGCAAAACTGTTTTTATAACTATTAGAAATACATGGTGAAAACTGGTATGTTGTGATCAATGCAAAGCTTTCTTCTATATAAATGAAATCGTCTGAAATAAAAATTAAATGACAATCTGTACGTTTTTCAGATATAGATATCGTAGAAACCGCAAAAAAAACAAAGCATAGTAGCGACACCTGTTGGGCGGTATACACCCAAACCTAAAAAGGATCGATTTTTGCAAGGTCTAACAGAATATGAAGTTTGTTGAAATTCATTGCATTAGTTCTTAAGAAATAGCTATGGCGGAAATCGTTAAAAATGCAGCATAGCAGAGCCACTTGTTAAGGGATTTAGACCAAAACCCAGTCAGCGTCTATTTATGTTATGGTCTAACAAAATATGAAGATTGATGAAAGTCTGTGCATTAGTTCATGAAATATAGCTATCGTGAAAATCATGAAAAATGCAGCATAGCAGCTCACCTGTTGGGTGATTTACACCAAAGCATAATCAGCAACAACTTATGTCAACGTCTAATAGAATTTAAAATTTGATAAAAATCCGCGCATTTGTTTTTGAGATAGAACTATTGCGGAAATCGTGAAAATGCAGCATAGCAGCGCCATCGGTTGGGCGATTTACGAAAAAGTCGCACCAATTTATACCAGGGACTAACTTAATTTAGATTTTTATTAAATTCTGTGCGTTAGTTCTTGAGACAGAGCGCCCACAATGTATCCAAAATTTGTATCACATACAAATAGACATCCAGACTCCCAGACCGACATTTTCTAAAAACAGTCAACTCGTGTTCAGGATCTTCTGAAACGTATATATCCGTCGGAAACGGGAAGTCGATATTTTTCATGAATCCAATAATTTCTTCTTGTAAAGATAAAAGAAAGTAGAAAAGAAGATTTGTTTCATCATTTGTTTTATATCAAGTGTACTTATCACAGTTAAGCTCTTATATAATAGTGCACAGTAGTGCACGCCAAGCTCATGTAGCACACTGTACGTTATATATGAATGACGTCATTCGAGTCATTTCCAACTTCCTGTATCTCAGAACGTAATTGAGGTTTACTAAAACGATTCCTGCCAGAATATAGTGGTGGAAAAAAAACCGCAACAGTGGGCCGAACTTCACCACTAAATTTTTATTTTTTGCCTTCTTTAATCACAGAATTTCTTAAATTTAATAGAACGAGGGATACTATTAAAATTTAGTGGTGAAAAAATATTTTCCACTGCTGCCTAATATGATCGTCATTTTATCTTTTATTAAGATATCATAAATCTATCTTTTATAGATTCTCAGATATTGATCTGATTTTAGCAGCCAATAACAAATGCATAAACAGAACTATCACCAAAGCTTGTTTTGGCTGGGAAAATTTTCAGATTTTTAGCTGATGTGTTGCTATCTAATAAAATAAGATAATTACTATGGAACATTTTCCGTTTCTCACATTTCTCTAGCACAGATTTGAAAATATAAAATTTCAAAAATCTCATTTTTTGGAACTCATTCACACCCTGATCACAAAATATGTGATTAAATTGGAACGACTACTTCCGGTGCACTTAAAAAAATTAAAATTCAGTGTTATTTCACCGAAATTGCGTAAATTTTTATAATAAGTATTTCACTAGCGATTTCACAATAAGTTATCTGTTCTATAACTTGAATTTTTTGTTTCACAGCTCTCCCCACCATCAATTGCCAAGTTGCCATTTTTCGCACTTTCCAACATAGTTGAAAAGTGTTTATGACTTCAGTTTGTTTGTCTGTTTGGCCGTACTCTAACTCCCGTAAATGTACTCGGATTTCTCTAATTTCTCTATGTTATTGACATTTACTATAACACAATCGCTTTTGAAAATGAAATTTTTATTATTTGTAGTTCATTTACAGCAATAGACAAAAGTATTAAGTTACATTACGGTCAATGGAAAATAAATCGTTTCAAATTAATCTTAATGATGTGAAATAAATGTTTAAAAATACTGAAATTTTTATGCGTTTCTGAGGTTTTCCGTGTTACTATCTCTGTGGATATATATAGTAGATACAGAGATAGTATAACACAAAAATAAAAAATATATCGATGCAGCATCATTTAACTTACCGAAATTGTGGATCGAGTTAGGCCATGGTTACAAATATGGAAATAAACAACTAAATAAATATAAAAAATAACGCGCGCAATTTAAAAAAGTAGTACATGAAAATTAAATGACAGCATTTCAAATAATAACTTCAAAGACCGTGCAATTATAGTATAAGTATAGATCAAATACTTTGTGCGAATCTTAATTCATAAACCAAAACCAAACACAACGTTGTAACGCACAAATATTTGTGAGTTACAACGTTGTGTTTGGTTTTGGTTTATGAATTATAGTATAGTCTCATTTGTTTTTGATAACGGCTCGGAGTGAGCCGACACCTGTCAACAATCTAATAAAAGATATTTTACTGTATATTATGTTTTTAGTTTACACCTTTTAGCATTTAAAAGAAATATGTTTTAAAATTGACTGAAGATCGAGTTTCATATTTGCCACTTAAAGAGTATGAAGTATCAAATTTCTTATCTGAAAATATATTTTCCATCATTTCGCTCAGTAGCTATTTATAAGTATGATATTTTATGTGCGTTTTAATGTACATATAAAATGTTTTTTAAACTTATTTTTATCCTATTATGGTAAATGATATGATTCGTAAATGACTTATTGAATCCGAATGTCTTAAGTTATTAGCGAAATGAATATTATATCAAGTCCAAATAAATCAACTCTTACTCTCTAATGAAATGTCATATCCGAATATCAGGTCCTGATGATAAATAGTGTAGGTAATAAATTTCAGATATTCCTTCCAGAATTAAGAAAATAGGCAGTTTGAAAAGTCATCTTCTACTTAATATATCTTTACTTCAGCATAATACATGTCAATGAATTAAAAAAATTATCCAATTCTATCCTTTACAAGACACGAATATATCGTGTTTCTTACTCGTAACATATTTCTCATTTACAGCAGTTATATTCTATAGAAATGTTATTATTTATCTTTAGATATACAGATTGTCCCAAAAGTCCTTGAGACATTTTAAAATTAAATAAAAGATCAAGCAAATGACTACAGAGTGCAGTTTGAACGAAAATGCTTCTTATGATCTGAAATTTTGTTTAAGTAAATAAAAAGTTCCAAAAATTTCTTATAGGTGGCGCTGCTTCTGGAAAGTTATTGAATAGGTAGAATGTCTTTATACATAACAATGGCGAAACACGCACTATGTGTATGCACAGTTTTTGGCCAAACTATGGCAACCTACATTCCAGAACAAACTAATGTTTGTTGACTTGTCTCAGTCGTCTAATCGATCTCCGAAGGGCGGGTATTGTTAAGTTCTGGAATGTGGGTTGCCATAATGTCGCATACGCATTGTGCGACTTTAGCCCCTTTTATGTATAGATGCATTCCCCTTTATAGGTAACTTTGTAGAAGTAACGCCACCTATGAGAAATTTCTTAAACTACTCTTTTTTATTTACTTAAACAAAATTTCAGATCATAAAAACATTTTCCTCCAAACCGCACTCTCGTACGCCGATTGCTTGATCTTTTATTGAATTTTAAAATGTATCAAGGACTTTTGGGACACCCTGTATTTAGTTTTATAAATATAAGCACTTGCACGCTTCGTCCGCTAAGTTGTTTGGTGTTTTTAAATGAACCTCGAATAAAACACTCTTGTTTCCAAACGAACTTACAACTGGTCTTCGGACTGCCGTCAGGCACATACACCTGGGTGGGATACGGTCGCTTCATTGCGATTATTATTTTTTTTTTTAGAAGAAAATCTTTGTAAACGATCGGTTTTTCCAAACGAACCTCGAATTTTTTTTTATATTATAGTTATGAACGAAAATATTTCCAAACGAACCGAGGTTTGGGGGCTCCACTGCTTTTGGCAGTGTATATTGGACCGGCGTTATGTAATCCATTTTTTCCGGCTTTAAAAATAAAACAATTGTAAAAACACCCTTAAATCGGGAATTTGGTTCTGAAGTTATTAAATTCTGATATATTAGCACGCAATTTAAAATCGTACTTATTTTTTTAATTCTTAAAGTGAGTTTTATGTAACATATCTCATTCTTTTCATCCTTGTAACCCTTTCAGGGGCGATGTAATACTTCTATTCGTAAAATGCTGAAATGATTGACTGACACCAGAATTTACAAACAAATTTATTTGAAAATAAGTAAAATATTTTCTTTACGTACTTAATACAAAAAAGTTTCCATTCCAAAATTTTGGCGCTAAAGGTGCATTTTGGCATTAAAATTAAGTAGTCCAAAAAAGAACCACCGCACTTGAAAGGGTTAAGTGACACATTTTTGTTCATTTAAAAACGTGTTGAATGCACTACCGAAAATAAATGTCCCAACTATTTGGGTTTTTCCCATGTGATACATTTACAAAATTCAAATAATTATCCCTTCCTTCTAAACCTCGGCCTGTGAAAAAATTTTATCGAGGGAATAATTCTTAAAAAAAAAAAAAAAAAAAAAAAAAAAAAAAAAAAAACACGCAATAATTTAACAATTGGCCATCAGCCACGTGTTAAAAGAAAGAAGAAATATGATAAAATTTTTTGAAAATATTTTTATATAATAGTAAATGTTAACTTTTTGGAAGGTACCGTTACAACGACGAAGGTGTCTTCTATATGTTGGTGTCCTTATTTTGTTTTTAGTCTATCGGCCTCAGCGCAAAACTATGACAAGAGACTTTCAGAAACAATATTTTGAAATAGTAAATATTCATATATTTTAGTGAAAGGTGCCGTGAGGTCCAGAAAGGTACCAACTATTTGCATCTGTCCTTATTTTTTTATTACTTACCCATCATACGTAGTATAGGGTAAGTCTTGTAATCGTTTTGAAAATCGAAAAATTTTTTTTGACGCATTTACACGATTCAGACACTGGAGATTCCGAAAAACATATTTTTAGAAAAAAAAATTTGCCGTCCGTCTGTGTGTCTGTGTGTCTGTGTGTGTGTCTGTAAACGCTCTATCTCCCGAACAAATTGAGATAGAGACTTGCAATTTGGTATGTACTTAGTATGTAATAATGGGAAGAAGCCTATTTCATTTCAATAACCTCGATTAACCGAAACATTTTTTTGGGGACTCTCGAAATATTCGTTCTGATGAAAGGTATATAAAAATTTTCGAAATTGTTTATTTTAAGGAGTAAATATAAAAGACAATAAAAAAACATAAATTTTGCATAAAACATGAAGTCGATCGGATAATGAGTTGCCGAGATATTTGTAATCCTATTTACCACACTCTTCGATTTTTTATGACCCTGTATTTCATCCAAATTTCACTTCAAATATATATTTTAATTGGAAATTGGACGCTTAATCAGATGCAATAAACCTCTAGTTAATAGGAGTATTATTTTTGGAGTTATAAGGACAAACCTCTTTCAAGCAATTCAGTAATCGAGACTTTTTATGACGTCATCAAGCCACGATTTTATTTGAATTGCAATGCATTTTATAAGTAGTTTACACATTTTTATTTTAATATTTTACATTATACATATACATGATGGGTAAGTATTACGGTGGCCCCCAACGACTAGTTTACATCATGCCCCGAGAAATCGCAATTATAAACTGTATAATAAACGGTGCATTTTTCCCCTCAGCAAGAAGAACTGCGGAGATCCCGTATATCGGTGAAATAGATCCGGAGAATAGTCGAAGCTCTTTGATTACGGACCAAGACTGGTGACTATTTATATATTCAAACGTATCACAATTTAAGAATTTTTTTCTTTGTATTATATTTCTATTGAAAATATACTTGTATAATATACTTGTTACACTTTATACTTTATTTAATAAATTCAAATAAATTTCCTTTTAAAAAAAAAAAACCTTTTTTTTTATAAAGTAAAAATTTACCGGTCTTTTTATCTCGTTTTTCCGAATATCTGAACCGGCCCGATAGCAGACGAAGCCCGCTATTATATTCTGTCATAATAATATCTGTCATGTGAATGAATGTTATATTAAAAAAAATCAATTTCAAAATTAAGCATGTTGTATATAGACTTTCATAGTCTTAAAATATGCCAATATTCCCATAATGTGTGGCAGAGATTATTTTTCAAAAAGTGAAATTAATAGAATAAAGAAATTGTCCTTTTGGAAATATATGTCCCGACCCGTAGTCAAACGGTTTTAATTCATAAAACATACATAAAAATGATACGTCTGATTATTTTACTTATACATGTGATATAATGACATATTTGAGCTTAAAAGGCTGTTGGCGAAATCTGTTTTAGGTTGGGTTTCTATGTATCGACGTCGACGCACAGCATAAGCAGAATGGTTGTATCACTCAGATATTACTAAGAATATGTGTGTACTCCAGAAGAAAGCTGTCGAATTTTGTGTCTCAAAGCTTTATTACATAATCAGGAACAACCAAGCAGAAGGAATGCTCTAGCAAGTCGTGATTACAATGATTACTTAATCATCTTTGTGTAGCAGTCGGGGCTTGAAATATTCTTTACATTATGAGGTCTTAGAATTAATACGATGATGTTGTCGAGAAAGATGTTATTATAAGTACCAACGATCTTATTAGGTACGGTACAAATATCACTGGGTTTGAACATGACAGTCGTAGTGGAAAGTGGACGTCTTGAAAAGCTTCGAATAAAATTTTGAACTCTCTAACTTCCGAAAAAACTTCTCTCTCTTGTTTCTCTGTCTCTCGGATTTGGCTGCGCGTGTGTATTTAAGTTAATTTAGCGCAAAGTGACAATCAAGTCACATGACTTCCCTTCTCCAGTCATAATAGCTTTAAACGGGACTTTTTAACAATTCCGGTGAAATAATCTAGAGGTGATTCAACTTTCGTAGCGCGAAAACTTTCTTCTAGAACAATCTATAGTCTCGAAATCAGGTACACGAAGTGGAAACAAATAATAAGCTCTGATCTCGAAAATGCCCATTAAAAATAGATTTTGGATTGCCAATTTTAGCTTACGTTTGAGAAAAACAGAAAAGAACAAGTGAGTAAATGTGATCGAAGATAGCACAAAGTGTTTCGTTTAATATTTCTTTAAACACACTTTATACTTTAATTAATAAATCCAAATAAATTTCCTTTTCAAAAAAAAAAAAACCCTTTTTTTATAAAGTAAAAATTTACCGGTCTTTTTATCTCGTTTTTCCGAATATCTGAACCGGCCCGATAGCAGACGAAGCCCGCTATTATATTCTGTCATAATAATATCTGTCATGTGAATTAATGCGATATTAAAAAAAATCAATTTCAAAATTAAGCATGTTGTATATAGACTTTCATAGTCTTAAAATATGCCAATATTCCCATAATCGGGATTTTATCATGATTCAATACGCTCCTCAAACTTATATATTTACTATTCTCTATTACTCATATTGATACTCTCTTTGTATTATTCTCAAACATTTGAAAAATCCGTTATGACGTCAGATTAATTTGCTTTTTAATTCTCTAATGACGTGATATTAAGCTGTTTTCTGTATTTACACATACTCATACTCCTAGTATTATTGAGAAATGTTTGCAAATTTCCGTTTTATTACCAATATGACGTCATATTAATCTTTTTTTTCAATTGGTGAAACTTGTTATTTTATTTTCATTTTTCATGTGGAAATCTTTCAATAGAAAATTAATTATTGTAGCAAGAATTTTATTGTGGATTTTTAATTGTTGGCAGCTTGCTATAACGAAAAATGTTTCAATTTAATAGGAAAAACTGTTAGATTTTTGTTTTTTTATCTCTATATATTAAAATAATACTTTTTTTTACAAATTTTATGATTTTGAGCTTCATGGCAGGTATTCAGCTATAAGTACACGCAATTTCATGCCTGTAAGATAAATAGTTTCTGAGAAACGGTTCTGTGATGGACAGACAACGAAGCGAGAGTAATAGGGTTTTGTGAGATGAGCGAAACCCTAAAAATGAATTTATTGATGCGGGATAAAACTAGAATATTAAAGCCTTGAAATTTTATAAGAAACATTTTGATATTTTAATAAAATATTATTTTAATAGTCAACCGCTAAAATTGGGTTTTAAGGTGTTTTCTACTTAACCCTCTAAGCGTGTAGAACGTAATATTCCGTTCACTAAGCTCCAGGTTTCACTGCAATGTATGCAATGTTTAAGATAATATAATTCTATAGATTTAATGAATTTTCAAAACATTGAAGAATGATTAATACTCTCAAGGGTTACATTCATATTTGTAATTAAGTTTCATTTATAATGCTGAAAGAATCATATTTTTTTAGCATTTAAAACAAAATACAGAGAAAACAACATTACAATTTTACCCTTTTTCAAAAAGCTCAGAGGGCTAGATATGACTTGGCAGACCGATTGCGTTTTAATATGCGAATCGAGTTTTAACTAATTCTGGAATTTCAGCCCTTAACTCGATGAGGTGATTGTCTGTGCTGCCGGCTCCCGGTCTATAACTGTTTCACTTTGATCTAATTACATTAGCATTCGCAAAGTTCGGGATATCATTGGTTTCTAAGGCATGGGCAATGAATTTTGAATTTAAAGTACTTATCTTAAAGGAATGCTTGTCCTCTTTTAATCTTATATCTAAAGTGAGATATGTTTCACCTATGTAGACTGAATTATAATTACGGCTGGGTACGCTGTAAACACAAGTATCCAAAAACACAAGAAAAGGTGGTTGTTTACAGAATACCCTACCTAATTGTTATTTAGCCTGCATAGGCGGGACAGACCGCACTTTAGATATAAGATTAAAAGAGCACAAGCATGCCTTTAAGGCAGGTACCTTAAACTCCAAAATTGTAGTTCATGCTATAGAAACCGATCATATCCCGGACTTTGCGAGCACTAATGTGATTAAATCAAAGTGCAACAGTTACACGAGGGGTGATATACGATGTTGTCAGACTCACCTCTGAACGAAGCAAGCCCAAAATCAAACAAATTCATATCAAAACGGTATACTTAGCTGAAAATCTAAGTATGCAGTTTTGATTTGATATTTTCGACTTTAACTTTAACTGATGGATTAAAGATTATTTTATAAAATTGTTTATCTTCGTTTTTCGTGTCCGCTATAAGTGTACTGAAATGAGAAGTTCTGAATTTTAGCTCAAAATATCTATTTTTAGTAATTTGTATGTTTATTTTAACTATTTTTAAGGGGCTGAAATATTTTAGTTTTATGTATAAGGGTTAATTATTGCTCGGCGAGAGTTTTTAATTGATATCTTGGCTAATTATGGCCGCATTTCTTAATGATGAGTTCTCCAGACGTTTCTGTGACCTATACACCCGTCGTTTTCGGAGATAGACAGACGTAAATTCCGAAAAATTTAGTTTTACATTATTAATTTTATTTGTATGAACTTTGAATTGAATTACGCGTACTTTACATATAGTACAAGATCTAGAAATAATTTCGCAATAACATCTTCAGCAGTTGATTGTAATTCAAGAAATCGTTTTTACTGCTGAAAACCAAATTTTTATTCGAATACACAGCAACACTGATGCTTGTAATTAATGCCGTGCTGTACGATATTTGTAACTTTCATTATCTGTGACCTATCTTACTTTCCTCATACTGATGTGTAGTGTTTAAATTTTTTTCATAAGTAAAATTGCATTTTACTTCATTCGAATATTTTTTGTATGTAAAATTTATTGTTATTGGTACATTTACGTTTCTGAAAATGTAACAGTCATTTTAGAATATCAGATGGCTTTAAAACAAAAATTTCATTAACCTTGTAATGTCTCTGGTAACATATATGCTACAATCAGTGTTGCCAGTTGTGCAAGTTTTTTTTTCATGTTGCTTGATTGCTACTCCTTTTTTAAATAGTAAGATTAGTCTTGTTTTTTGACTTATTGGATACTGCGAACATGACTGTTCCCGGCAATAAAGCAATATGAATAAAAAAAACCACCCAACTGGAAACTGTCATGGCCAAAAAAAGGACATTAGAGGCAGGGGCGCGCCGACCCAGTGGGCCACGTGTGCAACGCACACAGGCGCCAAGGTAGTTAAGGCGCCAAAGATTTGAGATGAGGAGGAAATACTTGAAAAAAAATCATTAATTTAATTATATTAAAATTAACTACACTTTCTGAGAATATTAATAATATTTTATAGATTTACATAAAAAAATCATAATTATTGTTCTTCTTAATTTAATTTTATGCTGACCAACATGTTTAGAGACAAAAAGGGTCAAAACTAGAACTTGTATAAGATTTCTGTTTAATTTAGACTGTCTGTATTGGAAAGTTTGGTGTCAGCTGTGGGACAATTTGTGATTGGCTTAGGTGAGGCACTATTCGCGTCAGACAGTTTTGTAAATTTCCGCTGTCTAACGTTGTGATTTTTGCTCTGATTGAAAATAATGTTACCAGAGGCGGTTTTACACACTCTTATAAGGATTCTTCATATCCCTAAGCCTTGTTTGCGATTTCTTTTCTTGACACTAGCATAACGGCCCATTTTTACCTTTTTCCATAACACTAAAATTTATTAGCAAAATTTGCCTTATTTTACTGAATTTTATTTTAATTAGTTGGATAGCTTGTTTAACTTCCTTTTTTAAACTAATAGAAATTGAAGAACTACGTTACTTTTATAAGTAAGACAAAATATATTAACGAGACTTTATTTAAAATTTTATAATTTTAAAATTTAAAACTTTTAAGCTTTATTATTTTTAAACGCCACGAATTTATCACTTTCTTAAAATGTAATAAGTGATTTAAATCAAGAACTGCATGAACCGAAAAATGAAATGAGGACATTTGGTCACCGTAATTTATAATTAAGTTGCATTGATCTTATTTGTTAAGCACAATCCATTAGACTTATTTCTGTGATTTTTTTTTCAATTAAAATAAATTTTGATTTTATTACTAAGCGAAACTGGCACATTCGGACAATATTTAACTTAGTACTTAGAGGAATTTGCTAATGCATTTATGTCGTCAAGTTTCTTTAAAGCCTTTTATTAAATTGATATTTTATTTTTCCTTAAATATTTTGTAATTATTTATACATACAGATTTGTTATAACATGCCTTTCAATAGACATTTATTGCTGAAAACAATTTTGAATTTTGTAAAGAATGAATGTTTTAATTACATTTATTTAATATTCTAATATTCTAAGTAGACTAATTTAAATATTTTATGTATAGCAGTTTTCAATTTTATAATAATTTAATGCTTTGTCGATTTCTGTAGCTTTTCAATTTTTTTTTGTCTTTGGTTTTAAGTTAATTTAACTAAAATGTTTGGGCAATTAATTCTATGAACAATCGCGTCGAAAGGAAACGACGCAGTGGAAAACTGAAGATGAAAATTGCACGATTCACTGGTAATATAATTTCCCGCCCGCCACAGATTAAATTAAAAAACATATGTAATTTTTATTTACTTTTCTTTTTTTTAAGTACCTATTTTAGTACAATTGAGATAATACAAGTGTAAGATTAACTAACGAAATTTGCGTTGAAATATTGTAATGTTTGACGCAGGAGACGTATAATTAATGATCTTAACTTTAAAGTGCTCTCATGTTACAGGGACCGCTTAAGACTCAGAAGTAGGGGAAGCCTGACGTCACACCGGGCCCCTCCCACCTCTACCAATCATGTTTTAACAATTTGAAATTTTACTATAAAAATTTCGAGTAAACAACACTTTTAATAATAAATTTAAAACTAACTGCCTATATACATATGAAAAAATATTTATTATATACATAATTATACATAACAAATTAATTTTGTAAATTAATTTACAAATATGAAACAGGTACGAATATTTGAACTTCAAAATATATTTTATGCTTTACAAATTGCAGGATTTGTCAGGGCTAAGAACAGTGCAGGGACAATAAATATTTGACATAAATTTATGCTCAGCTGCAACACAATTTTGCTTCTATTTTGTAAACAGAAATTTGATATCACCTGAATGCTAATAAATTTCCGCTTTATTTAAATAGCCTATTCTCCATATTTTATATCATTTCTCCACTTTTTATGAATTTAAACAAAATATAATTATACAGATTAAATTTTCTGTTCTTTTTAGCACATAACATTCTTAAACATTTTAAATGAAATTGTAAAACATAAGAAAAATAAGAATAAGCTGCATTTAATCACTGTTTTTATAACTTTTATTACATCAAAAGAAAACAAATAGAGATAAATGCGTCAGTAACAGTCCGATGAAAAATTTAGTAACTATAATTAAGAAAAAAAAATGCATTTTTTACCCTGGCTGAAATTTTTTTTCCATAAAATTTAGTTCTGAAAAGTAAATTTGGGGAACCCTTGGTATTTCAGTGGGTAAGCTCAAACTTCACGGGCCTATTCTGTAAACAGGCCCTGCTCATGTACAATTAAGATAATTCAATCTCAGAAGTAATATTTGAAATAATAGTGAGGATAAAATACTCATGCTACATCATAGAGTGATATCAAATAGTGAAAACAATACAATTAACTGTGTCCAGAAAATAAATATTGTTCAGTTACCTGAAATTGTACTCTGAACCTTTCACATACTGATCGAATAACCGTGATAGTCGGGTTCGTTCTTTTCAATTCAGAACATAAACGTGCTTATTATATATATATGAACAATTTCCAGAACTCTACATAATTTTAGATAAAAGGAACGGAATAGACACTATTTTTTACTGATTTATTGGAAAAAAAAATAAATTTAGACATAACTAATTTAAGAGGCTGAGACTACGATAATGCCTCTAATATTCGTGGGAAATATACAGGTTTACAAAAAGAATTTTATTTAAAACTCCGTGCATTTTATGTCCCATATGTTCAAACCATTCACTGAACCTGACAGTCATTGAGACTGCGAATAACAAGTAATTAAACTATTAGTTTCTTTACATTAGTTCAAGAGTTGTATATTTTTCCCCTCTTCTATTTGTCAATGAAATATTTTAACTACTAGTATATGATTTAAAGCTCTTATCTAAAACACGATAAGTGGGTAAGTCTAATAGATGACCTAAAGCCTCGATAATTACTTACTTGAAGTATATGATGTAGCAAATGTGCAATGACTGTTCAAAAGTGGGTGAACAGTTCAAATATCAGGCAAATTATCTAGCTGAAAAAATTACATGTATTTCATGGAGCAGAATTTGGTATGATATTTTATATAAAATGAACTTTTTCTATAAAGTAGCTGCAGTTTTCATCTATGAATGCCCATCTTGTTTTGGTTGCACTGAATATCTACATCACGTTTTCAAACGATTATAGTTCTGATGAAAAGTTCTGATGAAGTTGTCGGAAGATCAGAATTTAATTTCAACAAATCCTGACGCAGTATCTGTAACTTTTAGTAGAAAGCAGATTGAGGTGACTTAAAAAGACAGCTCATAAAAATGAAAATATAGTTAGATCCTGAAATATTCTTTAAATTATTTTTTTCTTCTTAATAATCGATAAAACAATAGCTTCTTTGAATGAAAGCTTTACTTTATTAAAATAACATGTGAATTCATTTAATATTTTTATGTTGTTGTAAAAAGGCATTACCAGATGAGAACTAAACAAGCAGCCATTGACACAGACTAAATTTTAAACTGTCAGCCCTTTATTTCTAATTTTTAAAACGATGCCAGATAATTCAGTATATTTATTCACAGTTTATCAAAATTTCAGAGTTGCCAGAAACGACTATATTTAGTCTACAACTATTTCCAAACAATAATATTTGTGCTAGATTAACCCCAACACAATTATTTCAAATTGGTAAATAAATCATAAGAGTAGTAATTCTCCAACTGGACGAAAAATGTCCGGGCCAGGATTCGACCGGGATAGCTCAGTGTTAGATCGTGGCGGCTTCAGCCAAGCGATCCCAGGTTCGAATCCTGGCCCGGACATTTTTCGTCCAGTTGGATAATTACTACTCGTATGATTTATTTACCAATTTGAAATAATTGTGTTGGGGTTAATCTAGTGTAATCATGTATCCAGCGTTTACTGGAGTTCCTTTACCTGCGATCTTTTCTGTTGAGCTGATTAAAATATCAGACCAGATTCTCTGATCAATAAGGTTAACTGGATGAATTATGCCCTCCAGATTCGACCGGGATAATATTTGTGGTTGATTTCTACTAGAAATTTACAACAAAGATTATTATTTGGAAATAATAGTACACGAAATAGTCATCTGTGCAACTCTGACATTTTACAATTGCTCTTCTAACTATTTTGTCATTCACCACGCATCTTTTAACAACTTAAAATTATTAAAAGTTCCACACAAAGGTAAAAAACAGAATTTTCGATCGTGAAATTATAAATACACACAGTCAAATAATAATAATGGATCAAACTATATTCGAGAATTTTTATAAATGGAAGTTCAGTTCACTAAGGGATTTTCCCGTCTGATTAAAAATTTATTTACCTATTATTTTACAACTAAAGTTTATAATTTAGTTTAAAAAACACACAATTTGCACAAATCGCGCCTGTTACACTGATTAGACCTGAAACATGTAGGATTTTAACTTTTTATGAGTTTTAAACCAATTTGTACACTGATTTTAGCAACTAAAAGGCACAACTTGTGCAATTTGTGTGTTTTTTAAACTAAATAATCAACAGTGCAGTGTCCAAATATCCTTATATTTTTACTTGTAAAGTTTATAATATGTTAATACTTTATATACTTATAAGTTTATTTTTCTTATTGATAACTAAACAAAGTATAAATCTCTATAATAAAACCGTAAGTCATGTGACTGTCATCAACAGTTCCGGGATGCCCGCATCGCTTTTTCATATGCCAGGAGGCCATTTTTATTCAAAATTATTTTTTGAATAAAACTGCATAAAAGTTACATTTTTAGAAAGATCGTTCAAAATAAATTAATATTTGAGAGATGACTTACGTTCAATTACGTATATATTCTGCAATAACTTCAGTTGAAATTAGCTTCGCAGTTCAAATTCTCTATTCATGAAAGTAAACAAACAAAAAAAAAAAGATTCATTCGTCGTGAAGGTTTAAAATATTAAACCATTAAACCATGGACCTAATCATTCGTAAAGTAAGTTTTCCGTGAATGATTTTTTGGTGCGCTGCCTGGTGTAAAAAAAAAATAATTCGCACGAGGACCTGTGAGACAATAAAAGTTTACCATAATTCCGTTTGATGAAGTGCTTACACAACTCAACTTCCTTCTGAATCTTTTCTTGACGTAAGTTGAATGTAAACAAATACAACTCATGTAATAATAATTAATGAATCAAATTTCGAAACAAATTGTCAGTTAATTTGGTATTTATGTATTATACGTGCCATGAAGAGAAATCATCGAAAATGATTGTTAATCACCAACCATATTTACCATTGTTATTGACCAATCGCGTCCAAAACAGTAATTTAATATACATTTATAAAATACATAACATCAATAAGTACCTTTATGTTATTTGGGAGCAAATCCCGCCAATAGCATTTTTAAAATCGCCAAAAAAAATCGTTTTAATTTTTCGCGTGAGCAAATTAGAAAAGAAACTTTAATTTTGAAATAAAATGTTTTGATTTATGATATTTCTCATTTAACTATTTTCTATTTTATATGAAAAGTGTGAACGGTATGGCATGCATCTTAAATAGGAACAGCTGTCGCAGACGTTCCGGGATTAGCGGGATTTTTGTTTTGCGTCATTTTGGCGAGAAAACCCCATTTTCAGGTGCCTGTTAGAGATTGCTAAAACAGCATGTTAATTTTATTTTATTATGAAATAGTTTATTTTATATTAAAAAACAGAATTTTTTTTATAAAACATACACAATGATTAATTTATTATAAAACACACACACTGGTTAATTTATTATAAAACACACAATATTTAATCACTACATAGTATAAAACAAAGTCGCTTTTTCTGTCCCTATATCCCTATGTACGCTTAAATCTTTAAAACTACGCAACGGATTTTGATGCGGTTTTTTTTAATAGATAGAGTAATTCAAGAGGAAGGTTTATATGTATAACTAGGGGGCCTACCCCCTGTGAGCTACGCTCGCCAACCCCCGCTCAGACTTCGAGGCCTCTAAAAACATGACAGCGTGCTTTATTTTAAAAATATTGGTAAATATGTAATTGGGTTGCCCTGCTTTTAACATTTTAATGCGACATTTTTCGATTATCATGGCCTCATACACAGCTGTTGCGACAACTGACGACTGTTTTCGGGATTGATAAGTAAAATCAATTACTACTTGAAAACCAGCTTGTATAAAATGGTTAGGTTTAAATTGTGACTACCTCTCGGACTTTTATAACAACAATCTCTATTCTATTCTTCCTTTGCGTTTAAGGATGAGAAAAATTCCGTCTGCTTGTGAATAACATTAAGAAACACGGTATTGAAAAGTACTATGTTATAGACATTTTCAGTAACAGGTTTTAATTTTCTCTCTATTTTAGTGCACCATCATGCATATTTTCATGTTATTTTAAATATGTAAATTATTTTTTTAATTAATATGTATATACGAATTTTCTAATAATTATTTATAATACAAAATTAATTAAATATTTTGTGCATGCATGCCTGCATTTATTCGGCATCAATTGATGAGATATTTAAACAAATTTGCTATCCGCGGTAATTTTACACCATGTTCTGTCACTTGAATATTGTCCATAAGAAAATCGGGTACTTTTCCATTATAGGATGCTTTGCTTTTAGGTTTGGTGTAATTCGAGCTTCAAAAAGGGATAGATTCGTTAATATACATAGATTTGTTGCCAAAAGTTATGAAAATAAACCCAATGAACTTTTGGTGCTTTTCTATTTTTGACGCTTTTTTAAAAAGCTTGGCGGAAAAAACCAAGCAGGATAGAAAACCAAGCAGGATATTTTATTCTTCCGTTCAGTTGTGCAATTATTATTTTATATATTAGTTTCAAATATCCGAATTAATGATTTTATAAATTCGTTTAGTTAAATTTTACAAAAAAATAACAAAATGATATCAATAAATAATAATTACTATTAATTCCTTTTCTTCCCTTTCTTTTGCGTTTACCTAAATGACGTCATTTGGACGAATTTATTCAAAATATTTTCAGTTTATAAATTAAATTAAATGTTGACAGACGATTGAATCCTGACGATGGAAATGTGATTTTTTTTTCAAATTTTCCTGAAAAACATAATTTAATCACAATCTTGTCTTCATTATCGATTGAAATAAAAGATAAATTCAATTTCAATTTGAAAATGACGAATAAAAAGAAATTAATAATCCCTATCGGGATCCTTTTCAATTTTTTTCCCTTTTTTGTCACAAAAAAACTGAGTAATTAGTTGCCATCATTACAGAAATGTCATTAAAATTAGAAAAAAATTAATATCTCGAAAACTAATTCCAATTTCAAAATTCTATTACCAGTTTTGACATCCGCGGATTTTTATGAACAATTGGTATTAATTTCACCATCAAGCGTTTAATATTTTATTAAAAATAGCCTTGAAACATAATCAGTCGTTTAATCAGTCGTTTAATCAGTCGTTTCATAAAATCGTTTCATAAATTCGTTTCATAAAATCGTTTCACAAATTCGTTTCATTAGGATTTTATATATATAGGGTAGATAACATCCATTAAATAGTGGAGAAATACTGTTATTTTTGAGGTTTTTAATGTGATGTCGTAAATAATTTCATTTTTTCTGCTTATACATTGCAAACGCAGGCTGAACCCTACAAGATTTATCAAAATAATGTACTAATTATTGTACACATTAAAAAGGTCTACTGAAAACACAAAGAGATGAAGGTTTTCAAGGTTAACCCGAAGCAAAGCGAGGGAGGGCCGCTAGTTTATTATAAAACATACGGAATCTGCTCTACCAGGTTGCCATACGAAGGAAAATTTACCCCGAAACCGCCGGGTTGCTCAGTTCTAAAATCGCCATTTTGGCGCCAAAATGATACCCCGGTGTGTTTGCAACAGCTGTACCTAAAAGGACCCATTTTTAAAATGGTAAATAATATAGAATCAAAGTAAAATAATACACAAAATAATGGCACAGATGTCCTACGCACCACGTTGGCACGATTTTTTTCCCCCGCCAATTTGGCGAAAACTTTGTTTTTGAATATTAGTAACAAATAGCATGCAATAATACCACGTGATTTTTTATTTCAATATAAAAATAAAATAACGTAATAAATGAAATAGCTTCTATTATTTAAAAAATAAATAAATGATAGTTTGAAATAAATAAATATTGATATACATAATAAAGATAATTTATAGAATTAAAATAAAAAATAAAAAATAAAAGTAACTAAACAACAATTTATTTTTTTCGCCAAATTGGCGGAGGAAAAAATCGCGCCAACGTGGTGCGTATATGACATCTGTGCCAAAATAATTTAGTATACATTTATTAAACACAAAAAATGATATTCATGGCTTTTAGCTTAGATATTTACGATGGCAGTTTTATAGGCGGTTTGTTATATCCACCGGAATGAATATGAGATATATATTCTAATCACATACTATATACCTATAAATACAATATATACATACATATCTACAATATATAATAACTACAATAACTACAATACATAACTACAATATATACATATCTACTATATCAATAAACGCGTCTTCAGATGTCTTTTATATTTCTACTACATAATATTAATTATAGAGTTACAATATAGAGAGAAAAAATGGGTTGCTGTAATTAGGATTATAGGCGCCAATGTTGGCGCGGCGTATTTGACCTGTTACGGATCTTAAAATAGTCAGTAGACATTAAGCACAAATGCCGAAGTAAGGGAATACGCAATTATGAAAACTCCTGAACTATATCAAGAAAAGGGAGCAGAGAAAAACGAAGTCGAGCAGAGATGGGTATCTAGAAGGAACTTCATGATTTTTAATCAGATTGTACACCACGGGTCAGAAGTGCTGACAGCAAATATGGTTTAAAGGGAATGTGATTATCAAAACTGGCTTCCAAAAGTTCAATGTTTCACCAAACCATACTCGAAAATTACGTGCAATAATATGCAGCCCGATTATGGCACATTATTCTAGACGTTTTAGATGAGAATAATGATAGATTTTCTAATCTTCCGTAATCAAGTCTATAGCCAAAGTTAGTGAGAAACAAAAAAAATATTAGCAACGATATGGTCGGTGTAAACGTGGATATCATTAAAGACTTTCACAAAATAGACTTCACTGCATCAAAACGTATTAACTAAAATACGCCAATTCGAAATGGACCCAATTACGGAAAATTACTTAATATGTTTAAGAATCTCCGCATTAGCAAACATATTGCAACTGATAAGCAAACGGACATGAAGCAAAAATGCTTGAGTCGGTTAAACGGTTTTTGTCAAGAAAGTTGAAATACATAACAACAAAAAATATGCGAAATGCTGCCATGATCGCAAAAGTTCTGTATTTGTCTATTAGAATCTTCCGATTTGGCAAAGGATTAAGGGGGAAAAATTAAATTATGAATAAAAGTAACGTGTTACAATGCTTAACATATATTTAAGGAAGACCAAACTGGTCGCCAGTGACGGCTAGTAAAAAAATAATTTTTCTTGTTAGATAAATCAGTTTAGTCATTTTATTTTCTTCTTTTTATAATGTTATATTTTTGTTTAACTAAAACTGTTAATGTACGTGGAATGTAAATAAACAGTTTCCTAAGGTGCAATTCGTAATTTGTTTTGACACATTGCAAAAATTACTTTATTATTTCAGTTATTTTATTTATTTTTTATTCTATTTTATTTTTTTGTACGTTTCTTTTGATTTAATTTTTATTTTTTGTAATTTTTAAATTAATATTTAATATTTTTCGCATTACATTTGTAATCGTAAGTTTTTAAAAAAACAGTTTTTTTGGGGGGGAAGGGGCGTTAAAAGTGCCAATTGAAGATCTGCACACTGGCGCCGGGCATTCCTGGTGCTCCCCTGATTAGAGGGTTTACTCATGAAGGTTCAGAAGAGAAAATGTCAGTAATCACGAACTTGTTTTTATGATTATTTCCCTTACGAAAATTAATATTCTTTGTTCTTTCCTCTTTTTTTTTTTTTTTTTTTTTTTTTTTTGCAATTGCATATTCTGAAGGCTTGCTTTCCTTTTGGCATCGATATACGTTACTAAACAATAATAATGTATAATGAATAGAGGAAAGTATATTCAACTAGGTAAATTATATCCAATGGTTGGAGTATCATAGTTGAGATTTTTTCTAACAGAGTCCAGGTAACGGCATATTTTCGCTCTGTTAGAAAAAATCTCAACTATGATACTCTAACCATTGGAAATAATAATGTATGTTCAAAGAATTATATAAACGCAGAGTTAACCATGATTAGAAAAATTGCAACAAGCGAAATAGGATACTCCGAGAGATTTATTAACCGAGTAATTTATGAATTTAATAGCAGACAATAAATAGCCAACAATAAAACGCAGTTTTCAAAGATTTGTAGTATAGATTATATCCCCCAACTTTATGAAAAAAATCGATGCGCTTTAAAGAAATATGACATAACATTAATTGCTATACCACCATCTACACTGGCCTCCAAAAGTTAAGGTACAACCAGTTTTTTGCGTCTAATTTGCAAGTGAATGAATATAGAAACAACAAATTTGGAGGAAATGTGAGCTAGACTGTTATTTATTAAATGCGAGATAGAAATTTACTTAAGTTAAACGTATAAATGAAATTACAACAAAAAAGCACTCATGGTGGAAAATTCCATTCTTGGAGAAATTAGTACATCGCAGTATTATGCAGTAAAATGTGACAGAAACATTAAAAAACTGGTTCTAATACGGAATATGTCCACCCCGGACTTGAACGCATTGGCGGCATCGACTTTCCATGCTCTCAATTAAATTGTCGGACACCGAAATAGGTAACGCTGACCAGACTTGGAGTAAACCTTGTTCCAGCTCATTTAATGACCTTGGAGGAGGACTTAAAGCCGCAACCTGTCTTCCAAGATAGTCCCAAAGATGTTCTATCGTATTCAAGTCTGGAGAGTGAGCTGGCCATTCCATTCTCTCCAAACCGTGATCCTCAAGATAATCCTCAACAACCACAGCTCGGTGTGGTCTCGCATTATCATCCATTAGAATGAAACCATTGCCAAAACACCGGCATATGGACGCACATATGAATCAAGGATCTCATCCCGATATCTCGCACAGTTCTTCCATGGAACACATGCAGGTCAGTGTGGCCTCCGAGTGAGATCCCTGCCCAAACCATGATTCCACAGTTTCTGTACCTGTGTGTTTCGACAGTGTTTGATTGATGGTATCGAGTGCATTGTTCTCTCCAGTTCAGAAGACGTCCTGAATCGCTCTCCAGTGTGAATCTGGACTCGTCTGTAAAGAGTACAGAAGCCCACTGTTGTCTGGTCCAGGAAAAATGTTCTCTTGCCCAACATAAGCGGGCCCTTCTCTGTCGTCTGTTGAGGGGGACACACACAACTGGTCGCCTTGCATAGAGACCTGCATTGTGAAGACATCTTCGCACCGTAGTAGCGGAGATTCTTCTCCCTGATGCTGCAAAGTGGTCTGCAATGAGTTGCGGCACAGTAGTGCGTCTTCTCCTTCGGGCCGAAAGTGCTAGAAACCGGTCTTCTGCAGGTGTTGTAACACGTGGGCGGCCTGGAACATGTCTTCTGGACACAGAATCTTCGGATTCATACTGATCCCAGAGTCGTCGGACTACACTGCGAGACACATTGAGCCGTCTAGCAGTATCGGCCTGTGACAACCCCATTTCCACCCATACTACCGCCCGCCACCATAATGAATCGGACAAACGACTTCTTCTACACATTTCTAAACTGTACTGGCTGTTGTCAACAAAACTGACAACAATACTTCGAATACAACAAAACTTACACGCGAAATTACGAAAGCTTCGTAATTGCATATTTTTCTCTCATTCACAAATACCTATTCTTTTCAATAAAATAAAAGTGGTAGCTGTAATTTTTGCGTAAGTTTTTTTAAAGCTTATTTTTGTCATTCATATAAACTATAAAGTTTAATCTGACTGCCATTTTCTTGTCTGGTGAGCTTTGAAAAACATGTTGTACCTTAACTTTTGGAGGCCAATGTAAATTACAAAATCTGGTCCACAGGTAAATAGAGCCCATAGATATGCATGAAAAATCAGGAATATATATCATTCCATTAAAACGTAAAAATAAAAATGAAATATTTATATACATAGGAATGACAACAAGGACATTACAAGACAGAATAAAAGAACATATGGCAGATATAGCAAGAGGAAAACCATCTACAGCATTATCTCGTTTAAATTTAAAAAAAGAAATTGATATATATTTCAGCAAAGTAACGATTATAGCACAAATGAATGATTATAGTATATGTATACTGAGGGAATCTGTGGAAATACTGACAAAGGGTAGGAAATCCTGAATTGATATATTATCATGCAATATACCAAAATTCTGGTTTAATATACCTGGTGTCAATGGTGCATTTGGTTTGGAATAACCCACCTCGCTCAATAGACTTATCCATCCCCCTCCCTTTTTTTCATATTTGATTTCACCTACTGATATTTAACCAGCGTGCATTCCGGAAGTTACAGAATTTTTCTTATTTTGACCCTCTTGATGGTGGCCAGGTTCTGGTCGAAAGCTCTCGAGACTCCGATGAAAATTTTAACGGCTATAGAAGGATTTTAATGTTTTAAGTTCTTTATTTCATTTTACACCTACTTTAGTAATTAGTAAAAAATTATCATAGAAACTCGACAGAGTTTCTCGCCAAGCATAAGAAACAGCAATGCATTGAACCGTAAATGAAAGGAATTTCCGCCAATGGATGCCATACGATTTTACAATTTTTTTTTTTTAACTCTGTCTAGTTTATATTTTGCGGACGGGACAAAACGGGTTCCTGACACATCTATATCTCGCGTTCTATTTATGATAGAAACAAAATTCTTGATTCTATGGAATGGGGCGCGCCAAGGTACGAAGAATTCAAAAGTAAAACAAAATCCGACGAATAGGTTTTCAGTAAATGCGATTTTAAAAGTGCTGTTTTTTGCCCTTTTTAAATCTTGTTCAGACCAAAAAGTGTTGACTGGGTTACAGCAATGTGTAATTATCAGATTTTTACGTGGTTTACGTCATTTGAATTGTTTTTATGAGTAGTTCAAACCTTTGTAAGTTTCATGTAAAAATATTAATTAGTTTTTGATTTATATCAGTTTAAAGTTATTGATTCCTATATTTAACATAGAGCAAAAAACTGTTGACAGGGCTACAGCAATGTGTAACTATCGTATGTTTACGCGGTTTACGTTATTTGAATCGTTTTTATGAGTAGTTCAAACCTTTGTAAGTTTCATGTAAAAATATTAATTAGTTTTTGATTTATACCAGTTTAAAGTTATTGATTCATATTCTTAACATAGAGCAAAAAAATAATAAATAACCCAACTCTTTTAGGAATGGTCGTATACACATGATATTAAGATATGTTATTACACTCGACCCAAGTAAGCTTCCTATTATAAAAAATCTTAACATTTAAGGTTCGTTTACAGGGTCTCATAAAAGATCTTTTGATATAGGGCTAAAGAGTTGTGTAATTATCCGATTTTTACGCGGTTTGCAGCATTTGAATTGTTTTTATAAGAAGTTCAAATTTTTAATATTTCGTGTAAAAATATTAATAAGTTTTTCATGTATACCACTTTAAAGTGATTTATTCCTATACTTAAGATGAAACAAACAAAATATTAAATGGTCTAACTCTTTTAAAAAAGAACGTATGCGCATGATGTTAAAATATGTTACTACGAACGACCTAAGTTAGCTTCCTATTGTAAAACAGAATTGTAGAATTTACTGTTCGTTTACAGGGTAACTCAAAAGATTTTTTAATAAGACTAAAAAGTTGTGTAATTAGCAAATTTTTACGTTGAAGTACATGATTATTGTACTTAACACAGAGGAAAAACAATAGTAAATTGCATAACTTTTGTCAAAGTGGCTATATACACACGATATTCAAATATGTTACTACATCCTCTCTATTGTAAAGCGGCATTGAAGCATATGCGTTTCATTTACAGAGTCTCTTAGAAGATCTTGATTACATTACAACCGATATATATTTACTGAGTGAGATGTATTTTAATGATTTTACACTGTTTCAATCTCTGTAAGGTTTCATTATCTTGTTTTAAAATTTAATATGAGTTCATTTTGTCCGTCTGAAATCTCGTCGATGTCAAGCTCTAAATCTATTAAAATATAGTATTTCATCGATTAAAAAAACTGTGTTTATTTATAAATATATAATTCTAGCGTATCAGGAATTGATTGAAATAGCGATTACAAAATTCCAACTTTACGTTCATGCGCTGAGTAATAGAATGTAAAAATGTTGCTACCCCAAGATTACAAGTTTTGCGTTTAAATATTTGCCGTTCATCGAATCTCCGGCTATGACGAACTTAAAATGCTAAATTTCGTATACAATAGGTGATCGGTAACGAACTGTTCGGTTTACGAACAAACCGGTTAACGAACACTTTCGCGTGAGATTTTTATGTTCGGAGAACGAACACCTCACGAAACAAAGCCATGATGAAGCAATGCCGTGTTTCATATTTGCCGAGCTATACTCATTGCCTCTATTGTCAACTTTGAGAACATTTTAACAGCTGCATAAAATGGACAGTTGCAGTCCTAATTAATTCATGGACTGCTGGAGATTGGGGACCTATATTTTAGGATCACCGAATTGGAATGAACAGACAATATGAACAGAAATCACTTTAATAGTTTTTATACTTTTGCAAACGTTGCGAATTTTATATTTTTCAAATTCTCGAAACGTGGAGTTTAAAAACTTAAACAAATAAAAAACTTCTAAGGTGCTAAGTAATTTTCAAAAATAATATATTTAATATGTTAGTATAAAAATCCCTGTAATTTTTTATACTAATAGAAACAGGTTCGTATAAAATAAAATGTTGATTATTCTCGGTAAAGTATTCTCCATAAACTTATCGTTGTAGTTGACCGAAAAAAAGTGCTTCTTATTTTTCCACATTTTTCTGAAACTGTAGTATTTTAATTTGTTTGTAAACTACTGTAAAATTGTCTAATTTTTTGTTTTTGAATGTATATAAACGGAAGAGTGATATAAAAAAAAAAGAAAAAGGAAAATAAATATGTCATAAATAATCTAATGAATACTATGTAAGGAAATTAATATAAAAGTTTCCCCTTTGTTATGGTAGCGATGAAATAAGTCACTCAATAAATTGTATAATTCTGTTTATAGCATCACTATTATTTTTTTTTTGCCCCTTTGCTCTTTTCTTTTCTGAATAAAAATGGAATCCGTATAATTGAAAATAAATACCTTACAAAAAGGAGTGATATCTCATCAAAAACAACTCGTTGTAAATGATCCCGCCAAGCCACAAACCTAAAACGTCAGTCACAAAAAGAAGTGATATCACATAAAAAGAAGCGATATAGAAGTGCATACTCAGAGTCCCGTGTAAAAATCTATCACCACTCATAATGTTTCCAAAGGACTCGGAGTGAGGTACAGTATGTGAAAACTGCTTGGCGACCTGCAGGCTTTTATAATGTTTGCGTTTCCTGCAATTACATATGGCTATATTATTTTTATTTTATTTTATTTTATTTTATTTTATTTTGCTCCCATAAAATTGTAAAAGTTGAAGCTTCTGTGTTTGCATGTCCTTTCTTATTTATGAGCTTGACAAATCAATTTGTTGATTTTATTTACCATTATTTAAACTAAAAACACACGAAGAGGATTTTTTAAGTAAACGTATAAATATTTTGAGTTTGAGTTTGTAATATATATATATATATATATATATATATATAAACCTTATAATAAACGTTAACTAAATTGAGATATATTGCAGTAATTCCAGCCAAAGGGAATGACATAGATCTGGGGGAAAATCCGTTCTGTAAGTTCTTTCGCATACAAAAATATATTTATAAAAGTGGTATAACAAAAATATAAAATTTATTTTTCGATTTTCAAAATTGATATACTGCATATGTTATAAAAGCCTGCAGGTCGCCAAGCAGTTTTCCCATACTGTACCTCACTCCGAGTCCTTTGTAAACATTATGAGTGGTGATAGATTTTTACACGGGACTCTGAGTATGCACTTCTATATCGCTTCTTTTTATGTGATATCACTTCTTTTTGTGACTGACGTTTTAGGTTTGTGGCTTGGCGGGATCATTTACAACGAGTTGTTTTTGATGAGATTATTCCTTTTAAACGTTTTTATGTTTTTAATTTATATACGAAGGTGAATTTAGTGTTCCAACATTAGAAAAAAGTTTTTCTATATATTTAACAATAATACGACTTAAAAGCGAAAGATGTCACTCCAAATATTACGAAAAATAGACTATCATTGAATTCTCTCTGACCCTTCTTATGCAAATCAACAAAGCAAAATGATGAGTCAGAACACATGTAAACAAAGTAATTATAGGTAATAAATACGAATTGATAACATTGGTGCATAAAATAAAAATCCCTTTATTATAAAACTAGCTGATTCGCCCAGCGTTGCCCGGTCCCGTCAAAAAATAATAGGAAATACGAAATTACTCTAATAATCGCTGCACGAAACCGTTTCTCTGGTAACTCTTTTTATTTAGGAAATTAAATAGAGATGGACTCCGAAACGGAAATAAATTCAGTACCACGCCCCTCAAATGTCCAGATCATTTGATTCAAAGCGGGTCATTTTTTACACAAAATTAAAAAAAAAATTACCGTGGGATTTTCATAAAATTTGCATTTTCAGAATCATATTCGAAGATGAGTGAAAATGAAACTACAGTGGAACTCGAGTTATACGTTTTGCCCGGGTCCGGACAAACGAAACGTATAACTCAGTAAAACGTACAACTGAATTAATAGTTTACCGGAGCAATTTTTAAAATATATCGTGAAAACTTTGATCCGCTGAGGAGTTTGCTAACTTTTATATTGAAAACAGAAGTTTCCTAAGTAGTACTGCACCCATGACATAAATTTTTGGAAATGGAAATGAGAAGAAAAAAAGTACATAAGAGAAATACACAATAACTTATTTTATCATAAAAGCTTTATTAAAATTATTTTTAATACACATAGAGTACTTAAAAGAAATAATTGGAATTGCCTTGGCATATAAATCATTTATCAAAAGACATTTCAATAGTTTACTGAATCTTGTTGAAAATATCACTAATGTTCGGTTGTTTCTTTTCGGCAGAGCCGACACTGAACAGCAAATTTTGTATTTCTGTTGATAATGCAACCTCCTTATGGTTATTGCTTTTACTACTAACGAACCGCTTTACTACGTCAAAAGCTTTTACATCAGCTCTGAAGTTTGAGTGGGATCTTTCAAATCAGACTCCTCGGCCGCGTCGTCAGTGTTTCCGGTTTCAAAATGGATAAATGAAAAATAAATTCGTCCGGGGACGCAAAAAACATAACGTATAACTGAGGGAAGTGTGTAATTCAAAACGTATAACTCAGCTAATTTTTAATGGCAAGTGGTCGGGACCGCTGAGTTGAAACGTATAAGTGAGGGAAACGTACAACTCAGGTAACGTATATCTGGAGTTCCACTGTATTTCGTTGTAAAGGATTATCAAATCGGTTACTTTCTTTTGCGGTTTAAATAAAATTAGCTATTTTCGTCTCACGTGCAGGAAAAAAATTAATTTCATCGCCTCGGGATGCATTCTGTTCTAAACAAATTTCCGACACGTGTCCCCGATACATACGATACCGTGTATAGCAGACGCGCTGCGCAAGCGCTGTAAAATCTTTTAGATCCAGTTTCCACCACCAGGTAGAGCATTCTGTTCCAAATAAACCTCTTTCTGAACGAAATTCCGGGACTCTTTCCCGTTGCTTATGGTACGATGTAGAAGGCATGATGTGCACTCGCGAAAAATCTGTTAGTTCCTCTTTCCACCCCCTTGGCGGTACCAATTCTATGTCTTAATTAATTAGCTATATCTTAATTAGTTCATGTTAAGTTGAATGAGCCGATTCCCGTTGAAATCGGGCCCATAGAACGGAAAAATAAATCACCCCCCTCGATATTACTATTCATAAATAGTGGTAACCAAGGGCTGAAAAAATTATACCGAAGTTTATTTAGTACCTGGGAGACCTCGGAAGAATGTTAGAAAAGATTTCGATTGAACCGGTCTAAGATTAAACGCAAAATCTGTCAGTTACATTTTCCATAGCCAGCGGCGCACTCTGTTCTAAACAAACCTTTTTCCGAACGAAACTCCGGCACGTGTCCCCATTGCTTATGGCACCATATAGAAGGCGTGCTGTGTACAAATTAAAAATCTTTTAGTTCCACTTTCCACCGCTAGGGGATACCAAATCTATGTCTTAATTACTTATTTAAATCCTTTTTAGTCCATGTTAAGTTTAATGAATCAATTCTCGTTGAAATCGGGCCCATTGTTTGAATCGGACAAATTTTAAATGCAAAATCTTTTAGTTCCACTTCTCACCGCTAGAGGGCATACTCTGTTCGAAATAAAACTCTTTCCGATCGAAACTTTGTCACGTGTCCGTACTGCATACGACACCGTATAGCGTGTGCTACGCACGCGCTGCAAAATCTTTTAGTTCCACTTTCTACCGCCTGGTGGCGCCAAATCTGTATTTTAATTAGTTATCTATATCTTTATTAGTTCGTATTAAGTTCAACGAACTAATTCTCGTTACAATTTGTCCATAGAACACGTGAAAATAACGCTCCCTGGAGATTAATGTTCAGTAATAGTGGTAACCAAGATCTGAAAAAATGATACCGAAGTCTATCTAGTATCTAGGGGACCTGAGAAAAGGTTTCGTTTGAATCGGACTAATAAAAAAAAATTCTGATTTTGGATGCAGGGGTGGGGGAGACTCAGGTCCATAGAACACGTGAAAATAATGCTCCCTGGAGATTAATGTTCAGAAATAGTGGTAACCAAGATCTGAAAAAATGATACCGAAGTCTATCTAGTATCTAGGGGACCTGAGAAAAGGTTTCGTTTGAATCGGACTAATAAAAAAAAAATTCTGATTTTGGATGCAGGGGTGGGGGAGACTCACCTCCTCCCCCCCACAGAATTAAACCCACGACGTTAAAAAATTAGGAATTATCATTAACTTTTAAAATAGCAACAAAATGACTTGTTGTTGTTGTTGTTGATTTAGCCCGTTCTATGAACCCGGTGAGCAGCTTTCTATTTCTGTTTAGCTGTCTTACTCCGACAAAGTGACTGGTTTTTTTGTTTTGGCATGCACAAACAGTAAATTATCGTTGCCAATTTCTGAAATCAAATAATAAATCACAATAATAAATCAAATAATAAATCACATGAAAAATTTAATAAAAAAAAAATCTATTCAAAATTCCAAAATCGGCCTTCGAGATGCAAAACTACATGCATAGAGGTACCTTCCCACCAAATTGCGTAGCTTTGCGTGCAGCGGTCTCTTCAGAAACACACACACAAAAACTTCCTTCTTTATTATAGTTGGAGATAAAATAATCTCTAATATCGCAAATAATCTGAAATATATTAGAAATAGGCTTTATTAAATTAATCTAATCAAAAAGGAAACTATTAAAAATGAAACAATATCTCTGCACTTTGCAAAAGTAATACTTAATAGCATTCGAGACCCTTCTCTATTAAAATAAATGTTTTTATATTTTGTCTCACAGTGTCAGCTTCTTTTCAATATACCTGTCACAATCATACTAAATATTACAAAGGTTTTTTAAAAAACCTTTATTTATATTTCTTATTACATCTAGTTAATCAATAAGTAAATTTTTAGGGTTTCGTTCATCTCATGAAACCCTATTACTCCCGCTCCGTTGTCTGTCGGTCACAGAGCCGTTCTCAAAACCTATATAACTTACAGAGTTGAAACGTTGTGTATATATAACTGAATACTTGCTACAAAGCTCAAAATATTAAAATTTGAAAAAATTGTATTATTTTAATAAATAGAGATAGAAAAATCAAAATTCTATGAGCCTTTTCCTATTAAATTTAAACATTTTTCGTTATAGCAGTTGCCAACAATTAAAAATCCACACTAAAATTCTTTCTACAATAATTAATTTTCTATTAGACGATATACACGTGAAAAATGAAACTGAAATAAAAAGGTTCACCAATTGAAAAAAAACAGATTAATATGACGTCAGATTGGTAATAAAACGGATATTTTCAAAGATTTCTCAATAATACAAGGAGTATGTGTATGTACAGAAAGCAGATTAATATGACGTCATTAGATAATTAAAAAGAAAATTATTCTGACGTCCTATTGGAAGTTTAACGGATTTCTCAAATGTTTGAGAATAATACAAAGCGAGTGTCAATATGTGTAATAGAGAATATTAAATAGATGAGTTTGAGGAACGTATTGAATCATGATAAAAACCCGATTATGAAAATATTCGCATATTTTAACATTTTGAAGGTGTACAACATGTTTAATATTGAAATTAATTTTATGTTAAATATCGCATTTACTCCAAATGACAGATATTATTATGACAGAGTATAATAGCGGCCTTCGCCCGCTATCGGGCTGGTTTAGATATTTCAAACAACGAAAAAATAGACCGGTAAATTTTTACTTTATAAAAAAACATCACTTTTTTTTTGGGTTACTAAATGAAATTTATTTGGATTTATTAAAGAAAGGATAAAGTGTTTTGAAAGGAATATTAAACGAAGTCCTTTGTGCGATCTTCGATCACACTTACCCACTTGTTCTATATTGCTCACCATTTGTTAACTTTGTGAATATACTTCTCAGTACCATCCGAGCGTTCCTCTTTCAAAATGACAGTTTCGTTTTAACATACCTGGCAAAGTAAGCCGTCCCAAAGTTCTCCGGTTAGTCTCTTTGTAGTTTCACATTTACAACTTAAGAAAGCTGTTATTAACTTTTGTAGGAAAATATGTTATCAACATTTCTTATATACAAAGTTCCCCATGGGAAAATTCACTAACGTACATCTAACAATAAAACGAACTGTATGATAATAGAAATAAATTTTAAAAAGTTCGTTATTAAATGAAAATAGCGAACTTCTTATCATTATTAAGTCAATTTTACAGCAATAAAGCTTCTTAAATGCCGGTATTACAGACACAAATGGATATAAATATAAACGGTAAACATTAACAGCATATGTTATAAATCATATTTCTGAGTACTAAGTTTTTTATGTAAGTCTATATTATTACGTTTCTAACACAGAATATGAAATTCTAATTCCTAAATTGATTTTAATCTATTTTATATAATCTGTTTTATACAGGGTGAGTCTAAAATCATGGGACAAACTTTGAGGGGTGCTAGAGATCACTATAACAAACAATTATTATATAGGAACATATGACCGGAAGTGACGCGTTGTGGCACAAACACAAAAAAATAGCACATTAACGGAATCATAAAATGTTCATTAGCAGGAAACTTAACCAGTGATTCCGTACAGAAAATGTTAAAACTGTTGCCGGAAATTCCATCCAACAGCAGTCACACATGCTTGGCAACCTCTATGACGTGATTGGCTGACATAATTGGCGATAGTTAAGGACAGTAAAGCGGTGCGCCAGTGATCTGTTGCATCAGTAAAAAACGGCATTTCGTTGCAGATTTTGGCGGTGATAGGTGATTTTAATAGTAGCGAAAAGACAGACATGCATCTGATGTATGGTGCTGCTAATGGTAACGGCAGAGTAGCGATACGGCTGTATCAAGAACGATTTTCAAGTAGACGCATGCCGAACCACAAAATGTTTGAGCGATTACACCGGCAACTTTGTTAAAATGGTTCATTTAACGCCAGTACTGATGGAAGGGGTCGATAAAGAACTGTACGACAACCGCACATGGAAGAACCATCTTGGACAATGTGGACGAAACACCCATCACAAGTACAAGGGCTGTAGCATGTCGTCTACGTGTCAGTCAAGAAACCGTTTGGAGAGTTTTACACGCAGAAGATTTACATCCATTCTACATACAGAGAGTCGAAGCTTTGCAGACGTGTGATCACCCTTTGCGCGAGGCTTTCTGCCAATGGTTCTTGCAGCAGAGTGCGTTACTGCCGGTTTTTCCAGCTCATGTACTATTCACAGATGAGGCGATTTTTACACATGAAGGCGTTTTCAATGCCCACAATTCTCATGTGTGGGCAACAGGAAATCCACACGCCACACGTACACCAATAACGCTTCTCTGTGAATGTTTGAGCGGGTATTGTGAATGATTCCCTCATAGGCCCATATCTCCTACCAACCCAACTCAATGGCCGCTGTTATCAAATTTTTCTGGAAGTGGTTTTACCAGAATTGCTGCAAGAAGTTCCGACTGGCGTTCGCAATCAAATATGGATTCAGCATGATGGTGCGCCAGCACAGTCCAGTATGGAAGTCCACAATTACCTGGATGCTACTTTTGGGGTGCGCAGGATTGGGAGTGGTGGTCCAGTCCGATGGCCACCACGATCACCAGATTTATCGAATCTCGATTTTCTCCTATGGGGACACTTCAAAACCCTCATTTACGAGACTCCAGTTGACTCCATTGAAGAACTCACTGCTCGACTATCCTGTGCGGCTGCACGCGTACGTGAAATACCCAGTGTATGGGAATCTGTTCGCCATTCACTCCACCGACGCTACCAAATTGCATTGCTGTCTGTGGCCGCAATATTGAGCATTTATTACAGACATAGCTGTAAAAAAAGCATTTAGTGACGACGTTGTAAATAAACAATGCTTTTCATTTCATGTCTTATTTTTTGTGTTTGTGTCTCAACGCGTAACTTTGGGTCATATATTCCTATACAATAATTGTTTGTTATAGTGAGCTCTACCCCCCCCCCCCCCTCAAAGTTTGTCAAATGATTTTAGACTCACCCTGCATATCATTATATATAGCTATGTACAATCTTGTATTGCGGTAGTCCAGTTGATCTAGGATTTCCCCAGTAATGTTTTGGAGAGGGTTTTTCTCTTTCTTCCTTTATGTTTTTGAGGGTGCTGATCACAAATTTCAACTTTGACACCTCGTATCTGGTCTGCTTAAAAAGATATCAGCGAAATATCAAGAAAAATTCGTGGTTTTTTCGGTTTTTCCCTTGTATACGGTAGATGGTTAAATGTTTTTTGGAAAGAGAAACTAGAGAAAACTAGACTTGGACTAGAGAAAAGTTTTTACATTTTTCATATGCAATGTTTTTTCTAAGATAAATAATTTTGGCATACGAATAAAAGGCATTTTATCGATATATTGAAATTCCATCATCGGAGGGCAAAAACGCGATCCAATCACTATGCATCCATTTCAGTCACCAATTTGAAGCCCTTTAGTTATTTGTAGTTGCATTTCGAATACGTTAAAATTTGCTTACCAAGTTTTAAATTTTTATAGCAAGCACTAACGAAATAAATTGAAATCAAGTGATTAAGATATATATAAAAACACAAACACTCCGAATAGATGAGAACACCAATTTTTTTTCTAGTTATCTGATTTAAGTACAATTATAACTATTATACATTTAATATAATAGTAACATATGTGGAAGATTGTAAACAGGAAAAATAGACAAATGCAGTCTTGTTCTAAAATTAATGTCGTTTTGGTCACTTTTTACGCCACTTCAGCGGTTATACGAAGAAATTGAAGAGTTCAGCAGAAAAACTTTTACCACTTCTGAACAACATGTAGAGATGAGAAACTCCAGAGTATCCCGGAACAACGCTGATATGAATAAAATATTTTAATGGGTTCACCAACACATTCCTTTCCGAGAAACAAATGACTTCAATGGATTTCAATCTCTACGGGGACTGTTGCAGATGAAAGAATAAACTGTCATATGGCACAGGAAGGAGGCACTGCTGGCATATCAAGAATCATTAACAGCAATTTTCATTACGTCATATACAAGCGTAATGAAAAAGTGCAGCCATTAGCTGTGATGAGTAGCGCTGTCAAGATAGGTGAAAAAAAATTTGACATTAACCTGACAGTACTGTTTCAATGAATGCGTGTAACAAAACAATCTGACCAAGAACTTGAGGCAAGAACTTTGTCTTACGATCTCTATGCCTAGCCATTATCTCTTTTTGACGAATTTGGAATGCGAAAAACTACCAAATGCTCCTTGCATAAGAAATTTACTCCACTCTCACCAGACATCATTTTTGGGACCAGATGTATGTAATTCATAGATGGCCGGTATTTACTGCACAGAGTTTTGTGGAAGGGTAGTCAATAATTTGAATCAATTTATGAGAGCTATGTGGACTTTGTTAAGTCGAAATACTCAGCGAACGCTGTAGAAATCTTCGATGGATACCCAGAAAACATTACTGAAATCAGTACTAAATTTGTTGAGCGTGAAAGGTAGTCTCGCAAAACGGTATCTATTGGGGTTTTTTTTTAATGAGACTATGGTGTCAAAGGTTTCTAGGGGAAATTTCTTGCAAACGACAAGAACAAAAACCGTTTAATAGCCCTGCTGATGAGTAGATTTGGCTCTGAAAATATGTTTTACAAGCAAGCAAAAGATGCTGACACACTCATTACAAACACTGCTCTCAATTTGGCACGAAACAACATGTGGTAGATATATTTAAAAACCCTGATGCTGTAGCTGAAGATGTTATTAAAGCTGGGCTGTTGTTGACAATGTCAGCTCCTTTATCGCCGAAGATGACTGGGGAGCAGAGGTTGACGACTCAGTACTCCAGGATATTTTAAGTCAAGTGAGACACAACCTCAGCCATCAAAGGATGATGAAGAAGAAGATAACGATGAGCATCCCGTCGAAGAACATCAACCTACATTAATTGAAGAACAAGACTGCATTTCTCTTTTTTTCTGTTTACAGTCTTCCACAAAGGTTGGTATTATATTAAACTTATAACAGTTATAATTCTACTTAAATCAGATTACTAGCAAAATATAAAATTGGTGCTCTCATATATTTGGAGTGTTTGTGTTTTTATATCTTTACTTATTACCTGATTTCAATATATTTTGTTAGTGCTATAAAAGGTTTAAAACTTACTAAACAAATTTTAACATATTCGAAATTCAACTACAAATAAGTAAAGATCTTCAATTGGATGACTGAAATGTATGCATAGTGATTCGATCAAAATTTCGCCCTTCGATGGTGGAATTTTATTTTATCGCTAAAATTCGTTTTACTCATATGCCAAAACTATTCATCTTAGAAAGAAACATTGCATATGAAAAATGTAGGACATTTTCTATAGTTTAAGTTGGTGCAATAATATTTTCAGGAAGATTTAACCTTCTACCAAATACAAGGGAAAACCCGAAAAAAACCCGATTTTTTCATAGTTTTTCGCTTATAACTTTTTAAGCAGACAAGATACGAAGTGGCAAAGTTGAAATTCGTCTTCAGCACCTCCAAAAACGTAAAGGAAGAAAGAGAAAAAAACTTCTCTAAAACTTTCCAGGCAGAAGCCTTGTTTTTGTCTAAATTTACTGGGCTATTAATCCCACTTTCGTGAGCATGGGCCTCGTGTACTACAAGTGTCAAGTGATCAGTCTGACGTGGCGTTCTAGGGATTTTGTTCCCAAAGAACACTGCATACTTATTTTATATACTCTTAACAGGTAAAATGTTGATTGAACTTTGCCTAAATAGATATGTAAACACCATACCAACAGCGTGGCAGCGCGGTGCACAAGCCTCTGGGCTACAAGGCGTCAGTATATATTTATTTTAAACTAATAATGCCATACTGAAATTAATATTGCTTGTTTAAATTAGATGAGATTAAGAATGTGCAGTGAAATAATAGACTTGATTCCTAAAACATTTCTAAAGCGCAATTTTTATATTCCTATCTTAATATTTATAAAGGTTGCTTTAAAACAAAATAAGAAAATTAACAAAGCAAATCAAGTTTTTTTTTTTCTTTTGTACAGCAAATTTCGAAAATGAATGTATTGCAATGTATCACAAACTGCATTAAATTAGAAAATAATTTATATAAACTGTAAAATTCCTATATTTGCACATTCAAAAGTTACATTTCTTCTTCTTAAATATTTTGAATACAGTAAAATTGACACTTTTTACTTTTAAAAATCTCAACAGCATACTTCTTTCAATATATAGAACTTTTAAAACGAAAAAAAAGGTATAAATCAAGTCTTTATCGAACTTAGCGAATTGTAAACATAAATTAATATTATTCATTGGCTCGTAAAAAGTATTGGTGAAAAAAATGTACCCCAAAAGGAAAATGAGGAAAATATTCCTTATTTAAGCTAAGAACGCAGAAATTGTTTTCGATGCTAACTGCGGAGAGAGAAAAGAAATTTCCCCTTAGATAAAGTTAGGAGAAGAAGTGTTTCCTTGTCATATCCATGCGCCACAAACACAAATCTGGAAGGCTAATGACTGGTGGGGGGAAATGATTGGGAGTGAGGAAAATTGGGAGGGTGCTAGTGACCAATCGATTACTGTCATTCGTTTGCTATCAAAAGTTATGAAAAGTAGAGTGAATAAGGAAACAGAATTTAAACAATTAATGCATGGGTTGGAAGTAGATTATAAATCGCTGTGTTTACTCAGCTCAATAGTTCAGTTACTTAAAAGCAAAAAGTTGAAATAATAATTAAAAAAATTATATAAATAGGAAGAAATGTATCCCCTGAATAACATATATTGAAATCTGGAATTTTACTCTTATACTATAGAATGACTAATGTTTAAATAACTGCAATTTATTTGATTTTAGGTTAAAAGATTATGGTTATTATGGATATTAAAGTAGCAGATGTAAGATTTCATATAAATTATTATCAGAATCCACCATGTCTGTTAAATTTATCTCATGTTTTCAGCTATTTCACTAGACGCTTGACATTATATATATTGCTTTAAACATGTTCGTTATATGTTGTTTCAAAATGAAACTTTTATATTGAATGTATCAGGTTGTTTCAGATTAAATGTCGGATTTGGTAGATAGACTAAAAAAACAGTAACTCTATGGAAAAAAAACATTTTTACTAATCAAATGAAGTACTATTAGTTACAATACATATCTCCAATTGATGGACCAGAGCATTTATGCCAGTAATATATAAGTCCGACTTTCGGAACAGGAAAATCTCTTGAATGGTATTTTTAACAGCTGTTTCATTGATGAGCATTTTTTGTGACACAATGTGATCCAAATGCTTACAAAATGTAATTTATGTTTGGGCAAAGGTCTGGTCGAAACATGCGTCTCGCGTTTTCATGAAACAATAAAACGCAATTTTTTCCTGACCAATCTACGCCAGATAACTCATAATTGTCGATGCATTTTTTCAAACAAGGTTGAGTACTTCTCTGCATTGATAGCTTCACAACTTTTGATAAAGGGAGTCTAGATAACATCCATGTACAGTACAGTCGCCATTACCATTTTCAGAGACAGGATTGGTTTCGGAATGTGCTTTAGGATATTATCGGCATTTAATCGTTTTTCATATTAGCAACTATTATCGTACACAATTCACCTTTCATCACAAGTCAGTACTCTGTTCCAAAACGCAGTGTGTATGTTTCGGGAGAGCAGAGAATTTCAAACTCCCTGTCGACGTTTCAAGTTTTGTTCGGTGAGCTCATAAGGATCCAACTTATCAGGCTTTTTGATTTTACCAACTGCGTGCATGTGATGGGAAACTGTCAATTAATGTAACCCTAACTGCTCTGCCACATCCATAACAGTTTTAATGTGGGTCAAACTCAGCTTGTGTTCGCAAGTATTCCCCCCCCCCCCCAAAAAAAAAAAAAAAAAAAACTAATAAAATACAAAAAAGAACATTTTGATGAGATGTTTCAAAGGCTGTTTTTTATAATAAAAGGATGGCATTTTTAAAAATATTCCTTTATCTTTCAAGTTAGTAACTCTGATTATGTACTTAAAATATACTATTTATTTTAATTGCAGCTTTTTATATACAATAGATAATTGGAAATATTAATATAGGGTGGATCACGATTAACTGCCCACGGTGAAACAAGCCGTTACATCCAGTATATATTAATTGTAATCTTCGCCTTATTTAACCGCGGAAATCGGTGATTAAACAAAGCGAACCCATTAAAACATACTCGTGGCAAAAAATCGTAGAAGTTGACAGTCATGGGTTAAATGGCTACTGTGGCTTATTTCACTGAGGATGATTTTTTGTGGCAAACCCTGTACAAAAAATTCCAAAAGTTTATGTTAGATTGTCTAATACTATTACTTAATCAATATTACCACCAACTAATAAAGACATCCAGAAAATAAGTCGGAAGACTCCCAATTTTGAGCTTTTACATCTATCGATCAAATAACTCCCAAATTATCGACTATCTATGCAAACATTTAAAGATGCGATTGCAATATAGGCGTATAGGGATATAGATTATGCATATAGAGATTTAAAAGGTATTGGACTTTATTTAACAGTTTTTGTTTGGGTGGGTAAATTTCTTAACACTTAATTTTAATCGTCATATCTCAAAATAGCACCAAAATTTTAAAACAAAATTTTTGGTTTTCTTAGTACACGAATAAATGAATTTACTTATTTTAAAAGAAATTTGGTTGGAAATTTCAGTGCCATTGTGCCATTTGGAGATCAAAATTATGTGGAAAGAAATTCACTCACCAGAGCGAAAACGGTTAAAAGGTGGTCATGCAAAAAACTTCGATAAATATTTATTGTATGGGAACAAATCGAATTATTCAGTCAAAAATACATGGTGTCTCACTTGAATACGAATTCTGATATATATTTATAACTATAACAATAACGAATATATTCTAACAAAATTTTAGATTGTGTGAAGTATAACGATAAAATTAAAAAAAATGGTTTAAGTGGTTACAATATTTATCCAAAAAGCACATAACCATATTTTCCATCTTTCTGAATGTAATTCACTGTTCATTTCTGAAATACCCTATGTTTCCATAACTTTTCGCAATAGTATTGGATTTTACACAAGTCAAGGTAAGTCTTGAAAAGTACTTCTAAATACACTTTTTTATTCGACAGTTATGTGAGGATTTGAGAGATTATATGCTTTCTTTATACGATTTTATAGTTTTAGTACCGACTAATAAGCTGAAATAGTCTGTAAATAATATAAATATGGAAGATTTAGTCGATTCATCTAATGTAGTGTTTTAATGTGCAGAGCTCATGCTAATTAAATTAAAAAAACCATCCATAAACATAATACGTTCCTGCCATCCTTAAAAGAGATGCATTTATCTTTTACCCATCAACGATTTCAAGGAGGAAAATATTTGGAGGAGGGGTGGTTTTTGAAATGCAAACTCACATCGTTGGGTATGCATAAGGCACGCTCTGTCGTATCTTCACTCTATTTCGTTCGAGTAAAGAGAATTCCATTTCATTTGTGAACGATATTGCTTTTTGATGGGCATGGCCTGCCGTTTTCGTAACAGATGGTTCCAGCCTTACAGAGAAGGTCTCAGCCATCTTGCCATTCAAATCATCCCGCCATTACCCCGAGTCACTTCCTTTATTTATTGCAGAAAGGAAAGAGAGTGGGAGAATTCCACTTTTGTACTTATCTTTCAACATAATTCCGCACGGATGATGGATAGCTTGTTTTTTCTGCATGCATATCTTTTTTTTCTAAACAGCATATTTATCTTCTTTATTGAACGCTTTATGTTTGCAATGGCAGTCATGATGCAAAGTAAATATCGGTATAAATGAGCTATGTATATAAACGGTATATGTATACTATGTATATAAACCTGTATATAAACGGTTTATATACAGGGGTGAATGCGTATGCAAGTCATTTATAACAAAATAACAGAAATGTATGCCTATTGTCAGGCATTTCTAATAAATATTGTATTCAAAGTATAAATTTATATTCAGTTTTATTTCCAACATGAGCTATTTAATGAATTCTAAAATATTTTCTATCTAAATCGCAGTTTTTTATTTTTAATGTTTGGATTAGTACATTTATCTTACTCTGAGAAATATATATACACGCAATGTTTCCCAAAACATATTTATTTGGTAGAAAAGTTGGAAACTTTTTTAATAAAAGAATATCGTACTAGCATCAACAGTTACATTATTTGGACAAATACGTACATATAATAAATCTACCCTATATATATAAAATCCTAATGAAACGAATTTGTGAAACGATTTTATGAAACGAATTTATGAAACGATTTTATGAAACGACTGATTAAACGACAGATTATGTTTCAGGGCTATTTTTAATAAAATATTAAACGCTTGATGGCGAAATTAATACCAATTGTCCATAAAAATCCGCGGATGTCAAAACTGGTAATAGAATTTTGAAATTGGAATTAGTTTTCGAGATTTTAATTTTTTTCTAATTTTAATGACATTTCTGTACCTAATTTCGGCAACTAATTACTCAGTTTTTTTGTGACAAAAAAAGGAAAAAATCGAAAAGGATCCCGATAGGGATTATTGATTTCTTTTTATTCGTCATTTTCAAATTGAAATTGAATTTATCTTTTATTTCAATCGATAATGAAGACAAGATTGTGATTAAATTATGTTTTTCAGGAAAATTTGAAAAAAAAAATCACATTTCTATCGTCAGGCTTCAATCGTCTGTCAGCATTTAATTTAATTTATAAACTGAAAATATTTTGAATAAATTCGTCCAAATGACGTCATTTATGTAAATACGCCATTTATGTTTATACAATTTATTTAATATAAAGAAGCCATTTATCTATTTTTATGTACAAAAAGAGGTAAATTGAAAGACAATAATATAAATAAATTGTATATATACATATAAATACATGTATAAACAAGCATAAAAGTTCGGTGCTTTTCCAATATGTGGGGCCTTGACGAAACAGGGAAAAGAGCTTTGGCGGAAAAGGAAATTTGGCAACATACTTTCTGTCAACCTATTCACTTTGTCATTTCGTATACAGAAGCATTTTTTCAATATTTATACAATTTGTTTAGCGTAAAATGTCATTTATCCTATTTTATATATAATCAGAAGTAATTTGTATAGAAAAAAAAATAATAATATACGTATAATTAAAATACGCATATAAACAAAAAAAAAATCGTCGAATTTGTTTCCATGGCTGTTTACGTCATTTGGCACCACATCTCACTTTCTGATGCCCGAATTGCGCCAAGCTTTTTAAAAAAGCGTCAAGACCCCTATAATAGAAAAGCACCAAAAGTTCATTGGGTTTGTTTTCATAACTTTTGGCAACAAATCTATGTATATTAACGAATCTATCCCTTTTTGAAGCTCGAATTACGCCAAACCTAAAAGCAAAGGATCCTATACTGGAAAAGTACCCGATTTTCTTATGGACAATATTCAAGTGACATAACATGGTGTAAAATTATCGCGGATAGCAAATTTGTTTAAATAGGTAAATCAATTGATGCCGAATAAATGCAGGCATGCATGCACAAAATATTTAATTAATTTTGTATGATAAATAATTATTAGAAAATTTGTATATACATATTAATTAAAATAAATAATTTACATATTTAAAATAACATGAAAGTATACATGATGGTGCAATAAAATAGAGAGAAAATTAAAACCTGTTACTGAAAATGTCTATAACATAGTACTTTTCACTACCGTGGTTCTTAATGTTATTCCCAAGCAGATGGAAATTTTGTCATCCTTAAAAGCAAAGGAAGAATAGAATACAGATTGTTGTCATAAAAGTCCGAGAGGTAGCCACAATTTAAACCTAACCATTTTATACAAGCTGGTTTTCAAGTTGTAATTGATTTTACTTATCAATCCCGAAAACAGTCGTCAGTTGTCGCAACAGCTGTGTATGAGGCCACGATAATCAAAAAATGCCCCATTAAAACGTTAAAAGCATGGCAACCCAATTACAGATTTACCAATATTTTTAAAACAAAGCACGCTGTCATGTTTTTAGAGGCCTCGAAGTCTGAGCGGGGGTTGGCGAGCGTAGCTCGCAGGGGGGGCCCCCTAGTAATATATAATTTTTTAAGAAAATATTTATCATCAGATGTAAAAATATAAACGCCATACAATGTTAAGGATATCTACGTAATTTAACTAAAAACGAGTCCGTGAGTAACACTATCAATGGTAATACTTGACTAATAAATTCCCCCCTTATTTCGAAGACGTACTCCACTGGAAGTCCTTGGGAAATTTTCTTCCACGGAAAGTACCATGGTATTGTCACTGGATACGTCAATAAAACAATATGGCACTTTTATAGCAAAATCAATAACTTCACAATCTAAATTACATTAAAATTCAGTATTAGTATTATTTAAGTACGGTCTTTAATAGTTATTTTCTTTTTAAAATTTAATGATGCATGGGATATAAATGGACAGAAAAAACCTTCCCAACCTCCAAAATATTCAAAATAAGGTCATTAATCATTTACTAAATTGTTTCAGATATTAACATCAATTTATGTTTGTATTAAGGCTCATATTTATTAAACATTGTCATTAAAAAATGGTAAAAAAATACACTTTTAATAGTATGTAAATGTTTTTAAAAGATTAGGGGGAGAAGACTTTTAATTAAAATTATTTAAACATTACGATTTCTACTTGAAATGAAAGTAAGTTTCATATGACTAAGTAATAAAAGGTTAATCGTCTTTACTAGTTGGTAAAGCTTCATTATATTGGTTGACAAAGTTTATTTTACCATAAAGAAAAAAATTAAAAAGTATACCCGCTGTATATCGTGAATATATTTATTCATTTAATATTTACTAATCTACAGCCTTTTTTCCCTCCCGATACAGGCAGGAAGGACTTTTGATAACATCATTCTATACAAAGCCAATTAAGTATGCTGAAAATTCCGTTAAAAAATTTCATTATATTTAAAATGGTGAACAATTGATTGAATTTATCGTGTTTGATTGAATAAATGGATTAAGATTCTTGTTTCCTATACAAAAAATCTTTGTTGTAGTATGCTGTGCATCGCTGAACATTATTGAACAGTTCAATCTGATTCACTCTGTATTTAATTGTATTGTTAAGTTTGTTTTTCGTAATGCCAACTTCCTCTAAACATTAACACGTCTATTAAATAAATGTACTAAACACTATTGAAATCATTTCGATATATTGATTAATAATCTTCGATTTCGCAAAAAAAAATCAGATGTTTTGTTGTATAAACCTGTTGTTATTTTGAAAGTGATAAATCGAAATATTTGCGGAAATTCCGGGAATTTTTTTTCTTTGTGTGTCTGTGCCAGGCTGAAAGTTATTTTTCTCAAAGAACTAAACTGAACAGATATAAATACGAAGGCTATTTTTTTTCAAGGTCCGATCGCTCGCGAATTGAAAACCAGTGAAAATCCGATGACACTGTGCGCAAATGTGTTTCCCAGTATCTTTAGTATGCCCGTCGATCCCGTCAAGTCACAGTTATCAGTTCTGAGCTTGCAGTGAGCACTTAAACATGCCTCGAACAATAGAGGCTCCCGCAAAGTGTGAAGTGCGTGCTGTCATTCGATTTCTATATGCTGAATGGTGCAATACAGCCGAAATTCAACGACGAATGAGTAATGTGTACGATACAACTTTCATGAGCGACAGCAAAGTGCGGCAAGGGTGCAGGAACTTTGAAACAGGACGTACAGACGTTGATGATGCAGACTGGCAGGGAAAGTAGTGAGTGTCAAGCAATGATCTTGTTCAGCGAAGTGGATCCGATTTCGATCTCTTTGCTCAAATGAAACGCTGGCTAGGAGGACAGAAGTTTGGCTCAGACAACGAGTCGCAGACCAGCGTACAGAAATGGCTGAAAGCACCGCTGGCTGCCTTCTATGACGAGAGTATAGAAAAATTGGCACCACGCTACAACAAATGTCTCAGTTGGAGCGGCGACTATGTAAAGAAGTAGATGGAAGGTGTATCTAAATGTCCCAAACAAAGCAGTTTTCTTCGGTTTCACCGTGGTTTTCATTTCACAATCGTTCCGACCTTGAAAAAAATAGCTCTTGTATAAATTAACGTTGTGTAGCAGTGGTATGACGATTTCTTCAATCCATTTGAGATAATGAGATTGACGCTGAAATTTCGCGACGAATTTTATTTAAAGTTAAAGTTTTAGAAGTTGTAAACAATTTTAAAAGGGGTTATTTTATTTAAATGTTGTATTTAAAAAAGTGGTATTTCTTAAAGTATGTGTCGCATTCCTCTGTCAGCATAGAAACATAAAACGACACAAATGGAGGAAGTCAAAGCAAAAATAAGGTTAATATTTCGATGATTGATATTGATCGCTTTATAGAAATTCGAATTTTGATTATGAATAATTTTCTTGATCACTATTACTATTATTAACTGAGAAAGCATTGAACGAATTTTGTTATTCTACGTACATATTTAAAAATATCTATACTTCACGTATCTTATATTTGTTATTTGTATTTTAATTACTGTCATAAATTGAAAGAAAATCGAATGTTAAAAATATCGAAATATTTTATTAAACGATATATTTAAAAAAATTACAATGCAAATGTTTCCGAAGATTTTGTTCTTAACTAGGCTGAAAACTAATTAAAAGCTAATTAATTAAAACATTTTGATGTAACTTAAATAAAAAGCGATTAATTTTAGAAAATCACGTCTTAAATTTACATAAGTTCTGATTAGGAAAATGAAAATATTTTATTATTGTTATTATTGTTTTTATAATCATTTACATATATTTAAATTTTATATAAATCTGAATTGAAAATTATACATTTTCAATGCAAATTGTATAAAATGGGTTTGAAATTAGTTTTTCATTCTTCTTTATTTGGTTTAATAGAAAACCGTTATGCATACTTCATTTAAACCTAACTTTTAAAAATGTTTTATTTTCTTCAGAATAGTATTTTTTTGTTTTAAAAAATAATTCTTGTTCTACATATAAATATCAGTATATTACATTTATTGAATTATAATTTGTAACAATTGTGCAACATAATATCATTTTAGGTAGCTTTCAATACAAAAAAGTATATTAGGTAGCTTTCAACACAAAAAAGTCCTTCCGGCCTGTACCGGGAGGAAAAGGTAGCTTTCCTATATCTACGTTTTAAAATTTTAGCTAATGTTACACGAAAACAGCAAGCTAAAATGCAAAGAAACGTTTACAAAAGTTTCGTTAATACTGAATTTGAATAAGAAATTCGTCAAATTATTGAGCAATAGCCAAATTGGCTTCATTTATGAAGACCTATTTTGATCGCCAAATTTCGCGATATTTCGCCAAATGTCGCCAATTTTGTCGCCAATGTCACCAATTTTGGCGCTAACGGATATGAATATATAGTTTTATACGTATGATTGGGAAAATTATTACAACAATGAAAGAAAATAATTTGCGAGTAATCGCGTTAATGTGCTGTTTTGTTTCAAAATGTCAGCCACCCTAGAATTTCAAACTGCTCTATCTCAGCCATTTTTTAAGATAGAGGTAAACCAAACAAAGCTATGGAATCCTTGTATCAAGGCCTAACACGTAATTAAAAAATAAATTTGAATTTTTAACTTTTTTGTATAGTTATTTTAGATTTTAAGTTAATTTAAATCTTTAAGTGGCCGCCATCTTGAAACAAGATGGCGGACCAAGCTGGCCAACGAACTCGGTCGAGACATTAGTGACCTTAATACACACAATTAGTTTCATCAAAATCGATTCACAAATACGGGCGTTATCGTATGACATAGATCAGATATATATATATATATATATATATATATATATGGATATATCTATATATATAAATCAACATTTGGACGGAGGGTGGTTTTGGGGTCTGGGGGTCATGATCGGTGAAAATATATCGAAATTTTCCGGAACTGCTTTCCTCCGAACGGCTGCAATAGGTAGCTTTATACTTTTTTTGTATTGAAAGCTACCTAAAAGTATAAAGCTACCAATTGCAGCCGTTCGGAGGAAAGCAGTTCCGGAAAATTTCCATATATTTTCACCGATCATGACCCCCAGACCCCAAAACCACCCTCCGTTCAAATGTTGATTTATATATATAGATATATCCATATATATATATATATATATATATATATATATATATATATATATATATATATATGTATATCTGACCTATGTCATACGATAACGCTCGTATTTATAAATCAATTTCGATGAAACCAATTGTGTGTATTAAGCTCACCAATGTCTCGACCGAGTTCGTTGGCCAGCTTGGTCCGCCATTTTGTTTCAAGATGGCGGCCATTTAAAAATTTAAAACTAAAATAAATATACAGAAAAGTAAAAAATTCAAATTTATTTTTTAATTACGTGTTAGGCCTTGATACAAGGATTCCAGAGCATTTTTTGGTTTACTTCTATCTTAAAAAATGGCTGAGATAGAGCAGTTTGAAATTCTAGGGTTGCTGACATTTTGAAACAAAACAGCACATTAACGCGATTACTCGCAAATTATTTTCTTTCATTGTTGTAATAATTTTCCCCATCATACGCATAAAACTACACTGTAAAAAAGGGGGAGTATTATTACGCTTAATTTGGGTTTATGAAATGCCAAAGAAGGTTTAAATATGCACTAATTTTGGTGTTAACACTGAATTAAGTGTTATAATACACTTAAAATAGTTTATCTTTACTCTTTCAATAAAAATCGGTGATATCATACACCAAGAATGACGCTTTCAAATTAATTTGGGAAACAAAACTCCAAAATAGGTGTACAATTATATCTCGCTATGCAGCGTTTGGTGTTCGAATACACGATGACGTCAGAGTATTGCGTCAGCAGACGACAACAGAGAACGAGAACGGAACAGTCGCCATTTCGCTTTCATTTTAAAACGTTTGATTTGTTGTCGAAAACACAAGGTAAGCGAAATGATTATTCCTTATTTATTTAAGAGTACTAAATAGCAGTGGTGCCAACTTATATGGGCTGGTGGAGCCCAAGTCCACCCAAAAATTTGCTATCCCAGCTTACCCAATTTCCATTGTTCTGTTATTTATTTACCTCTGAAACGAAATTTCATTCTGTTGACGTTCTCAAAATTGTTTTGTTGGAAAAACAGTAAGACAGACAGGGAGACTATAAGTAATTAAACAGCCGTATATTTGGGTTTAATTTAAAATTATTTTTCCTGCATATTCTACTTGTGAGTATAAATCAATGGTCTCTTGTATTAATGCTCTGACTCACAACCATAAAGCACTTAGATAAATGCATTTATTTTCTCGATGTTCAGATTTTTACGCATTTTATTTGTAATCATATCCATTGTATGATAATTGTGATAAATACTATTTTCTTTATAAGAGCTCATGAAAGTATAATTTAATAAAATTACTATTTTCATACATTAAAAAAATGTTAGATCCCCTTTCTGTTTGCAGACCACAAACACATCTAAGCCGAAATTTCTTATGAATTTGGAAACAAGCTGAAACGAATATAACGGCATCGTCAGATGGGAAGTGGGGGGGGGGGGGGGGGTAGCTTATTTGATCAGTATCCTATAGCAGCAATCTTAGTTTTTTTCACACACAAGATGTAAAGTTGTATAAAAATGCAACATGTGTAAAGTAAATTTGAAAAGTAAAGAACATTTGTCATCAACATTTACTATGATTTTCTAAACAGCAGGTTTGTGAATTATTTAAAAAAGTAAATAAAAATAAAACTAGTCGTTGGGGGCCACCGTAATACTTACCCATCATGGATATGCATAATGTAAAATATTAAAATAAAAATGTGTAAACTACTTATAAAATGCATTGCAATTCAAATAAAATCGTGGCTTGATGACGTCACAAACTTTAAAGGCTCGATTACTGAATTGCTTGAAAGAGGTTTTTCCTTATAACTCCAAAAATAATAATCCTATTAACTAGCGGTTTATTGCATCTGATTAAGCGTCAAATTTCCAATTAAAATATATCTTTGAAGGGAAATTTGGATGAAATACAGGGTCATGAAAAATCGAAGAGTGTGGAAAATAGGATTACAAATATCTCGGCAACTAATTATCCGATCGACTTCATGCTTTATTCAAAATTTATGTTTTTGTATTGTCTTTTATATTCATTTCTTAAAATAAACAATTTCGAAAATTTTTATATACCTTTCATCAGAACGAATATTTCGAGAGTCCGAAAAAAATTGTTCCGGTTAATCGAGGTTATTGAAATGAAATAGGCTTCTTCCCATTATTACATACTAAGTACATACCAAATTACAAGTCTCTATCTCAATTTTTTCGGGAGATAGAGCGTTTACAGACACACACACACACAGACACACAGACACACAGACGGACGGCAAAATTTTTTTTCTAAAAATATGTTTTTCGGAATCTCCAGTGTCTGAAACGTGTAAATCCATCAAAAAAAAATTTTCGATTTTCAAAACGATTACAAGACTTACCCTATACTACGTATGATGGGTAAGTAAAAGGAGTGATTATTTATTGTTAGGAAATTAGCTGAAGAAGCAATTTTTTTCAAAAAATTTACTCTTTATAACAGATAGTGATAAAGTTTTTTTTTCCTTAGAAGATTATGGGGGGGGGGGGGCGAGAGTGTTTTAAATGATCATTTTGGTGTGTAGAAAATTAAAAAATTGTCTAATAAGGACTATTCAAGATTTTTTTTTGGTGGATGCAAGTCTCTTGCAATTTAGATACTATTTTTCAGCTGCTACACAAATGGAAACTGGTACACTGTTTTAAAGCATATTTTGGTAACATTAAATGATGTTTCATACATGGAAGGCAATACTTAAGAAATTTTGTTACATATAAAAATTGTAATATTGTGTGTAATATCAGCTGAGCAATTTTGTTAAGCTAATATCAGCTTAACTTAATGTCAGCTAATATGAGCTGAGCAATTTTAACAGTAAAAATCCTAAATTACAATTTTAGAAGAAAGTGAAAAATTTGTGTAAGCCTGTTTTATGTTTAACTGGGTATAGGCTATTTTGGTTAATTACAATGTATTTAACCATGAAATGTGTTTTGATAATGTTATGTAATAATTATATGCTGTTTAATTTGGTGCACTGAAATATGCATTTTTTTTTTTTTTTTTTTTTTTTTTTTTTACAATTACGATTAATTAAAACAGTTCTTTATTTTTAACCTTGACTTATGCTCTTTTAAGTGCTTATTAAAATCACTTTTTTATTGTGAATTTGCAAATATATTGATTAAACCAAAGCCTTACTGTCAAAACCGCCTACCTAAGATATGAGTATGTGTCTTCAGAGAAAATTCTATAATTTTTATGCTAACTTTATCTGAGAAAAGTATGTGTCTACCCATTGGTCTGAAAGCCGTTAAGAATTATTATAAGCATTGCCTGCCTATCCAAATTAAGTTATGTTATTTTGTTTATTAATGCATTCAAATTTCTTTGAGATATTTTGAATTTAACTTTTTTTTCTTCACAGTATTTCATTATTTCTTACTTAGTTATTACATTCTCTGATTATTATATAATTATTTACATATATTACTCTTAGTATTGACAGATGTGTATTATACTTTCCAATTCAGTATTAGTTAAATAAATATCATAAAAGTTATTTTGTTCTTAACTCTTGCTATTAAAATTTCGAATAAATTCTCCAACAATGGTTACCTGATTATTCTATTGGCCAAGTAAGTTATAACCGGAAATGTAAGATGTGTTAGGGTGCCATAGTTAAATATCATTAACAAGTAATACTGAAATTAAATTCAGTGCGTTTAAGCCTCTTAAGAGTGATATTTGAAAATTAAATTTTATTTAAAGTGAGTAACATTTTTCTTGGGGTATTTTTAGAGAAAAAAATTGAGAAATTAAGCCAAAACACAAAACATTCATTATTGGGATAATAAAATCTTATGTGTTAATAAGAGTGGGGGATGGCTAAAACTTCTACAATGCTATATTGAATGTTGTTTAAACCCTTTAACTACTAAAAATAAGTGCAAATAGTTCCGTATGGCTCCATTGTTAAATATGTAAGTATTTTGATATGAAAAATACAAAGTCTACAATTTTACTTCTACTACATTTTAACTAACTAACTACATTTTAACTAACATTTATATAATCATAACATTTATATTGTTAAATTTCTATGGAATTCTTTTTAATTATAACTGTTATTGAATAAGCCTTTATTAATGGTGGCGACAAAGTTGCTATCATAATTGTTGTAATTAAACACCAGATAAATCTTACAGTACCAAATTATTTTTTAAAGCTCTATCAAGTCTTTGACCGGAAATTTGTGGTCCCAAATTATCCTAACAAAAAAAGTGAATGAAAGGTAATGGATATTTATGTAAAACTACAGGCATTTTTACTGTATTTTTCCCCTCTTGGTTAAAAGATAGCATTTTTTGAAACATAAGTAAACTTTTATAATTGAAATAAAAAAAAAATAGTGAGGATTTCAATTAGAGATTTGCGAACTGACATTTAACTATCCTTTTCTGAATCAAAGAGAAAAATATGTCCAAGTTTTATGTAAATGTATAACAGTGCAAACATTTTTTTCCATCAGGATAGCAGGGACAGTGAATTTATTGAGCAGATTTGGAACACCAAATTTGGTGTGATACTGCATCTAAGTGGCATATTCTAAATTAGTTAGTAGAACACCCAATTTGGTGTTAAAGTACACCAAATCAATGATGGTGCTTTATTACACCACTGTTGGTGGCAACAAAGTTGCCACCAAAAGTGGTGTTTCTTTACACTAATTAATTTTTGGTGTTTTATTACACCAATTTACAAGTGGTGTTTCTTTACACCACTTTTGGTGGCAACTTTGTTGCCACCATTTTTGGTGTAAAGTAACACGAATATTTTTTACAGTGTATATATTCATATCCGTTAGCGCCAAATTCTCACCAAAATTGGCGACGTTTTGCGAAATATCGCCAAATTTGGCGACCAAAATAAGTCTTCATAAATGAAGCCAATTTGGCTATTGCTCAATAATTTGGCGAATTTCTTATTCAAATTCAGTATTAACGAATCTTTTGTAAACGTTTTGTTGCATTTTAACTTGCTGTTTTCGTGTAACATTAGCTAAAATTTTAAAACGAAGATATAGGAAAGCTACCTTTTCCTCCCGGTACAGGCCGGAAGGACTTTCTTAATTTTAAATTGATATTAAAATACCAATTTTTAAGATCAAATGAATTTAATGTTCAGTTTCTTTACATTCAGCTTTATTATGAATGATAGGTTTTTTAGGTAGCTTTCAATACAAAAAAGTATAAAGCTACCTATTGCAGCCGTTCGGAGGAAAGCAGTTCCGGAAAATTTGGATATATTTTCACCGACCATGACCCCCAGACCCCAAAACCACCCTCCGTTCAAATGTTGATTTATATATATAGATATATCCATATATATATATATATATATATATATATATATATATCTGACCTATGTCATACGATAACGCTAGTATTTATAAATCGATTTTGATGAAACTAATTGTGTGTATTAAGCTAACCAATGTCTCGACCGAGTTCGTTGGCCAGCTTGGTCCGCCATTTTTTTCAAGATGGCGGCCATTTAAAAATTTAAAACTAAAATAAATATACAAAAAAGTTAAAAATTCAAATTTATTTTTTAATTACGTGTTAGGCCTTGATACAAGGATTCCAGAGCATTTTTTGGTTTACCTCTATCTTAAAAAATGGCTGATATAGAGCAGTTTGAAATTCTAGGATGGCTGACATTTTGAAACAAAACAGCACATTAACGCGATTACTCGCAAATTATTTTGTTTCATTGTTGTGATAATTTTCCCAATCATACGCATAAAACTATATATTCATATCCGTTAGCGCCAAAATTGGCGACATTGGCGACAAAATTGGCAAAATTAGAGACATTTGGCGAAATATCGCCAAATTTGGCGACCAAAATAAGTCTTCATAAATGAAGCCAATTTGGCTATTGCTCAATAATTTGGCGAATTTCTTATTCAAATTCAGTATTAACGAATCTTTTGTAAACGTTTCTTTTGCATTTTAGCTTGCTGTTTTCGTGTAACATTAGCTAAAATTTTAAAACGAAGATATAGGAAAGCTACCTTTTCTTCCCGGTACAGGCCGGAAGGACTTTTTAATTCTTATGCCAGTTAATTTCTTTAAAAATGTTTTTTGAAAGTTGTGATTTTATTAGGAATATTTAGTCTGTGTTTGAAGAGCGTAGGATTTAATACTGGGCATATGTAAATTTTACCTTTACAACATAAATAAATAAATAAAATGAAATAAATTAGTATAGGGAAGGTATTGAAACGTTCTTTTTTTTTCTGATGGTGAAAATAATTTCATTGTTAACACAAATTCCATTTAAATGATTAACATTATACATAACTAATTACCATATCATGGGATAAAAGGGATTTATTTTTTAAAAAATACACATTTTATTTGTATTAAAAACTTGGACTCTTACAACATGTATAATTTTAATAAATAAAAATGTGGTAAAACACATATATACTCATATATTTAATACTTCAAAATTTTTTTCATAGAAAATTTCACACGGATTGAATTCATAATATTTCAAATTTTAATTGCTTAAAAGGCGCAAAGCCAACATAGTGAAAAAGTACCCAAGCCGGACTCGTGCCCGGGTCATCAATACAGCGCACTGACGCTCTACCAACTAAACCACTTGGGAACGATACTCAGCTTGGAATTTTCTCACCTTAACATGTTGACAAGGCTACAAACGCAGCACAAGATTGAATATTTTCCGTGAGCCACTAACCCTGGGGCAAACACGAAACCAAAGAAAATCCAGCATCGATAATTGAATAAATCATATATTTAATGCTTGGAATTTTTTTCATAAAAAAATGCACACGCCTTGCATTCACAATATTTCAAATTTTAATTGCTTAAAAGGTGCAAAGCCAACATAGTGAAAAAGTACCCAAGCCGGTACTCAAACCCAGGTCACCAGTATAGCGCTCTGACGTTCTACCAACTAAACCACTTGGGAACGATTGAACAATTGAATGAAAATAAAATCCAAGTATTAAATATATGATTTATTCAACTATCTATGCTGGATTTGCTTTGGTTTCGTGTTTGCCCCAGGGTTGGTGGCTCACGGAAAATATTCCATCTTGTGCTGCGTTTGTATCTTTGTCAACATGCTATGGTAAGAAAGTTCCAAGCTGAGTATCGTTCCCAAGTGGTTCAGTTGGTAGAACGTCAGTTCGCTATACTGATGAACCGGGTTTGAGCGGGGCCTCCGAGATGTCGCTGTGTGTCCTACACCGGGCTTGCTACAAGTATTAGTGACGTCGCAATAGTGATCCACTTTGGTCAATGTATCGCAGCAGAAAGATGTAATAAAAAGAGCATTTTCGCTCTTATAATTTGTGATTACATAAATAATATTAAATTCCATAGTCGTGAAATAAAAGGGAATTAATATACTTGTTTTATTAAAGGAAATTAAAAGTTTTAAATTAAAAAAATTGCTAAGATTAATAAATCAGATTGAACCCATTGACTTACCTTTTCCTAAACACATGATTTTACAATAAATATACGTACAAAAAATATAATAAATCTACCAAAAACTTTACAAAATCAATCCCATTCCTCCCTTTTACAACTACATACCATAATTTAACCATTTTTTAACTATAGAGACCTTGGCACTTTTTTTTAACGCTTTGGCGTAATCCGGGCTTCAAAAAGTTAGATATGTTTTAAAATTATATACACAGTTATGAAAACAAACCTAATGTACTTTTATGTTTATTTATATATGTATAAAATTATTTATATATACAATTCTGTTCTACCTGCATCTAAAAAGAGATAAATGGCTTCTTTATATTAAATAAATTATATAAATATTGAAAAAAAAAATACTTATTTATATGAAACTACGAATAGGTTGCCAGAAAATATGTTGCAACTTTCCTTCTCTCGCCATAAGCCTTTTTTGGTACTTTTCGGTTAGACGGGCGCCAGTGATACATGTACATATATAAATATATAAATTAATTCATACATATATGTGTGTGTAGATATGTTTATATATATAGATGTGTCATGTGTGTGTAGATATATGTGTATATATATGTGTGTGTATATATGTACATATATCACTGGCGCCCGGCTAACCGAAAAGTACCCAATTTTCTATCTTGACTTTGTAACTGATTTGTAATATTTTAAAAATTGTCTATTTATTGTACTTGGGTCTAGGACCTAATAACCATTCAAATTAACTTATCAAAAGATTTATTTTCATGATATATTTGTACACTTAAGTTAGGTAAAATGTTAAATTGAACTACGTAGAATTACTAAGTTGTGTAAATCAGTTACTTTTAATTTTATAAACAAAGCACATCACTCACTTCTAACTAAATGTATCCAGATATTAGTCAATTTATTACAGTATTTCTTTCAAAATCATTTTTTAAACTGTTTATCGTCTGCTTCTTTTATTTATTTATTTATTTTCTAAAGATCATTTGACTCTTTTCGATTTGGAAGAACAAATTCAATCAAATATGCCAGAATATTTCCATTACAGTAGGCTAGACATTTGGTTGTTAGGGTTTTTTCTCTGCACAAGTTCAATACCATCATATCAATTCTAGCTTCACGAATTATGAAAAGTATATCGAAACATTTAATGCAGACTGCAGACCATTTCTGTTGAAATGTAAAAATAATTATCACAAGGTAATTTTCGTAGCTAAAATTTCTTCTTTTCATTATCAGTAGCGAATTTGAAGACTTAGATTAGAAACTAGGAGCACAACATTTTCTTCTCTTTATTTTATAGATATAATCTACACTTTCTTTAATAATTATAATCAATAATTATTGATAGCATTATAATCTAAATACACTGAAAAATATTATGAATTACTATATAAAACAATAAATAAAATCAAAATACTGTCGTAAACAATCCGTACAAACGAACAAAGTACATGAAAATTTTTAAGTTATTATGGATCACTGTTTTGACGTCAGCAGGTTGTGACGTCACCTGTAGCAGGCCCGGTGTAGGACACACAGCGACATCTCGGAGGCCCCGGTTTGAGTCCCGGCTTGGGTACTTTTTCACTATGTTGGCTTTGCACCTTTTAAGCAATTAAATTTTGAAAAATTACCTATATACTACTTACTGATGCATTACTTTAAAGACGTCACATTACACTGAATCATAGTGCCATTGTATTTTAATGTAATTTTACGTCTTTAACGTAATACATCATTTAGCAGTGTATATATGTTTTACCCCATTTATATTTGTTATTGAAATTTATTGGATAGTCTAAATTATAGATTTATAGATTTTATGCCAAATAGTACAATTATGAAAACATTTTCCACTACATTTGTTATTTTCACACTTAACGAATACATTAACCGAACTTTAGAACCGAACTTTAAAGGCAACAGAGAATGATTAAGAAAATATTTGAATTTTATGTCACATATTTACAATAACAAGTAATTTATGTTCCTTAGGCCATCAAACGCTAATATCATTAATTTATTTAAACAATTTAATTGAAACATCGTAGCATACTTTGTGAAGCTAAATTTGACTTCCACGAAAGTAACTTTAATGCATATTTATGTAAAGCATTTTCCATAAATTTTATTTGTAAATAAATTATATTTTAATATATAGATACAAAATTAAATTGATGAAATGCCGAAAAAAATGAGTTAATAATAGATTCTCTAAGACAGATATTTGAAGAACATCTTTATAATAGTTATTGTGAAATTTGTTAAACATTATTAATATTCAACTAACAGTCATTTTGTGCCTGCAAAGTATAGAATAACTGCGTAAATTTAATAACTGTGGCTGTTAAATTTTAATTATATAATAGACCTTGACTATCTAAATACGAATGTTTATAGGAATATTTCTGTTTTTTGTATCTTATATAATAAAGCTAAAATCGTAAAAGGCGAAACAATTAAATCGATTGTTGAGATAATCAGATTTCTATAAAGCTGTAGGTTTGTAAATTGTGAATTATTCTTGGAATTTAAAGAATTTGTTAAAATATAGAATTACATAAACCTTATTTCCTATTCACTAGTAAGGCCTTATGCACTAATAAGGACAAAAAAAATCATACGAAAGAAGATTGCGAAATATTATAATTTTTTTTAATATTCAATACAATTTTTTAACTTTTTTATTTAAAATATAATCTTGGTTACATTCAGGCTGTTACAGAAAGAGATAACTATTTTAATAAATAAAGCAATGTTTTTTTTTTTTTTTTTTTTTTTTTTTTTTCGTTTAAATTTTAACGGTGTCACTGATCATACTTGAAGAAAATTACTACTAACGATGAGATTGTGGAACCAAGTGCGAGTGGGGTCTAAAAAAGAATATACGATTTAAATAATTCAGTATTACACAGAATGGGAAACGTCCATTTTATGTTTCATTATTTTAAGTACCATAATTTAAGGCGTATAATCCGCGGATCAAACAATTCGGTTTCAACCCAGAAATTTTATTCAATAATTGAAGCCAAATATTTACAGCGATCTGGGAAGTAACACTTTATAAAATACAATTTCTGGGTGCAAACATGAGTGTTTCATCTGCGGATTATACGCCGGAAATTACAGTATCTGATTGTAACAAAAGGGTGCATAAGGTAAAATATATCAACAAAAAGTGAAATATCACACAAATATTGCGTTACATATTTGATCTAAAACCAACTTAGATATACACGAAAATAACATGCAAAAATAACATAAACATATTTATGATAGAGAAAATGGTTACTTTTTCTGAACAGTGGGACAAAATGCAAAGAGAGAGAAAGAAAGAAATATCGTATTTTGATAATATGCGTAAGTAAAAAGTTAAAATGTGAGAAAATTTCACAAAAACTTGTGTTATAAAGTAAATAAGTAAATAAATACATTATAAGTCTCTGAATGACCCGAACTGTGATAAAAATGAACACTAGTGGTCATACAGATTGAAGATGAAGTATAAACGAATCAGAGATGAAAAGAAATTGAGATAAGTTTCAAGGAAGGTTTCAGTGTATGAGAGGAGTGTGGGGTGTTTTTAAAATACTTAATCAAAAATTGTTCGAATTACGTGTCTTTTACACTTGAAGAAAATCTAAATGTTCGAAAAAAAAATTAAAAAGGAAAACTGGAAGAGGAATTCCCATTCTAAAATTATGTAGCCTTTAAATGGTGTGTTTAGATAAATAAGATGTGGCTATGGCAGGCAGTTTTATGTAATCTGAATCTTCATAATCACAACAGGTTGTAACAATATATATATATATATATATATATATATATATATATATGTAATAATAAAAAAAATTCGCCATTTTTCCTTAGTTAAATTATTCCAAATTCTTACAATTCTAAATTTTTTCCCTGTTTTATTCTAATTTACTACTCTATATTCATTAAATCCTTATTCTTAAATTAGCTCTATCGTTAACTCTGTTAAATTCCCTTTTATTTAATTCTAAATTGTCCAAATTTACTTAAATATAAAGCTTTTAGTTATTCTTAGTTTCTATCATGATCCCCGATCATTTCTGGGTTTTAGAATGTTTTTTGAGAGCCATTTTCATTTTTATTCCGAATTTTATTTTCCCGCTCTAAGTCACTTTACTACAAAATTCATCCACTACCTCTCTGTCCGAACTCTTTACTAATTATCTTTCATTGGTGGTGACGTAGCATGACGCGTCTTCTTTAATTCCTCATTGGTTCAGTGCGCGTTCTACGTCATAATTTGTGTTATTACGCTAGGTAAGAAAAAGCAGCTGCCTGCAGTGCACCCTGAGAAATAAGTCGAATTTTCACTTGTTAACAACTCCCTGGCTGCTCGTTTGACAATAATTAAGATTTTTATTACTTACCCTCTAAACCTTGATGACGTAGCGATGCACGGCTATTATTGTTAGGTGGAAACTGCCCAAGAGAAATACTTAATAAAGGATTGAAATTGAACAGCCTTGTTCTTTTGATTCATGGAGAAACGCCTCTGGTTTTTTCATTCTACTGCCGCTACGGTCGCGTCGAGACTGCAACTGAAATATTACGACTGCTTCTGATTTTTCACATCATCAATAACAACCACCATTCTTAATTTCATTGTGCGACCATGTGTGCTCCTACTTCTAGAATCAACTTTACTTCAACTCCAACATATGACGGTAAATATTCGTAATATGATATAAGCCGGCGAGGACTTCAAAGGACTTATGCCACGGCTATCCTTCCAAAGGATGTGGAAAGAATATCCGAGAATAAAGTTGCTGCTTACTTTTACTGAGGTGTCGTAACAAACAAGAACGGAAGCAAGGCATCTACGAAAGATGTTTCATTATAAAGTCTTCAACCCCTATCGATGTCAGCCAGAAGAAGTATTAGAACATACATCAATGTAAAACAACACAAAAATGTTGTATATCTTTTTCATCACAAGACTTGATTGCGTAAGTTAGATTTTATATTAAGTAATATGTATTATTTATTGTTTGCAAAATTTTATAACAACCTTTTTTATTTTGTTTAAAAATATTTATTCTTACGTAACAGGAAACCAAGTGACAGAGTACTTTAACAGTCTGAGATTTGTATTTATGTTCTTGTATTATTAATAATTTTGAAAAATATTATGAAATTTACATGATGATTAAATGATTTATTGATCCGTATTATTAAATGTATCTTCTTGAATTGAGAGTTTATTAAAGTAAAAAGTAAAAAAAAAAAAAAATGAAAAAGTATCATTATACAAAATAATAAATAAAATGATCAGTCTTCTCAAAAATTTCAAAAAGTAAACAGGCAGACAACTAGTGAACGGAGTTACGTAAGTTTGAAAAGATTTATTTTATTTTTATGTTATTTAAGTTTCGCTCAGATTTTCTTATTTGTTGTATTATTATAATTATTATCATTATTTATTAGAGATGGAGGTATTTACATTTGTTATTTAATTTAAATTTTATTTTACATCTGTTGTGTTACTTCTCTTTAATTTTTATATTAATGTTATTGCGATCTGGACTTGTAAAAGTCCTTGGTGATCACAAAATGAGTGAAAACGAAATAAACATCATTCCTTTTGATTTCGAATCTGGAATGAACATTCAATCTTGGTTAAACCATTTTGAGAAAACATGCCTTTCTGAAAAGAAAGATGAAAATTGGAAGATTAAAAATATTTCAAAATATTTGAAAGGAGAGGCTCTGAAGGTATTTATCAATGAATGTTTAGAATGTAATGCTTTTGACAAAATAACTGATATTCTTACTGAAAAATTTATTACTGTTCATGTTCCTCGATTTTCAGAGTTTACTTCTATGAAATTAAATGATCTCAATGATTTGGATAAGTACTTTCGAAAAAAGGTTGAAATAGGTAGACAACTTTGTTTATGTGAAACTATAATAGTACAGGGATTAACAGGCGGTCTCAAACCTGAGTACCAGAATCATATGATTAGTAATCCTCCAAAAAATACAATAGACTGGTACCTAATGGCTAAACAGCTAGTAGTGATTCCTACTTCTCATGTCAACAATAGTAATTCTAGGAGTAATTTTCAGAATTATAGATCATTGCCACAATATGATCAGGCACCTAGACATTGGGTTCGCCCAAGTCGAAATTTTCATGTGCCAAATTCCAATTTTCATTCACAGAGCAATATTAATGCTCCAAATTCTAGATTTATCCATCCTAGGTTGCCTACTACACATTTTCAGAGCAAATACCCAAGTAGACCATGTCGAATGTGTTTAAATAGAGGTATCCAAAATGCTTATCACTGGGAGAGGAATTGTGTATTCAATTTCAGCCCTTTGCAACATTCTGCACCCCCGCTTAGTCAAGCACAACCATCTACTGATAATATATGACAGTTAATTGTATCAGGATATATAAATAACAAGGAACTACCTTGTGTGATTGACTCTCGCTCAACCATAAGTATTTTACCTTTTAATTTTTTTAAATTGTTAAATGCTAAAGTTATAAATATCCCACCTGTTATTATTGGCCAATTACCCTATGATTCCCCTCTTCAACAAAATTATTACCCTCCTGTTCAAGAAGCCCTTAAACTTGCTAAAAAACGCACTGATGAAAATTATTGGAGAAGTAAAAAATATTATGATCGAAATTATATAGAACCAAAATTTGAGATTGGAGATCTTGTAATTTATGAAGAGTTCCAATATTCTAATACTAGAAAACTTTCACAAGTCTTTAGTGGTCCTTATCAAATCCTTAATAAGTTATCTGATGTCAATTTTGAAATTAATAGACAGATTCAAAATAAATCTACTGAAATAGTACATGTATCAAAATTACGCCCTTATTATCCTCCTGATCAATTAAAATTATCCCGTGAGAAACCACAACAAACTAATGTTAAATCTATAATTTCATCTTAAATTTGTAATATTCATAAAATAAACTAACTTAATAAAATAAATTTACTAAATAAAAAATTAATTATCAATTCTCTTCTGTATATCAGTGTGTTCTTGAATTGAGCTCACAAGAGCATCACTGTTGAGTTTTCACTTGAGTTAACTGTTTTTGCGGGCATAAACTAGTTGATTTAAGTTAGTAAATTCTGATACTGAATTGAATTAGATTAGAATAATAATTTAAACAGTATTAACGAAATTAATAAAATAAACTGGATTAAATTCTATATTAAACTAATCAAATATGATATCTTAATAATAATTGAGAATTGTCCAACCTTTCTTAATATGCTACAAGGTCCCATTTTTTCATTTCACAACTTATGTTTTCTTGTTTGACTTATTATCCTCCTGATCAATTAAAATTATCCCATGAGAAACCACAACAAACTAATGTTAAATCTATAATTTCATCTTAAATTTGTAATATTAATAAAATAAACTAACTTAATAAAATAAATTTACTAATAAAAAATTAATTATCAATTCTCTTCTGTATATCAGTGTGTTCTTGAATTGAGCTCACAAGAGCATCATTGTTGAGTTTTCACTTGAGTTAACTGTTTGTGCGGGCATAAACTGGTTGATTTAAGTTAGTAAATGCTGAAACTGAATTGAATTAGATTAGAATAATAATTTAAACAGTATTAACGAAATTAATAAAATAAACTGGATTAAATTCTATATTAAACTAATCAAATATGATATCTTAATAATAATTGAGAATTGTCCAACCTTTCTTAATATGCTACAAGGTCCCATTTTTTCATTTCACAACTTATGTTTTCTTGTTTGACTGAAAGCAAGATAATTACATAATCATCATCTACACCAATAATGATTGTTTTTCACAAATATTACTTATTTATTCCTTATTTATATTATGTATTTTATTTGAGTATATTCTCATGCCTCATTCACTACTATATGGATGAGATATTAATGATGTACTTAAGAAAGAATTAAAGAAAGAGTGATATTTTGAATTATACTACTTGTTATTGCTGAACTTATTGTTGAGAATTATTATTATTAGTTACACTATTTATAAGTGATTTGAAAGAGAATATAAAGATTATAATAAAATAAAAAGTATTTAAAGAGTGGAATTGACAGTTGTAGGTAAGCTGCATTCAAAAAAGTTTGATGTTATGTAAATAAATTTTTGATGCTGTTGTTGTTGTTTATTCTTTCTACTGATGATACTATTATTATTGTTATTGTTAAGTATATAGTGTATTTTAAAATTTTATTGTTGATATTGTTCTTGCTATTATTATTATTATTGTATTATTTTATTAATTGCAACTTCATACTGCCATTACAACACTAAGGACTCTTTTATAATATTCAATAATTGGACTCTACAATTCAATAGGACTTAAAACATCACTTGAGAACTATAACTAAGTGAATAATGCTGATTATTGTTAAATTATTGATAAAAAGAGATATGATTATTATATTGTTATTATATTATTACTTAAATTTATTTATTGCAACTTCATACTGCCATTGCAACATTAAGGACTCTTATAATATTCAATAATTGGACTCTACCATTCAGTAGGACTTAAAAAATCACTTAAGGACTATACATAAGTGAATAATGCTGATTATTGTTAAATTATTGGTACAAAAGAGATGATTTATATGTTGTTGTTATATTTTCTTGATACAAACTATACTATACTGTTATACTTGTTATTATTGAGAAGATAAATGCATGCTAATGTGATTATTAGCAACACATTAATTATTATTGAAAAATGTAATTATTTACAGCAGTTTCCACTTAACCATGTTTCTTTAAATTTAATTATTTAAATTTTACTTAACAGAATTCAGAAATTTGAACATCGCGATACGGCGACCAGGTAACTGTATTGCATCGAGGGAACTGTTTTGTAACCCAAGTATCTGCTTTCTCCCAGTGAACATGTAAGTCAATTGGACTTACCGGTTCATGCATTTTTAGGGAGAGGGGATATGTAATAATAAAAAAAATTCGCCATTTTTCCTTATTTAAATTATTCCAAATTCTTACAATTCTAATTTTTTCCCCTGTTTTATTCTAATTTACTACTCTATATTCCTTAAATCCTTATTCTTAAATTAGCTCTACCGTTAACTCTGTTAAATTCCCTTTTATTTAATTCTAAATTGTCCAAATTTACTTAAATATAAAGCTTTTAGTTATTCTTAATTTCTATCATGATCCCCGATCATTTCTGGGTTTTAGAATGTTTTCTGAGAGCCATTTTCATTTTTATTCCGAATTTTATTTTCCGAATTTTATTTTATTCTAAGTCACTTTACTACAAAATTCATCCACTACCTCTCTGTCCGAACTCTTTACTAATTATCTTTCAGTGGTCGTGACGTAGCATGACGCGTCTTCTTTAATTCCTCATTGGTTCAGTGCGCGTTCTACGTCATAATTTGTGTTATTACGCTAGGTAACAAAAAGCAGCTACCTGCGGTACTCCCTGAGAAATAAGTCGAATTTTTACTTGTTAACAACTCCCTGGCTGCTCGTTTGATAATAATTAAGATGTTCTATTACTTACCCTCTATACCTTGATGACGTAGCGATGCACGGCTATTATTGTTAGCTGGAAACTGCCCAATAGAAATACTTAATAAAAGATTGAAATTGAACAGCATTGTTCTTTTGATTCATGGAGAAACGCCTCTGGTTTTTTCATTCTACTGCCGCTACGGCCGCGTCGAGACTGCAACTGAAATATTACGACTGCTTCTGATTTTTCACATCATCAATAACAACCACCGTTCTTAATTTCATTGTGCGACCATGTGTGCTCCTACTTCTAGTATCAACTTTACTCCAACTACAACATACATATGACGGTAAATATTCGTAATATGATATTATATATATATATATATATATATATACAGTATCATTTACAACTAAATGAATTCAGCTTTTAAAAAATATATTGCATTCGAAGCTGCATAATCAAAGATTATATTATTTTATTTAAATGTAATATATTACAAGAAGGATTATACTGAAGGATAACAGCTCTAAAAATAATGTTAATAATTTTTTAATGTAATAGTTCTGTAGAATTAATATTTGATGTTTAACAAACACACAGATTACATTCTGTAGTAAATTCACTCACGTATTTTTACAATAACTATGTCCATGTCCGTGAATACTTTAGGATTCATCTACCAAATTCATTTACTACTTATTTATATCGTGCACTGAGTAGATCAGATATAGTTTTTTAAACATTTATAAAAGACGTGAATCATTTTCACATAACATATAACGTTCCTTTGAAATACATTTATTATCTGTACCATATTTGTCAGAAAGACTGAACAATTAAAACTCATACGTTTATTTACAGTAACTTATTACCTGAGATATGCGTCTTCTAATGCCAGAACAATAACAGAAAACTTGCAATGTTCTGTTAATCAAATAACTTTTAAAATCTGAGATATGCGTAAATATTTATACGCTGTTTGTAAAATGCATATATGATAGAAATGTTTTGGTAATTGTATTAAAAATCATGTAATGTTTACTTTTGTAGTACTCCAGAGATAACTTGTAGCATGAATAAATATTAAAAGTTAATTCTTATCACAAACTTGATTGTTTACAAAGTTCACGTATGCAATGTTAAATTTTTTCATAAAATTTATAAGCAGTGTCTTACTTTATATATTGAAATAATAATGCTAAATATTTATATGTTCTTTGACATGAAAATTGTAAAATTTTGTATATCGGACATCAAACCTATTTTTGTATTGAACCAAATTGTTTAAAGGTAAGAAAACGTTATATATACATTTGTCAGCAGAAAAACTGCAAGGAAAATCCGAATATCTATTGAAACTAGTCGTTGGGGGCCACCGTAATACTTACCCATTATGGATATGCATAATGTAAAATATTAAAATAAAAATGTGTAAACTACTTATAAAATGCATTGCAATTCAAATAAAATCGTGGATTGATGACGTCATAAACTTTAAAGGCTCGATTACTGAATTGCTTGAAAGAGGTTTTTCCTTATAACTCCAAACATAATAATCCTATTAACTACCGGTTTATTGCATCTGATTAAGCGTCTCATTTCCAATTAAAATATATCTTTGAAGTGAAATTTGGATGAAATACAGGGTCATGAAAAATCGAAGAGTGTGGAAAATAGGATTCCAAATATCTCGGCAACTAATTATCCGATCGACTTCATGCTTTATGCAAAATTTATGTTTTTTTATTGTCTTTTATGTTCATTTCTTAAAATAAACAATTTCGAAAATTTTTATATACCTTTTATCAGAACGAATATTTCGAGAGTCCGAAAAAAATTGTTCCGGTTAATCGAGGTTATTAAAATGAAATAGGCTTCTTCCCATTATTACATACTAAATACATACCAAATTGCAAGTCTCTATCTCAATTTTTTCGGGAGATAGAGCGTTTACAGACACACAGACACACAGACATCCAGACACACAGACACACAGACGGACGGCAAAATTTTTTTTCTAAAAATATGTTTTTCGGAATCTCCAGTGTCTGAAACGTGTAAATCCGTCAAAAAAAAAAATTTCGATTTTCAAAACGATTACAAAACCCTATACTACGTATGATGGGTAAGTAAAATGACATTTATTTGCAGTGCGCGATTTTCATAAAATTATTAATTGTGATTTTTAAAAATTATTAATATATATTTACCAATAATCTGAATCATTAGTTAGTTCATATATTTTAAGGAAAAAATAATCTTTTTATCTGAATAATTTTTAATGAAGTGTATTTTAAGTATTCACAAAAATAAACAAACAAATAAAAGATAAAGCAATTAACAAACATTTTGAAGTATGATATTTATCTTATACCATTGTTTTTAATTAATTAGAATCGTTAACAATTAAAAATTTTGTCTTTACGGTGTTGATATGAAAAACATAAAATACCGTCAAAAAATAGATTTCTGTCTTAATATATTTATTTGAATAATAGAACAATATAACTCTCAAAGAAATGAATATTTGTCCTCTCTAACATCTGATGTATGGATTTTTCTATTCACATAACGTCATGTAAAAGGCAACAAAACATCTATAAATGCAATATGCGAAATAAATTATTCCCTTAGACAGAAAGCCAATTCATAAGCTTATTCACACAAAACATAGACATAATAATGTTATTTTGTCCTTCAAACAATGTAAGATCTTGTTTAAGGAAATTTATTCTGATGGATAACAATAAATGTATTTTCATCAAATAGACATGTTTTGCTATTAGTTGCAGTTTAATGTTATAATAAAGTGAGTGTTTTGTTAGATTTTTGTTATTATTATTTTGTGTTAAATATTTTTTTTAATCTTATACACTGTGTAGAATTAAAGTTATTATTGAATAAACTATTTTGCAAATGTAATACGTAATATATTATTACTATAATATATGCTATAAACATCTTTTATCGGTCAAGTGTATATGCAAAAATATTTACTTGAGCTTCATAAATCTCAATTCTCACTATTTAGAGCCTATAAGTACAGAATTAGAATAAATACTGCAACAGTTTAAAATTATTGAAATTATAAAGAAACCTTGAATTATATTAGTGAAAACAATCTTTTATCTAACTAATATTATAAAAAAAACACTCTTGTATGTTTGTTTGTGTGTACGGAAAAATGTCGCCGCAACTAATATTATGATTTCTATGATACTCTTGGGGCTAGAAACTTAAAATTTGGAATGGTGATTACTTTTATGCTGTAAATGAACTGCTGTAAATACTTTTTAAATGAACTGCTGTAAATACTTTAAAATGCTGTAAATACTTTTATGCTAAGAACAGTTTAAAAAATTATAATTTTTAAAAGGGTGAAATGAGCGGAAGATGTTTTAAAAAGTTCTAAATTAAGATATATTTAGAATTTTTAGGACTAGAAACTTGGAATATGACGTGTCTGTTACTTTAAAGACGAAAATACTAGCACGGAACAGTTTCTAAAAAAATAGAAATTTAAAATAATATTGCAGATAAAAACTTTAAAAAACTGCGATTTCTGTGATGCAGTTGAGGCTGAAATTTAGCATGGTGGTTAATAGCTGCCAACTTTAAGCTTTATTACTGCTAGCATATAGTAGCATATAGCATTCAATAAGAAAACTTGTAGGAATATATTTTGACGTAATTAGAATTTATCGTTGTCCATAATTACACTTCCTCAATTTAGAGATTTCTACAGTCTTAAATGTTCATTACAAAATTAAAAAAATTTAGTACGAAGAAAGAATTGAAAGATTAAAAGATAAATTTAGTAAATTATTAAACAAAATTTAATTTAATATATGTTTATTACAGAAAATATTTCCAATCATAGGTTGCCGCAAATTTTGTGATTTTTTCCATACTTACAGAAAATTAATATCCATTGGCAAAAAACTTCTGCCTTAAAAATCTTTTTTAATTAGAGGATGTTGAAAGGTGCGAATTTGCACGTTCTTACAAAATTCAAAGATTTTTAAAGTCTTGATTGTTTTTTTTAACTAATAGAGAAAGAAAAATAGATAAAATGAAGTTTACAAACATATTTCTATTAATGCCGTTAATTTATCTGTTTTTCTTTTTAATTGAGTGTTTTGCAGATTATATGTAATATCTGAAATTATTATATGACTTACAGATTAAACGCATTATAAAGATATGTTCTTTCTCATCAAATCGCATATTAATACGACCTCTTCCTTTCGGGTTACAAGTTGTCGAATATGTTGATTTTTAAAACGTTAAACTTTTAGGAGGAAAAGATATAACAACTTTTTTTTTCTGGACGCATTTGCATGCTAAAAATGTATACTGCTGTCTCGTTCCTTTCATGATATGCAATGTTTCAAAACCTGGCATTTTATTTAATATTCACTATATTTTAAAACACTCATTTTTTTACACGATATACAAAGAATATCTAATACAGGGCTCGTAATGTTCTTCTTCTTCTTCTTCTTCTTCTTCTTTTTTTTTTTTTACCTTTGCTATCACTATTTTAAAACCAAAATCTTCGTGGTAGATTTTCTTAACATCTGCGATAGAGATATGCCAAAAATTTTACTTTTTGACAACATTGATAACGAAGATAGAAAATTTTAGTAACGCATCGAGCACTGCTAATAGAAAAAAAGAGTGTGCATATTTCAGATGTTTCTAATTTTTTTGTTTATCGCTAGTCGTTCCAAAAATAGTGAGAGTAGTAGACGAATTTGGACCATTTCACTTATTTTCAGGTGTCACTCACTTCATTTTTAGAATATCTGAAAAATATCACTACACGTGGTCAATCTATTCATCTACTGACTAAAAAAATCTTTAGAACAATTTTTTTTTTTAAATCTTAAGTTTTATTTTAATTTGAAAAATGTATCACAAGTTGTTCAAATTCAGCGACTGGTCGCTTAAGTTGGATCCCCAGTCTCCTAAATTGAAGCAAATAACATTAGGCTGTTTTAATGAATATGGAATATAATTCATTTTATTAAAAGCAAAGTTTGCGATTTAAGAAACAATCAAACTAATCACCAGCAATGAAATATAATGAAATAAAATGTCTGAAAGTAAGAGTAATTGTTTTAAATAAAAATGTATTCAAAATATAAATCAAAATTTTATGTAATTAAGAATAGAAATTATGGAACTAATTGAACATGAATGTATTTTATTCATTTTTTATTCCAGCACACAACATAGAACCTGGCAATCTGAACATTGAATCATTACTGCTATTTTATTTTTCTTACAAATTTGTCAAAACCAAGCATCACTGTCTTGATTTTTCTTTTTAAATTCTAAATCATTAGACATTTTTTTTTAACCTTATGCCTGTAGTTCTTCCCTTCCATCATTTTCTTTCCAATTGAATTATGCCTATTTTTCAAAACTTGATGTTCCAATTGCTTTTGTGCTTTGAGAACTTCCTTTTTGTCGTTTTTTACTGTTTCAAGGTTTACTTTATAGGGCGAAGATGTTAACATAGCTGTTTTTTGGCTCCTTCTGTATTTTTACTGAACTAATTTTGGCAAGGGAGATAACATTTCTAATGATTCTTTGGCCTTTTGGGGGGTTTGTAGCTGCAGCCTTCTCGCGGGTCAATCTATTCACAAAATACTCTTTCCTTTTTGTTTGCTATATCTTTGACAACTTTTGCTGTCACTGATTGTTTTCTTCCAGACAGTTTGCCTGTGTCGTTTCCATAATTTTTTTCTTAATCTCTTTGTTTTATTAGGTTTCATGATTACCGATTCTGACTCCAAAATCTCACTAGCAGAAGAAGCAACGGATCTATGTGCAGTGTCTATCTCCTCGTAGTAATAAGTGCGGAAGCAGCTGCAAAATGATGACTTTTCAAAACATGACGGTTAGAAAGCCAAGTTCCGCTTCCTTTAAAAGCTTGGACGGCGGTTTCAACGGAAGCTGCTCTGTTGAAAGCGATAGTTAAATGCTGGAGAACCGTAAATTTGTTAGAGGAAAACCTTTATGAACTCCAAAGCGTACAGTCCTCGAAACTCATTACTTACTTTTCAAATTTATGATCGTGTATCTGGTCCAATTTAAGCAACTCAAATTGGTCCATTTAAGGCAACTGCACCATTTTTTAAAACAAATAATCTCAAGACTAAGAACAAAAACAAAAGAAAACAAATCCACGCGAAAAATATGCTCAATAAACACATAAATTTAAATATGTATGTAAAAAAAATAACAACTTACCTTACATTTAAAATATTCTCCTACGTTTAATAGAAAAAAATTAGATCAAAACAGCTAATTTTATGTTTTTAAAAATTGTCTGAAAACAGCACGTGGAAGGCGGGTGATTCTTCTAATCAGAAATGATACATTCTGATGAGTACGATTTCAGTGGTAGATGGCGTCTCTTTCTGTATTTAACGGCATAATTTAAACGGTATATTTAAAGCCGCTGTCCAAATATGGCTACTCTCCCCTATGCACGTTTTTACAAAACTTTTAATTTTATAACCCGTGCTGGAATTGAAAACCGTTAGCTTATTGGTCAGAGCGTCACGCTATCACGCTACAGGTCTAGACTTCGATTCCGGACTTGGGCAAAATGCACTTAGCCTTTCATTCCTGAGGGGTCTATAAAATGAGTACCAAGCTTGCTTTGGTACTAAACACTGGGTGTTCCTCGTTGGAGTGATCACTTGACAGGGGTTTATACTGTAAAGCACCTCAGGGTTCATAGTCTAGTAAACAGGGGTGACCATTGTATTCCATGAACCTCAATAAATTGTAGTTCCACAGAGTTTAGTTTATTTACTCTCTTTAATTAAATAATATTTTTAAGATAGATTTCTTTGCCAATTGATTTAAAGTCTTTTTTATATAGGCTTCCACAAACAAAGCCTGGGGAAACATAAAAAATGTGTGATTACAAAATATAAATAAATACATTTTTTAAAAGCTAAAATAAGTAAAAGCGCTTTTGTATTTATATTTCTGTTTTCTGCATTTAGTGTTTAAATATTTCATTGCCACGCTTTCGCAGCCATTTGGATATTTTAGCAAGTGTGGTTTGCGGCATAAAAAAATTCATTTTTGCAACTCGTATGCAGTTGTAACCATGTTGTTTTCTCAATGCATAATCAAAATTGGCGTTTTTCCTGTTTGCCGGGACAAATCGCGTCAATAGCATTTTTTCCTGTTCAATAGCAGGTTTTATTTTTCCATATGTAAATTAAGAACAATGCTTTCATGTTGAAATGAAATATTTTCGTTTATGATATTATTTCTTAGTAATATATACCGGGTGACACAAAAATGACCGACGATTTGAAAAATCAATTAAATAGAAACGGAAGACGATAGAAATGTACGGTTTGCTGCATTCTACTTAGGTAACCGGGGAATTTATTCTGACCAATTTTAAAAATCAGTTACAAATATCGTCAAAAGATGGCGCTGCTATTCTGTACGCATTCCGTCCTTTCCGATCGGTATTATTTCTACATCCTAGCTTATGCTTCGAAAATAATTTATTCGCTGGAACAGCGTAAAGTTTGTCTTCAGACTGCGCCACGTTGTTGCTGTAAACGGTGGTTATTTTGTAAACATTGTTTAATAGTTTTTTCTAGTAAGTAGTGCCATATGTTGACGAAATTTGTAACTAATTTTGGAAATATGTAAGAATAAATTCCCTGGTTACCTAAGCAGAATGCAACAAACCGTACATTTCTATCGCCATCCATTTTTCTTTAATTGATTTTTCAAATCGTCGGTCATTTTTGCGACACCCGGTACATAAGGTAAAGCTAGGAGAGTCTGCGCACAAATCAAAAGACTAGCAATAAAAAATCTAAATATTAATTTTTTGCTAAACTATCCATGAATAATTTTTACTTCATTTGTTTTTTATGCATTTCCATTGCTATTTTATTGTTATGTTGAAATTTAATAGAACAGTTGCAATAAAACCAAGAAAGTTATTATGCGCAATCTCTCCTTACAGGGTTGGTGTGATTGCGCACATGAGTAGGAGAGATTGTTACTAATGATAACTACAATTAAATTGTTAACAATAATAATTACACTTAAATGACATTGCTGTAAGGTTTTTGAAAACAAATTTTATTGCATTGGAAGTGAATATTTCAACCTAATGCTTAAAGAATCAGAAAAAGGAAATAATTTGAAAAACGATTAAAAAAATTTATTTAAAGGAAAAAAAAAATAAAGAATCAGAAAAAGCAATCTAGATAAGATTACAAAATAAAATTATATAACTTAATAACACGTTTAACTTAAAATTAGTCAATTTTCATTTTTCATTTTTTATGCACATTTACCAATAAGCTGCATAATCTCTCCTAGCATATATACTAATGGGAACAATGCGCCATCTCTCTTAAGTAGCAGATACGCAAACTCTCCAATTTTGGTAGGAGAGATTGCGTGGCCTTTTATTTAAACATGGCCGCTACTAAAACGAACCATTGATGTTCACATTGTTAGTCTAGATTAGTAGCTTATCAGAAATCATTTAAGTTTAAAATATTTTGTACTGCTGACATTGTATAGAAATTCTGATGACTAGCTATGAAAATTCAAGCACTTACTTTGGGAAAACAAAACAAAATAGCAATACTTTATCTTAGACGCTCAAAGCAATCAACGTGCACTTTCAAGTAGACACTCCACTACTGTTGTTGTACAACTACCTGGAGTCGCTGTACTCCTTCCCCCGGAAACTCTATGTGCGCAATCTCTCCGACAGCGCCATCTCACCTGGCTTTACCTTATATATATACTAGGGGGAACTGCCCCTGGGCTCTTAGTGCTCAAACCCCCGAAGTTTCACATTGAGAAATCTGATTCCATAATATTAATCAAGAAACAATTTTTAAATGTAAATTTGGTATAAATTGGAAAAATTACGATGCAAAATTACGGTCAAAATTACGGCAAAATTACGGTCATATTTTTCCTAGCTGTTCTACGTATGGGATAATTATTAGTTTATTTGTCCGCATTAAAATGCATTCTCGGCCGCATTATATGTCCTACGAAGTAGCTTTGTAAGCGTAAGCCCATAAACAACTCAAGGAATTATTTATTTAATGAGACATAATTCTGAAATAGAGGTCGAAAATATAATACAATTTCCTATGAATTGTCGCTATTCCGACGGTCGATATAGGGCTGAAAACATTGATGGATTGATCTATTTATATTTCTATCGTAAAAATGCAACTTCAAATAAGTATTGCAATTTGGAATAATGAGCAAAAGTCATAGAATTTGAGTACATTATTTAATCACATTTTGCTATCATTTTTCGTAATATCGGCTATCCTTTTTTGTAATTTCCGCGCATGGTAGAGGGCTCAATACATTACTCGAATGACCTGAAATTTTTTTCCCGTTAAGTAGGAAGTAAAAAAGCAAATTTTGTTGACTATGTATTCCAAAATTATGAACACTATTTTTACATGATACGTCACAATTTTTTATACATATTCTTAACTTTAAGATCTGGTAGAGGGCCAAGATATTATTCGATTGACTTGAATTTTTTTCTGTTTAATAGGAAGTGATGAGGTAAATTTAAATCACTATTGTGTTTTGGAATTCTAAACTTTACTTTTTCACTTCCTCCTATTATAGGTTCACTGCAGATAAAGTAAAAAAGAGTATAGCAGAATGCTTGGATACTCTTTTTTCTTAAGGATACTCTAGCGAACAACTGAGTTTCTGTGATTTTACGTGCATTTTTGTTGTCCTGAATGTAAAATTTTTGCGTGGATTAGATTATATTCTGTCTTTCTCTCTCAAAGTGCGTATGCATGCCCGGAGTTAGGTTATGATAATCATTTTGCTACGATATGTTTATTAGGCGACTGCGGTTGTGTAATGGCTACATATAGGAATGTTCGGATTTTCAGCTGATCTCGCCGATAAGGTATTCTAGCTCTTACTAAAACCTGTCGTGGAGGTTTTGATAGCAGTACTGAAGTACTGGAAGATGATGATTGGAACGTAAAAATTTTTATGAAGAAAAGAAGAAGTGTTTTCATTTAATGAGAATAATGGGATATTTAGACTAGAGGTTCCTATTTCGTTCTGTAGCATTAAGTAAGGATTGTGTTTAACAGTAAAGACAATTTTTTAAATATTGTGAATTTAGCGAAGGACTTGAATTTTAATAAACTGGGAAAGTGTCTTCTTACGCTTTCTCAGAGCATTTTAAAGTTCAACATTTTACTCCACTCTCTTCCATATTTATAAAGGTATTTAATAAAATGTTTTTTTTTTGTTATATTAGTCTTATGTCCTTATTTAAAGCTAACAGCTCTTAGAGGCTTCTTATATGAGAATCAATATGTTTACTAAATTTGAATGAGGAATATGACATTGCTTTAGTAAACGTATAATAAAAGTTGTATTTGTTTCTCAAACTAAAAAATATATATATGATAAAAAATCGTACTATATTGTCATTTTATGAGCCAGAATGGTTACTATATAACTATAATATAGCATTAGATGCATTAATTTAAACATATCTACACATCTAAAAACATGCACTATGCTATAAGATAATGGTATAAGGCCTAAGATAAACATTACTACAAATCATCACCCACAGCTACATCTAAACTGGTGTTAGAAAGGTATTTTATTTTCAGAATGCTATACATATTTTCCATATAGTAATATTCGCCATATGTAATGACATATTAAATAATGTAAATATTACTATAACAAAATGATGATCTAGCAACACCGAGCTACACATCCACATCCAAATAAACATCTTTATATTTTTACAGCATCTATACATCTACATCTACAAAAATCTACATCTAGAGTATCTACACACCTACTTACTGATTCAAGAAGAACTGTGAAACAAATTTGAACGAAATACGGAAAGATCGTGACACAAATGAAATCATGTTTGTCTGCACTGTATTCACTTGAAGGGAAAGATGAGTTATATCCATATCACTGTGAAGTCATTATGCCCCGTTTGCGACGCGTTGAAAATGATTTTAGAAATCACTCATGGTGGTAACATTAATGGTAACACAATGGTAACATTAGACACATAAAATGGCTAAATAAAGAAATCACTTTTGAAATTAGCACAATTTGTGCTAATTCATTGATGTCAGAGTGATATTTCAATGATTGAGCAATGACGTTGACTGGATTTTCTATTAGAGAAATTGATTAATTTGATGAAATTTCCATCGTTGGGGTGGTTTGTAATTTTTGGTAGAAAACGCCCTTTCAACAAATAAAAGTAACAAAAATTATTCTAGTGCAAAGATTAAAAATCATATATCAAATTTGTTCAAACGTAGAAGCACCGTGACTCACTTAAAATCCTTATCGTCTACTTTCTGCTTGCCTGACATACACTATGAGTCGTATCCATACGCGACCTACGTTATACAAGGCCAGTTCTTGACGTTTAAAACGTCACAAGGAGTGGATCATCTTTACATGGCGAATGGTACAATGCGTCGCGACCATCATTTTGTAACAATCGCTGCGCCGTATCAGCCGTCAAAATGGAAAAATTAATGGCCCTGTATCTTTGCATATAGGTGGATTATAACCCGGAAATGAACATAGACTGGTTTTTGTTTATTTTATGCAAATACTTTTCTTAATAATTCAAAATTTGATTATTTTCATAGAGTTTCAATGGACATTTTTAGATAAAATTTAACCATTTTACTTTATCGTTGCTAGGGCTTTAATCGTTGCCAATAAATAAAAATGCGGAAAAATAATTTTTCCTCAACAATTAAGTTTCAATTGAGCGATTTTCACGTGAAAAATGAAAATAATTCAAAAGAAGATGAATTTCTGTGATATTTGAAACAACAATATGGAATATTTGTTATTATACATGAAGTATGAATATCGGTTACCTTAAAAAGACCTTTTTCTGTCAAAAACTGCATTATAATTAGAAAGAAGAATTAACAATAATTATATTACTAAGAAAAAGATTTCGTTTGAACCATGGAACTATGAAAAGGATCTTCCTTGGCTTGAACAAATATGACGTCATAAATAAAACATGTATTTTCAAATATTCGTAATATTGCAAAGAGCACGAATATCAGTGTATAATAAAAGTATATACATAATGAACGTCATATTTAACATGAATAACTGAAATATTTTTTTGATACTGATTAATAAGCTTTAATATCAGTTACAAACAGATGTGGGTTTTCTGCTAAAATTCACGTCATTATTGCCAGGAAAAGAAAATTAACAAGAATTATATCATTGAAAAGAGATTGTTCTGGGATCAAAGTGACGTCATAATAAAATGGGATTTTTTAAATATGTTTCAAATGGAGCATGTATCAGTTTCATACATTAATAATCACTGAGTACAGTGAAAGAATAGAGAGGTAATGAACCGTAAAATCGGCTTGCAATATGAAGCCGGTTATCGCTCAAATCATTAGGCCCAAAGGCTGACTTCATTGGATGGAGAGAGGCTGCACGTGGAACAAGGACTGGATTCATTGGACGGAGAGAGGTTTTCAAAGCAAGCCGCCAGTTGTTTGGGTCGACTGTAGGGTTGCATTTTCAGCATCATGCCAAACATGAACATTTCATCTCTATTTATTCTCTGAACTCTGTGATTAATAATACAAGCATCAGTAAGATTATTAGGAAAAGAAAATTGAACACAAGTCTATTAAGTTAAAATCTGACTGTGTGTATTTCACAACTACTCCTCTTAAACCAACGCGATTTACTTAATACCGGTTATCATTGATTCAAGGATGTCATATAAACTCTGAGAATTTAAAATTTTGAATTAGATTTCGAGATACTAATATTTTTTTTTTGTAAATTTTAACGAAATTTCTCTAAAAACAGTACTTAAATTACTCCATTTTTGTGGATAAAAAAGGAGAAATAAAACGGATTAATATATTTCTATGCCATTTTCTCATTAAAACTGAAAAAAATTATTTTATTTTCAATTTGAATAGTTGGTGAAAAAAAAATCTTGATTACAGTAAAATTTCCAAAAAATAAAAACATATTTCCACATATTCAAACTTTATGAATCAATTTATTCTGCAGAGCAAAAATCGCCTGTCGGCATATCGTCAAGAAATCAAGATTAGTTTCAGCTATAGATTAAACCAAGGACACAAATTTGGTGTTACATGCAAACGTAACACTTGCAATTTCAAAGCTTTTTGCAACCCCAAATTACATGCATTTACATGTAATTTTCCCCCAAATTAATTTTAATTTGAACCGTAATAAATGTTAATTTGCAATGAAAATTACATGCAAAAGTAATGTTTACATATAATTTTGGGTTGCAAAAAGCTTTTCAATTTAAGTGTTACGTTTGCATGTAATTTTGGGCTGCAAAAAGCTTTGCAATTGAAGCTCCTTGCATTTAGGTGTAGAATTATTACTCCCTATTTACAAGAATTGAATTTAAAGAAAAAGCATATACTATTTCCAATGAATTATTTTTAAATGATGGCTGTTAAAACGTTTGTCAAAGTCGTTAAAACTAAAATGGTTTATCAGGTAAAATTAACATTTCTTTTTACCCAGTTCGTCGATTTACAAGATTTTATTTTGCCGTCTTTTTTCCATTATTTGCAGTTTCCTTTTCGCAGTTATTTGGCACAAAATTTTACTTTTTTTAAACTGATTTATGTCAAGGCCCCTATAACAAAGAAATATCGTATTTTCTTCTATGAAATGTGATAAAGAGTTAGTTAATTATTTACGTTTTTAATTATCGGGAGTGAAATATTTTGCTTGATTAGTAATTTACTTTTCTTTTAATGTTACGTGAACGAAGTCATGGGTAGCAGCTAGTATGACGAAATAAAGAAATCGGGAAAAATGGGTGTCAGATGTAACGCCACAGTGAAGTCTCATATACTGATAGTTGTGTTAGGGTATGCAATTAAGTTGAGGTGCCTTCCATATTCAAAGTATCCTAACAGAAATCTAGCTGAAAGAAAAAAACCGTAGTTAAAAGAACATAATTGTACAAAACTGAAAGAGTAAATAATAATAATTCAGTGCAATACTAAGATTACAATATTCTAACAGTAATGGGATATTAATGTATTTTAAGAACTCATTTATTAATCAATTGTGATAAAGTTTCTAGATTTCCTATTAGCTCGATTGATTAAAATTTTTTAGAAAAATAACAATTAATATGGAAGTTTAAAATATAAATTAAAAGATATTGCTCGGCAGAGGGAAGTAATTCTATTATCTTTGTAACTCTTTGAAAATTGAGAATTAAGTTTCAGAAATGCCAAATGCTTCTTGAAAGTTGCAATAATGTCCAGTTAAAAATCTATACTAATATTATAAAGTAGTAAAGATTGTTTTTTTGTTTGATAGTTTGTTTGTTTATTTGCAGGGGGTAATCTCTGGAACTACCGAAGCGATTTCAAAAGTGATGGTGACAATCCCTGCTCCAACATAAGCTATATTTTATATCGGTGCCACTACCCCGAGGGGGGTGCAGGAGCGAAAAACGTTCTAAAATATCGATTTTGTTTTATACTGCAGGAGCTAGAAACATCAAATTTGGCATGGTTGTTATTTATACGATGACAATGCTCTCTAAGAACAAATTCTAAAAAAATTCGAAATTTAAAAGAGTGAGATGAGCGAAAAGCGTTCTAAAAACATTCTAAATTACAATTTCTATGGAATCTCTAGAACTACTGAATCGATTTGAAATTTGGCGTTGTAGTTACTTATAAGATGCAAATGAGCGAAAAGCGTTCTGAAAACAATATAAATTACAATTTCTATGGAACCTCTGGAACTACTGTAACGATTTCAAAAGTGATGGTGGCATATTGATGGTGACAATCCTTGCTCCAACATAGGGTATATTTTATGTTGGTGCCACAACCCCCAGGGGATGCAGGAGCGAAACACGTTCGAAAATTTCGATTTCTTTTATACTGAAGGAGATAGAAACATGAAATTTGGCATGGTCGTTACTTATAAGATGTAAATGCGCTCTAAAAACAAATTCTAAAAAAAAATCGAAATTTAAAAGAGTGAGATGAGTAAAAAGCGTTCTAAAAACATTCTAAATTATAATTTCTATGGAATCTCTGGAACTACAGAACCGTTTTCAAAAGTGATGGTGGCAAATTGATGGTGACAATCCCCGTTCCAACATAAGCTATATTTTATGTCGGTGCCACTACCCCCAGGGGGGTGCAGGAGCGAAAACGTTCTAAAATTTCGATTTTTTTTATACTGAAGGAGCTAGAAACATGAAATTTGGCATGGTAGTTATATATAAGATGTAAATGCTCTCTAAGAACAAATTCTAAAAAAATTCGAAATTTAAAAGTGTGAGATGAGCAAAAAGCGTTCTAAAAACATTCTAAATTACAATTTCTTTGGAATCTCTGGAACTACAGAACCGTTTTCAAAAGTGATGGAGGCAAATTGATAGTGACAGTCTCTGCTCCAACATAGGGTATATTTTATGTCGGTGCCACTACCACAGAGGGGTGCAACAGTGGAAAACGTTCTAAAATTTCGATTTTTTTTTAACTGAAAAAACTAGAAACTTGAAACTTGGCATGGTAATTATATATAAGATGTAAATGCTCTCTAAGAGCAAATTCTAAAAAAATTCGAAATTGAAAAGGATGAGATGAGCGAAAAGCGTTCTAAAAACATTCTAAATTACAATTTCTATGGAATCTCTGGAACTTCTGCACCATTTTCAAAAGTGATGGTGGCAAATCAATGATAACAGTCCCTGCTGTAACATAGGCTATATTTTATATCGGGGCCACTAACATAAGGGGGTGCAAAAGCGAAAAACGTTCTAAAATTTCGATTTTTTTATACTGAAGTAACTAGAAACTCGAAACTTGGCATGGTAGTTACTTATACGATGTAAATGCTCTCTATGAACAAATTCTAAAAAAATTCGAAATTTAAAAGGATGAAATGAGCTAAATGTGTTCTAAAAACATTCTAAAATACAATTTCTATGGAATCTTTGAAACTACCGAAACTGATTTTAAACGTAATGTCTTCAATTTTATGGTGAAAGTCTGTGCTCTAACACAGGCTATATTTTATATCAGTGCCACTACCCGGAGAGGGTTGCAAGAGCGAAGAACGTTCTAAAATTGCAAATTTTATTATACTGAAGAGATTAGAAACTTGAAATTGGACAAGTTAGTAACTTATAAGATATTCATGCTCTCCAAGGACAGTTTCTGAAAAATTCGAAATTTAAGAGTGATATGAGGGAAAACTGTTCTAAAAACATTCTAAATTACGATTTCTACGGAATTGTTAAGGACAGAAACTTGTAATTTAATATGGCTGATACTTTTTAAGACAATAGTGCACACAAAGAAAAGTTTTTTTTAAATAAATCGAAATTTAAATAGGTGAAAAAGGAAAAAAAGTTCTAAATTAAAATTCTTTTCTTCTTACTAACAGGATTAGAAACTTAAAATTTGGCATGGTGGTTACTTTTCAGATACAAATGCTCACTAACAATGGTTTGTAAAGAAATTCAAATTTTCAAAGGGTGAAATGAGCGGAAAGCATTTAAAAAGCGTTCTAAATTGCAATTACTATGGAATCACTTTTGAAAACGGTTTTGTAGATCCAGATATTCCATAGAAATTGTAATTTAGAATGTTTTTAGAAAGCTTTTCTCTCATGTCACCCTTTTAAATTTCGAATGTTTTTCGAATTTGTTCTTAGAGAGCATTTACATCTTATAGGTAACTACCATGTTAAATTCCATGTTTCTAACTAAATCAGTATAAAAAAATCTAAATTTTAGAACGTTTTTGCTCTTGCACCCCTCCTGGGGGTAGTGGTACCGACATAAAATATACCCTATGTTGGAGCAGAGACTGTCACAATCAATTTGCCACCATCACTTTTGAAAACGGTTCTGTAGTTCTAGAGATTCCATAGAAATTGTGATTTAGAATGTTTTTAGACCGCTTTTCGCTCATCTCATCCTTTTAATTTTCGAATTTTTTAGAGAATTTGTTCTTGAGAGCATTTACAGGGGTAAAAAGTTAGGGGTAGAAACTTACAATTTTACATGGCTGCTGATTTGGTCGCACAGAACAATTTGAAAAAAAAATCGAAATTTAAAAGAGTGAAATGCGCGAGAAGCGTTCTAAAAATGTTCTAAATTACGATTTATTTGGAACTATTAAGGCTAGAAACTTAAAATTTCGCCTGGCTGTTACTCATGTAAATGATCACCCAGGACAATTTAGTAAATATGCGAAATGTAAAAGGACAGGAGCCAAAAAAAACGTACTAAAATTGCAATTTATGTGATACTGCTGGTATAGAAGCTTCGTATTTGGCATGGTGGTTACTCTTAAAATGCAAATGGTCTCTAAGACCGGTTTCTAAACAAATCAAAATTTAACAGGATGAAATCAGCGGAAAACGGTCTAAAAACGTTCTACTTTATGATTTAATTGGATTTATTTCGGTTAGAAACTGTAAATTTAGTATAGTTGTAACTTTTAAGATGCTGACATTCGGTATAAACAGTCTATTAAAAATTTGAAGTTTAAAGGTGTAAACTGAGTGGGAAACGTTATAAATTATATTATTTTCTAAATTGTTAGCGATAGAAACTTAGAATTTAACATGTCTGTTATTTGTTATACGTAAATGCTTCTAAATAGCAGTTTTTACAAAATTCGAAATTTAAAAAAGGTGCAGAAGAGAAAAACATTCCAAAATTGCGATTTTAGTGATGCTGCTGGTATAGGAAGTTGAAATTTGGCATGGTGGCTATTTTTAAGATTTCAGTGCTCGCTAAAAACGATTTAAAAAAGTGAAAAAGGCTGAAAAAGTTCTAAAAACCTTCTAAACAATTATTTATTTGAAATTGTTAGGGATAGAAACTTGAAATTTTACATGGCTGTTACGTTAGAGACACAAATACATCCATAGAACAGTTTTTAAAACATTTGAAATTTAATGTGAGCAGGAACAGAGAAGTTTTAAAATTACAATTTGTCTAATATAGTCATTACAGAAATTTGCTTAATTAGTGTGGCTTAATTAGTAATTTCTGAATTATCTGTGGCAGTAAAATCTCCTCCAATGAAAATAGGCCAACCAATACCACTTGGCATTTTTCAAGAATTACGCGAGCAAAGCCGCGAGTTTTGCTAGTGTTTGAATAAAACGCATTACTTTGATCGAATATTTTTTATGAATGTATATAATTTACATAACAGATAATATAATTTCCAAATACGCTTGTTATGATAAAAAAAGAAACTTTAAATAGTGTAGAATTTCCTGGTAAATGATAATGTCTTCATTTTTCTTTAAATTTATATATTATATCATCCAAATTTTTAAAATAGGTATTCATAGTAGATTATAAAATCCATGCATTGAATGCATTTTATGTGCGCATTTAATAAATTTATTCTTAAAAATTGAATATTAATAAATTCGAAATAATGTTTTTATATGAACATCTTTTTTTTTTTAATTATAATTATTTCTGCAATTCAAAGATTCTCTGAAATTTTCGATTACATTTGTTCATGTGATTATACTTCGTAGAAATTTTAACAAGTGGCAGATGTTATAAATTAAAAAAAAATACAATGTCACATGTTCAGTATAGCAGTGCAAAAATATATTTAAAAAATGTTCATTCTCAATTATTACACAGAAATATCAAGTGAAAAAAAAGTTTTCACATTCTACAATATATTGTATTGTGTACTATATGGCAATATGTATTGGTAATCAATCTCATATATATATGGAACTATAAATGTAAATTTTTTTTTTTAATAATCATGTTACACGATGATTCAATTTTAATAAAAGTTTTAAAGACGAATTTTTTTTTTTGCCTTAATTTATATATTTTACTAAATCCGGACAAAAAAGTTGCAATGCAAATTTAATACTATATTTAATAATATGTACAGATATTAAAGAAGGAAAATGATTTCAATAATGTAATAAACGTAAATGAATTGATGAGAAATTTTTTTAACTTTTCCGAAGGATTAAAAAAAAAATTCAAGACGTTTTAAATTGTAGTAAAAATTTTAAATTGATCATTACAAAATTATATTTGGATTTAAAAGTCTGATAACTAAAATATAAAATTATATTTTATGTAATTGTGAATAATTTATTCCTTTACATTTAGGCAGATGTCATTGATAAAATCACTTTTAGTTAACAAAAATAATCATTGTAATGAAATTTTGTTAGAGTTAAAAAAAAAATCCCATGCAAAAACAACAATTGTCATCAATTAATCACGTTGTACCAAAAGTAAGAAACAGTAAAAATTAATTAAACTTATACATATTCATTTTGAATTTTAAAAAAAAAAGTTAATCTTTGTTCAGCGCCATAATAAAGTGAATGCATTAAAATATTTTATTTTTAATTGTTTTCTTTAACGATAAACGACTTTTTAGGAAAGAAATTTTGCTCATAAAAGATAACAGTTCTAAATTTTGTAATTAGAATATTTAAAACAGTTTTCTTTTCTTTTCTCTGATTTAATAATCTTATAAGAATACATATTTTATTTTCATATATATATTTTTTTTCAGATAGGATATGTAGATATTCTACTCAAATGAGGAAATAAAAATATTATTTGAATAGCTTATGATCCTTCACTGGACAAATTTCCGATTGTTTTATATTCTCACAAATTTTGTCTCAAGGACATGTTAATAACTAAACTATATTGCTCGCTTCTTTGTGCGCTTAGTAATTCATAAATATTTAACGTACACGTTTCTTTTTTGCGATTATTTTGGTAAAAAAATACATTCGATATCGTTACAACATATTTCAATTTTAAAAATTGAAAAAACGAAACATTATTAAATAAAGGTAAAAACACAATAACATACATGTCATTTTTATGCTTTTTTGTTCCTACTAAAATGCAACTAAAAGACAATCCCGCTACAAGACATTCGTAACATAATTAATCTCAGTTTTCGTCTATTTAATAAGGCAAAATTTACTTTTAAACCTTTTTGGTAATGTAACAGTTTGGTACAGTTGAATGATACGTAATTTTTGAATGTTGACCATAAAATTAAACCAAAAAACACTAAAAAAATGCATTCAGAAAGAGTGGAATAAGTTGAAACATTATCTGGAAAATATTGCAATAGAAATTATAATTGCTATTAATTATACTATATAAATATTATACTAGCATTAAAAATAAAACTGCGTATATTTACATTTTTTATGGATACCTTGGTGTAAACATTAGTAGAGAAGAAGAGACTCATAGGAATTTAAATACAGGATTCGTCAGGAAAAACATGCTACAAAACTATTAAATTCTATCTGGTAGAGTGAGGAGATCTCCAGGAAAAGAAAATATAATATATACTATTATATTGTAAAGAACACATTGTTATATGGAGCAGAGAGATGGAGAATTATGGAGACAGAAAGAAAGAAATTAGCTGCAGTGGAAGAAGGTTATGCAGGATATCAAGAATAGAAAGAATCAAAGAAATGATGAAAATAAAGTGAACCGTATTAGATGATCTTCAAAAGAAGCAATTAATCTGGTATGGTCATGTTAAAAGAAAGAGCGATGAAAGACTGCACAAAATTGCATTTAATTATAAAACTTATCAAAAAAAAGAAAGAAGACCACGAAATAAGTGGATGGTCGATATAAAAAATGTGATGAGGGATAGAGGTCTGGAAGACGAATGGATCCTTGACCGGAAAAAATGTAATAGTTTCTTTTAGATTCATCGGATGGCGGCACCTGACGCCATAAACCGAGTTTATATATATATATTTACAGAAATATTCCAAAGGTAACACATTAAAAGCACTTATATATAAAATTAATATAATGTTAGGAATTCTTATTGCACATTTGAAATGTAAATTTTCAATGATTATTTTCTACTTTAGAAACTGGAAATTTACATTTTTCAAGCATCGAAGTAAATTTAATATTTACTCCTTGAAGAGAAAAACTACTAAAGCATTCTTTAACACTATGTTTAGAAAAAAAGAAACAATAAATAAAATAAAAATAAATAACAAATATGTGTAACTGCTGAAATTAAAGTTTCTTTGATAAGTCATACATTTTTATGTATTAGTTCATTTCTGTAACTTTTTTCGACAATTTATTCTTTAAACTGCATTTGAATATACTTAATTTAATATAATGCAAGCTGTTGACGCTGCGCTAAATTTATTATCGATGTGGACTGTATAAAAAAATATAATGCGTTGATGCCAAGAATGCGATGAGTCAAGTAATTACTAAAATGTTTATATGCACATATATGCAGTACATTAGGCTTAAATCCAAAGTGCTGACACCATAGACGCAGTTGCGAACCAAAACAGTATGAATGAGTTGACAACACCACTTGAAGAACATAATAACTAATATTATTCTTACTATTATTCAGATATGACTTATTATGACGACACTTAACGACCCCATGGTCATTTTAACTAATGAAATAGCTCAATTATGCGGTTTATTCCATTACGAATTTTTCGTGCTAACACCACAACAAAGCGGGATAGAGTATTGTTGCCATGCGGCAAAATGAAAGTTATGATAGAATTCGCTGGAGTCGCGTGCGTCTGGCAAGGTCAAGCATTTCTATTAAGTAATACTTTATTTTAACACTTTCAAATTTATTTTTAATTTAAATCTTGAAATTTTAACTATATGCTAAAGCGTAAAAATTCAATATAGATATAATGAAATATGGAAGCGAAGATATCTGCGATTAAAGCAAAAGTAAAAGCGCATGTCGTAACGTCTAGTGTTAAACTTTGTCCTTAGAGTTAAAGGCAGATTATTTCAATATATTATTCATTCGTATCAATATTTTTTAAACTTTGGAGACATTTAGCATTCCTGTCAGTTTCTGTCAAGCGATGTATAAAACGAAATAATTTGATTTTACAACTTTCTTGTATTTAGGCGTTAAGACACGTTTGAATTCATTGATGTTGCATTTATTCTTTATTTGCTTAATGTAATTTTAATTTAAAAGTAATATAGTTGTTTGAAGTATTTTGAATGTTGCACCCTATTTGAAATTTACGATAAAAGATAAATCAGAACACATTGAAAAAAAAATAATGATAATATGTCATTCAGAAAGTATGTTACAATATTATCTGAAAAACATTATACAAGAACATATTTAATGCTCTAAAACTTTAAAGATAATCTAATTGCGTATTTACCGAAATCTCTCTAAACCAACACTTAAGTATTTATATTGGAAAACCAATATAAGGATTGAGAACTTCACTGCACATTCTAAATGTAAATATTTAAAGAAATATTTTATATTCCAGGAACTGTGTGAAATAACATTATCTGAGCATTGTTTTAAATCTAATGTTCGCTTTTCTTACAGAAAACTGCTAAAGCATAATTTAAAGCAAAGGTTAGAGAGATAATAAATAAATAAATAAAGTAAATTATAACTAATGAAAACATGTAAATGCTTAAATGTAAGTCTTCTTTCAATAGTCACATATATCTTTTTTTTATTCATCTATTTTTATTAACACATTCCAACATAGCTGAAGAGTGTTTATGAATTCGGTTTGTCTGTCTGTCTGTCCATCCATCTGTCCGTGCTCTAACTATCGTAAATATACTCGAATTGTCATGAATTTTTTATACAATATTCAATTTGACTATAGAATGTTCAGTATTGAAAATGAAGTGTGTAGCATTAATACTTAGTTTGCAGGGAAAAACAAAAAAATTCCGTTACATTACGGTCTAAGGAAAAAAATCGTTTGCATCGCATTTTATTGATGACAATATTTCAAATATAATGAAATTAATGTGCATATTACGGAGGTGGACTTTTATCGAAGTATACAATGAGTAGGATTTATAGTTCGATTACAGGCACTTACAAAATAACTCTTTTGCATTATGACCTATGGAGAAAAATCGTTTGCGGTGCATTTTGACCATGTTATTATACTTGAAATATAATGAAATTTAAAAGGATCACTAAGGTTCAATACAACATATTTTCTGTACATTATGATGCGCGTAGGATTTATTGTTCCTGTACAGAGACGTACAAGATAATTCGGTTAAAGGACTGACTATGATCGGTCATTGCTAGAAGTGCTCTTTCCAATGTGATATGCAATTTTATGTAATTTTTAGTGTACTACGTGTTGTTTACAATTTCTGTAGATCATATAAATGGCTGCACGAAAGAGTTGGACTGGAAAGACAAATATGGGCAGCGATTGCTGAAAATGGATTTTTATTAAGTTATGCATTTTCTATATTGCTTATTTAGATATCTGATTTCATCGCATGAAAATATTAAAGCTTTGAATAATATTCTGTTTGTGTTGGAAAGTGTTTATAATATATGCTGGATGCATGATTTTTCGTCCTTGATATAAATTCTCGAAATTTTTAAATTCTTTTAACAGTAATTTAATATAAAGCAAGTTCAGCATGAAAATAGGACCTCTTTACATTGGTTACAAGTGTATTTTAAATAAAGATCTACAAAATTTAACTGCTGTGTGGAACGCAGAATAACAGTATATACTGAGCGGTTAAAAATAAATATTATAGTGATTATGATGATAGAAACTTAGTTCAAATTACAGAATTTTAACAAAACTCGTGATCCTTTGAGATATCACATTTGTTTTGACATCTATACTAATACTAGCAAGCTTCGCCCACTATGCTGGTCGGTTTCTCCAAACGAATTTTGAATCAGACTAAATATACCGGTGAATTGCATTCATCCAACAATGTACGCTTTTGGTCAGACAGCTACAGGAAAATATGAAAAGAGATCGCATATCAAATTATTGCTTTGGACTACTAAGTATTTGTCTGGCTTTAATTATGATCCTCATATTGATTATTTCAGGAATAAGGCTGTTGATCTCGGATTTCAGTTACCCTGCACCTCGTGCCATGCCTTGAAGTGGCAGGATGAGACTCCCCGGATATGTTGCAGTGGCGGCAGTAAAGAAGATATAGTAATGGATGCATTTTTAGAAATTATAACTTGTAATGTTAGAAATATTGATGAGTTGGCGCTAAAGGCATCACCAAATTATAGAAAATGTGCAATATCAAAACTGTACAGACCCTCGAAACTTTACTTCAGCAAGCATATTTTATTTAAAAATCACAATTACATAAATATTCGTAAGAATAATAGGTACTTTTATATTGCTGGGCGCCAATAAAAACTTGCCAAATCTTGTTTCAATTGGCATCCTTTGAATTGGAACATTTTGTGTTACATTTTATTTGTATTGATATGTTTGTGTTTATGTATTTTATTATGAATATATTTTAGTTATTTTAAATAAGTTTTTTAAGATAGTATATCGAATGTTAAAATAATGGCTAGTTGTTATTAGCTAACGTTAAAAGATTAGCAAAAAAAAAAAAAAAAAAAAAAAAAAAAAAAAAAAGGATTGGCGAGATAAAAAAATTTTGGCGATCACTGGCACCCAGCTAACATAAAAATGCCGAATAATATTCAATTCCAAATTCCCGAAACAAACAAAAAAGTTAAAACAAAGAGCCCGAAAACTGGCATTATTGTGATTTCATCTAATCAAAATATCAGGTGATTTTTTCTTATCCAGTATCTTATAAATCGCCAAGTATTGTTTGATCTTTAACAATGACGAATGTATTTTAGAAAATATCACTTGGCGATCAATGCATTAAATTTTAAGGTTTTGTCGCCAAAGGCAACGCCAAACTCGAAAATGTGCTCGGAATAAGGCTCTCACGAATTGTTGGAGTTAGAATATTTTTATTTGGTACCATTCGATTCAGCATGCAAAAATACATTGAAATATGTTATCATTTGACAAATAAATATAAAACACTATTTGTAAGAAATTTTGTTATTGTCTGTTCCCATTTTAACCCCTTTAGGGATGGAATTTTAGGAAAACTTTCTTATTGCGCCTCTACATCCTAAGAAGTATTTTCCCCGCAATTTTCGTGTTTGTAGCTTCAGTAGTTTGGACTGTGCGTTGATGATCTCTCAAGTCAGGACTTTCTTTTACATAATATAGAATTTTATATACAGATAAAATTAACCATTATTATTACCTAGCAGGCTTTGCTCGCTACGCTGGTCGGTTTCTCCAAAAAAACTTGAATAAAACGAAATATATCGGTGAATTTGATTGTGGGTTTTAAAGAAACATGAACTTTTACCTTCATGTCCTTCCGCATTGGTGTAAAACGATACGAAATCCATTACGTTGTTATATTTTCTAATCTCTAATGTGTTACACGAAATTTAGGCTGTTAAAGACCAACTCGTTTATTTAATCATTTACAGTATGATTTTCTAAAGAACGATATAACAATATGCAATATACTAAAACTATCCCTGGAAAATTAACAATGCAAGTTCCATAGAAATCCATTCAGCAGAATCTTTAAAAAAGTCTAATGTTTCATAATTGGGTTCAACTGATTATAGAAATGTCCCCCACCCCCCTAATTCTTTAACTAAGCAACATAGAACGATGTGTTATGCACTAAAACTTCCCCTCAAAATTTAGCTAACTAACAGTGCAAGCAAGTTCCAGCAAATTCCATTTAGATTCCCTTTGCATTATACATATACATAGTAGACAGATAAATGTATCTTTCATAATCATCTTCACCTGTTGATAGAACTCTCAGTGATTTTGTAGAAAGTATATGCTGGTATACGCCGTCAACCTTCTGGAATTTTTAAGACGAAATTCTGCACACCGTCCGTAGCTATACTATATACTCTCTAGTATATATCCTCTGTCTATAGAGTATATGTTTTTTTTTTTTTTTTTTACGACTACACCACTGACAACTTTCTCCCATAGCTCCATAACTAAAAATTGTAGAAAATCAATTCCTGAAATATTATCACATTGCGGAACTCCCATCAAAATCCGTTCAGTAGAACTTTAAAAAAGGTAATCTTTCATAATCGGGTTCACCTATTTTTATCTATAACTTCCTCCCGTGGCTCTATAAATAAGCAATGTAGAACAATGTACTTTATTATAAAACCTTTTTAAAACAAATTACTTAACTAACAGTGAAATTATATAAAAATCTGTTCGGTAGAACCTGAGTTTTAACCGATCAAAATAGAATAAGAATTTGCGTTTTATAAATATTATAGATGATTATGATATGATTTTTGTAATTGGATTCGTTGTCAAGCTTTCGCTTCAGAAAACACAACGCAGACGAAAACTTTGCTCCAGAGAAGTACCAACCATCGCCACAAAATTGCCTAACTAACAGTGTAAATCCCACCAAAGTCCGTACAGCAGAACTCAAATTATAAACGGTCGGAATGAAATACGAATTTGCATTTTAAATACATAGTAGATATATCTTTCATAATTGCATTCACCTTTCCCAATCACTTTCCCATTAGCTCTATCACTAAGCAACATAGAATGATATGTTATAGGGTCATTAATCATACCTAAAAAATCACCCCCATTAAAATTTGTTCAGTAGAATTTTTTTTAAGTAACCTTTAATAATCGGGTTCACATAGCTTTATTCTTCAGCTCTATAACAAAGAAACGTAGAATAGCTATACGCTAAAACCTTTCAAAAAACATTACCTGATTAAAATGTGAATATGCGGTTTATACTCATAGTAGATGATGATATGATTTTCTGTAACAGGATTCATCATGAAGATTTCGCTTCAAACATAAACGATGCTTTCAACATTGTGGCTAATACGCCAATTGGCGAGGTATCCGATTGCGGAAAATTAGCCCGAAATCGTATGAATAACTACCCAAAGAAAAAGAGAAAAATGGCTGAAGACTGGAAACATATAAAGAAGTAATACATAATACTAATCAGACCTTCGACACTTTATTTGGTACTTCTCCATTATCCCGTCGACCACTTTTCATAAAAAAAAACTATCGTCAAACTATAAGATTTAACGCCAAAAATACAGTTCCATTCACTTGACGTCAGAAGTATTAAACGTGTTAGTTATGTCATGAAGCGGTTTTTAATTCGACACTTACCTGTATTTTTCATTTTGTTTTTCTGACATTTTAGTTATTTCGTTAGTTAAAATAAAATTTGCGTCCTTAAACGCCCATTCCCAATTGAACAGTTAATGTTTCTATCTGTAAAAATAAACAAAAGATTTAAATAACAAAAAGATTTAATTTGAATTTCTTCCATTGCTATAGTAACGGATGTATTGTTAGAAATTATCACTTGTATTGTTAGAAATTTTGAGATTTTGACGTCAGAGACTTCGCCAAATTAGAAAAAAGTGCAATATCTCACGAGCTATTTGACTTATGAGTATTTAATTGATACCATTCGATTCAGCATACAAAAATACATTCAAATATGTTATCATTTGTCACGTAACTATAATACCCGATTTTTAAGGAATTTTTTGAAAGTTTGTTCCCCTTTTTACACCCCTTAGGGGTGGAGTTTTTGAAAATCCCGTCTTAGTGCGCCTCTACACACTAAGAAGTATTTTTCCTGCAAGTTTCGTCTTTGTAGGTTCAGTAGTTTTGGCTGTGCGTTGATCATCTAGCCAGAAAGGACTTTCTTTCATATATATATCTTAATAATATTATAAATCTGATTGTGTGCAAATGTTAGGCTGAAGCCAGCGTCAAAATGAAGCATTTAATTATCCTGTATCTTTGCATATAAGTTGATTATAACCCTCAAATGAATATAGGCTGGTTTTTGTTTATCTTATTTCAATATTTTTCGTAAAAATTAAAAATTTCATTATTTTCCTACAGAATAAATGGACATTTTTTCGTATATTTTAAAATGGTTGGTTGGTTTGGTTGGTTTGGCCCAAAGGGCGTTTGCAGCTTTTTTTAAAATGGTTAAATTTATTTTACCGTTGCTCCGTTGCTAATACTTTATCGTTGCCAATATAAAATAAAACCCTTGAGTAATAATTTTTAATACACAATTTATTTTCAAGTGAAAATTTTCCACGTGAAAAATGAAAAGGAAATGAATTATTTAAGAATTAAACAGAATATGAAATGATGTCATATTAGAAATAAAACGTGCGTTTTCAAATAATTGATAATAATACAAAGTGCATAAATACGAGTAAGTATGGAACGCAAGCGAATATGATGTCATATATAGAAAAATAAAACAGATTTGTTTTGATGTTGAAATAAAATGATAAATAATAAAATGATTGTAAATTAAAATTCTGTGTTTTAAATGAAATGAGTGAAAGATTTATATTTTTAATGAATTTAATACGAATGATGGGATAGGTTGGCGATTTATCGTCTGCACACGGCTAACATAAAGATACCATATTTTTAATTTAAATTTTAAAAAGTAAAAAAAAAAAATAAAAAAAAATATGGGATAGCAAATGTCAATGATATGCATCGCAAAATTATCCGTATCGAAAATCAGAAAATCTTAATAAAAATAACTATATTTTTTAAAAGAAACTTGCTTTTCTCATAAAAGCTAAAGATTTAACATGATTGTGTCGAAGTAACAGCATTTTTCCTCTATCATTTTCCCACAATCGAAACACATTTGTAAATCGTAGTTTCGAACCGGAATTTAATTTTTCATTTCTTTTAGTTTTAAAATAGGAAAAACTTTGTTGTATTTTTTAAATATAGCTTTTTTTAAAGTTTTTTCATAATAGATTTTTGTAAAGTCTTGTAGGATAAGAAAAATTGCAGGGATTTTAAAGCTATGTTTAAGTAAAATTACAATATTTTTTTAACTTAAAAAACAACAATGTTATCGAAAAGAAAATCGATTTTACCAACAAATTCGCGTAATGCAAAAGCAAAGAAGAAATAAAAAAGTAATGAATCTTTTCTTCCAGCCGAATTGTGTAAACTTGAACAAGCCGATCGTGCCAATTCATAACATTATAAACGTGAAAGCACGTTCTATACAGTAGAATTTTTTTTTACATATAGGTAGAACATTTCCGAGAATAGGAAGGTTAGGGATCTGTAATTAGGTCCATAGTCAAATTGCTTTCTTTTTTTTTATCAAGTGAAATTTGGCGCAAAATTAAATACATTGTTGTAACCAGATTTGTTTTTTGCGTGGTAAACACTTAATGGTATTTTAGATGATCATTTCCCCGCTCACCTTTGATGCCAACTATGACTGTAAAACATATTAAAAAATATCAGCCGATAATTTTCTGATTTTCTTATTGCTTCATGATGTAAATAGTTCATACTTTAAACCTGACCATACTCGTTCATACTTTAAACCTGAATCGGTCATGCCATTGTCGTTCAATTTTTATTCCTAATCCTAACCCTAATCGCATCCTATCCTAATCCTGATAATAACTTTAAAGAATATTCTTTGACACGAATATGTAAATTAAATCAATATCCATAAATGGAATGAATGGAATATAGAATAAATAGAAATGGCAAAATAAAATAACAAGAAAGTACATTTATTCGACACCTAACCCTAGAGAAAGCGTAAAAAATTTCAAGCGCATGAAATAAATAAAAAAAATCCTATATATACTAACAAAAATATGTAAATTTAGATCATCATATTTGTGTCGTCGGTATTTATTTGCTTATAGTGTTTTTGATGCGATAGAGAAAATATCGAGGTTAAATTGGGCAGAATTTAAAGTACTTTCTAGCAACCTTTATTTGCATTTTAGAATCGCATCAGATTGTTATATCTTTGTGAAATATCTATCAATGTATAAAATCCACAAGCGGTTTGTTCACTATTTACACCACTTAGCGGGAACCACTTAATTTAATATATATATAAACAAGATAATGTAGTAAGAAATATATAACATATGTCTATGCAAATAAACAATATAATAATTTCCATTTAGCAATGCACACATATACAAATTTTACACCAAATACCACCTAAAATGCACTGTTGTATAGAAGAATTCTGCCAGTGTTGTTTTTCGTTTTACGAAGAGGACTCGATTTTCACGATTTTATTTGGTCCTCCTTTTTTCATTAGTTGCAGTTTCATTTTCGCGATTGTATATATTATTTGGCATGAAATTTCACTTTTTTAAGACTGGGTTATGTCAAGACGCTATAGCAAAGAAATACCGTATGGTCTCCTATAAAATGTGTTAAAACTTTGGTTAATTATATATGTTGTTAATTATCAAGTGAAATTTTTTACTAAATTAATGCATTTATTCTTTTTTTAATGTTACGTGAACGAAGTCACGGGTAACAGCTAGTAGATTATAAAGTAGTAAAGATTATTTTTTTGTTTGTTGGTTTGTTTGTAGGGTGTAATCTCTGGAACTACTAAAGCGATTTCAAAAGTGATGGTAACAAATTGATGGTGACAATCCCTGCTACAACATAGGCTATATTTTATGTCGGTGCCACTACCACCAGGGGGGTGCAAGAGCGAAAAAGGTTCTAAAATTTCGATTTTTTAATACTGAAGGTGTTAGAAACATGAAATCTAGCATAGTAGTTACTTATAAGATGTAAATGCTCTCTAGGAAAAAATTCTAAAAATATTCGAAATTTAAAACTGTGAGATGAGCGAAAAGCGTTCTAAAAACATTCTAAATTTCAATTTCTATGTAATCTCTGGCACTACCGAACCCTTTTCAAAAGTTATGGTAGCAAATTGATGGTGACAGTCCCTGCTGTAGCATAGGCTATATTGTATGTCAGTGCCACTACGACAGGGAGGTGCAAGAGCGAGAAACATTCTAAAATTTCGATTTTTTTATACTGAAGGAACTAGAAACTTGAAATTTGGCATATTAATTATTTATTAAATGTAAATGCTCTCTAAGAACAAATTCTAAAATAATTCGAAATTTAAAAGGGTGAGATGAGCGAAAAGCGCTCTAAAAATATTCTAAATCACAATTTCTATGGAATCTCTGGAACTACAGAACCTTTTTCAAAAGTGATGATAACAGTCCCTACTTTAACATAGGCTATATTTTATATCGGTGACACTACCACAGGGGGGGGGGTAAAAAACGAAAAACTTTCTAAATTTTCTATTTTTTTTCGACATTAGTGTGGCGTAATCAGTAATTTCTGAATTATCTGCGGCAGTAAAATTTCCTGTAATGAAAATAGGCCAACGAATACCACTTGGCATTTTTCAAGAATTACGCGAGCAAAGCTGCGGGTTTTGCTAGTATCAAATAAAATACAAAAATTAAATTTTATACATTCATTAGGTCTTATAAGTTGTACTTAAAAAACTTTTCTTTATAATCTAACATGTAAAAGAGTAAAATTTCTATTCTTCAACGATCAAGACTTACGGAGTTATGATACATTCAACTACGAAATCTCAGCGCTTTACAGCACCAAATATGGAAAGAAGCATTTTAGTGCCAGAAACTACAAAAAAATTCATAAAATTCATAGTATCATAGCTCGGTAATTTTTGGTTGTAGAAGAATAGATATTTTACTGTTTAACTTGTATAAAGAAACATTTTCTAAATATCAGTTAAACTATAAAAATTTAAATTTTTTAATTTTCCTTGAAAACTATGAATGATAGAGGACTTGTTCTTTGGGCATTTTGTATGTACTACTCCAAGCGAGGAAAGGGGTCTTCAGAGTTTGGGCGGTCTTAAAGTGATGTCCTGTATAATACATAAAACATACAAGATACAAGAAACATATCTTATAAGGTGCTCAAAAATGTAAGTGTGATTTGAACCATAATTGTATAAATATCAATTCATATGTATTTGCGTGGTGATACTAACTTGGTAGTACAGTGTTATTTAAGAGAAACATCAAATCAAAAATAAATTTGTTCGTACATCTATTTTCTTTTTTTCTGTTTATTATTTAATGCAAGTTCAAACAAATTTGTTTTGATAAAAAAAATAATAATTTTTACATCATAGTCAAACAAATTTATTTATATCAAATTAATTTCGATTATTTTCTACAAATTAAATTTTTAATTTAATTTTTTTTTTTTTTGAATACCTATTCTTGTGAACAACAGTATTTTCGACAAATTTAAGGATCAAATTTTATGGTATGATACTAATTTGTGGAATTTTTTTTATTGCTTCAATATGTCAAAATGCCGAAGATATGCTGAATAATATTTCAAATTTTAATTGCTTAAAAGGCGTAAAGCCAACATAGTGAAAATGTATATAAGTCGGGACTCGAACCCGGGTCATCAGTATAGCGCACTGGCGTTCTACCACCTGAACCACTTGAGACGACCAGCATGGCACTTCTCAATATTAGATGTTGGCAAGGCTACAAACGCAGAACAAGATGGAATATTTTTCCATGAGCCACCAATCCTGGGACAAACACGAAACTAAAGAGAATCCAGCATCAATGATTGAATAAATCTATTTTAATACTTGGAAATTTTTCTATAGAAAATTTCTCCCGCCTAGCATTCATAGCATTTAAATCAATTTATATTAATAACTTAATACATTACGTTTATCATTACGTACATATTCTATCTCAGATACACTGATTGATTGATTAGAAAAGTGTCGTATATTTACAATTTTGATTGGCACAAATAATAGTTACATACCCAAATAAGAAATCTTTATTATTTCATAACATTCAAATGCGTATAAATATAATGCTTTCTTATAAGTAAATGTCTTCTAACTATTCTGTAATTTTCAATATGCCTTAAAACTATCCAACAAAACTTTTTTGTTATCTTATTCTTCATTATAATAATAAAATACACATAGTACATGTGAGCAGATATGTGTAAGATATAATTATTTAGGGAAAGTGCATTCACACATACGAAAATCACAATATAAAAGCATTTGAATAAAATATATGCATAACTATATATGTTACAGCCAACGGTTTAGTAATAAATTAAATTTATTTTTCAAACGCTTGTAGAATTAAAATGGCAAGAACTACTTTGATGTAATATCACGACATATAGTATAATGAATTATTTAAAAAGAAAATCCATGAATTGAACCGATTATCTCTTTTTCACCTTTGCTCTATCCATATTTTTAAAAAATATTTAAATTGAATTTAAAACTAAATACATACTTTGTATTTATACTATTAAAATGACTTTATAGTAAATTTTATTCAAAAATATCCATTATTAAAATTATTAGTAAATGACAAAGCACTTTCAACTAACAGGGAAAAAAATAAAACCTCCTAAAGAAATTCAATATCTCGTAGAAAATTTAAACGATGTGCATTTTATTTATATATATATAAAAAAAATAGGACAACATTTGTCCATTAAAAGAGATCTTTTATTCTCGCAATTAAACTGTAAGTTTAATAAAGCTTTTGAAAGTCGGGGTTATTTTAGAGAATAAAACTTATATCTCTGAAGTACATAAATTCCTTATCGACAATAAACAGAAGATATCAAAAACGCGAGATGTTATTTCTAAAATCATTTTTATATCAGCCGAAAACTTTCTCCAAGAAATTTTCCTTATTTTTTCCGATGAAAGTTACAGTAAATGTCTAATTTTTGGAACTACGCCAAAACTCTTTTTTTTTTTTTTAAAGAAAATTGGTAGTTTTTTAAATAATGAATATTTACAATGTTTAATACGGATAAAAAATGTCAAGGATATGTAATTGAAAAATGAAACAGAAATTATGTAAGTAAAAGGATATTAAGTGTAAAATTTCATAATTAGATGTTTCTTTGCAAATATATAAAATAAACTTTTGTCAGATACTTTTTTACGGCAAACATAAATCATCAAAAGTATTTATAAACATTTCTTTGATCTTTAAAATGCATTCAAAGAACATGTATTTTTTTTTTATTCTACCCTAAACGTCTATGTTATCTAAATCTTATTAACATGTTATTAATTCAATTTTAACTCTGACAAAATGATTTTGTTAGCAAAAATTTACTCTAAATTATATTTACTGAATATATTAGGGTGAAGGTCAAGTACAAGAACATCTTTAAAAAAAATTGTAACTTTTACAAAAGTGTATAGACGTATATCCATTTGATTGCGATTCTAATAATTTCTAATAATCTCTCTTTATATTGTTTTGCCTCTCTGCGAATTTCTGAGTTATATTTGAGTGATACTTTTCGTTTAAATACGAATTCGTAACTTTAAGAAGCATATTATTTTTTTCAATATGTTTCCTTAAATTATACAACTGCAACTTTACCTTGATACTCATTCTATATATTATTTTTGCACGTTGATATTCTACTCAATGTAAGGCCTTTAAAAGATTTATTACTTTGTTATCACGTTAATAAATAAATGGTATATAATTTATGCATGTTCTTAAATTTTTCATTGAATGCTTAAAAAAGTTTATTATAGATGTGTGTATGTATACTACAAAGCTACAAGCGTTTTCCTTAAACGTCTATTGAAATAAGTATTGCATTGTAAGCAACCCATAATTCCTTCTGCACCTAATTGAACCCTTCTATCCTCATTTATCTAGACATTGTTTGTTCACAGAAGGGAGTCATGCAGCTTCGAATCATTCGAACAAATTTATCAAAACTCCAACCAAACGATGTGACCCTTCGCAGTTCTAAATCTTCTACTTGCTGACTCAATCTAAATGCACTCTGCTATTCTCATCTGTTGGTATGGAAATAGCGAAATGTGGGGATACTTTTCCATTCAATGAATAATCATATCAAACATTTCTATAGAAATTGCTAAGATTTTAAAAGCATTGCGCATTTTCAGTTTAACTTAGGGATCGTTTACGCATGCAAATAATGACGAGTACATCAAATTCTTGTTGATATAACTGATTTATTATTATTATTATTATTATTATTATTTTGTAAGAGTTGTTCATTTGATGTAACTGCTCTATTAATTTAATTTTTTTAGTATTATTAATTTAACTTATAATTAATATAATTTTTTTTTAAACTTCATGCACCATGAACAGAGTTCGATATTTAAAAAATAATCTACATTGTGCTTTCTTTTATTATTAAAATAATTTTTAAAAAGGGTGAATCTGGAAAAAAAATCTCTGAAAAATCTCTAAATAAATTTAAATTTTTAATAAAACAGCATTTTTTCCGTGTGAAAATAATTATTTATTATCGCGAAATGATTTATGAAGAGATGTGTCCTCATCTGGAAGGAATAACGCAAACTCTTGCAAATCGAGTGAACAATTTAAATTTTCTTTATAAAATTAAAATTTCTAAATAATCTAAAATAAATACACCGATAAACACTAATATCGCAAATACATACATAGCGATTTTCGAAAATACTAAAACTACCCGTTTTAATACTTTCGTCATTTTAAACAAAGGAAAGGACAAAAGCAAAGGAAAATAATACTTTAATACGTGAAAAACAGTCCTCTTAAAAAACATAACGAATATCTTTTATTTTATCACTTCCGTGCCGACAAAAACATTCTACAAAACCATTTCTGACAACCACATTTTTTCACACAGCTTAGAAAAATACAATTTCGAAACAAAATCATCTTTCTCAAACAGCCTAGAAAGATACATTTATGAAAACAAAAAAACATCTTTCTCACACAGCTTAGAAAGATACATTTATGAAAACATCTCCTGTTAGTAGAATTCAATTGGATTCGCGACAACTAATTTGAAATACAAGACTTAAGTTTATGTTCATACCTTATATAGTTAAAAATATTATGTGTGTTTTCTTTGATAACATATTGCTTTCAAAATACATTATTACTTTCGAAAATAATCTGTAAAATATGTTTATATACAGGATGTATATAACTAAAATTCACCTACTCATCTGTAATCGAAACTACTAATCAGAAAAGTGTAAAACTTGGAATGCATCTAAATGATGGGATGTAAAAGATATTAAGTTAAAAAAAATCAATTTAAAAAATACCTACCAGGGAGCATATTATTGATTTTCTTTTAATAATTAAACACAATGACGTAACCAGGGAAGTGGTCCAAATGCTTTGGATACCAGTAATAATGTATAGTTTTCTTCGCATTGATGATTTCAGAAAGATCTCCGATTTTAAAAGTAAAAAAAAACTATACAAAATTAATGGTATACGGAGAATCTGGCCCCCCACACTGGCTACGCCACTGATTTGACAAAATACTTTCTTATACACTATAAAATTGGTTTACAAGACAAATGCTGTTCAATGCGTTGACAGGTTCATACATTCTCAGGTTACCGTTTGATAATTGCATTTTCAACAGTCACGCGAAGCAAATTCTTGTAAATGTTGAGTGCGTGACGGAGAATACTGTCCTTGAGTTCTGGCAATATTCCGTTTGTAGTCATTGTACCGAATGCTTTTCGAAGCTCGAAATCTCAGCAAATTTTCTGGTGCGGAATCAGCATTTTGATTTAAAAAAAAAAAAAAGTTTCACTAGTAAACCACGATCTTGTAAACTACATGACATTTTGCATGGTAAAGGCATGAGACTGACAAGAGAATTATTTTGTCTTTCTATTTAACATTTTCATTGTGTGCGAGCAGATACATCACGTGGTTACTAAATTGTGTATATATTCCGAAATTTTATCCGAAAACTCTCTCTGGTGGCTATTTTTGAATTTTTTTTCTCCTAAATGTATTTCGCATCCCTTCATTTAGACTCATTCTCAATTTCGTATTTTTCTGATGAATAGTTTCGACTACAGGCAGATTTGAACAGATGAAATTCAATTATGTACACCCTGTATATGTATATATATCTGTTTTTTTTTTCTTATTTAAAACATACATTTTTCAAAAATTAATTTATAATTTTATAGTAGATCGAAAAGTAAACTTATGCTTTACATTGTTTTTACATTTTATTTTTAGAAAAATATACTATTTCTCGAAAACTATAGTAATAATTTATTGTACTTTACAGCCGTAAATAATGGCAAACATTCTTAGAATTTTAAATTTTCCATTCGTTTTGTTTTATATGTCCTGTTTTAAAATAAGATTTCATTGTTTCATAAACTACTGTTTTATTTTTTCTTCCACTGTTAATATTTTAAAACCATTCACTGCGCCGCGTGCCATATCTGGCACATACCTAAAAACATTACGTTATTAATTATGTGCAATAAATTTAGTGGGCATGATCACTGTCCCAGATCAGGAACAATCCAAAGTATGGAATAATACTTATTTTTTCCATGTTAGATGTGTACACTAGACAACAAATTAGAATTTGTCCTTCCGAAACAAAAGAAATTTCGATCAAGCTATTAAGGTAAAATTTGCTGCCATTATTTTTACTGAATATTTAAAAATATTAATATAAAAGAAGATGCAGAGTGTTAGACAGATAAATTTGATTAATTTAAGCCCATTTATATGCATAATATTGCAATGTAATATTTTAAAACAGTAATTTTGTATGTATGGCACCCACCATGAAATATCAAATTTTAGCTGAAAATGTAAAATTAACTTTTTTTACTATTTTTCCCATTATTAGACCGAAATATATAGATGTCAAATAAATTGTTTCATAAAGATAGAAAAATTCGTGCAGTGAAGAGTTAAAATAATTTTATACATTTCGAAATGATCTGCAAATCCACGATTGTAATAATTAATTTTGAAATGAAGTATATTTATGGTTTTATCTTTTAATAATTAAATAATATTAATCTTATTCGTAACATAAGAATGCTTCATAATATAACTTTCTCATCCTCTATTGCAAAATGTAAATCTATTTTTCATTGCAGGATTATTTTTTTGCTATCACATATCATTTAATCTGGTTATCTCTTTTCTCCATTTAGTTCCTTTCATCTGTACTCCATACAAACTAATAAAATAAAGTAAATTCATCCCTTTTTTTAATAACAAAATATTGCATTCTAATTTTAAATGTGTATTTACATTTCTATTCACTGAGCAAAAGAAAAAAAAAACCTTGATAATATTTGCTATGTTACCTGAAAAGTACAGTGCGTAATTTAAAGAAGGATTAGGAAATATTCTGTTCTATAGTTCGAACTACTCGGTATTGTATGATTTATGAAAATCCCCCCCCCCTCTTTTATGTCAAGACAAATTAATCTATCGTTGCGTTTGGGGAATTTGATCAAAAAATATTATCAAACAATGTATTGTAATACATTTATAGAAATAACTATTTACATGTTTTAATTAATTTAATCTGTTTTGGATTTTGAGATGTCTGTATTAAAACTGGATTTTTAAAAATTATTATTATTGAGGCTGTAATTAAACATTTTTGACATCACTATGATGAATATTTTATTTTATAATGAAAACAATGAATAATAAAAATAAGACTGAAACAGGTGTTAAAAGTATTAATATATTTATTCACACAATTTTCGTACTCGTATATTTCTCATGGCTCCTAACTTTAATAAAAACTTTTAGTCAATGAACAAAGTACTTATTTTTGTATATAGAATATGTTCGAATTTTTAAAACCTATCAAAATTTAGCCACATGAGAAATCTATTTCCTATTCCCAATAAGTTATAACAAATACAGTATATTCAGGTGTATAATACGTAATTTTAAAACATGAAAATTGGTCAAGTTTTACGGATACGCGTTTACGCCGTGTATAAAAAAGAAGGCTTAAAAATTAAGCATGAGAATAAGATGTGATTGTTTGAATGAACAAAGAGTAACGATTCCAGCCGCTTTGTGGGAATTTAAATCGATAGGCCTGGCAGTAGCGTATGAGCGTATGTCTTCTCTTTGTATTTAACTATTTTCTTTATGTTTGTACTAGTTATTATAATTTTAATGCCCTGTATTGTATTTTCATGCTACATATTTCATGAACGTTTCATGAAAGAAAAATGAGGGGGCGCGTAATACGGCGAATATACATAAAAGCATATATATTAAGTCTCAAATCGTAGGTGCGCATTATTCATCGGCATATACGGTATGTAAAATTAGACCTTTTTCCCCTTCAGATGAAGATTAAAAACATACAACTATAATATCGAAAGTAACAAAGTAACATCTCCCTTCGTAAATATATTAATAGCAGAGCGTAGTTAATGAACAAAGGAAAAACATCGTCTCCAAGGAGTGATTTAATACATTAATGAAAATAAGTTTTGGAAACGGGACGCGGTGAGCGACCCCAGCAGTGAAACAAGCTCCCCCTGAATATTAGTCCTATGCGCTGTCCCAAAAATGGCAGCTGTTGAAGGTGGAAATTTTTAATCGTTTGCACGGGTCTCAGAATTTAGACACCAGTATTTTCTAAAAGTTTTCTTTGAATCTCCGAAAAATAAGGATAAGAAAACTTTTAGAAATTTGTGGTATTCAAATTCAAGGGACCGTACAAACACTGAAATATATTCACCTACGACAACCGCCATTTTCGTGCCAGCGCGAAGTATTCAGGGGACGATGTGTGAAACTGTGAATGTGATGCAGATTTCCAAGGAATGCGCGTTGGGAGAAAGTACAGGCAAAATACACGCACATACACAAATGTAGAAGTACCAAACACATGCAAATACACAAGGGAAGATAAAACAAGAATGTCTGAACAAAAAATGTCAGAATGTGATTTTTTCGTTACACTTCTAGTTGTGAATACCACTGACAAGTACAGTACGAAGAATGAGCACTATAATTCGAACGAACTTGTCATCTATTTACACGTTCATAATATCTTACCATAAATAGCAGATGTCGATATGCCCACCTTCCGAATATTTAGTTTTAAAGGTTAAAAAAATAGTTTTAACTTGTGCATACTATTTTCTATTATGTGTCACTATAGCGAAATAATTCTTCTGTTAGAGTTTGCATAGGTATTAAATACTCAGTAGTTTGCATAATTCATAGAGGTCATTGTGGGGTTGAGGTAACATGTTCGCTAGCTGAACCAAACGGTTAGGTTTTTTCCTAACCCGCAACGTATCTTGCTATTTTTTCTTTTTACATCATGTAATTTACTATAAAATGTAATTAATTATTTTCAAAAGCACATCTCTAGTAAAATATTAAAATAACGCTCATAAATTAAAGTCTCGTGGTTTATGCTTAACATTATCAAAAATATGCGAGAATATTGTATTTATCATTTAGATCTGAAGATGTCACAGATAGAGTGAACGAAACATATGTAATCTACATTAAAAAAATATTTTTAAATATTCCGTGTTATGTTTTTTTACACTTTGAGCATTATTACACTTTAATTTAAATTTAGCAAATGATTGTATTATATTATTTATAACGCTTATATTTATATTTTTAACAGTCGTGTAATTATTGAAAACCTGCTACAAATATTTAGTCTGTAAAAATCAAACACAGCATAATTTTTCATTGGAATAATTAAATTTTCTAGATTGAGTTTTCTAGACATAAATTAGTTTTGATTTTCGTCAGCAGAAATACTTTTTCAAAAGCTAAAGCAAAATATAAAAATTTTCTTGAACAATTCCAAAAACTGCATTTTTTAGAAAAACATTTACAAGGTGCAGCAATTTCTAACAGTGCTTGAATTATTTAACGTGTAAAATTAAGAAAATGAATTAAAGAAAAAAAGTTGTATGTCACTGGGTAAGAAATTATCCTCACCGCCTGGTTCTGCTAGCGAGCATGTTAACTCAGCGCCACAATCTCCTCGATGAACTACGTAAACAACTGAGAGCTTATAATCCTATTTAAAAATTTATGTAACGGCTAACAAGAAAAATTTTCCGCTACTCTGCAAAGTAGTTTAAAATATTGCAGAAATTAAAGCTTATTTTTCACCTTTAAAACTAAATATTCGGAAGTTAGGTATATTCACGTTTATTTTTTATAGCAGCAAACTATCAGCGTGCTAGCAGATTACAATTTTTTTTGAATTTAAAGGGATAATTCTTTGTACTTTCCTTGTGACGGAATTGTTATGGTTTGCAGTACATCCTGGTAATTGCCGAAACGTCAGTGAAGGCTCACTGTGAAGACGCTTTGAAGCGCTCACTGTGAGGAAAGTTTTTGGCTTCTGTCTGTTGTCTGTCTGGCGATAACTGCCGTAAAAAAAGTACGATTAGGTTGATTTTTGATAGGTATGTAGATACCCGGAATTAGCTGTATTGTTTTTGGTTAGATTTGGTTCATTCCTTCAAAAAATATAGAATATTTCTTTTTAGGTCATAATGCTTCCCTTTGGGAATACAGACGATTTTCAGATTTCATTTTTCACTGAAATGAAAATTACATATTTGAATAATGGATTTAAAAGTAAACTTATAGATTCTAAATTTTCGATATGGGGATATATCTTAAATATATTTTAAATATATCCAATAGCTTTAAAAATTTGCTGATACATCTATTAGAATTTAAAAATTAATTGTTTAAATTATTGGATTTTTTTTCTTGCAACTGTTCGGGAAATATAAAACATTTTATTTTCCTATTTTTTGCAAATGTTAAAATGCATTTCTCTTTCTTTCCTCTTTATTTCATTAGTTACTTAGCAACCATATTTCAAAGAAATCAAAATAATGAAATTTAAGTAACTCGCATTACTTCGCTGCAATATTTTACTAGCAAAAAAACTTATTTCCAAAAGTTACTTTCGAACATGAGATTTTATTTAACTTATCCATCAGATGAAGGTCTTTCGTGATTGGCCGGTAAGTAAATATTGTTATTTGAATAGTTAGACAACATGAAATCCTTATCCCAAACAGTTTCTTATTTTAATAAAATCACAGTGCAAAACGAAATCCAATATATACTATAATTCTTCAAACAATCAATATATATCATCAATATAAATTTAATATGATTACTGGGGATTCAGGAGGGCAAAGCCCCCCCCCCCCCCAAAGAAATGAATTTTTTAATCTAAAAAATTGCAAGAATAAGAAGGTCATATGAATTTGAGAATATCGTTGCATAAACCGTGTTTAATGTAACGCTTCTAATTTCTGAAACCTCCGAAGTATTTTATATGCCTATAAATATGTATATAGTAATATAAAAAAATAAATTGCAGATTCTAAAATGCTAAATAATATGAAAAGTGAGATTAAAAAACAATGACTTTCAGAGCTGACGTTGAGGCTCCTGATCTGCAGATTTACTAGTATAGACATGATAATCTGCCATGATTACTTCTAGTTGGAAAGTGTTTTTTGTTCTCCTGTTAAAAGTGTTTGTGATCACGGTTTTTAGATTTATCATTGAGACTGAGATTGTTAATGTAATTTAGATATTCTAAGATGATTTAATTTTAGTTTGTGAAAAACATTTGAAATTTTGATAGTGTCATTTAAAACTCAGTAAAACATTGCTTATTCTATCAATTCATTTTTGAAGAGGGTTCAAGTTATATTAATTCTATGAGGCAAACGTAATTGTTTTTCTGTATTCTTGAATTCACACAAGAATTTTAAAAATATTTTATCCAAAAATATGACAATGAAATTTCTTAGTGAGATTTCAAGGACGTTCATTTCCGATGAGCTGGGACCAACACATTCCTGGCACCTAAAATTTGGAAAATTATCAGGGATAGCAAGTTACTTAGATTGTAGCAATAAAGGACAAATAAGTATGAGTACACAGAATACTGTAAACAATATGAACAAGAAACGCAAATACTAGATAGAAGAGTTAAATGTAGCATTACAAATAAGAATGAAAAAGTTATGTAGAGCAAAATCTTAGAAGTGTAAGTTCGGTTGCGCGTTATCTCAAAAAATTAGTTTCTCAGAAAGTAAGTAACTATTGAGACTGATCAACAATTGAGAAATGAGAATGGAATTGTTCTACTTTTTCTTTCGACGTTCAACATACTTGTATAATCCATGTTAAATCATGATATCCATTAGGTGTTCGTTCACAATGTTCTGTAAATCTTTGTAATTAGATTTCTATAAAAGAGCTTTTTTATGATATTAGTATTGACTCAAATAATAAGTCATTTTTTTGTGTATAAGCAAAATATATATATTATGTAATTTTACAGTTAATTTAATTTAAATTTTAGATTAAATTTAGTAAGTTACAAAAAGATATTCATATTTTAGAAATTACAAGAGCCATTCGCTCCTTTTAAATGTGTTGACCGGATGAGTTTTGTAGGCAGATTAACTTAAATGTTTTTCAGTCCAAAAGAAAGAGTTCTTGTCTTTTATCCTTGAACTTTTTTGGAGTCATGAGATTTTCTTTAATTGGAGTTTTCTGGCATATTTCACAAGTAGACGAGTACACATCACAAACACATAAAATACACCACTAATTAGTTGTGTTTTCTTACTTGTTGCACCAATTATACAAGTTCTTTTAAATGCTGTTTTCACTCACTTTGTTCATTATTTGATGATATAAAATAAAATAGTCGTAAAATGATTCACTATGGCTTTTAAAGACGATAAGTTGGGTACTGTATTTGAAGATAATTGGATGTAATAGTCAACAAGATATTCATGTTCGTGGATCTGTTCATGAGATATTGCACTAAGTGTAAGAAAAAAATTCTATTGCATTTTCTTTTTTGAACAGCTGTGTTTTCGAGTGGTTGCAGAGATCCCAATTTAATCCAATATGAGGAATTATTTCTAACACAAAATCTATTTTTTTTTAAAGAAAAAATGTAAAAAATGTATGTAAATTTGTATGTAAAAAAAAATATATATTTTGGTTTTATATATATATATAAATAATGGCATTTAAAAATAAATAAAAATAAACAACACCTGTTGAGGACTAGTGTAAAAAATAAAGTGTGGGGACAGAATAAGTTGAATTGGTTATGCTGCTTAATTTACAAGGGACGTTCAAAAAGAAACGAGCCGGAGTCTGGAATGTGCAAACCGGTGACAGAATGGTAATATCGTTGCATCAGTAACAAAGATGGTTTCCGACAAGAGCGCGGAAGTCCACATGCCCGCCGCTAGTGGGTCACGAGTGCAAGTCACGTGTCTATAAACCTAGCAGAAGCATGCATCTGTCGTCCAACGCTCATTCGTGTTGTAAGCAGTGAAATGGAGGCGTCAAAAGAAGAGCAAAGAGGTGTTGTTCGTTTTCTGACAGCGGAAGGATTAAGGGGAACGGACATTCATGGAAAAATGTGACAACTGTACGGTGAACACTATGTCCCTTGCAAGGGTCAAGGCGTGGCACAAGCGCTTCAGGGAAGGACGGGTTTCCTTAGCCGATGAATTACGGTTTGGAACACCAAAACGCATTACCGATGACATCGTCCAGCTGGTTGATGTACTCGTTACGCCATTTTTGGTCCCCTAACAAGGCTCTGAGGGGCAAACGATTCAACTCGGACGACGACGTCAAGCAGTACGTGTGTAACTGGTTCACATCGCAGCCCCAGGAATTTTACGAGACAGCCATTCACCGCCTTGTGTCTCAGTGGGACAAGTGCCTCAAAAGCCAGGGCCAATACTTCTGAAATACATGTACTAGTTTCTGTTCCTAGGCCTCCGGCTCGTTACTTTTTGAACGCTCCTAATGTATGGAGAAAGAGTTAGTCTCTGTTGACTTGTAGGCGGTTTTTAGACTCAGTAAGGGCACTCGATTCACGCCGACGTTGGCGGTGGCTGTAACCTTGAGTGTTAGGGCCGCTGCTAGAACGATTATTCTCCTGTATGTGACTTTTAATATTTTCTTCTAACTTGTTAAATTTGACATCCATATGTACATTTTAGGCTGATGTTATCGACAGATCAAAGGGAATTTATAGATATTTTGCAATGTGCCTTGTGTGCCGTTATGAAAAACTTAAATTTAGACACCCAAATCAAATCTTGTCTATAAAAACTGTAATAGTGGTTATTAATGCACAAATTGAGCTCCCACATGCAAACGCATTATCAATACATTCAATATATACACTTCAATACATACGTCGTCTATTTTGTAGTAATCGTTATAATATTATAAATCTGATTGTGTGCAAATGTTAGGCTGAAACCAGCGTCAAAATGGAACATTTAATGATCCTGTATCTTTGCGTATAGGTTGATAATAACACTCAGTTGAACATAGGCTGGTTTTTGTTTTTTTGATTCAAATATTTTTCTTAATAATTCAAAATTTTGTTATTTTCATAGAGAATAAAAGGACATTTTTTCGTATAATATTTTAAAATGGTTAAATTTACTTTACCGTTGCTAATACTTTATCGTTGCCAAAACTAATTCAAAACCTGAAATAATAATTTTTACTCTACAATTTAGATTCAATTGGAAAAATTTTCCGTGAAAAATGAAAATGAAATAAAAAAATTAAAGAATTAAAAAGATTAAATAATATTATTAGAAATAAAATGTACTTTTTTAGTTTTTGATAATAATACAAAGTTTCAATATGCGTAACCATAGGAAACAGGCTAATATGACGTCATACACGGAAAATAAAGCGGATATGCTTTGATTGGTGTAATAAAATTATCTTAGGTTTTTTTACTTCACTATTTTTTTTCTTTTGTATGGTAACAATACGTGGTGTTTTACCGTCTGCGCACGGCTAATATAACTATACCGTATTTTTTATTTAAATTTTAAAAAAGTAAAAAGAAATTTCAAAAGAAAATTGTTAGCAAAAGTCAATAATATGCTCCGCAATATTATCCGTGTCGAAAATGATGTCATGGATAGCTAGAAATAGATATTTTCATTCTTAAAACTAAAATAAATACCTCGATTACCTAAAAAAAAATTACGAATGTTAATAGTTCCATTTTTGTTGATAAAACCTAAAGATTTAATATTATTTCGTTAAAATAACATAATTTCCTCTATGCCAGTATTGAAATTATTTGCCTGGAAAAGAAAATTAACAATTATTATGTCATTTAAAAGGGATTTCTCTGGGGAAATATATATTTGAAATAAAACGGGAATTTTCCGATATGTTTTAAAATGTATGTGAATCAATTCCTTACATTAACAATACAAGGATCAGGAAGCATATAAAGTAGATAAGTTTCAATCATTTTTTTAAACAAACTTAGTTCCTGCAACATTATGCCAATAACGTTTAATATGCGATCCCACATAATACGTGACTTTTGTCCAGTCCCTTGAAATGTGTTTTAACCAGGTTTGACTGTATTTTAATGTTTAAATTACATTTTTTTATACAACATTATTAATATACATATATTTAAAAATATATAGTTTTTGTAAATTATATTTCAGTATATTTAAAATGTTTTAATGATGTGTGAAACATGTTTGTAATTTATTGTTCTGAGATTGCATTATATAAAGAAATAAGGAAAAATTTAAAGGTTTTTTTTAATATGTACTGGTTATTAAGCATGAGTATCCATTATATACAGATGAGAGTTTTCTGCTAAAAATCACATCATAATTTTAAGAAAAGGAAAATGAACACGATTCTATTATATTAAAATCTGACCGTGTGTTTGTATTTCGAAACTACTCCTAGACTATCTAACGCAACGCGATTTACTTAATACCGGTTATCATTGATCCGAAGACTTAACTCTCAGAATTAAAAAAAAAATTAGATTCCAAGATTTTTTTTTGTATATTTTAATGAAGTTTCTCTAAAAACGGAAAATAACCTACTCCATATTTGTGTATGAAAAAGGAGAAATAAAACAGATCAGTATATTTTTTACACCATTTACTCATTAAAACTGAAAAACAGAATTTATTTTCACTTTGAATAGATGGTGAAAACAAAATCTTGATTTCAGTAAATTATCCGAAAAATAAAAACATATTTTCACATATTCAAAACTTTATGAATCAATTTATTCGTGAGAACATAAATTGCCTGTCAGCATACTGTCATTTAGAAAACAAGATTTGTTTCAGCTTTACATTAAACCAAGGAGGCAGAATTGAATTTAAAGAAAAAACATATACTATTTCCAATTAATGTTTTTTTGAAGGGTTTTAAAACGTTTCACAAAGGCTTAAAAGTAAAATTGTTTATCAGGAAAAATTGACATTTGTTTTTATCCAATTTGTCCATTTCCACGATTTTATCTGGCCCTCCTTTTTGCATTGGTTGCCATTTCATTTTCGCGATTATTTGGCTCCAAACTTCACTTTTTTAAGACTGCGTTATGTCAAGGTCCCTATAACAAAAAATATCGTATTGTCTCTTATGAAATGTGGTGAATAGTTAGTTAATTATTAACGTTTTTAATTATCGGGAGTGAAATATTTTGCTTAATGAATGTATTTATTCTTCTTTTAATGTTGCGTGAAAGAAGTCACGGGTAACAGCTAGTATAGGGATATATTTAGTACTCACAACTTGAAACGCAATAGCTTTCGAATGTGTAACTTACGAAAAATTATATGTTGAAACTCCTCTTTCCAAATTTATACAATGCAAATAAATTCTAAAATTTTAGAATATTATGGTAACAGTGTAGGCAACGTTAATTTAATTCTCATTACAACTTATAGCTAGAATTTGCGAATTTTAATTATATTGTATTAGAAAAAGTGCCATAACTGAATATATTACTTCTTCTTTGATCTTGAAAAAAAATCTTTTTTTTTTTTTTTTTTCTAACTGTTAATAAATGTTTGGAAATTAAATTCATTATATATTCAACTGGTGCACCTCCAAAAAAAAAGAATATAAAATATTTATCTTTTATTATAAAAATATGAATCAAATTGTATACTTTATGAATATTTTAGCCCGCATTGTATAAGAATGAAAAGTAAAGATAACTTTTTCTCTGAGAAATTTGAAATCGAATTTTTCCATTATCATGTTCTAAAACCCCAAGAAACTCTCCCAAGAATTTGGCATACATTTGTTTGCTTTGTATGTAAATCAAGATTATACGTGCTTCGAATTAAACAGGAAGAAATTTTAATATTCATTTCTTCTTCATTTTGCTCAGACAACATTGGATATACGAGTACTTTGAACTTTCTGTTTCTTTTTGTTTAGTTTAAAAAGTCTTATTTTTAAGTTGAATGTTAAACAGTATAAAATATGCATTTTGGGAAGCATTTTTTTTTAATATTAGCATGCATAAATTTTAAATTAAACATTTAAAAGGTTACACGCAAAGAAGTTATTACACGCATATTTTGATTTATTTTGACAGATATATATTATAACGCATGTTCGAAGGTTACTAATTTATCAATTTAACTCTCAATATCATACACATTCTAAGCAAGCTTCCTTGTGCCTTTTAAAAATATATATATGTATATTTTCAAAAATAATTGATGCATTATATGAATTTACAAAAACTACATAAATACTGCGAAGTAATTATCACATAAAATCTCATTTAACACCTTAACTACGGGGTCGAAACATGTACATCAAAGAGACTTTTTTTTCGTACCTCTTTTTAAAAAACTAATCCCTGCAATATACGTATACTAGGATATTTTCAAGAAAAAGCTACAACAACGAAAAGTTTTTGTAAATTGTGACATGAATAAGTATAAAAATATTCTACAGTCCTAGACAGTAATGAAAGGAAAATACCGTTAATATTTCGGCACCGTAAAATTAAATCATGGTAACTAATTAGAATTTTTACTTGGTTTGCTCCTTTTTCAATCGTTAAAAATATCCTGCTTCTGATTGGGAAGAAAGACATACAAAAACTACATTTGTCTTCAGAGACCTATTGTTAGAAATCAAATTTTGTATTCCTTTTTGCTATAGGTAAACTTCCTCTTTTTCATTTATGTATGGTGTGGAAAATCGTATAAGTTACGCAGCCGTTTTACTTGTCAATGTAAGTAAGTTACAAATGTGGCGTCTACATATACACTATATTGCCAAAGGTGACCAGTCACTTGCGATTTTAGACGTTTTGTTAACTATCGAGAAAAATACATGAGGAATTAACCTGAAACTTCAGGTGTGTAAAAAGTATAGTATAGGTTATATATTTCCGTGAAGATTTTTCACGAAACCCCATAGGGGACTGTCAACAAATTGAAAAATAAAGAATATCTTTTGGATAACCCAGTAAAAACTAATGTAGCAAAGGCGTTCAAATTCGAGATTATTAATAAGTGGCTTATTGTAATATACTGTGTTAATTTTTATGAGGATAGCATGTATACTCGTAGAGAAAATAAGGTTTTTATAAAAACAGTCCCAAACTTCGCCTAGTGTTTTGCTTATAATTTGCTGAGTTCTTAATATGAAAAAAAGGTTCTTGTCAGAAAATATGACAAAGAACATTGTTCATAATACTCTGCAATCAGAATAAAAAAAATAAAAAAATTGGATGAAAAATGAGCAGGTTTGCTAAAAAATATTTCACTGCGCATGCGCGAATGCAAACAAAATATAATATGCATGATGTATTAGCTAAGTATATAGAGCAACTTTTGTGAAAGTCTCAAAATCATAGCTTGAAAATTCTGAAAATTATCGTCGATAGAATAAGCTCGAAATCCGTTGTTCCCAAAAGGAAGCAAAAATATGAGGGGTTGTATCCAAATATACATGCAATATCGTGTACGCTATCTTGGCACTAATCAACAGATATTTGATACAATCCCTCATCTTTTTGCTTCTTCTTGGGAACAAAGGATTTCGAGCTTATTCGACGGACGATAATTTTCTGAATTTTCAAGCTACGATTTTGAGACTTTCACAAAAGTTGCTCTATATTCTTAGCTAATACATTATGCATATTATATTTTGATTGCATTCGCGCTTGCGCAGTGAAACATTTTTTAGTAAACCTGATCATTTTTCATCCAATTTTTATTATTTTTTAATTTTGATTGCAGAGCATTATGTACAATGTCGTTTCTCATATATTCTGAAAAGAACTTTTTTCTATATTAAGAACTCTGCAAATTATAAGCAAAAAACTAGACGAAATTTGGGACTGTTTTCATAAAAACCTTAATTTCTCTACGTGTATACATGCTATCCTCATAAAAATGAACACAGTATATTACAATGAGCAACTTATTAATAATCTCGAGTTTGAACGTCTTTTCTACATTAGTTTTTACAGGGTTATCCAAAAGATATTCGTTCTTTTTCAATTTGTTGACAGTTCCCAATGGGGTGTCGTGAAATAATCTTCACGGAAATATATAACCTATACTATACTGTTTACACACCTGCAGTTTCAGGTTAATTTCTCATGTATTTTTTTAGATAGTTAACAAAACGTCTAAAATCGCAAGTGACCGGTCACATTTGGCAATATAGTGTAGAAAAATATGCATACGTACGCAATTGTATCAGTCGCAGCGCACATAAGCAGTGGAATGGGAAAGTTTAAAACTATTAAAGACAAGAAAAAAGTTAATTAAAATGTTGAACATTGTCATTAATTTAACTGTATATGACACTCCGTGCGCATGAATAGCCAAAAACGGAAGCAAAAAATGCGAATTAAACTGATCGGATTTTCGTAAATTATGCTCGGCTGATTTTTTAGGGAGAAGAATGGTGTGAGAAAACAATCTAGAAATTGCAGTCAAATAATATGTTTAAGAGACTATAAATATAACTTTATTTTTTGTGCTCGAATCGACAGCATTGTCAGAAATTATTCGTTCTTTTGGGAGCAATGACAAAATTCCCAACAACTAACACCTTTCGTTTTCAGTGTAGGCTAATCTTTGGATATGGAGAGTCATTTCCAACATTCATCATTTATTTATTTCACCCTTCCCCGTATTTCCAGTATATTTCAAGATAGAATAGCTAAGTTTTGCAATTTACACTGTTATGGACACTACGAGAAAAGGCATTATGTTGCGCACATTCATTTACCTATGTGTAGACATTACTTTTGCTAATTTTCGTACAATAAATGGGTGCGTAACTTATATATTTTTGCACTGTATAAACCCACACAAAATAAAATCCGAAATATGCTTAAGTATGATGTAAAATATTCGCGTTCTGTTGATAGCTATGCATTTTTGTTGTGCATCAATCACCTAAGGCTTCTTGTTCGATATCAAGAATATTCTGACAAAAAATCGCCAATTCTATTTTTTTGATAAGTTTGCCATTAATAAAATAATATTGAGTTTCAAGCTTTATAAATTCTAAATCCAAGGGCAATTCTTCAGTATCGTTAAGTGCTGAATACTGTTAATATATGCTTAGTAGCAAAAGTTTAGAGTCAAATAAAACGTTTTTTTTTTTTTTTTGCAATTAATGATATAGCAATGGTTGATGATCACAATTTCACACCATAAAATGAATTTGTCTTCATACACATCGCCAACGTCTGACTAGTGAGTGAGATTTTTTTAACGATGGTGGGCAGAGTGCAATTTGTATAGAAACACCGTAACATGCCGATAATATTTTTGCGTAATAAGTATTAATACAATTTCAACGAAATATGTGATTATTTCGACATGATTTTATGGAGAACATTTCTTTAGCGTACAGAGATTATCAGAAACTCCTTTAAAAGGAGGTCAGTACGCAAATAGTTCGTGAGTGTTGGATGAGATCAACCGCTGACTAATTAAATATACATCGATTCATGCTGTTAGTGATATCCAAGTCCGATGCTTCGGAATCAATGTTATGTTTCTAAAAGGGTTTTTTGAGTCTGAAAAAAAAACGATTTAAGATATGTCTCAGATTTTGCATTCGAATCATGTTTTCGTATTCAGACATGAAAAATAATGATTTAAATCTCACAGTATAAAAAGTAAGTGTTTGAAATTTTTGCAATTGTATGATGTTAAATCTCTAGGCAAGCCAATAATGGAGCATTTAAATTTTCGCATAGTGAAAAATTTCTATTCTATTAATATTATTCTTAAATACCTAATCTATAGCATTACATATAGAAATAAATTTCAAAATTCATAGAATTATATCAAAAGCACTTTAACTTCATATAGGGTAATACATGTTTTGAATATTTAGCAATTATAATTTTCTTTAATTTATATTATTCTGCACTGTAAAAAAGACCCATATTTTTTAATATAGAAAAATAAAATTTAGCATAAAATAACCTCTTCCTAGTTACCCACGATTCCGAAAAGATTTCTTTATCTTTAAAAAGCTCAGAAAATAATGTACTATCGATATTTAACCCGGGAGAAATCGCATGGGGTATGACATACCCCGAGTGCGTATGGATTTTACAATTACCACCACTACTTTTCGAAAAGTAATCTTTACCTTATTTTATCCTACAATTTGTAACAGTTGTCACTGACTAAATAAGTTGAGAATTATTGTTTGTATTTATTGGTGACAAAGTAAAAACTGTTCATACCCTAGATATGCGCGATTTCTCCCGGGTTAAACAAGCTATTACAAAAACAAAGTTCCCTTTGCTGCCGTGGATTTTGGCAACGTTTCCGAATAGCTTTTATATTGCATTTATCCGTTTACTGAACCCGAAACACATTTTTTTTTGGTACCTTCAATTCTCAAGTAAATATATTCATACTCATCAAACATGTTTTATAGACAAATATGATAAATTAACATTAATATTATTTTATTGCTCTTGCATGTATAAATTCTGGGTACTTTTCGGTTAGCCGGGCGCCAGTGATATATGTACATATATAAATACATATGTATATACACATATATGTATATATATACATACATATATGTATATATATGTGTATGTTTATATATGTATACTTAGATATGTGTATATGTGTGTATGTGTGTTTATATGCATGTATATATATCACTGGCGCCCGGCTAACCGAAAAGTACCAAATTCTGTTACGCAGTTGAAAATGTTTAATCGAGAATCCTAAAAAACGATATTATGATTTGAGAAAAATGAAAAATACTCTATACAAATTACTCGGATGCGTTTTCAAAAATCAGGGGCAGCCAAAGAAATTTTCTTTTTATAAGTGTTTCTTTAAATCTCAAAAATACAGTGTGCCCTCTAAAGTCCTTTGTCACACGAATAATTTCTGTACATCAAGAGCTGTAGTCATAAAAGTGGGGTCTAGGTATAGTAAAGTTGACATGCGCTACGCAAGAAAACCGGTTACAGCGCCACCTGGCTGCTAAATTTGGAGTCAGCGTTCTTATTTCAAAAACTGTACGAGATACGGGAAAAAAGTCAATTACAAAGTTGTTCAGCATCATCGATTTAGTAATAGAAGGCTCCTTCCGTAAAGTAATTTTAAAAACAGAGGGCGTAAAAAGCATATTTATTTGGTTCGTAAATCCCAAAATTGTAACGCGACATAACGTAGAAGAAAAGAGAAACACAATTTTCATAACAAAATTAGTAGACGATGCGGATTGTGCAATATCGTTTAGGAAGTGCATGAACTCAACTCAACGCTGATTTGGTATGCGAATCAAATAAATTTCTGTATTATGCAAATAAATATGACACGTCATACCTCTGCACCAAACATAAGTTAAAAAAGAAAGAGTTCCGCGGGGATGGTATGTTGGAACTCGTACTCATGTCGATATTTTCTACCGATCAGTATTGCAAGATAGTTTTTATTTACGGTGATTGTGGGCGCCAGCCAAAAGCGGCAGAGCGACTATATCGTGAACGTTTTCCCGTAGGACCACATCTTTCACGGCAGGTGATCGTAAAGACAGTGAAATGATTGAGGGAGACGGGCAGTGTGAAAAACAGACCTTGATCCGGCAGACCAGGAAGAGTAGGACAGCGAGTGCAACCAGAAGACGCATTAGCGTTTGCCCTCGCCCATCCTCAGAGCAGCACAAGAGAGATCAGTGCACACTGTGGCCTCACGAAAAATCGCATTTTGACTATCATGAATGAACTAGGTGCTCATCCTTACCGGCCTATATCTGTGCAGGCACAAATGGCAGGGGATGCTCAGAGACGCTGTGATTGGTGAAACTTCAGGATGAACCGCTTAGAAGTCCAGACAACGTTTCTTGCCGACATCATACGGACGGATTATGCATGCTTTTCGCGTAATACTATGTACAATAAGCAGAACATCCACTTTCGGTCATTGGATAATATCTAGATGTGCTGTCGAAGTTCGACATCACGTTTTCTGGTCGATAAATGTCTCGTCCGGTATTTTACAAGGGCACGTTAACGGGAACCCAATACTTGGAACTTCTGAAGGTTGTTATATCCGATTTTCTAGAGGTTTTGTCGTCGAGTGACCTCCGGAATCTATGGTTCCAACACGATGGCGCCCCGCCACACAAGGCATCAACTGTCCAACAGTACATTCGGGAGATATTCCAGAAGCAAGTCATGGGTTATGGTGGTTGCGTAGAATGTCCTCCACTTTCACCTGACCTGACCGCTTTGGGCTTTTTTCTCTGGGGATACATGAAACCGCGAGTATATGCATCCCCTCCACGAACACTGCAGGAACTTCAAAACCGTATTACGGATGCTTGTGCTAGCGTGTCACCTGCCATGTTGTACATTGTGCAGCGGGAAGTGCAATCCCGTGTCCAGATGTGTACTGCTGCTGAAGACACCATTTTGAGCATCACAGATAAATGAGCCTCATTTCCGCTAAATGAAGTTCTGTTCAACGCGATCAAACACATGTGCGTTATGTGCTTTTCCTCTGTATCATTTTTGTGAGCAAGATTTTTTTTGTAATAAATCGATGATGCTTAACAACTTTGTAATTGACTTTTTTCCCGTATCTCGTACCATTTTTGTAATAAGAACGCTAACTCCAAATTTAGCCGCCAGGTGACGCTGTAAGTGGGATCCTTGCGTAGCGCATGGCAACTTTACTATACCTACCTCACTGTTATGACTATAGCTCTTGCCGTTCAGAAATTATTGGCGTGACAACGGATTTTAGCGGGCACACTGTAAATTGATTTTTGAGTTTTTGAAAGATAAAGGACGCTTTTCGGAATCGTGGGCAACTCGGAAGAGGTTATTGTATATTTTGGCTTGTAGTTACATTATATTTTCCTATATTAAGAAACTTTTTTCTTTTTTTACATTGGTAATATGAATGTACTGTCTTCAAAATATTAATGTATAGCAAATACGAAGGTCATAATATTATTGTTTTAAGGATTCGCAACAGAACTTTAATAATAATACTTTAAGATGATGAAATGAATGTCATTTCTTTAAAATTTACAATTTATTTCATAAAAACTCTTCTTTTTTTATTGTATTTATATATAAATACAGTCTAAAATAGTTAGAAAAATACGTTTAATTAAATTGTGAATCGTTTAATTAAATTGTCTTTTTAAATATGAAAAAAATACTAAATTTTAGAAATTTATTTGAAAAATGTATTTATCTATAAAAATGGAAGTTTCTACCTTCAGTTTAAAATTATTAATTATTTTATTAACTAAATACGAATAAGGATTTTAAACGGGCAAACTCTCATTGTCCATGTATTTCTTTTAATTCATGATTTTAAATTTTATCTTGATTTATATCTAATGAAAGTATAGGCAAAATATAAGTGTGAAACTTTTTCATATATAAATTATTATAGTAAAAAATTCAAATAAATTTGTGAAGTTTACTCACAGATGTTAAAACCAATTGCATTTACTTTCTATTACATCAGTTTGAACTCAAATTAACAAATAAAGAAATAGAAAATATTATAAATGCAAGATTAAAAAGAACTTCAAAATTTTCAAATGTCTTTATCTTTATGGAAAATCTTATCTATAACTGAAAAAAATTACATAAAATATTTTATCTTTCTGAACGGATATCATTAAATTCAATTCTGTGCAAAAGTTATTTTTACTAGCCGTGTAACTTCCAAAGTTTCTAACGATGCTAACTTTTTAGTAATTTACAATGAAACCATCAAAATTGGTTTTTCGTAAGAGTTAAGTTTAAGGGTTATTTATTACTGAGCAGCGTGTTTGAATGTGGTTACCCCAATTATCTAGTAATATATATTAAATTTTCATTGAATGAAACAATTTATTTTCTGTTTTAGACACTTATTTAATATTGTTTTTAGAGTTAGATTATTTATTATTTCAATTAATTTAATTTTTAGAAAACTATTTGATGTCGATTTAACATTCCAGTTTCCAATGCAACCTCCAGATTGTGTTCTCTTTTACTCCTTAATACTTAAAAAAATCGACACAGGCAAGTTTGCAATTACAAAAATCAAAGTCACAGAGTGAATGTCTTGAATTCCAATGCGGATCGTATTGCTCACGTTTACCTCGAATTGGACCTGGAATGTATGTGCAGGAATAGTAGGATCTTAGATGGGAATCTATAATTCTTCTCATTGCTGGCGAGTCACACAGTGGTTGTTAAACACAGTGCACAGTGGTTGTTTAGATGATCTGGCAGGAAATGTGAGAACTCCAGGTGATTTGACAGTGATGCATGTGAGACATTATAGAAACGCAGCAACGTGCGGCTAGAGTCAAGTCAGGGTCACAGATGTTTTTTAAATCTAAATTAAGTGCAAAACTAAACAAACAATTACAAATATAAACAAAAAGATTGGCAAGAAAATGAAAGAGAATGAATGCAATAATAAAAATATCTAAACAACATTTTTTACACTCTAAAATGTATTTAAAATCTATATAAAAAAATAAGTAAGAAAACATATTAGGAAAGTGAGTATTACCGATGTCAAATGCATAGGCGGGAAGGCGTCATGGAGTACAGGTGTTAAAAGATATATGTCAGAAAAGAATTTAAAATGAAACAGTTTAAATTTAGAATTTGGTGGCCCTCAATTATGCGTGTAATACAGTACTCTCCTCCGTCTTTCGGAAGTTGGAGCGAATCCATCATCTCGGCTCAAGATTGCGAGCTATCTTTTCTTTCCAACAGAGTTGGTGACTCTGTGAAGTTTTGAAGATCGCATCGCATCGGAGAATGCTTGGATTCGATCATTATGCAAATTTTGTGCAAGTGTTTTGATACCTTGAGACATAGGCCTAATAATGAGATAAGCGTGAATGACGTTTGCCCCTGACAGACGTTGCTACTTTGCAAGTCATTTTTGCTGTTGAATCCAGATGACTCTTATAACATTCCAAGAATCCTCGCGCTTTTATAACCCGCAATATTTCGACGTTACTTAAATTTGTGTTCATCATGAATTATAAAGATGTGTACTCACATTATTTTCATGATTTATCGTTAGTATAATAGTTTTAAAAATCTACTGCATTCATATGATAATTAGGTATCTGTTGTCAATTAGCTGCTATATACGGCGGAAGGACTTAGATTCGTTGGATTTTGACAAATCTCGCCCAAACTGATAATTTATACTTTATTTTCACTGCTTCCTGCATTGACGTCGAAGTTTCGATCTGCTGACTAGCCAGCGAAGTTTCCATTTAGCTGCTTTTGGAGTGAAATCTTCTGCTGCGAGTTTCCTATTGTGGCATGAAGTTAAAGATTCAATATTTTGAATAAACGAACATTGTAATCCACGGGATTCCTTTTGATAGACATATTGTTATGTTTAAAGGGGAAATTCATGGTGTTAAATACCGTGTTTGAGTGACATTTTAGTGTTGGACAAAATCACTTTAGTCTTCGGTACCTGGAAGCTATCAGAGAAGCCATTTTGTTTTGAGGTGGCGTTTAAATTTAGAAAATATATTGGGGAAAGCATTCTCCTTCTCAGTCTTTTAGTGTTTCGAACTTAATTTAATATCTATAATTTAAGTATGTCCAATCCACTGCCAATCACCTTTATTATTGCTTTTAAATAACATGTTGTTATTATTAATATCTTGCTACATGCTACTTTTCAAGCTGACTGTCCGCAAGGGAACGTCATACATCCTTTGTTAATTTTAATGATTAATTGGTCATCGTATTATTAGAAGAGAATCCCTAAACGTCGCCATTTTTAAGTATTTCAGTCAAATTCCAAAGTTTGTGTTATGTTACATCTATTGAATTATTTTAGGATATAGATAACCGAAATTGATTTTGTATGTTCTTACAATTAAGAAAAATTTGGAAAACCTTTTCCCATAAGGAGGATACATCTTGTAAATATACACTCCGAAAAGAATATATTAATCTAAATATATATTTATCTTTTATTTTGTTTGTTTTCTTAGCATACTATTTAATTACATTTTTGTATAAACTCATGCAATTTAAAAGTTTTCTTCTATATTAACGATTCTCAGTGAAACTGACAAAATTCATACTAATTCATAAAAACATATGTTAATAAATTGCATAACTAATCGAAAAGTCATAAATATTATAAATATCATAAAAGTCATAAATACTGTTATTACTTTTTATGTCAATACATACCGTGTATCCTAAAATGGACTAGCTGATTTTAAAAAATATAACTTCTAAACGGTGACAGATATTAAAATAATTCTTGCAGAAGAATAATGTATGATATCAGGAAATTTTTACTGCGATTTCCGGTTTTTGTTTCGAATAACAGCGATAGATGGCGCTGAAAGCAATAGGCGCTCAATCGAGGCCAAAACTGAAATAATCTAACATTAATGCGAAGTAAGGAAGTTAAATATATGGAGTGTGTCTCATTCACCAATAAAATCTTGTTCCGTTCTTGAAGTATGTGAAGCACTCCATATATTTAATCTCCTTCTTTCGTATCGATGCTGGTTGATTTTCGCTTCTGCCTGGATTGGACGTCTATTGCTCGCAGCGCCATCTATTGCTGGTACTTCAAATTGAAATTAGGAATCACAGTAAAAAAAACTCTTGACATCTTATATAACAATCGTGCAAGAATTTTTTTATATCTGTCACCGTTGCCAAGTTCTTATATTTTAAAATGAGCCAGTCCATTTTAGGATACCTGGAATATACTAGATTTTAATATATTCATATAGTTTATTACTCAATAAATTGGCATAATCTTCGATTTGGAAGGAAAAATATTTCTTTTCTTGAGAGGAAGGAACTGCTATGATTAAAAAGTGATGAGTTATTACGCTTAGATTGGATTCGCTAAATGGATTTTTTTTCTTCTTCTTAGAACAAATATAATGTAAATTACAGAGAGATGGTACAGCTGTGGTGTGAAATGCTGAATTCATTTTTCTGAAGCAATAATATTATAAGTCTGATTGAGCAATGATTAATGGGTTTTGAATTGTTGTAGCCTTTGTTTTTAAATTTTATTAGCAGCTAAAATGTTTCTGGCGCAGTTTGTTATGCTACAATTTCATATTAAGTATAAACTAAGTTTAACGGAAGACTCTCGTTCGTACAATTTAAGTAATCAATGCTTAAATTAATACATTGGGTTCGCCCTCAGCCGAGTGGTCTTCCTCAGGCATTAAAATTAAAATTAAATTAATACATTTGTTTTTAAAGAAGTCAATTGTTATTGGGATTCAATACGTTTCATATTTAAATCTAATAAGAACAAATTTATTCTTCTTATGTTTATGTTGTACGTAGAGACTGTAATTTTGATTCACGTGAAGAAATCGCATAGCATTCATTCTTCATTATAATGAAGAATACATTCTATGCGATTTCTTTACAATTTTGTTTCATTACGATATTTTTTAGACACTAAATGGTTTTTATACAGATATATAAACACGTAATGTTATTAAAGATAAATTCCTAAGGAAATATTTTAAAATTTTATCACATTTAATTAAATAAAATTAAATTGGATCATTTTTTTAGTTACAAAAGTCTGCGTTATACGCTGGAATATACGGTACTTAGCAAGACTCAGCGTCCTTCTATATTCCATCATTACTTCGTTGCTCTTTTTGTCAAGACCAGGTACCCTTTCTATGCTTGTGCACACTAGCCACAATCTAAGGCCTCTTTTATCTGTTCTTATAATTTATTTTTTCGATTAATTTTGTGGATAAAGGCGTAAAGATGTACCAGTAAAAGAAAATTCATTGAGATAACATATACTCTCGTATTAGTCCTAATCTATATTAAAATCTAGGTATAAGGTCTCAGAAACGTTTTTACATCATACATATATTCTGACCAAAAAAATAATAATAATAATAATCAGAGCCAAGGGGCAGAGATTCTTTTAGAGAGCGGAGAAGGGGTGACGAGAAATGCTATGCGGCTGCTTGAAGCTAAAAACAAAGGAGCAAAAAATATACAAAATACTGCTTAGTAATATTTTTTTCTTTTTCTTTTTCTTTTTTCTTTTTCTTTTTTCTTTTTCTTTTTTTTTAGAATTTGCCACTTCTTGTTGCCATGAAAAAGTTCAGTCAGGGAACAAAGCCACCACAGCACTGAAAAACAATTAAATTCAAATCTGTTTTTCTTAAACTCGTATCCAATTTCGTTGTTTGCACCTGCGCAAAAGGCAAGAATATCTTGGAACCATCCAGGGCATCCTATACTTAAAAAACATGTCATTTATGTCGTATGAAGTTTTATTAACAGTATATATAACACATTTATTTTAATTGAATAGAAACAAAAAATATTATGCCCACAAACATTTTTACGCGGTAGTCATCAGCCTACATGGCCTGTAAAGAAACCCACCAAAGAGTCAAAAAGTATTCAAAAAGCACAAGGGAGTTTGGAAAGTTATAAAAAAAATTTGGTTTCAAAAGCAAATTTTGCTTAAATATCGTCATCTTTATTATATCCCTATGAAGCCAATAAATGGGCCTGAACTTGCCTGCGGCGATTTTTTTAAGAATTACAAAGCAATAATAATAATAAAAAAATAATATAATTATTATTATAAAATAAAAATAAAAAATAGGTGCACGTAGAGGATTTATTGAGAACTGGAGAGTTAATGTAACCATCTCTGTGTAAACATTTCTCAGAATAAGATCATTTAAAAAAATCTTGTGCAACGAACAAAATTAAACATATTTATACATCCATGCATTCATCAAACAAATACCACATTTTAAAGAAAATCAAATATTGCTTAATATGATATTATACTTTTGTCAATAAATGCATTCTAGATTTTTAAATAATTTTTCATTAGTTTATTATTCAGCAAACATGTATTTTCTTAGATTCAGAGGAAGAAAAAAGATGTTTTGCTTGAAAGGAAGAAACTCTTATGATTGAAAGGAATGATTAGATTTTATGCTTGATATAACTGTTTTATATTTGATTATATTCGCTAAAAGCATTTGTATCATAACTTACAATTTTCTTTTATATATTCTTGGAATACACAAAATGAAAACTATAAATAAAGTTCCCATATGCCAAGTCCAAAATTAAATTTTCTTAACCAATACTATTACAGATTTTATTCTATATTATATATGTATTAGTTTCTATCTTATTCTAGTCTTTAAAAGAATTTTACCCATTACTATTAGTCAAACAATGTTCTGCATAATCTTTATTGGCAGTTTGAAATAATAAAATAGGTTTAATTGAAGACCAGTATTCGATAAATTTAAGTAAAAAACGAGTAAGTAAAGACATATGCTTTCAAACATCTCGCTTTTCAATTTCACTTTTAAACTAAAACAATCCTATTTTAAGAAAAACGGTCATATTTATAGTTATATGTTATATTTAGATGTTGTAATTTGATTCATCTAAAACAATCTTATAAAAATATTTTTTTATTATATTACACATTGTTTTCAAAAACTAGATAATTTATATGTAAGTCGATAATCAAAAGTAATTCCGATATAAGAAAAGATTCAATAAAATGTTATTCCAGCCTTTTCTGCTGAATTATCAGTTACACAAAATAAATAATTGCAATTATAAAACCTCATTTTGAGGACATTTGTTTCTATGTACTTATCAAGAAATTAAATTGATTTTATCTATAACCTTCTTTTTTTTTTGATTTATCTATTAAAAATATTGTTTCTAGAACAGAAATTATACAGTTTTTTATTATAACATTACATTATATTTTTCAATCTGAGCCCAATGTGCGCATGTAACCTCTTTCTTATAATGACACTCTAAATTATAGTAAAAAGTTGTTTAGTGTGTGATTTGAATGACATTATTTTTTAAGCTGACAACAATAATAAAATTATTTCTTCCTTTAAAAAAATTTAAAACTGTGGTGGTATGAAAATGACATTATTATACACATACTACAATATTTTAGTTTTAAGAAATAAAACGCTTAATTGATAGGAAACAGGATGCAATTTTGATCTACTACGAAATCCATCTTTAGGATACTGAAGAACAATCTTGAGAAACATGTAGTAGGAAGTATGCAAACGACATCTGATAGAGGAATTTGTTTACCAACGCCTTTAAGCGTTATTCTTCATTCAATCAACTCAGAATAACAATTGGACAACTAATAATTTTAAATGTCTTTAATTGTTTGTATAATCAGTATCGTCATAGTGTCCAGAAGAGAAATAGCGGGGAGAGCTTGAAGTGTAGCTTTTCGGCTCGATCGTATACATCAAACGGCTTCTGATGTGTTTTAAAATTTTGTAAGGAGTTCCTCCAGAGTTGGGTTCGATTTGGTGATATTTCACAAAAAAAAAATGTTTAACTTGGCGAGAATTTGAGTGTGGCGGATATGACATTATAGTTTTAAGCATATGAGAGTAGCAACAATGGTTACAACATTTAAAGTAATTTTGGTAGGAACCACGTTTTCTAAAACTTTAAATGAAAGCTGATTATGGAAAAATTAGCTATTCTAGACTTTCAAACTGCTGTATCTCAGCCATTTTTTAAGATAGAAGAAAATTTTAAAATGCTCTTTGAATACTTGTATCTAGCCCCCCCAAAAAAAATAAAACGTACGTATGCGTTATAGCGGCCCCCACAATTATGATTATGCCGAGGTTGCAGTTATGATTTCGCCAAGATCACCGCAAAGCTTATATATGCATAATATAAACACATATAAGATAAAGCCAGGAGAGATATCGCGGTCGGAGAGATTGCGCACATAGAGGTTCTTGGGGAAGGAGTAGAGTGAGCGCGCAGCGACTCCAGGTAGTTGTACAACAGCAGTAGTGGAGTGTCTACTTGAAAGTGCACGTTAATTGTTTTGAGCGTCTAAAATAAAGAATTGCTATTTTGTTTTGCTTTCCCAAAATAAGTGCTTGAATTTTCATAGCTATTCATCGGAATTTCTATACAATGTCAGCAGTACAAAATATTTTGAAATTAAACGATTTCTCATAAGTTACTAATCTAGACTAACAATCTGAACATCAACGGTTCGTTTTACAATCGGCCATATTTATATAAAAGGCCGCGCAATCTCTCCTACCGAAATTGGAGAGTTTGCGCATCTGCTACTTAGGAGAGATGGTGTATTGTTCCCATTAATTTCCATGCTAGGAGAGATTACGCAGCTTATTGGTAAATTTGCAAAAAAATTAAAAATTAAAAAAAACTAATTTTAAGTTAAATGTGTTATCAGGTAATTTAATGTTATTTTGTAATCTTATCTGGACTTGCGTTTTCTGATTCTTTATTATTTTTTCTTTAATTAAAATTTTTTAATTGTTTTTAAAATTACTTTAATCTTCCGATTCTTTAATCAATAGGTTGAAATATTCACTCCTAAAACAATAATATTTGTTCACAAAAACCTTACACCGATGTCATTTAAGTGCAATTATTATTGTTGTTAACAATTTAATAGTAGTTATTATTAGTAACAATCTCTCCTACCCATGTGCGCAATCACACCAACCCTGTAAGGACAGATTGCGCAAAATAACTTTCTTGGTTTTATTACAATTGTTCTATTAAATTACAACATAACAACAAAATAGCAATAGAAATGCATAAAAAACAAATGAAGCAAAAATTATTTTAGCAAAAAATTAATATTTAGATTTTTTATTGTTATTCTTTTGAATTGTGCGCAGACTCTCCCAGCTTTACCTTATATATTCCAAACACATATGTGCCATATACGTCATTATACACATATTATTTACGTCTTATATGTCGTATATACATCATATATGACTATAACTTGGGCACATAACGTCAAGAAATGTTATATATATCATATATTATTATGATGTCAATATGCTTTATAGTTTGGTGATAAATCTTAGTCGCTTGGCAATTCATCCTGGGGGGTCGCTTTAACACGAAAGTACCAAATTTACATTATATTAATGAAAACAGAAACAACACTATTTCATCCTTGGGGGCCGCTATAACACGAAAGTACCCAAATTCTAGTTTATTTTTCATATCTGATAATTTGCATCTATCTTTTTTGTAACTTTAACATTTTTGTAACGATTTTATGGATTTATATTGCCTATTCAAAGAAAAATTCTTCTAAAGTTACAGATTTTCGTTAAAAACGCTTAAAAAATTCTTCTAAAGTTACAGAATTTCGTTAAAAATGGTTAAAATAGTAAAATGCGACCATCATTTGGTCCATTCTCGACCGAAAGCAACAACCATTTTCCCAATAGTTAAAAAAAAAAAAAAAAAAAAAAGATTTCTAATTTTTTTTTCTTTATGTATCCATTTTGAATCAAGAGGACTAATAAAGTTGACCAATGAGCTTGGACGAAACCTTGGTAAGAAGACCTGTACACATTCCCAGTCATATATAAATGGGTTCATAAATACGAGTGCTATTGCTTGACATAACAAGAACGAAAAATCATGCTTCAAGCATAGATTATGTAACACTTTCCAACGCTTCCAAAATAATATTACAAATCATTACCGTTTAATAAGCTGAAAGATAACATCTAAGTAAACAATTTGGAAAACGCCTAACATATTTAAAAACGTAATTTCAGGAATTTCCAACATGTACAATATTCGGAAAAATATCCGAAAACTTTTATTCAGCCCTGTATATGATCTAAAGATTTGTATATATACTACATAGGATGCTAAATTTTAGTTTAGCTAGGAAACGTGTAGCACAGTTTAAAATTATCCTTCTGGAGTTTCTGTCAATAAACGGAAATGTGTTCGCGACTTTTGTGCTGCCCTGTATATGAAATACAGAATTTATACACACCAAGTAATAGACAAAAAGTGAGTTAAATTTAAATCGCGTTCAGCAACTTAAAACGCACTTCCAGGAATTATTGTTAACAGACAGTAGAGAATTCTTTTGTGTGTCCCTGTAAATGAGCGATGACTGCTATACACAGGATATTGTGTAGTAAGCCTCTTGTAATGCACCTTAGTGATATATATAAATTTCAATGCGTTTAAAATAGTGAAACATTATTTAATTAAACCGCAAACGATTTTTCTCTATAGACGAAATGTAACGGAATTATTTTGACTGTCCCTGTAAAGTAACTATAAGTGCTATGCACACCCTATTCCATATTAAGCTTCTTGTAATGCTCCTTACTGATATATATCAATTAGAATGTGTTTGAAAATGTGTAACATCATTAAAATAAACCGCAAATGATTTTTCCCCATAGACCATAATGTAACGGAATTCTTTTGAGTGTCCCTGTAAAAAAACTATAAGTGCTACACACTTCAGTTGAAATAGGGAACATGCTATAGATAACGACAATAACATATAAAAATTGCAGGGCAATCCGAGCATATTTACGGGAGTTAGAGCACGGACAGACGGCCAGACGGCCAGACAAACCGAAGTCATAAACACTTTTCAACTAGGTTGGAAAGTGTTAAAAATAGGATATAAATATACATATAAATCAAAGTTTAGACTGAGCGTGATTTTGGTGTCTGGGGGTCATGATCGGTGGAGATGTATCGATATTTTCCGGAAATGTTCCCCTCTGAGCGGCTGCAATAGGTAGCTTCTTACTTTTTGTAATGGAAGCTATCTAAAACTATCCACGTTGAAATCTGTTTTGCAACGATTAACAAGTACGAAAAATCATGCGTCAAGCATAGATTATGTAACACTTTCCAACGCTTCCAAAATAATTTAAAAAATCATTACCGTTTAATAAGCTGAAAGATAACATCTAAGTAAACAATTTGGAAAACGCATAACATATTTAAAAACATAATTTCAGGAATTTCCAACATATATTTCCAACATATACAATATTCGGAAAAATATCCGAATACTTTTATTCAGCCCTGTATAGGATCTATAGATTTGTATATATATATACTACATAGGATGCTAAATTTTAGTTTAGTTAGGAAACGCGTAGCACAGTTTAAAATTCTCCTTCTGGAGTTCTGTCAATAAACAGAAATGTGTTCGCGAACTTTTGTGCTACCCTGTATACGATCTACAGAATTTATACACACCCAGTAATAGACAAAAAGTGAGTTAAATTTAAAATCGCGTTCAGCAACTTAAAACGCACTTCCAGGAATTATTGTTAACAGACAGTAGAGAATTCTTTTGTGTGTCCCTGTAAATGAACGATGACTGCTATACGCGCAATATTCTGCAGTAAGCCTCTTGTCATGCACCTTAGTGATATATATAAATTTCAATGCGTTTAAAATAGTGAAACATTATTTAATTAAACCGCAAACGATTTTTCTCCATAGACGTAATATAACGGATTTCTTTTGACTGTCCCTCTAAAGTAACTATAAGTGCTATGCACACCCTATTCCATGTTAAGCTTCTTGTAATGCTCCTTACTGATATATATCAATTACAATGTGTTTGAAATTGTATAATATCATTACAATAAACCGGAAATGATTTTTCCCCATAGACCGTAATGTAACGGAATTTTTTGAGTGTCCCTGTAAAATAACTATAAGTGCTACACACTTTAGTTGAAATAGGGAACATGCTATAGATAACGACAGTAACATATAAAAATTGCAAGGCAATCCGAGCATATTTACGGAAGTTAGAGCACGGACAGACGGCAGACGGCAGACAAGTCATAAACACTTTTCAACTAGGTTGGAAATTGTTAAAACAAGAACGAAAAATCATGCGTCAAGCATAGATTATGTAACACTTTCCAACGCTTCCAAAATAATTTTACAAATCATACCGTTTAATAAGCTAAAAGAAAACATCTAAGTAATCCGAATACTTTTATTCCGCCCTGTATAGTATCTATAGATTTGTATATATACTACATAGGATGCTAAAATTTATTTCAGTTTGGAAACGCGTAGCACAGTTTAAAATTCTCCGTCTGGAGTTAAATAATACCGAAATGTGTTCGCGAACTTTTGTGTTACCCTGTATAGGATCTATAGAATTTATACATACCACGTAATAGACAAAAAGCGAGTTAAAATTAAAATCGCGTTCAGTAACTTAAAACGCACACGCACGTCCAGGAATTATTGTTAACATACAGTAGATAATTCTTTTGTGTGTCCCTGTAAATGAACGATGACTGCTATACACACACTATTCTGTAGTAAGCCTCTTGTAATGCACCTTATATAAATTCCAATGCGTTTAAAATAGGGAAACATTATTTAAATAAACCGCAGACGATTTTTCTCCATAGACGTAATGTAACGGAATTCTTTTGACTGTCTCTGTAAAGTAACTATCAGTGCTATGCACACCTTATTCCATATTAAGCTTCTTCTAATGCACCTTAGTGATATATATAAATTTCAATGCGTTTAAAATAGTGAAACATTATTTAAATAAAACGCAAATGATTTTTCCCCATAGACCGCAATGTAATGGAATGCTTTTGAGTGTCCCTGTAAAAAAAGTATAAGTGCTACACACTTCCGTTGAAATAGGGGACATGCTATAGATAACGACTATAACATATAAAAATTGCAGAGCAATCCGAGCATATTTACGGGAGTTAGAGCACGGACAGACGGCAGACGGCCAGACGGCAGACGGCCATACGGCCAGACCAACCGAAGTCATAAACACTTTTCAACTAGGTTGGAAAGTGTTAAAAATGATTTTAACATTAAGAGTTCCAAATTTTAATCTGCATAATTTCTAAACCGCTTTACTGAACAGCTTCTTAGTTTGCATTCCACGGTAAAAGTTTCCGAAAAAGCTAAATATGTTGTCAAAATTAAGAGTTGGTATTGAAATTTTATTGATAAAATTTTTGTATGAAGATTGCCTTCTTGGCTTAATTATTAACATATTTTTAGGAATCGGTAAATTAATATTTTTTTATACGCACACCTTTGGCAAAAACGACGCTGTGATATTTTATTTAATTTGTTAAACAGGTCTTGTTGCTATAGCAACGTAGTTCTTTCTCTTTTACCTACTTTTTACATTTTTATCTCACGAAAAGAGGTTAAAAAATTTAGAAAAAAAAAGTTGGCATCTGCTTTTATTGAGTAGCTAGATAGAATTTTTTGTCGTCTGTAGCTATGAATGTTATTTAGAAGAATTCCGTCTATTTTCCTGAAAAAGCACGACGAGAATTTATAGAGTGCAGAGAAAAAACGTATTTTATGATAATCTTTTGTGGTGTAAAGTACAATAATCCGAATTCAAGGTAAAATTAATCTGTAATTTTGTAAATAGGTAAATGTCTAAATCAACATCTCTTCGAATGTCCCACATCTATTATTTCTGGTGTTGTCTCAATTCGTCGCGCACAATTCATCGCGGAACAATTCATCGCAGCGTCAATTTATAGTAGTGACAATTCGTCGCGGCGACAACTCATCGTAGCGTCAATTCGTCGTGGTGTCAATTCGTCGCGACGTCCATTCATCGCAACGAAAATGTTTTTGAAATGGAAATTCACAAAAATCACACATAAAAAATATTCTTCTAAAAATCGCCTGTAAATTGTTAGTTATAATTCTCTATATCTAAAAAACTAATTATCATTAAATAATTTTACTGAATTATCTTTATTTTATCAGCATAGCCTTCAAAAACATATTCGTTGTGACGAATTTACACCACGACGAATTGACGCTGCGACGAATTAACGCTGCAATGGGTTGTCGCCGCGACGAATGAACGCTGCGATGAATTGTTCCGCGATGAATTGTGCGCGACGAATTGACGCAAAACCATTATTTCTAAGTATGTAAATAAATTTTGTGATAGTCAAAACAAGCTTGAATAGTTAAATATTTCAAACCCATCATTATGTTTGATAGCATGCAAACATATATGTTTAAAGAAGACATAATATGCAGTCGAATGGAAATTTTCGTTTTTCCATGCGTCTATTTGGCAATAAAATTGATGGGAGGAGGGAGGAGAAAAGAGTGAAGTTTTTTTTTTTTTTTGATCGATTTATTTTTATAAATCTTACTTGTGATTTACATTCATAAATATTGCATGTCGTTGAATTAAGCATCGTAAATGGTAAATGTCGGTTTTTACCTAAACTCCGGTTTCTTAGAAGTGACTTTTGATCTACGCACTTTGCATTTGGTATCATAACATTTAACAATTATATTCTTCTTTATTTTATGTTATTTTTTTTTTCGCCGAATTGAATATATTATAGCAACAAAACCCCTTCGATGATCCGGATTTCGTTTTATTATTAATAATTTTAATTATAACTTCACTTTGTATTAAAAGAATTGAATCAGTGTATATATTTTTATTGTAGAATTTATATATATTTTTTGCAATGCAGATTTTAAATGTGACTAATAATTCTACTTTGGAAAGCCATACCATTTACTGTTAAAATTTCATCAACATCTATTTTTCTGTGCATTTAACAAACACACAACAATGATTGAGGTATCATTAGAAAGGCTTTTGGACCAGTTTCTGACATAGTACACTAACATTTGATTAAAATATGTTTTTTGATTAAGAATTGCAGTTAATTAAAAATTAAATCAGCATTGTTTTCATAAATGGAATGAAAGATTTTTCTCAAATCAGTGTTACCACAGAATTAGAATACCGCATTATATCATGCTCAACAATGATTATAAAATAAATAAATAGTACAAAAAAGAAAAATATATGATTTTTCCGCACGGGTTTATCTTATATTTATGATTACAAAGCAAAATTTACATGCTTAGACGGAAAAGACACCATCGATCCATCGAAGTAGTAGTATTTCATGTGTAGCCTAAAAGTTACGCTTTGTTATATTACATTTAATTATATTTCATATGTATTAAATTTGTTTTTATTTGCCTCATGCTTTTCCGAAGCGAATGACGTCATCTTCTAATGCAGTTATTATACGGTTGTAATTTTTTTTTTTTTTTTCAAGCGCGTTTCTTTTTATATCTTCGATTATTTTTTACTGTAATTTTGATGGATTAAATGAGAAGATATTCTGATTTGAGTAATGTTGTTTTTACATATTTTTCATCCTTAATTTAAGAATAACTGTATTTATTTTTTGATATTCTGGTGTTTTTCACAGCTGGAATTGTATCCATATATATATATATATAATCTCATAAATTAATGTTTGATTAAATTACACATTATTTTAAGACTCTAAACAATTTATATCAGCAAAAACGAATTTTCTGTAAAGCATTTGTCGTACGAAATATATAATTGCATTAAAAAAACACATTTTGAGAGAATTTGTTTATTGACAAATCTGAAAATTAATAAAAAGAAAGTTTTTTTTTTTTTTTTTTTTTTTTTTTTTTTTTTTTTTTTTTTTGTATTTTTTGAAGCAAACTTTTGAGCCTTTGAAAAAAAAAATTATTTACATAAAAGAAACCTTATACGTCTTGAAAATACTCACTTTTGAAAAATAAATATATAAGCAAGTAAAAAAGTCTGAAAAAATAATTCAGCTTTTGTTTAACATGGTGTTTAGTTAAAATCTTTTACCACATCCACTGAATTTAAAAAAGATTTTTTACATTAATTATTGACAGGAAAACCAACAAAATTTATACTTTGTTCATACAAACATTGATAAATGAACTAAATAAAAAAATACAGTATTATTTTTATGATGTTATGGTATTTTTTGTCAGGTATTATATTTTAGATTTTAAAATATTTCTTTACTTTATTATGCGATAAAGTGGAATTTTAATGATTAAGTTGGAGAGAAAAAATATTTTAATTTTTCTACTTGAAAGGAAGCTACTACTTGGTTTAAAATGATGATTAGATTTTAAACTTGATATGGCAGTTTTATGTCTGATTTTTTTCGCTAAAACAACATGAACCATAAAATAGAAATGCGTTTTTTTCTTACAATAAATAAAACATAAATTGCAGACATTTTGCACAGCTGTCAAATTTGAAATTAATTCTTATTAAACCATAAATTTGTAGATTCATTTTCTGTCACGTGTTTTTTGTTTTTATCATATTCTAATTTTTAAGATATTTTTAATTCATTGACGACCAGTAAGAGGGGTAGGGAGGACAATTACTCCTCCCTAGATATTCAGATTCAATTAATTAAAATTTCTTTTTCTCTCATGAATTCGAAACAAGAACGGAAAAACATGTATCAGGCATAGGTTATAAAACACTTTCCAACACTATTAAAATATTATGCAAAAAATAAATTTTTTCATAGAATAAAATGATAGAAAGCTGATAGACACTGAATTAAAAAGACTTGTTTACATTAATTAATGACAGGAAAACCAACAAAATGTATACCTTGTTCATGTAAACATTGATATTGTTTGACAACAACATACAAGCAACTTAAAGGTGAATTTTAGCATTATTTCACAATTAAATTTATTTCTGATTCCCTAATATAACACAAATGCATAAAATTTTTACAACTGGCAGCCATCACTTTCTTATTGCTTTTTTAAAATTGAAATATATATCGTGCACATTTTAAGTAATCAAATGAGGCGGATTCGTTGCAAATGTTCTCGATACGCATATAGACTTCTATTTATTATAGATGAGAAATAAAATCTTGATGGATAAATTATTTTACCTTTTTTTAAAAAATCAATTTTTAAAGTGTCGGTTCTATGTAGTTTTGCCAATGCTGTAGAAGGAGAAGAAAAACTACAGTAAACAAAATTAGCTATCCCCTTTAGAATATTTCCCTGGCTTTTTTGAAAGATTGAAATATAAACATAGCAAATTCAATATATGCCTTATCGCAAAACTATCTATAAAAATAAAAAGTGTATTGTAAGAAAATAGACCCAATAGAGACATATCAACTATCAGGTGTTTATGAAATTCCGTTCCCCAGAGCAGATGAAACATTACAATATTATATAGGAATTACAACTGGAAAGTTTAAAACAAGATTAAAAGGGCGTACGGCAGATAACAAATATGGCAGAAGTACTATAGCACTGGCAAGACTACATGAGACCAAGACATTAAATAATTTTTAAAATAGTAAAATTATTTATCCATCAACACTTTATTTCCCATCTATTATCCGTGAATCAATAGAAATCTGTATGTGTAACGAGAACATTTGCAATGAATCAGCCTCATTTGTATTACCTAAAATTTTGCACGAGGTATTTTTCAATTAAAAAAAATAATAAAGAAATATTAATTTTCATGTTTACAGTTGACTATTTTATGAACCTGATTTTATTACGTATATGATCACGTGATTTGTGTGTTGCAAGTTTGTTTTAAAAAATTTGCAAGAATAGCTTGTTTATCATTGTAGATCTTGATAATGGCGCCGTCTGAGCGTTCGAAACATGTCGATCTTTATATTAAGAGGTTTTTATCAGCTTTTTTGTATTCTGTTTGTATCACTTAAGCATTTTTATCTATATTTTAATTATAATTAGCGATCTTATTATATGATTATGTTTTTTTAATTTGCTTTTTTCTTTCTTAAAAAATCTTTTGTTCTTTTTAAAATCATTTTCCGTAAACAAAAATATTTTACATTCTGTAAATATATAACGAATTTTGAAAACAGAACATCTAAAACCTTTGTCAACCCCCCCTTTCTTTCTTTTTAGCTGCGTTCGTAATTATATAAATACGTAAGACCTACAGTCGGCGTCTGGTCCGTCCGTCCGTCCGCATATAAATGCGCAAAAACTGCCCAATCGAATGGTTTGAAATTTAATATATATTATCGTTGCAGAATTTTGTCGAGTCATTTAAAATTTTATGAAATTCGAATCAAAACATAAAAATATATTAATAAAAGTTTTCTTTATTCTATTAAATCCTATCAAACGTAATTTATATAATAAAAGCTCAAGAAATGTGTTTGAGGAAAACAAATACGGGCCACTTCTTTTTTCTTATGCCAGATGGCCATTTTTATTAAAAATTAATTTTTCGAATAAAATTGTATAAAAGTTCATTTTTAGAATGATCATAAAAAAATGTATGCTTGAGAGATGAGTTGCATTAAAAAATGTATAGATTCTAAGATAATTTAAATAGAATTTAGGTTAAGGGTGTGTATTCTAATCCAAACTGCTTATTTTGAGACACATTTGTAAATTCATTTTTGCTCTAAAATGCATCCAATTGGCAGGTTCTCTTATTCAGAAACTTTATAATGTCCGTATTGTCTCGATTTTTTGATAAAGGCAGAATATATTTCAAAAAATGCTGTCAAAGTGGACATTTTGAACCGAATTTCCCAAAGCGATAGCGCTGGAAACAAAAAAAAAAAATGATCGTACTGTGAAAATAATTGTCTGTAAATCAATTTCTAATTAATTGAACGAAAAATAAAAACATGGGGCCCTTATAAATGTCTTTATAAATCACACCGCCAAGTTTACTGTTGTTACTTTTAAAAATGAGTCTGAGAATGTGTCTCAAAATTTTGAGTTGTTGAGCGTGGAAAGATATTTTTTTTTAATACCGCCTTAACGGAATATCTCAATCGATTAGAATAAATAAACACAGAAGATGCGCTCATTATGAGTTTTAAAATATTAAACCATCGAGGTAATCATTCGCAAAGCAAGATCTCCATGGTGTGCAGTGCTGTCTGGTGTAGAAAAAAATTCGCATTTGTAAACGTGGCATACGTAATAAGAAAAAAACGGCATGCTCATTTCGTTCATAGCAGACGATATAAATAATTTCACTGAAATGATAAGGATAATTTTTTTACATTGTGAAACTAGTTATAAAACGAACGCACCTCATATATGACATGTTTAACGTACAATTTCCAACTTGTTTGGTTTGGTTTGGTTTACAGTTACATCCTTTTATCACATAAATTCAATTAAAACTATTTTCTTTTATAATTAATTGACAGTAAAACAAACAAAATTTATAGATATTCTTACATACATTGATAAACAAACAAATAAAAAAAATACGTATTTTTTTAACATGTTACTACATTTTTTTAAATAAATAAATTCTTAGTCTTAAAACGTTCCTTTAAGTTTTCTATTCATCGATGTGGAATATCTTTTGATTTAAAGAAATGAAAATGGTTTTTTGGTTGAATAGAATAAACCATTATGCGTAAAAATGATAATTAGTTTTTACACTTGATATGGCAGCTTTTATGTTTGTTTTTATCCGCTGAAAAGATTAGTACCAATACATATTTTTTTATATTCCCTTTTTTGAATAAATAGAAAGGAAATCAGCGATCAATTGAACAGCTGTCAAATGTGAAATTAATTTTTCTCAAGCAATAAAATTATATGTAAGAATCAAAATTATTTATTACTTTCTATATTATTGTAATTATTAAAATCTCTCGGTCAATAATTTTAATTCTGATTATTAGTTTAAAAACTTTTCCGCAGAATGTTTATCGGCAATTTGAAAATATAAATTAAGTTTGCCATTTGTTAAATTTAATTTAGTTATGCGTGAATAAATACATCTGCTTTCAAATTATCGTTTATTATCGTGCTTGTATTGTTTCAATAAATTTTATTTTAATTAATAAAAACGTTTTATTTCAAAATTACTAGTCTTCTTTCTATTGTTATACATATTTATAGGCATTAATATTATTTTCTATGCATTAAATTCTTAAAAATTAACTTCCTTTGTATTTGCGCGTACATTGCGTTTTCAGACCTTAAATGATTTATACACTGCTCAAAACCATTAAAGGATATTGCAGTTTTAGGTGGATTTTGTATCTGGGAAACTTTTTAGCTGATTGATACATGGTTGACAGACATAGCAGGTTATATGAGAATAAATTACACATGTTTGGCAGAAAAAAATGCATTTTATTGCGCATTTGTGTACAAAAGGAAAAAAAACACAATTTGTGCATATGAGAAAAAAAGAATAAGAAAAGGTGTTTTCTTCAAAGGAAATCATTTTCAGTAGGGGGTATGGTTTCCACGGGCGGCCAGCAACGTTGAACACCTTTGAGGCATGGACTCAATGAGGCTATTAATGACGAGTTGGGGTATTCTGCCCCACTCTTCCAGAAGAGCTCTTTCCAGTTCTTGGAGAGTTTGTGGGGGTTGTTGGCGGCCAGAAACTCGTCTTCCTAGAGCGTCCCAAACGTGCTCGATTGGATTCATGTCTGGAGAACACGCTGGCCATTCCATTCGAACGATTCCTTCCTCGAAAAGGAAATCCTCCACCAGGTTCGCACGATGTGGCCTGCAGTTATCGTCCATTAAAATGAAGTTATCTCCGATTGCTGCAGCGTAAGGGACTACAATAGGTCTGAGGATCTCATCCCTATATCGGCGACCAGTCAGAGCTCCATCTCGAATGATGTAGAGGTCAGTGCGCCCGTCAATGGAGATGCCACCATACACCAACACTCCTCCACCGCCAAATCTGACACTTTCGTGCACGAACGCAGGATTATTCCTACTGCCACGGTCCCTCCAGATGAAAATACGCCTATTATCCGGATGCACAGAAAAACGGGACTCGTCAGAAAACAGAATATTGCTCCATTCATTTCTCCTCCAGTTGACATGCTCGGTTGCCCACTCCCTGCGGTCGCGACGATGCCTTGATGTTAATCTAACACATACCATCGGTCGGCGAGCATACAGACCTACAGCATGGAGCCGGTTTCGGACAGTCTGAGTTGAAATCGTGGTGCCTGTAGCCGAGCGAAGGTGTTGTTGGACAAGAGTAGCGTTCATGTTTCGGTGTCTCCGAGCTGTTAACGCTAAATACCGATCTTCATTGGGCGTTGTTGCCCGTCTACGACCTTGCCCTGGTCTTCGGCCTGCACATCCACTCTCCAAAAAACGGTTCCAGATCCTGGAAATGACACTTTGTGACACTCCAATGGCTTGCGCTACTTCGGCTTGAGTTTGGCCCCCTTCTAACCTACCAACAATTCTCCAAGCTTCTGAATCTGTCAAATGACTTCGCTGAGACATCGTACTCATCGAAACAAAGCAATCACTGAATGCCGATCATCCTTGTCTTCATTCTCTTTTATCCAGTTGAAAGTCAAATTTCATTCGCTGCCGCTGAAGCGACGTTTTTGACGTCGAACTCAAAATTTGCATACTCCACAGTTTGAAAACCAGAAAAATTTGCATTTGTGATTCTCTTCTTCTATTTTCGGCAAAAAAAATTTCGTTTATATCTTTATTTTATATAAAACTTCAAATATCCTTTAATTGTTTTGAGCAGTGTATTTGAGTGTGTAAAAAATGTTAAATATAAGAGATTGAAAAAAATATATATTTAATGAATAAGTAAAAATCATACATTATATTGGAAATTACATTTATGTTGTAACTAAATTTATAACTAAGTGAAATGGCATGTAGATCTTTTGTTTATAACGAGACATTAAATCTTAAAGGTCCATTGCTGCAATTAAAGTTAAAAGATACTTTTGTTTATTATGTCGAATACTTGTATAAGTTATTGTATTACCTTTACCGTTGTTGATATAATTTATTAATTCTACATTGTTTAATGGAAAACAATTGAAAATTATGTATTTATAAAAGTATTCCCTGATCTGTTAGTATATAACTTAAAAAAAAGGTGGATGATGAACATATGCTGAATAAAGATTGAACTGGCAGATGGAAAACACCCATTATCATTCGCAGTGGTACTGAAAAATTGTATACAGTATGCTCGGATAAAAAAAGTTCCCGGTAGACGACATGAAACTACTTTTTATTGTGATACTTACGCTCGCTCTCAGACATATATATTGAAGAGTACGTGGAAAATTACAACCATTTTTGTAAAGTGTAAAATTCAAATCATCTTTCTACATTTCTTACTTTGAAAATATAAGTGGTGTTCAATTGAAAAGTGGGCAACTGACGTAGCGACGTTATCAAGGTTGCCGAATTGGTTTTTCATTTGATTTTGACTTTATGTAGGGTTGGTGGCGCATTAGACAAAGTTGCGTCGTCGAGCAGCGAGGCGTCGTAGTGCGCTTTTTGGTGGATGAAGGGGCAACGAACGCAGACATTTTTCGCCGAATGAAGCATGTTTATGTTGAACACTATTTAGGCCGTACAGCTGTGAACAACTGGTGCAAGAGCTTCAGACATCGCAGATAGACAGTCAAGGATGCACCGAGACCAAGTCAGGTCCACGCTGCCATCGCCGATGCATCATTCGCTGGTGCCGATGTGATGGCACAGTCCAGATCTGTCGCCTTGTTATTTTCATATCTTCTGGCCACTTAAAAATGCACTCGGAGGATAACGGTTTACTTCGAACGTTGAAGTGAAAGGTAGGATACGAACATTCTTCCGAGACATCTCAAAGATTTCTACGCCAGTTCTACTGGTGACACGATGGGAGAAATGCCTCAACAAATACGGTGATTATTTTTAGAGTTGTAATAAAATATTGACTTCTACACTCTGTGCCACTATTCATTTGGGCATCACTTTATATAAATAAATTTTCATTAAAAATTGATTTTCTTTGTTTATATTTGATACTAGCTGCATAGCGACCTGATCTGTTGCATTCACATTGTATGATATCTTTCGATTTTTTCGAAAATAAAATATACATTTCTTCTACAGTTAAAAAATAATTATAAAAATATTTATACTAATTTTCTTATTATATGCAAGAAATGATATTTAAAATGCAGTTTAACTGTAAAATAACGAAAAATGTATTTTACGTCAAGTCAAGTCATTTTACTGCAATTATAGTAGCGTGTTTTGTAAAAGAATGGCGACATGCGGGTAAACCAAAAACTAAAATTTGATTGGTCAAGAGGATTTTGGTTAAAAACGTGGAAAGCTAGCCATTATATCTTCCAATCTTAGTGTGTGCCATGTGTGTATGTCCTGTATCTCTAATAAACACATTCTAAATTATAGTAAAAATATGCTCAGTGTGCGATTTCAATGACGTTATTTTCGAAGATAACAATATTTGTACAAACATTCCCATACTTTGAAAATTTTCGAAACTGGTGGCAGGAAAATCACTTCATTTTTGCGCATTCAAAAATATATTCAGTTTTAAGTGTTAAAACAGATGATTGATATTAAATAGGATGTCAGTTTCATTTAGTAAATCATTTCACTTGTATCATCCTTGAGATTAATATTAAATAAACATGTATAAATTGGCTGCAAATGACATCTTGAATTGACATGTGCGTTTGTCACCTCTCTTTTCTAATGACACTCTTTTTTTTTCTTTTTGGAACCGTCTCTGAGTTTTTCCAAACAAACAGACAAACAGACATAAATTTGAAAATTTTTTTAGTATGCGTCGTATGAATGCGTCGAATGAACTTAGAAATAGGGGTTTTTTCTGATCATCACAGAACAATATTCCAACTTTATAATTATGCACAGATAAAATATTATTTACATAATTATTTTCTGTGTAGAAACTATATTGCACTCAGTGGTGAGTAAACTTAAAATACCTCTAGACCGTTAAGGCATCATACCGATAGTATCAAAGCATGTGAAACATGACACTCGAGGTGTTTCAAAACTCAACGTTGAATCATTTAGGGGAGGCTGGGGACATCGTTATGAACAATGGTCAAGTAAGACATCATGACCGGAAGTGCTACCAAGTACATAATACATGGACTAGTTGATAGATATTTCACCCACCCTGTATTATTACTCTAGTATATTGTAGGCATCATATTCTTTTATCTAAATCAAACCAATTAAAAGATTTAAATAGTTTCGAACAAATTATCGAATTCCGACACCACTTCTTAGATTACAGCAACAAAAATTGAATGACAATATATTCCTATCATGAGTATTAAAAATTTGATTTTAGGTTGAATTTTGTGCGCATAAATTCAACAAATCATCGATTTGCGGCAGCCCTTCTTTGGGGATTTTGACCAAACACAAACCAGCACCATTCACATAAGGACAGAACTTCATAAGAGCTTTCATTCTATTTTACGCAGTAGTTCGTGAGTTAGAGCCCCCAGAAATTGTGTGTCACATACATAGAGACAGACACACAGGTTCATGGATAGACATTTTCTAAAAGCAGTCAAATCGTTTTCAGAACTTTTTAAATTGTATAAATCCGTTGAAAGCCGGAAGCCAAAACTTTTCACAAATCCGTCCTGTGCGTTATATTCTCCCATATGTATATATGGTAGAAGAAAGTAAAAAAAATAAATAAAATAAAATAAATCTGACACTCAGTTGCCATGTTGTTCATCCCCCAAAAATGTATTTTTCCTCTTTTGATGGAAAGGAACCTATAAAAGTCAGATATAATCTATAAATGAATTAAAGTTTATTATATCTGCGTTTAAGAAACACTTTCTATGATTTTCCGTCTTAGTATTTTAAATATTTACTCAATTCATATATATTTATTAAAAATTACATATTATACTATTTTATATTGTACTTTCTGATTAATTAAAAACCTTCAACTTAAAAACAAATATTTATGTAAATGTCATTTGATTCGAAAATGAATGATTTAATTTGAAATTAGAATGAGAAAGTTGTCTGTCCATTTCAAATTTGATTAAGAAATTAGCTCCACTAATTGATATTTGATTTCAGTTTGTTTTAGGAAACTCGTTAATTTCAGACCGATAAATTAGATCGCGTTGTTTATGAAAAATCATGCAACATATTATTTTGACATCTGTCTAAACAGTTAAAGGAAACTGCCACAAGTAAGAAACTTTTTGTATTTTTAAGTAAAAATTTTTCTGTATGTTACTTTTGGTTCTGCTTTAATATATTTATATTTTCTGAAATTTAAACTAAGCATTTACATACTGTTAAATTTTTATTGCACTATTTTCTTCTTTGAAGATTAAATTTTTTAATTTTTCTAACGAAATTAATTAAAATAAACTTTTACAAAAAGTATTAACCAACTTAAAAAAAAAAAAAGCACTAAAAGGAAATAAATAATTCTTTAAAATTCTCTAATGGCAAAATGTTATCCAATAACCACAAATTCGATATCATGTGTCGGCATAAAAACGATAAATTTAATATGTACAATTTAATACTCACCAAACATGGATTTTTGAGAGAATATTTGACATGAATTTACAGACTTACGATTTAATTATGAATATATATTAAAGAAAGCAATCAATTACTTTTTGGAGTATAATAAGAATTGTTAATGTATTGTACCTAGTACCTACTAATTTATCGATTGGAGCTATTTGGAACCGATTAAAAAAAATAATTGATTACTTCTTATATGTATAAATTCATAAATTAAATCATAAGTCTGTAAATTCAACTCTTGTAAAAAATATTCATTATACATACTAGAATTTAAGTTACAAAATATTCCAACTCTTGAAATTAATTCCGAAAAAATATGTTTTGTTAATGATTCTCGTGTTATTTTATTGCAATTTTAGAAAAAAAAAAAGAATCAAAACATGCATTTTTAGTGTGTTTTATAAATAGCCGTACAAAATTTGAATAAAATGACTTGCCAATTTTTAGCATTAATAGTTCTCATTTGAACGAACTAGATACCCTTTGAAAGACTTTTTTTACTATTTCAGTGTTTTATAATACCTTTTTGACATCTTATTAAATATGTTTCTGAAGGAAAATTATTTAAACAAGAAAAATTCAATTGTTGTCGTAAAAGTTAAAAAAAAAAAGATTTTATTATTTAAAGAAAATATTAAAACCCTACCTCAAACACATTTTTCCACTTTTTGGAACTTTTTTTTAAAAATCGTGTTCTTACTGGTGTTCTATTACAGGTGTGTAGAGATAAACTAATTAACTTTTTTGGAAATCCTAAGAGAAATAAGTACCATTACATGATTAATGTCAAAATACTGTAAACATGGCTATTCACTTGACATTTTTAATTAAAAAAATAATCTATATATATTACCGAAAATCCGAAATGCATCTTAGGGATCTTTAAAAAAGTAGCAAATCAATTAAAAAGTATTTGTTGAAGTTTTAGCATTTTGATCATACTGATAAAATCAAATCCTTAGAATTCATTTTTCTTAGTTTGTGTTTTTGCTGTTGAAAAAACATAAACTGAGAAAAAGTAATTTTACATATTGGAACTCTCATACATTTAACATTAGAAAGATCTCAAAATCGAACTCCCTACATGCCCTTAACGGTCAATTTGACCACTGTTTTAAAAAAAAAGTTCTGGCCAATAGGAATCCATCTTCTTCGACCTTGACTTGACTACAGATGCATTCTTGATTATGTTATACGTGGGAGCGTTGCAGAAAAAAATAACGAATGATTTCTTTATTTTTTCACGAGATCCAAATCATCGGTCAATATGACCGCTCTGGACTTTCTAAGTATATTTACAGAAATCTAATAAAATAAATAACTATATTTTTTTTAAGTAAAAGGATATTTGCAGAGAAAAATATTAGGAAATACGTAATGGAAAGAAATAATCAGACTATAAAAAATAAATGAAATATATGAAGAAATCTTCATTTATCGGTCAAATTGACTGCTTCGGATTGTCTGCCTCGTTCTGGTGTTAAAGGGATATGGATGCGGAAAAATCGTTTTTCACATTTCTATAATCATCAGATTTTTACATAATTTAGCCAGAATATACTACGGAATTTTAAAAACATTTTAAAAAATGGAAATTTAATGATTTCGTTATTTTTCGTAAAATGAAAGGTACCGAATCAACATAATATTTATACGTAACATTTTATTTTAATAAGATGATAGAGTATTGTTTCTGCTTCTAAAATGTAATTGTTATAAATGTGATAATTGATTTAACAAAGCGAAGACTAATATGCAGTGCAATATTACTTTGGAGCATATATATCTATGGTAGATATTAAAACGTTTTGTAAAGCATAACTCCAAAAACATTTGACAGTTTTCGTTCTAATTTTCACAGAAGGTAGGTATATATGAGAGTGTCAACTATTTTGACAAATCACAAAGAGTAAATTTCAAAGCGTTTGGAAATTATATTAAACAAATTATTAAAAAATTCCATTAAAGTATATACGTCACAAAAATTTAGTGCTGGCGTCATTTTCACCAGCGGAAGATTTTATTGGGCAACTGGATGACAGCCCATGCAGCAAAATAAAATATTACGCACGCACTAATATTAGAATGCAATAAAAGATATTTCAATTTAACACAACTGGAAAATAAATCTTTTTTTTTTTTTTTAATGTTTGAAAGAAAAAAAACTCTTAATAACTTAGTAGTGGAGATCGCCGCAAATCTCGCCAATAGTATTTTTTTCGTCGGCAATAGTTTTTATGTTTCTCGTTTGTATATTAGAAACAATTCTTTGATATTGAAAGAAAAAGTTTTGGGTTATGGTATTATTTCCGCTTATTTTTTTTATTATAATATTTAACTGAAATGGGTAAAAGACATGTAATGTAAGGAAAGTACATTATCGGGACTTTCCTATAAGTCGCCTCAGTTGAAAGATTTAGGATGGCAAATTTATGACCAGAGACTCGCTGGCGACAATTTTAAGCCATAAAAGTCAAATAAGAAAGACTTTGATTTAAGTTGGTCTGGGAGATAATATCAAAGAACACACACGTAGTTCCGAGAAAAAAAACAACACGCTACAGAAACAACTGATGCATAGCCATTGGTTGGGGTTGGTAAAGAGGAGGTGAAACTGACCCTCTGTTATGCAAATTTCAGTTAAGACGGGAGATCAACTACCCAATGAAAAAAAAAGAAGGATGGGCTTAAAGCACTGTCATGCAAATTTTGGGCAGAACGAAGTACGGCCCACCGTGGTGATGAAAAAGGAGTTGTGAAAAAGAATGAAAACAGAACACACATCGATCTCAGAAGCGAAAGTAAGAGATGAAATAAAATGACGCGATGAGTTTTGTGTGTCCGAAAGAGAAAAATAGAGTGAGTGGTATTCTGATGGTAAGAAAGCAACGAACCCGAACAATATATATGGAGAGTGGTGAAGTTGCGCTAGGTTTTGTGAAATGAACATTTTCAATAAGTGCAGCGCTATTTAGTTAGCGGAAAGAGCGTTCTGATACAAAGAGAAACCTTCTTCAATCAATGTGTAGAGGTAAATATGACTCTGACCTAAGTAATTCCCCAGTTTATTTGATTTTATCAAAATATTATAAGAGAAGCTGGTAGTGTGACCTTAGTCACAAATGGAAGTCAGTATTTTAATTGTAAACAAATAATGTTGTCAAAGATCAATTTAAATATAAATACAAACAAATATAAGTATCCTTTGCAAGGATCAAAGTGTTAATGCCAATATTATAGGAGAAATTTTGTTAGGAAATTAAATCAGATGTGTTCTGATAAATCTTTTTTTTCTTCTTGAAATAACTGTAAATATTGTAAATAAATAATAGTGTTAATTATTTGGAGTCTTCTCATTTAAATTATCTAGTATGTGTTTGTTTATTTAGATTTCCATTTTAAAAGTCAGCTAAGGGCAAGAATGATCATTCTCAAAAAGGGTAATGGGCTACTTCGAAATTACACAATGCAATGGGGGGAACATATCCAAAATTTAATCTCTATGGATTCCTTTTATTATTATTTTCTGAATAAATTAATTTATTCTATTAGCCAACCCCAGAGAAACCTTTATGTATTTAATTCTAAGCTTTAATTTTGATCAACTTGTCCCAGCAAAAGGGTTATGTTGGAATGGGCAGCAATTAGAAGGGAAATTAAAGGATAAAAATTTTAAATAAATATTATAACTGAGCCATGCATATTTCTCTTCAACATCTGCAATTCCTATATAATTCACTGGTGCCGTCCAGTTCTTAATTATTGTTAATTGAGTTTTCAATTTTAATGATTAAAAAAAAATTGCAACTGGGTTATTGGCAAACATTAAGTTAAATACCTTTAATGTATTCTAAAATACAGGCTCATGTTAAAAGTAATCAATTTAAAATTTTATATTCAAATTGTGGAAATTTACAATCTATATAGTATATTGCAAAATAATAATTATGAAACTGTTAATTAGAATAATTTCAATTTAATGATAAGTTATTGGAAGATTAAATGGAGATTTTTTTATTTTGATGGTTTGTTTGACTTCCTCTAAAAGGCTCCACTACCAGCAAGTCGGTGATTTCGTAAATATCAGTATTCAACTTAGAAAAATCAGTATATTCGTAATTGTATGTATATTTTATGTTACTCTTATATGAACTTTGCATTTGATCTTTAACAGTATACTGAAACATTGTGCTAAGAAAGTAAATCATAAAAAAAAAAATCAAATGATATCGTAAAATGATATGAATAATAAAAAAATAAAAAGATAAGGATTTATGTAGCAGATAAAATAGTGTATTAGTAGATTGTTAATGCATATATATTTTGATACTGTATACTTTATTGTATAATGCATTTATATTTTGATATCTTTGAAATTTTGCAAATGTTTACACTTGGCTTAATAATATTTTTAGGTGTAGGAATTTCCATGCATTTTTAAAGTTAGATTTAGAATTCAGTATCTAAATAAATTTTAATTATCAAAAAGCTGAATGCCAAAAAATAATCGTAGAAATCATAGAAATAGCTTGAACTCGAGTTTTTCTGGCGTATTAACAAGAGGGCATATAAAAAAGTTAAATAAAGAAAAGCAAATTGATTCGAGTAACACGATGGCAGATCCATCAGTGGACACAATAATTTCTCTAATCCCGAATTTCGATGAGAAAAAGTTAAGTGATTGCGAGTATTTTCTCAGACAATTTGAGGACTTAACTAAACAAATATTAAAAGACGATGCGAAGCTTACAATTTTGAAAGCAAAATTGTCGGGTACTGCGAGAGAGAAACTCTCACAAAATAAATCGCTTATAGAAGAGAAAAACTACAACGAATTCAAAAAGAAATTGTTAGATTTATTCAAAATCAAGAAATCATTTACGCAGGTACAGACTGAGTTTTTCAATCTGAAACAGAAACCGGGACAAGACTTAACAAGTTTTATTAGCGAATTCAAAAACGCAGCGTCTCTTTATATAGAGAAAAGCCATACAGAAGTTGATCCGAACGGAAACGGGAAATTTTTGGACTTAGTAAGATTGACACGATTTTTGGATGCGATTAGACCGGATTTAAGTATGGATTTAAGGAAAACCTTTCCCGATAATTTTGAGGATGCTTGCAAAACAGCAATTAAATTAGAAGAGGCGTACAATAATATAGGGGCAGAACAGGTAAATACTATAACAGCTAACAATGAATCGCAACTTTTTGAGAAGTTATTGAAATTAAATGTGGAAACGGCGGAGCAGATTAATAATTTATCAAAAGAAATAAAGAACATAAAATTGGGAACAATCGAAAAAAGAGAGGAAGTCGAAAAATTTTGTAATATATGCAAGAAGGGGTCACACAATGAGGATAGTTGTTGGTATAATAAAGCTAATAAAAACAACAACCAGAATTATAGGCATAGATTTGTAAACAATAGGGGTAATTACAGAGCAAATTACAAGAATTATAACCAGTATGAAAGACACGATTCTCACAATGCATTTCCGGAGGGTAATATTTGCTATAATCATGTACCAAATGCTCAACCTTTTCCACCCCCACCACAACAACATTACAACACGCCGTATACTTATTATCAACCTGACTTTAATAATTATGATGCACAGGGGTATTACACTCAACAGAGAGGAAATTATAGAGGTGCACAGAGGAATAACTATCGCAATAAATATACGGACTCTAGGGAAAACAGAGAAAATCATACGAACAGTAACAAGGATAGTAATCAAAGGGGTAAATTTCAGAGGGGTAATTATAAAAGATACAAGCAGAACAAAGATAAGGATGCGGAAAACTAAATACGAGACTTGTAAATACAGATAAAGAAGACCCGAGCAAGTCTCACGATAGCGGGCATACTTTAAGGGATAAAACTATTGCAAGTGTACAGAACGATACAAATGAACTTCCTCTAATTAAATTTAAAATTAAAGATATTGTAATTAACAGCCTTTGTGACTCAGGCGCACAGGTGAGCTTGATCTCACCGCTTTTCTTTGAAAATTTAAAACAAGCAAATATAAAATTTAAATATTTGGGAAATCAAATTAAGATTCAAACACTTACAAATTCACTGATTACATTCAAACAGTGCATTAGAATGTCATTTAAATTACAGGACACTTTTGTAAAAGGAACTTTTTATGTTACAAATAAAGATTTTGGCCGCAAATATCAATTATTACTAGGGTACGATTTCTTAAAAGAAAATCAAATGGTTCTAGATTTTGAAAAGAAGTATCTTAAATTCAAAGGAAGAAAAATGGCATTAAACATCAAAGATTCGGAGGACACTGGGGATGTAAATACATTAATTACAGAACAAAACACAAGGACTAAAAAATACAGAAAACCTACAAAGGGGAAAATGTTTGCAAAAACGGTAGGCCATAATATTATAAACCCAGGGGAGGAAAAATTTGTAAAATTAGAATGCCCCATAAAATTAGAGGAAAATCAAACATTTATCCTAGAACCAATACAGCACAAAAATAAAATTTTCTATGAAAGATCTATCCATGACACCCCAAGTAACAGAAAAATAAATATTTTAATTAAAAATATTACTAATAACAAGATACATTTAGAAACAAGTATGAACATCGGGCAAATTTTCACTAATTTGGAATACAAACAAGATAAATCTATAGACAATATTGAGCAAGGGAGAATTTTTGAGGTCAATGCATTAAATTTGGAAGATGTACATAAATTAAGAGAGGCAGAGATAAATGAGGAAGATTTTGATCTTAATCATTTACCATTGGATGTACAGGATTCGTTCAAACAAATTCTTTTAAAGCATGTACACGCTTTTTCGAAATCCTATCAAACTTTAGGTCAATGCTCACTGGTGACACCAAAGTTTACACTTAACCACGACTATCCCATTCAAACAAAACCCTATAAAGTGCCACAAGCAGTGAAGCAATATGCAAAGACAGAGATAAGAAAATTATTAGAAGCGAAAATCATCGAGGAATCGGACTCTAATTACGCATTTCCTGTCATTTTTGTAAGAAAAAAAGTGGATAACAAAAACAATCCAAAATTTCGAATGGCGGTAGATTACCGGCTGCTAAATCAGATTTTAGAGCCATATTCCTATCCGATTCCAGATATTAAAGAAATTTTACAGAATATTAGTGGGAAGAAGTACTATATAGTACTTGACTTACACAGTGCTTTCTTCCAAATTAATTTACGACCTGAAGATAGCCAAAAACTATCGTTTATTACATAAAATGGTAAATTTCGACCTCTGAGACTTGCGTTCGGAACTCGCAATTCGAGCGTCTATTTTGCTGAACTGATAAATAAGGTATTGGGTCATTTTAACAAGCATCAGGTAGCCTACTTTATTGATGATGTTTTAATAGGGGCTGACACTATATCAGAATTATTAAGAATTTTGGAAGAAGTGTTACAGGCGCTAATCCAACATAATCTAACAATTGAGCCATCCAAGATGCAAATATGTAAAGATAAAATATAATTTCTTGGTTTTCAAATTCACAAGCACGGCTATTCACCATCCACAAGGAATATAAATAAAATTAAAAGTTTAGTAAGACCTAAAACAAAAAAAGGAGTAAGGTCACTCTTAGGTTTGGCTAACTACTTTAGAACACTTATTCCAAAATATGCGGAAATAGTAAACCCATTAGTTAATCTTACTAAAGATAAAATTAAATTTAAATGGGATGAAAATACTGAAATGGCCTTTAAGAAAATCCAAGAGGAAATTATAAACAACCCAACATTACATCCTCCTGATTACACCAAACAATTTACTTTAATCACAGACGGCTCAAAAATTGCAATTTCAGCGGTACTGGCGCAGGAAATTGAAGGAAAATTACAACCTATTGAATTTTTTGGGAGAAAATTACGGGAACCGGAAAAGAATTACCCGAGCTTGAAATTCGAATTATTAGCGGTTCATGAAGCGGTGTTACACTTCAGAACTATGTTGGAAGGCAGACACTTCAAGATTCTCACCGATTCCAAGGCTCTCACGGAAAATTTACATCTAGAGAATCAGTCCGATTTGGTTAAAAGATGGGTGATAAATCTCAGCGATTTCTCTTATGAATTCGATCACATTAAAGGGGACACCAACCCAGCGGACTATATTTCGCGAAATATAAATAATATTATTACGGATACAAAGTTACACAATAATTTATTTTCCGTTAATCCCGCATTATCTAATGAGAATATTAAACAACATCAATATTCAGACGAGAAATTAAGCAAAATAATTCAGAAAATAGAACAAGGTAAAGAAAACAGAAATACCAAAAGGTATACTTTAAATGAAGAGAAGATGCTAATTTTAAAACCGGGGAAACAGAAAACAGAACTAATTATAGCGCCGGATGCTTTAAAAATTGCTTTGATGGAAGAAGTGCACAAACCGCATTTTGGTTTTGACAAAACCTATGAAGCCATGAAAAGTAGAATATTTTGGCACGGAATGTATACAGATATTCGAACTTATTGTGCCAATTGTGTACCATGTAACACCGCAAAGCCACATAAAAAAATGAAAGTTCCTATTTAAAAAATGGTTAAGGACCATGAGATAGGGAGTGTATTACATGCGGATATCGTCGGAAAGCTTCCACTTACACTTCGCAAGAATAAATTTATTCTCACGATTATGGATTCTACTTCAAGATTCCTAGAAGCCATACCTATTCACAATGTCGAGTCCCAGACTATTCTCAATGTCTTTAATAAATACTTCAGTTATTTTGGATTGCCAAAACAGTTAAAATTAGATAATGGGCCATATTTTAGGGGAGCGGTATTCAAAGAGTACATGCGTGCTCTAAACATTGAAATTCGCTTCAGTTCAGTTTACAGAGCCCAAGGAAACGGCCTGATAGAAGTCGTGAATCGAATACTGAAAGGATCACTGACAGCCATGGCACAAAGTTCCTTACAATGGGACATTCGCCTAGAGTTTTTCAAACTCCAATACAATATGGCGAAGCACAGAGCGACGGGATTTTCACCCGCCTTCCTTTTTTTTGGAAGAAATTTACGCACTCCTTTTACTGCACACATGCCAACAGAACAAATTCACACTCAGACATATGTCAAAAACCGAATGGACCACATGCAGGAGGTTAGACTGCAAGCGTTGGCACAGCAGGAGAAAATGATGGCCGAATATGTGAAAGAGGAAGACCTTGATAAAATTACAACACTTGAACTAGGACAACAAGTTTACCTTAAGTCCATTAACCCTACTGTTTTACAAAAAAAATTTGAAGGCCCATTTAAGGTGGTTCGAAAAGTGCGAAATAACAATTACATTTTACAAGATGTAACGGAAGAAAGTAAAGGAACTATAAAAAGACACATTGACAGACTCTGGGCACCAAAGCATGCTGACAGGTGCAAAACAGAGGAGTCAAGCTCATCGGAGGAAGAATAGTGGGAATAAAATACCATTAAAAAGGGGTAGTAAGATGTTACTGTTACAGAAAGACTAATAGCTTAAACAGTTTATGTAAAAATTTTAGTTGCGGTTTGCAGAATTCTACTAACTGTCAAATTTAAATATTCTCAAAAAAGCGATGGCATACTCAACTAGGGTTGAAAAAAAAATAAATAAATAAGTAAAATAAAATAACATAAAATAAGATATCCCTGGCACATTTTTCAAATTTTGATAAGAAATAATTTCATAGTAAAAGCGACCCAAGGTATCACAAACAATAATAAAAAAACAAAGAAAATCACATAATCAATTGAATAAATATTTGGATAAAGACAAATAAGCAAGTAAGTAATAATAAATCCCTAGGCTAGGTTACGCAGGGCAATAAAATCTCTGAGGCGGTGTGAAAGATTTTGGTGACGTACCAGGTAGGCGCGGAGTGGGGATTTGTTTATCAACAAACATACCCAGTTGCCATGTCAACAAGCATTGCTGACAACTTCGCGGAAGGAAGGGTCAGTAAAGATAAAAATAAATAAATAAAAATAGATAAATGAGGGTATCACTTACTCGGTTGATGTCTTCTTCGCGAGGGTGCACTCTTTGGGTGTGTGTCTATTCCTTGGGGGAAAATCCAGGCGTCCCTGACACACATCAATTTTTTCCATATTACACCAAATTTGAAAAAAAAAAAAAAAAAAAAAAAAAAAAAAGAAAATCTGAGAATGTGGATGTACAGTTTTATATTGGATTAAACTCTTTGCTCTATTGGTATATTGTTGATATACTCATATGTCTATTTTATCCAAATCACGTGTATCTATAGGATTTTTTTTTTCTCACCAAAGTATAGAGAGGTAGAGCTAGACAAAAACTTTTATTGCTCTATATAAATATGTATATATATATACATATTTTGAATGTATACTCATTATCATAATTTTTCCCTCAGGTATCTTACATATTCAGTTATGTATGTGTAATTGTAAGATTTTGCCTGAATTGGGTTTTATATATTGTATGATGCATGTATTGTGTTAAAAATAATTATCAAGAATCATTGTAAAGTTGAATACTGATCCTTACATATCACAGTGTATTATATCTTTTTGTTTTGTATGGTCTGTTTGGCTATTTAGATATTTTGAATTTGGTGAGTGCTCTATCTTAGACACACCGGTTATATTTAACCACAAAATTTAAAATTTTTGTACTAATGATAATATTTTATCTCTAAATTGTTTGGGAATACTTAGGAAATGTGTACATATATGAACTGTTCTTTATTAAAGTCACACAAGTAATTTACAAATGAACATTTTCCTCTGCATGAACTTTAGTCTACAATATGATTCTGTATAGATGAACGTGGACTGATATCATCTATGTGATCTATAGATTATCTGCAAGGGTGATGGACTTCTTGGAAATGCAATGCTAAAGAAAACTGGACGTTTTCTTTCTTTTAGTACGGGGGGAAAGATAATGTAAGGAAAGTACATTATCGGGACTTTCCCATAAGTCGCCTCAGTTGAAAGATTTAGGATGGCAAATTTATGACCAGAGACTCGCTGGCGACAATTTTAAGTCATAAAAGTCAAATAAGAAAGACTTTGATTTAAGTTGGTCTGGGAGATAATATCAAAGAACACACACGTAGTTCCGAGAAAAAAAACAACACGCTACAGAAACAACTGATGCATAGCCATTGGTTGGGGTTGGTAAAGAGGAGGTGAAACTGACCCTCTGTTATGCAAATTTCAGTTAAGACGGGAGATCAACTACCCAATGAAAAAAAAAGAAGGATGGGCTTAAAGCACTGTCATGCAAATTTTGGGCAGAACGAAGTACGGCCCACCGTGGTGATGAAAAAGGAGTTGTGAAAAAGAATGAAAACAGAACACACATCGATCTCAGAAGCGAAAGTAAGAGGTGAAATAAAATGACGCGATGAGTTTTGTGCGGTCCGAAAGAGGAAAATAGAGTGAGTGGTATTCTGATGGTAAGAAAGCAACGAACCCGAACAATATATATGGAGAGTGATGAAGTTGCGCTAGGTTTTGTGAAATGAACATTTTCAATAAGTGCAGCGCTATTTAGTTAGCGGAAAGAGCGTTCTGATACAAAGAGAAACCTTCTTCAATCAATGTGTAGAGGTAAATATGACTCTGACCTAAGTAATTCCCCAGTTTATTTGATTTTATCAAAATATTATAAGAGAAGCTGGTAGTGTGACCTTAGTCACAAATGGAAGTCAGTATTTTAATTGTAAACAAATAATGTTGTCAAAGATCAATTTAAATATAAATACAAACAAATATAAGTATCCTTTGCAAGGATCAAAGTGTTAATGCCAATATTATAGGAGAAATTTTGTTAGGAAATTAAATCAGATGTGTTCTGATAAATCTTTTTTTTCTTCTTGAAATAACTGTAAATATTGTAAATAAATAATAGTGTTAATTATTTGGAGTCTTCTCATTTAAATTATCTAGTATGTGTTTGTTTATTTAGATTTCCATTTTAAAAGTCAGCTAAGGGCAAGAATGATCATTCTCAAAAAGGGTAATGGGCTACTTCGAAATTACACAATGCAATGGGGGGAACATATCCAAAATTTAATCTCCATGGATTCCTTTTATTATTATTTTCTGAATAAATTAATTTATTCTATTAGCCAACCCCAGAGAAACCTTTATGTATTTAATTCTAAGCTTTAATTTTGATCAACTTGTCCCAGCAAAAGGGTTATGTTGGAATGCGCAGCAATTAGAAGGGAAATTAAAGGATAAAAATTTTAAATAAATATTATAACTGAGCCATGCATATTTCTCTTCAACAACATGTATATTAAATGAAATCGGTGACGGGTTTCAATTTTACATGAAATGAATGCAATATTAATGTGGTATAGGAACAATATTTGGCAATTTATCATTTGCCTCCAGCTAATATAAAAGTACCAATATTGATAATAGTATGTGGTATGAGAAATGAAACAATTAATTATGTTATAACCACTCTTCGTACAAGAAAAATAGCTATTATTCTGGATTCAGATACACAGGCAAGGTTGACGTAAACAAGAGAACAATATTGTTCGAAACAATATTGTTTCGAGACAATATTGTTTCAGGATAATCATTATTACAGCTCACAATAGGTGTATTAGAGTTATAACAACGATATTAAATATGTCAATTGGCTTTCTCTTAGAAAATAAATTCAGAAGGCATCTTTTACGTTTGTTTTCAAGTGAAGCTTGGTCAACAAGGTACTAATTAATTATATAAACAACAGTTATACAAACATGACAGCAAAAGTTTAAATTCAAATGTAAATATTCTTCCACTCCCCCCATCAAAAAAAGTTACATTAATGATATTAAATTGACTTTAAGTCATGCGTGCTAAAATACGAAATTGATTGTAAACGGAACTTTTCTCAAGTAATTGAATTATTAACATGTATCTAATAGCTCTGACGGTACGGGAGTTTTTTTTTTTTTTTTTTTATTCTGAAACAATTTGTGTTTAAGAAAGTGAGATTTATTGTTAAATGATATAAACACCTATGAAAATGAAACTGATGTATTAGTATTCTGGTTTATGTATGTATTTAAAAAATTGCATCTAATTACACGTATTATATAAATTACGTCTGATTGTACATAATAACATATAAACGGTTTCAGTATATTAAATAAATTGTATAAATATTGGGCAAATGCTTGTGTGTATGAAACAGTGAACAGGTTTCCAGGAAGTACTTGTGAAAGTGCCCTTCTATTAGCTTTTCTCTAACTCGCCAAGTCGCCTAACAAAAGGAAGTGCTGGCTTAACATTGATATGTATTTTTTTTAGCTTCAATAAACTATAGATTTTATGGAAAGATCATTTTCTGAATTGTTATTAGCAGATTGTTTATTTACTTTAATGAAAACTTAATCAGGGAAAGTTCTTTAATAGAATTCATATTGACATATTTTAACGAGCATGATTTGTTGAGAAAATATGCACGTAATTTTATATGGCCCTTTGACAGCCAAAACTTACACAGACGAGATATTTAGATCTCGTGTCATAAATTACGCTGCAGCCCTTGTCGAAGCCGTTTATATTTAATGCCTGATAAAGTTAGACGTAATACAGTTCGACTTGTAGATAATATGTTTGAAACAGAAACAATATAGGGTATGTAGTTGCCAGCATGTTTGTCTCACTTAATCCGATCGAGCAAATCTGGTGCACATTCAAACAACGCATTACAGCAAGAACAATGCCGATGTTGACTGTTCTAAACTTTTAGATAGCGATTTGTGAAGAGTAGAACGGAATTTCTCCACATTCATCGTATCTATGGAAAATAGATGTGCAACAGCTTTAATTGTTCAAGAGGACCACACACCATCTAAAAAATCCTTCATTCTCTTCAAACAAAATATTTTTTGTTATTTAAAAGTACTCAAATTGGGGCATTAGAGCGTCTCTTCATGTTTTTGACATCATTTCAGAGAGTTAAAATTCCGATACACTATGTTTTGGTGCCTTATTTTCTGTATTATCTTTAATGTATGTATGTTTTCAATTTTATATCCATGCGCGGCTGTCTTACTTGGTTTTATCTATTAGATTGTTGGCTTCCCTAAATTTTTTGAGCAGTGTATATAAAATTTTGTATGGTATGTTGTAATTATATCATTTGCCCATTTTCATTATTTCAATTTGTTCCATTATTTAATTAATTAAAAATAACATCTCATTTTCATTACTTGTTAGAAACTATTTTAAATCTATTTTTTTTTTCAGCAACTAGGGGGCTCTGCCCCCTACGAGCTGCGCTCGCCAACCCCCGTTCTGACACCGCATGATTTAAAAACACTCTGATTTGATCATCTCTAAAACGATTACGGAAGATTGTATTATAATTAAACAACCAGTGGCGATCTGCTGTAACAGGGTTTCCATTCATTTTCCTTTGACTGAGGGATTTTAAGGTCGAATCAACTGCTGTTGAAACAGATTACAACTGTAACTGTCACCAAAATATATGATTTAGCGCCAAACGTGCATAATCGTGGCGTCGCGTCACTTTCAGTTGACATCAGATGCGTTACACGAGTTAGTTTTTTCATCGGGGAAATTTTAATTCAACGCTTATTTGTCTTTTGATACTTCTCCATTACCCCGTCAATCAATTTTCATAAAAAAAAAAAAAAAAAAAAAAAAAAAAAAACTATCGTTAAACTGTAACACCAAATAAACAAATAGAAGAATTTTGACATTGGAAAGGAAATATTATTATTTACACTGTTTTAAAATTTGCAATAATGGGTAAAAGATATGTCGAAATAAATTGATCTCTCATGAAAATATAATAATTAATTGAAATTGTTTGGAAATATTGTTTTTTTTATCATTTTAAATGTGACGTGAATTTCCCTAGTTACTCGTATTTCTCTTTGTAATATTCACGCGCAAGTATATTTTTATTACGTCATTTTCTACATTTATTGCTTTTAACACGTGATCATTTAAATATTATTTTAAAGTTTTATTTCTGTTTTTAATAGTCTCGTGTAAATACATTTCTTAATTGAAAGGGAATCTTATTACGTGCGCTATTTTACAAATTGGCAACGGTTCAAATAATGGAATTTATGAAATATGAAATAAATCTTCGTTAAAATAATGAAAATTTTGAATAAAAAATTGAAATATAACCTGAAAAAATTACTCAAATTAAAAAAGTGATTGCAGTCTGCACTCCGCAAACTTGTCAGCTATATCCTTACAAATTATGGTTAAATTCCTGCGGATAGTTTTCGTTCCTATAAAACTTTTTTCAAAAAACTGTTTTGACGAACTTTGATTTTAAATATCTCTTAAAATAATTCTTCGATTTAAAAACTGTTTGCTTCAGCGTGTTTATCGAACATTTCTTTATAAAACTACCAATTTTTAAAATTTTACATGCAATAGTTTTCTAGATATTAGTCCAAAAAGACTTCAAGGCACAAAATCTTAATTGACAGCGGCGGCAGCGGTGGTTACTTTTTTTTAATATAGAGAGATATCGCTCAGAATAATCCTTTTGAGTGAACGCTTGGTTTAATACATATTATTAGCGTATAAAGAGTGTCATTTTAATATATTTCATTCCCTGGTATTTTGTTAAAAATTTATATCTATGAATGTTTAAACACCGCTTTAAAAATTTCAAGTTAGGAATCATGAAATTATTACATTAACGTCAAATCACAAATACATCAACTCCTGCTCTCTAATGAAATACCATCAGTGAATATCATGTGAATATGATGGATATCTTAGAAGATAAATTTCAGAACTACCTACCGAAATTAAGAAGGTGATGCAGTATAAAAACGTCTAAGAATTCGTTTACCAATTAATGTTACTTTATTCTACGAAAGTAAGTATTGTGTTACTTAAGTGAAAGTAAGTACGTTAATTACTGTGTTACTTTCTCACAATCTTTTTTAGACAACATAAACTAGGTGTATATAGTACACAAGTCATGTTACTAAAACAAATTGAAGGAGTTTTTCGTTATTAAAATAAGATTTATTCCCGATAAAAGTATTAATGTTTTGATTTAAATAAATTTTTATTTTTTATTTGCTACTCATTCTTAATAATTTACAGCTTTATAAATTTTCTTAAAATTATATTAGCAAAATTCGTCATTAAATAATAACAAAACATATTGAAAAAGTTACAGTAAAAATCGTTTTATTTCTTTAAAAACTGTACTTTTATTTTCCAAAAAAAAAGTACTTTTTTGTTCTTTGAGCAAGACAGCTCTTGTAACTTATTTATATACAGATTTTAAACATTTATTGATATGTAGTTTTAAATCTCGAAATTATTATATATATTATTGCAAAAAAAAAGGTCATCTACTGGACTAAAAATATATTTATGTGCATGGGTAGGTTTTAATTATAAATTTTGTGCGGGAGTATAGGAAAAGTTCCAAATACAGGCTACCATTTTTATTTTCAATCTAGATCCTACAAATTTGAAATTTAGTTGAGGAAAAGTCATGGTAGGGTACCTTGTTATGTTTCAGATCCTCTTAGAAAAATAAATTTTAGTTTAAAAAGCGTTTCCTGTTTATAAAAAAAAATCCGAAAGTCTGCAAATTTTGAGTTTTGAAAATGGAGTCTACATACCGGCTACCTCAATTTTTTCAAACATATTCAATTGTTAATTTTTTTTTAATCAATAAAAAAAATTAATTTATTAATAAGTTAAGTCTTTTTAGACTTTTATTATCTGTAATGATTTTGCTTTATTGAAACAAACTGAAAAAGTTTTAATACAGGTGTTATTTACAGAATAATTTTATTTTGTACTGAGCCCTCTGTAGTCTACGAAGAGTTATCGTGTCCAGCGTTTGGCTCTCTTTATTGAAGCTATCCGGCACAGCAACTATCAAACGGTAAAATTATGAACTAAAACATCAACTTAAAAAGTACAGATAACTACTTTAATGTATGTATAATAATTTATTGTAAATGAAGTTTTATGAAGATTTTGCCTTTACCTAAGTTTTTTTTCAAAAAAGCCCTTAAATTTCAGTGCATCATTGTGATGTTTATACTTGATAAAGAAAAACCATTATGGTATTTTTGTTTTTGGACAATGCATAAGAGTTATTTGAAAAATTCCGCGCTATACAAAAAATATTTGTAGTGAATAAACACACAAAATTACTAAACAGAAACTGTAAATATAAAATAAATTATTTATTTACATTCTTACAAAATGTTGCAGAGATAAAATGTTTGTCTGTGAAATGTCTTAAACAAAAATAAAATAAAATAAAAACATAGAAATTCAGTAATAGTAATAGAATTTACATAGAGAAATAAAATTTCGTCAAAAATATAGTAGTGAAAATTTCCAAAGTATGGTTTTAATTTAAATTCTTCTGTTTTAATTGCAATTTTCTCCATTTGCAGTTTTGATTATTATAGCATATAAAACTTCATTTTCCTCCCTAATACCCTCAATTTATTTTATCCATGCTGTAAAACTAAAAAGCAGTCTGTATATTACATGATATTAATCTATTTATCTTTCATAGAGAAAATAAACACTGTAAAATAGATAAAGAGAAGTAAAATCTACGTGTATGTTTCTCAACAACATATGAATGCATTATCTCACGTACATTACGAAAATAAAATCAATATGAACACAAAATACATAACTTAAAGTCTAATTGGTTATACTTATAACTTAATACACTACCACATACATTGCATTTACTTATACATTATCTAATTAATTGATAATGTTTATAATTCAAATTATGAAGACATTGATTTCAAATCACTTTATAAAAATCAGTTTTCTAATTATAAAATTTGATACTTATTTATCTCAAACGGCCTTACAATGTAGTTATAAGTAAGCAAACTAAATTGTCTCATACTAAATAAATGAGCAATGTTAATACATAAACATAATTTTAAAATGTCTCGCCAGTTCATTTATTTTGCAATTCAAAAATTAATTTCATCTTTCCAACAAAATTTTCCACTGTTGTGAAATATTTCTCCATTCGAGAAATTCGACCTTAAAAGGAATCAAAATATATTTCCTTTTATAATTAACACGTAAAGTTCTAATTAAATTTATACCAAAATTTATTTAAAGTTACTTTATGAAGTAACATATTGTCCTAGTTATGAATCGGATCCTTATACAAATTAGACTCTATTAAATTTAATTTAAAGGTAAGCATAATTAAATGTCTCATGCTATAGAACAAACCAACCAACACAACATATAAATTTAATTAAAACGGTTTCTGAAACATTTATTTATTTCGAAATTCAAACATTATTTAATTTTACTTAACAGAAATCTTCCTTCTTTTGTGAACCTCGGTGTTAAAAGGAATCAAAATAAAGTTTAATTGTGATGCTATTTCACGAAAGAGTTTGCATGATTCTGAAATATCCCCATTTTAAGTAAAATTATTTTTTCCGCCGAGATTTCTAGCTATATTAGAGCATAAAGTTGCTTGAAGATGTTTCACGTTGACACACTGGGTGGAACCAATTTTAATTGAGTTTTCGTATCCACAAATTTATAATTGTATTTTGTATTATATTTTGCATTTAAGTGGCAATAACTTTTAGGTAGTTGTCATTACAAAAAGCTGCCTATTGCAGCCGTTCGGCGGAAAGCAATTCCAAAAAAATTTCGTATATTTTCACCGATCATGACCCCCAGACCGACCTCCGTTCAAATGTTGATTTATATATATATATATATGTATAAGTTATATATATATCTGACATATGTCATGCTGTAACTCTCTTATTTATGAACTGATTGGGATGTGACTGAGAATGTGCATAGGAGATACCAAGGTCTCGACCTAGTTCGTTGGCCAGCTTCATCCGCCATCTTGTTTTAAAATAATTTTTAATTTTTAAAAATTCATAAAGAGGCATAAAACAGTATAAATTGAAAAAGTTGTCTCCGTTAAGTGTTAGAACGTGATACAAGGATTCTGGAACATTTTTTTTGTTTTTGCTATATCTTACAAAATGGCTGAGATATGGCAGTTTGAAATTCTAGGGCGGCTGAGATTTTAAGACAATCAGATATTTATTATACTGTAACTCTCTTATTTATGAACCGATGCGAATGTGACTAATAATGTGTACAGAACATACCAAGGTCTCGATTGAGTTCGTTGGCCAGCTTCTTGCGCCATCTTGTGTTAAAATGGCGGCAAGTTAAATTTTATTTTTTTTTTCAAAAAGATGTATAAAAAGTTATAAATTGTTTCCGTTAAGTGTTAGATCGTGATACAGGAATTCCGGAGGATTTTTTGTTTTGGCTTTATGTAAAAAGATGGCAGAGATATGGCAGTTTGAAATTTTAGGGTGGCTGACATTTTGAATCTGATTTTTTGTTATGCTTTATCTCTTATGCTGAAATTCGCATTCAAATTTATTATTAATGAAAACCGGGTCTAAATATTCTATAACCGGGTTCCAAGCAATTTAGCTTCGCGTATTTGAGTAAAATGATTTGAATTTTTAAAAACATGGACTATGAAAGTTACCTTTCCCTCTCGATACAGGCCGGAAAGACTTTTTATATTATTTATCAGAACTATATAAACTAATTCGTAGGAAAAATTGTGAAAAAGTCTGCCACAGATTTTTCACTGTGGCACTGTGGCCCTACCCAATTAATTTCAATAAACATAATTTGAAACCTTAATTTGTTGTTATGACTGCGTTAGCCGGCAACGGTAATAACCAGCACGCCGCAACTTCTTTCCATATGATCTATAATGTATAATATCACAAACATTTTCCCTTTTCATTACCATTTTTTAACACTTTCCAACCTAGTTGAAAAGTGTTCGGTTTGTCTGCCGTATGGCCGTCTGCCATCTGGCCGTGCTCTAACTCCCGTAAATATGCTCGGATTGCCCTGCAATTTTTATATGTTATTGTCGTCATTTATAGCATGTTCCCTATTTCAACTGAAGTGTGTAGCGCTTATAGTTTTTTTACAGGGACACTCAAAAGAATTCCGTTACATTACGGTCTATGGGGAAAAATCATTTGCGGTTTATTTTAATGATGTTACACAATTTCAAACACATTGTAATTGATATACATCACTAAGGTGCATTACAAGAAGCTTAATATGGAATAGGGTGCGCATAGCACTTATAGTTACTTTACAGGGACAGTCAAAAGATTTCCGTTACATTACGTCTATGGAGAAAAATCGTCTGCGGTTTATTTAACTAATGTTTCACTATTTTAAACGCAATTAAATTTATATATATCACTAAGGTGCATTACAAGAGGCTTACTACAGAATATTGTGTGTATAGCAGTCATCGTTCATTTACAGAGACACACAAAAGAATTCTATACTGTCTGTTAACATTAATTCCTGGAAGTGCGTTTTAAGTTGCTGAACGTGATTTTAAATTTAACTCACTTTTTGTCTATTACTTGGTGTGTATAAATTCTGTGGATAATATACAGGGCAGCACAAAAGTTCGCGAACACATTTCCGTTTATTGACAGAAACTCCAGAAGGAGAATTTTAAACTGTGCTACGCGTTTCCTAACTCAACTAAAATTTAGCTTCCTATGTAGTATATATACAAATCTATAGATCCTATACAGGGCTGAATAAAAGTATTCGGATATTTTTCTGAATATTGTATACGTTGGAAATTCCTGAAATTACGTTTTTAAATATGTCATGCGTTTTCCAAATTGCTTACTTAGATGTTATCTTTCAGCTTATTAAACGGTAATGATTTGTAAAAATATTTTGGAAGCGTTGGAAAGTGTTACATAATCTATGCTTGACGCATGATTTTTTGTTCTTGTTATTTGATCTCCCTGCCTCAGTTCCATTTCAGCTACCAATTTAAGCTATCAAAATAACTCTAGACGCTAAATAGACTTTATTCCAAAACATCATAAATAACGTAATCTTTATCTTTTCTGATATAAGTAGAATGAATATACTGTTAATATTCCATATTCTGATAGTATTCTATAATGTTTTGTTTTAATAATTTAAAAAATCTGTATGTTAAAATATCATCTAACTCTATGCAGTTTCTTTAACATTTGACCTACAAAAATGTAGGGGTCACCGGGGCATGTTGGCCATAGAGACACGTTGACCCATCCGTGATATATCTCAAACTATCTGGTAGATAGCGCTACTAGCTAAGTGACATGTGTCTTATGACATCTTCTTTCACCCACAAAAGCGTCAACAGTGAAGAAGTAATGAAACGAATTTCACTTCAACATTTCTAATTTTCACTCAAGTTTTTTTTTTTTTTTTTTTTTTTTTTTTTTTTTTTTTTTCATTTATAAATAATTGTTTCTGGTTTGTTTCTAAATTAAAGTTTCATTTTCGTAAATAGCAATATAAAAGACCGTTATTCAGAGTATATTTTCCATCTACTAATTTTTAAAAATAATAACAAAATATTTTGATACGTCGATCAAAAATCAAAATGGCGATATGAAGCAAGTTGGCCAACTTGCTTCATATCGCCATTTTGATTTTCAAATTCGCCATTTGATTTGATCACGGGCCAACATGCCCCGTAGCCTAAGAGTTTGTTTTCTACATTCATAATCCTGTTAAAGTCAATAAAATTCCTTAATTAAGTGTGTTACTAGCCAGGGTGGTATTATTAACTAATAGGCAAATAAGACAAATGTCTAGGCCCGTAAAAAGGAGGAGCCCGGCTTTACAAACAAAAACTAATAATAATAAAAGTAATATTAAAATTCCATAAAAATCTAATTCTTATATAATCTAATATTTCTAAATTATCTGAATTTACAAAATATTTTTTTATTTTATTGCGTAAATAGCTGACGAAAAAACGGTGTAATGTAAAAAGAGACTCTAGGACTAGTTGTTTCTCGAAAGCTAGAAAATTTCCGAAAGTTTATTTAGAGAAACTTTATTGTAAAATTAATGTATTAGTTTATTGTATTTTCTTTCATTAATAAAATCTGTAAGTGGCATTATTTAAGATGTCTTTAAAAACAACTTGAATTAATGTGGGTTCTAATTTAAATTTTGTCTGTGGCCTGCTAAAGCTACTGCATCATTTCTAGATGATAAGATGGTTTGTAATTATGTTAAAAAATTAGACAGAGGAAAGGTTCCAGAAGAAAAAATGAAAGTGACTGTTCTCGAAATGAAATTGAACAAGAGATGAATCAAAGAAGCAGTAGATCTATCCAGGGAAGAGGAACAAAAAGACAAAAAGAATTCTCTATGTCTTCGCTGTTTTAAATCATTCCAAAATTGTATATCCGGAGAAGAGTGGATTCAATGTACCATGTGAAAATGTTGGGCACATGAATCATATGTCACTGAGGATATGATATTTTATGTTCGCATTCATTGTGATGATGAGAAAAATTTCGATGAAGGCAGTAGTTAAGTTGAACAAAAAGTCTTTTCTTATTCTTTGTATCTTTTATACACCAAATTAAAATTACATTTGATATGTTATGTGTCTTTTCATTTCCGTTATCAATCCGAAAATAAAATCTATTTACTGGGCCAACTTACCCCGTTCGCCGGGGCAGTTTGGCGCAGTGACTTGATGTCCTTCTAAGCTTCATATAGAAACTATTAATTAATATTTTTCAAAATGTTTCCCGCGTGGTTATTCTTTAAGGTTAGCTGATTGTCCAAACTAAAAAAAAATAAATAAAATAAATAAAAAATATTCTAGAAAAAAATGGGCCAACAATGGGTCTTCCCTAATTTCTGTTACTTATTTTCCATTTAGTAGAATAAATAGTAAGTCTGAAAGAAAGATTATTAAAATATTATTGTAGGTAAAACTTCCTATAAAAGAAAAAAAAAATATGCTGATGGTTTGACTTTGTTTATCACATGTTTAGAATCTAAAGCAATAGCTCAGATTTTGAGGTAATTATGATTTTAGTTTGTAACTTCGTTTACTCCAATTTTGGTTTTAAACATTGTTTTAAAGATAATACTTAATTTAAAATTTTCTAAAATTTTCTAAAGAAAGTTTACATAAACTGCAGATTTGTGCACAATTACAGAAGATAAAATATAAATTTACAGAATGTGACCCTTGTTTTAATATTTTAATATTGTTTACTAAAATAGAATTTTAAAACGTTGTATTTTATTTAATGGTTGGAGTATCACAGTTGAGGTCTGTTCCAACAGAGTGAAAAACGTCCGGGACATGACTCGAACCTGGGTATCTTAGCTTGATGTGCCAATGCCTTTTCTACTGAGCGTCCCGAACGATATCCTGGCTGGCATAATTCACTCTCATTTGTTTGACCTGGCTGCGATCTGCGGCACTAATCCCATTTATCCGAGCCATAACTATCGTATTTCCATGATGAAAGTGTGATATAACATGCTAACTCTCGTGTACCAAAACATTTTCACTCGGTTGGAACAAGCCTCAAATATGGTATTCTAACCATTGAATATAGTTTACTAGTTGTATATATATATAAAAAATATCTTTCCTTTATTTCTTATGACGTTGTATTTTATTCATGAATTTCGTCATGAGTTTGAAGTAATTCATTGTTTTTACAAAATTAGTTATAAAATTTATTTATATATAAACCTTACTTTTTAAAATTATTATTAAAAGTACGAAATGAGTATGGTACATTTTTAGAAACTTAAAATTACTTATAAAGTTATATTTACTGTATTTTCTGCGTTTAAAAATCATAAAATGAATTATTAGAGAAATTTAATTCAAAGGATGCATTATAATATAATTAACCCACACAAATATTTCTATGTAAACAAGATTTTATATACATGGTTAAAATGAAAAGGAATTACATTTAATTTATCTTAATAAGATGCGAGTTAAGCATCTCTAATTGTATAAGTTTTACCAAATTATACGCTGTTTGTGTTACTCAGAATGAAATGTAATTTGAAATTCTTTGTATATTTCAATTACTCTCAGAGATTCTTAAAGATGTAGAGTACATTGACATATAATGTTAAAATTACAGACTGCGTAGAACGTAGTTACGTTTTTATAGTTTTATTTTTCTGTTTGTCGATCTTATTAGAAAATGTAGCGTTCTTCTCTTTTGCGTTTTCTAATTGTATGAGCGAGAATCCGTTGAAATACGACAGAAAAAAAAAAGTTTAAAAATAAACATTTAGTTTAAACCCATAATAAACCAATAAAAATAGATACAATAAAAAGGCAACCTTTCATTGGCTAGTCTAACTCAAAAAACAAATATAATTTTAAACTACAGTTACCGAAATATTATTTCCATTATTTTTAACTTTTCAAATTTTAAAAAAAATTAAACTTTGTTTGTCTAAGTATCAGTAACATGTAAGCAAGATAAGTAATCATGGTAAATAAATTAATTGATATTGTAATCTGCCATATTTCAGTAACATGTAAGCAAGATAAGTAATCTTGGTAAATAAATTAATTGATATTCTAATCTGCCATATTTCAGTAACATGTAAGCAAGATAAGTAATCATGGTATATAAATTAATTGATATTCTAATCTGCCATATTTCAGTAACATGTAAGCAAGATAAGTAATCATGGTGAAGAAATTAATTGAGACTGTATTCTTTGGTATTACGGAATGCAAAATTAGCTAAAACTACAACACTTTGACAAAATCATTATTTCTAATGAAATATAAAGATAACGTCATTTTTACAGGCGCAAAACTTTGCAACGCGCTTTTCATGTTCTTTATCCAGGTACCATTTAAAAAAAAATATTTTAATGTGCAATAGATAATGTACATGTTTGTCAACAAGCTGGATTGTTGCGGGTCTACTCAACTTAACGTTGCCAAAATTTCGAGCAAAATTGCTTGTCGTTTTGACCAAAGGATCGTATTTTTCACGTAATTATAATATATCATATTATGTGTAGGAAATAATACATCATAAATTACTAGCTCTAGAGAATTCTTACTTTCCGCCTTACACCCAGTTGAGAAGTACTTTTTCGGGTGTGACGTCACATGCAAACATCTATGGATTAAAAATTAATATTTTTCCAAATTTGAGGCCATGTTTGCCATGTCATTATTGACTTGAGGCTCTAGTCTCAGTACCAACGATTAAAAAGTCAAAAATTTTACTTTATACAGGTGCATTCGTAGTAAAATACTTAGTTTTCTGGGAGGAATTGCTCACTCCCATTTAAGTACGATTTCATTTTTACTCACTGAAGCATTTATTTTCCTATTGAGATTAGCATCTCAAACAGATTGAAAAAAGTCCTTCCGGCCTGTAGCGGGAGGAAAAGGTAGCTTTCATAGTCCATGTTTATGTTTTTAAAATTTGAACTCATTTTACTCAAACACCCGAAGCTGAAAGGCTTGGAACCCGATTATAGAAGATTCAAGCCCAGTTTTCGTTAGTACGGAATTTGAATGCGAATTTCAGCATGAGAGTTAAAGCATAACACAAATCAGATTATTTCAAAATGTCACCTGCCCTAGAATTTCAAACTGCCATATCTCAGCCATTTTTTAAGATAAAGTCAAAATAAAAAGTGTTCCGGAATTCACAAGGACCAGCTTGTCTCTATTATGCTTTATAGAAAAAAGCGTTAAAATGCTGATTTTCTGTTTTGTAATTTCGCTCTTAATATCCGAAAGTTCTCAATAATAAACAACTGGAAAAAGAAAATAATCATCTGCCAAAAATACAGATAACATACGCTTTCACTACTTGTGTTAAACGATTTATTTTATTTTATTTTATTTTTTTTTTTTTTTTTTAAGCGAGGAATGAAAAAGTTTAAACTTAATCTTATGAAAAAATGCTGTTAAAATGTTGCCTTATTACGCATTTTAAGTCACCGGATCAAGAATTTGAATAATTAAATGAAATATATATTTTTAATTTATTAGTATAAAAATGTTAATAATTGTAATGAAATGTTATATATTTATTATTTAAATTTTAAACTTATCTAATGATTTTAATAGCATTCAAGTTACAACTGTGTCAATTTTTCAGTAAAAACCAGTTACTTATTAGTTTAACTTTTAAATCACAGTTAAATCACTATATTTAGAAAATTACAATATCCTTAACAAAGTATTTACTTTTAAAAACTTTTATAATTTCTATTGGTGCTAATTATGCATGAAATTAATCATAATACTTTCCAAAAATTGTCTCAAGCATGAATTTTATAAAAAACAATTGGCAAATTAACAAATTTGAAACAACTTCAAACCCGTTACTTTGATGTTATTATTTTGTTGTATTCTATTTGTTGTAAAAATAGCGTGATTACTGCTTTCGACTGTTATTTTAATACAATGGTGAATTGTTTATGATTATTTAACAGAATGAATTCAGAAATATGTAGTTTCTAATATGAAAAGGAATTAATTTTAAATCGCATTCAAAAATAAAATAAAACAAAATAAATTCCAACAATTAAAATATTTTTAATTATATAAAATATTAATTTTTTGGAATTGTCTTGTTTTATAGTTTACACTTTCTATGGCGTAAAATTTTTCTCTCTTTAGTTTTCATTAAAGTTCAAAGTAACAATTTTAAATTAATAAACACATTTCATTATTTTAAAAGTAATTAAGTGAATTTTAACATTGTTGAAAATTTTAAATGCATTTTAAAAGTTTAATAAGACAAAAACATTTACTAGCAACAAAAATATTTAATTTCCATTATTGAAAATCATACATGCCATAGATAGTGGAGGTGCTTAGTAAAATAACATTAAATAAACATAGAAAGAAAATAAATAAATCTGTTTACTTGAAAATATTCAAAATTTTATTATATATTCAAACATATATTCTGCCTCTCTCCTTAAAAATATACTGAATGATTTGAAACTTTTAAATTGAAGTGGGTATAAATCAATTTTCCCGAAATGTCATAGCGTACTTTCTAAAAACATTGATAGATTAGATTATGTAGAATTTGCAGTTTCTTTAAATTCGAAAAATAAAATAAAATAAAAATAAATTAAACGAGGCTATTATCTGAAGAAGTGGAACACCAAAAACTAAAAATGACTTACATATTGCTAAGACAGAAATAGTAACTGAAAAATGATGAAAACAATTACAACGTTTTTACTTAAGATTATGAAAAACTTTCAAAATTGTTTTTAAGTTGCTTTTTGATTGATCCATTCTGAGTTCATTTCCTTAACATCAGTGAAATTCGTTAAGATAAGAAAGTATTCATTTTATCAAAATATTTCTACAGTTTCGCTGTGGGCAATTGATAAACAATGATAAAATATTGTGAGATACTTTTATGAATTACTATGTTAGTTATATAATAGGCACACATTCTTTTAAAATTATATAATGATAAAATGAAAGTTTACAAAAAGAAAAAAAATGCTTTAATTTGTAGGACTGAGATCATTTCTTTAACATCAGTGAATTTCGTTAAGTTAAGAAAGCATTAATTTTATCCAAATATTTCGACAGTTTCGCTGTGGGCGATTGATAAATAATGATAAAATATTGTGAGGTACTTTTATGAATTACTATGTTAGTTACATAATAGGCATATATTCTTTTAAAATTATATAATGATAAAATGAAAGGTTACAAGAAGAAAACAAAATCTTTCATTTGTAGGACTGAATTCATTTCTTTAACATCAGTGAATTTCGTTAAGATAAGAAAGCATTTATTTTATCAAAATATTTCTACAGTTTCGCTGTGGGCGATTGATAAACAATAAAATATTGTGAGGTACTTTTATGAATTACTATGTTTGTTATATAATAGCCATACATTCTTTAAAATTATATAACGATAAAATGAAAGGTTACAAAAAGGTTACAAAATTTCTTCAACATCAGTGAATTTCGTTAAGTTCAGAAAGCATTCATTATATTAAAATTTTTCTACAATGTGACACAAACTTTTTGTGTGCAATTGATAAACAATGATAAAATATTTTGAGGTACTTTTATGAATTAATATGTTAGTTATATAATAGGCATACATTCTTTTAAAATTATATAACGATAAAATGAAAAGTTACAAAAAGAAAAAAAAAAGCTTTAATTTTTAACACTGAGTTCATTTCTTCAACATCAGTGAATTTCGTTAAGTTAAGAAAGCATTCATTTTAACAAAATATTTCTATAGTTTCGCTGTGGACGATTGATAAACAATGATAAAATATTGTGAGGTACATTTATGAACTACTATGTTAGTTATATAATAGGCATATTCTTTTAAAATTATATAATGATAAAATGAAAGGTTACAAAAAGAAAAAAAAATGCTTTAATTTGTAAGACTGGGTTCATTTTTTTAACATCAATGAATTTCGTTAAGTTAAGAAAGCATTCATTTTATCAAAATATTTCGACAGTTTCGCTGTGGGCGATTGATAAACAATGATAAAATATTGTGAGGTACTTTTATGAATTACCATGTTACTTATATAATAGACATACATTCTTTTAAATTTATATAATGATTAGGGGGCCTACCCCCCGCGAGCTACGCTCGCCAACCCCCGCTCAGACTTCGAAGCCTCTAAAAACATGACAGCGTGCTTTGTTTTAAAAATATTGGTAAATCTGTAATTGGGTTGCCATGCTTTTAACGTTTTAATGGGGCATTTTTTGATTACCATGGCCTCATACACAGCTGTTGCGACAACTGACGACTGTTTTCGGGATTGATAAGTAAAATCAATTACAACTTGAAAATCAGCTTGTATAAAATGGTTAGGTTTAAATTGTGGCTACCTCTCGGACTTTTATAACAACGATCTGTATTCTATTCTTCCTTTGCGTTTAAGGATGAGAAAAATTCCATCTGCTTGTGAATAACATTAAGAACCACGGTATTGAAAAGTACTGTTATAGACATTTTCAGTAACAGGTTTCAATTTTCTCTCTATTTTAGTGCACCATCATGCATATTTTCATGTTATTTTAAATATGTAAATTATTTATTTTAATGAATATGTATATACGAATTTTCTAATAATTATTTATCATACAAAATTAATTAAATATTTTGTGCATGCATGCCTGCATTTATTCGGCATCAATTGATGACATATTTAAACAAATTTGCTATCCGCGATAATTTTACACCTTGTTATGTCACTTGAATATTGTCCATAAGAAAATCGGGTACTTTTCCAGTATAGGATCCTTTGCTTTTAGGTTTGGCGTAATTCGAGCTTCGAAAAGGGATAGATTCGTTAATATACATAGATTTGTTGCCAAAAGTTATGAAAACAAACCCAATGAGCATATTACTTTTAAATGCTAAAGTTGTAAAATTAACAACTATAATATAAATTAAAATAACTTTTATTAGTTGTTTTACATGTTTCGACTCTTTGCTCCGAGTCATTTTCAAAAACAAAATGAGAATATTCTAAAGCTTTAGAATATTCTCATTTTGTTTTCGAAAATGACTCGGAAAGAGTCGAAACATGTAAAACAACTAATAAAAGTTATTTTAATTTATATTATAGTTGTTAATTTTACACCTTTAGCATTTAAAAGTAATATACTATTATTTATATTATAGTTGTTAATTTTACACCTTTAGCATTTAAAAGTAATATACTATTACAAGGTGTTATATTTTATTATATTGTTAAACCCAATCAGCTTTTGGTGCTTTTCTATTATAGGGGTCTTGACGCTTTTTTAAAAAGCTTGGCGCAATTCGGGCATCAGAAAGTGAGATTTGGTGCCAAATGACATAAACAGCCATGGAAACAAATTCGACGATTTTTTTTGTTTATATGCGTATTTTACTTATACGTATATTATTATTGTTTTTTCTATACAAATTACTTCTGATTATATATAAAATAGGATAAATGACATTTTACGCTAAACAAATTGTATAAATATTTTTTTGCTCAATTCTTTTCCTTTTACATAAATGACGTCATTTGGACGAATTTATTCAAAATATTTTCAGTTTATAAATTAAATTAAATGCTGAGATACGATTGAATCCTGACGATAGAAATGTGATTTTTGTTTTTTCAAATTTTCCTGAAAAACATAATTTAATCACAATCTTGTCTTCGTTATCGATTGAAATAAAAGATAAATTCAATTTCAATTTGAAAATGACGAATAAAAAGAAATCAATAATCCCTATCGGGATCCTTTTCAATTGTTTTCCCTTTTTTGTCACAAAAAAACTGAGTAATTAGTTGCCATCATTACAGAAATGTCATTAAAATTAGAAAAAAATTAATATCTCGAAAACTAATTCCAATTTCAAAATTCTATTATCAGTTTTGACATCCGCGGATTTTTATGGACAATTGGTATTAATTTCACCATCAAGCGTTTAATATTTTATTAAAAATAGCCCTGAAACATAATCAGTCGTTTAATCAGTCGTTTCATAAAATCGTTTCATAAATTCGTTTCATAAATTCGTTTCACAAATTTATTTCATTAGGATTTTATATATATAGGGTAGATAAAATGAAAAGTTACAAAAAGAAAAAAATTGCTTTGATTTGTAGGAATTGATAAAAAAAATTAACATAGGAATGTTTAAAAATAATATCTAATTTCAAAAACATGTTTATAGGTTCCTTCATCTATCAAAACACGTGAATGAACAGTAAAATGTTAAGAATATACACACCAATATCTATCTGTTTATTTGTCTGTTAAAGTCATTAGGTTCGTGCTATAAGATAAACTTTTCTATTTTCTCTTTGAATCATTTTCGGTAACGCCGTTCTCTAAATATAAATATTTGTAGCTTCTAAAAAGATTATTTTTTAAAGTTATTTCAACTATGTTAACTATTTACGTACTTCCTATTTTTTTGTATAAAATAAATTAGATCACACTCATAAAAAATTCCTAACAAGGATAATTATTTTGTAAATGAAACAAATGATTTACTATAACAAAATGTTTTAACCAACGCAATAAAAATACTTATTATGCGCTAGCATGTTTATTCTACAGTATTTTTTAAATTTTAGCTTATGATTTGCGATTTAAAAAAATGAGAAAAAATCACAATCGTATGCGTTGTTTGTTTTTTATTCATATAAACAGTTACCATGAAAGAGCTAAATATAATCTGTATATATTGAACAGAGGAAAGGTTCGAGTCTTGGTCCAAACATTTTTCGCTCTGTTGGAATAACTATGATACTCCAACCATTGAATATAATCTGTATATAGTCTGAGAAAATGTAAAGAATAAAAAAATTATGTAAGAAAATATTCATACACAGTATAAAGCACTTAATATATCTTACTTATTACATGTTAAATAAAAGTATTTATGTTATAATTAAGTTAATGGAATTTGATTGCAGAAAAGTCGAACTGACTTGGAAAATCAAAATTATTTCTGAAGTCTGATGTAAATATATTGTAAAGCAGTGATGGAACAGTGGCGCAGAAGAGAACCATCTGACACTGCTAAATTTAAATTGCATTCTTAGTTTTATGTAAGGACACAATTTCTGAGAATTTTTAAGGGAAAGAATACTATTAAAATTTAGCGGTGACAATCTCCCAAACGCTGCGCAACTGTTCCATGACTGCGTAAAGGGAAAATCCTGCGTTTTTGTGTAAACACTTATGAAAACACAACCATCCTTACCACTGTAGAATTTCTTTAAAACGAAACCAGTTTGGGTAGTTCAATTTAGTATTTCTTTTCTTAAAGATATTCTGCACTGTAATCCTCAAATAGGCAGAATGGTACAATGCAAAATGCTAATTCTTTAAGACATATAAGAAGATTAAAACAAATATAAACAAACAACACAAATCATTTTTACAATAGGTCATCAGGTTTACAATAATTTTATTCATCCCATATTAACACTGACATAAATCATAGAGAATTAAAAACTAAAATTAATGTGACATGCTGAATAAATGAAAAATAATATTACGGAAAAAATGATTCGCAGAAAACCGCCGGTGACAAAATTTAAAAATATTATTAAATTAAAATAAAAGGGAAGCGTTAAAGTAAATTCTTGTACGTATTTTAAAAATACATACACGGTAAGCATTTAGTATATCTTATTTTTTACATGTTAAATAAAAGTATTTACGTTATAATTAAGTTAATGGGATTTGATTGAAGAAAAGTCGAACTGAATTGGAAAAATCAAAATGTGATGTAAATATATCGTAAAGCAGTGGTGGAACAGTGGCGCAGAAGAGAACCATCTGAAACCGCTAAATTTAAAATGTATTCTTAGTTTTATGTAAGGACACATTTTCTGAGATTTTTTAAGGCAAAGAATATAATTAAAATTTAGCGGTGACAATCCCCCATACGCTGTGCCACTGTTATCAATAAAGAAGGTATCGGCAGACCAGGCTTACAATAATTTAGTTGCCCCGTATTAACACTGACATAAACCACTAGAGAATTAAAAATTAAAATTAATGTGACATGCAGAATAAATAAAAAAATATTATGTTAGAAAAAATGATTCGCAGAAGAACGCCAGTTACAAAATTTAAAAATATTATTAAATTAAAATAAAAGGGAAGTATTAAAGTAAATTCTTGTACATATTTTTAAAATGTTTTTCGTACATATTGTACATATTTTTAAAATGTTTAAAAATGTTTATGACTTTTATTTCACAATTTATTTTGTACAAAGGAAAGTTTTAGTTGATTTATTTATAACCAGGGCATTTTCCAACAAATCAAATTCAAATTGTAAGATAATTTTTTGGTTTACAGTTTTTTGAATTAGGATTTATCTTTTTAAATGTTAATTAAATATCATAAAGAAATATGAAAATTACAATATCAGACAAAATACAATTAAATTACCAATATCAGAAACGAGCCAATGAACTAAAAATAGTATAAAATCTAATAATCAAATTTTAATCTTAATAATCATAGCTATAAGAATTGTATTTCTTTGTTTCTCTAATCAAATAAATTTTGTTTATATAATTTTCTCTTTTTAACACTTTCCAGCCTAGTTGAAAAGTGTTTATGACTTCGGATTGTCTGGTCGTCTGCCGTCTGGCCGTCTGGCCGTCTGGCCGTGCTCTAACTCCCGTAAATATGCTCGGATTGCCCTGCAATTTTTATATGTTATTGTCGTCATCTATAGGATATTCCCTATTTCAACTGAAGTGTGTATCACTTACAGTTTTTTTACAGGGACACTCAAAAGAATTCCGTTAAATTACGGTCTATGGGGAAAAATCAGTTGCGGTTTATTTTAATGATGTTACACAATTTCAAATACATTGTAATTGATATATATCACTAAGGTACATTACAAGAAGCTTAATATGGAATAGGGTGTGCATAGCACTTATAGTTACTGTCAGGTTTCTCTGGTAGCTGCAAGAGTTAAAAGCTATTCTTAAGGGATTACCTTATTGTATATGTATCTATTGTGTACCGTTAGAGGCTTGCTTAAGAAAAATCTTAATCCGGAGGGGAGCGAGTTGAATATAATGAAAGAAGTATTTCCTTTGCAATGTGGTCTTTCATAGATAAGAAAGATATTGCACCCATTATTTAGGAAGACAGACCCTTGGAAACAGACCAGGAGCCCCGTAGACAGAAAAGGTTCTCGGGTGGATGACAAGAGAGTAAGTTAGTTCTAACGTAGGAGCGAAGCAAGAAGGGTCGTACGGAGAATAAGCTCTGAGACCCGTGGGTATTTGGAGCGTAGGAGTGAAACGTGTTGGTTGTTCAGACAGGAGCTCTGGACACATGTGTGAAACAATTTTTCCCGAAGGGAAGAGATAAAGCGTGTGAGATTAGTAGAGATCTCGGTTCTGAGTGAATTAACGTAGCCTAACGGTACACAGAGGATAGTCTTCTGTATTTTTATTATTTAATATTGAACCGGATAAGTTACATCCGAGTTAAGTGTAAATATTGTTAATAAAGTGTTAATTTAAGTTTAATTGAAAGAGTTAGGTTTTTTTTTATATACATCACGTAACGTGTCCGATATCACGTATTCATATCGGTGGTGGCAGCATATCAAAAGACCGGATTATACTTCAAAGTTGTGTGGACGGAAAAGTGGAATCCGACAATGTTGGCAGCGACGGGATCTGAATCACCAAAGACCAGTGCCAGTTAGCCGTGTTACAGAGAGTTTATGCCGGATCGCCCAGCGGAAGTGTTCGGTCCCTATCGTCGTAGACCAGTGCCAGATAGCCGGGTTACAGAGAGTTTATGCCGGATCGCCCAGCGGAAGTGTTTGTGCCCTAGACCAGTGCCAGTTAGCCGTATTACAGTCAGTTTATGCCGGATCGTCTAGCGGAAGTGTGTGTGCCCTATCATCGTAGACCAGTGCCAGCTAGCCTATCGTCATTACAGTGAAGTGAACTAGTGGTTGTGCTATGTTAGTGTAGTGTTATGTGTAGTGTTTTTGTGCATAGTGAAGCAAGGTACAGTGATTGTTGCCCGAGAGTGTAAGATTTACCCGGCGTAAAAGTGAGCAGAGAATTGCCCCAGCGAATAAAGTTCGAGGTAAGCTGTTTTGATAATTTTACTCTACTGACATTCTCGAACCTACTGTTTTTTATTGTGTATAATTGATGGTAATTTAAGTTAATGTTGTGGTTAATTTATGATAATTTATGTGCAATATAATAATTGAACTAAATCAAATGAGATATTAACAGCCATTTTACACTATTGTTTTAAGAAAAGGATCTTATATCAATTACTAGAGGTGATTTTCTAATTTTTTTTACGGATAGGATTAAGGATTAAAATTAATGCATTATGTTAATAGTTGGAAGGAATAATTGAAATTTCTTTAATTTAAATTATTATTAAAGTAATATTTAAATTAAGTGATAGTGTTTTTTTTAAGTTTGAAACATTGATAATAAATGAGGAAAGCAAATTTGTGTAGAATTTAAATTAAATTGAAATAACCTTCAAGGAAGAATTTAAGGTCCAAAGAAAAAAAAAGTTCTGTGATTTACTTTTTAATATGAGAACTAATTTTGAAATTGAAATATTTTATTGAGATTAAAGTTAGGAATTTATGTGTATTTCAGGCAAATTTTTGTTAGGTGGATATTTTTATGTAGTGATTGGCATCAGTGTTTTATTCAAATTGTAACGTATCAGTATTATTGTGTAAATTGTATTTTATTATTTATGATAAATTTAAAATCTGTATTGCATACTAATCAAATTGAAATTATTGTTACTTTGTTATTGGAAGCAAATTGTGGGGTACCATTGTTAAAGGAAATTTATCATTTTATTATTACTTATTTGAATATATGTTATTTAGTATAATAGGTGGAGGTAACTTATGAGGGTAGGATTTGAGGAAATATTAATTTGATATTGTGCTTAAGTACTATTGTAGGGTGGTAATAATTATCAGTAGAATGTATGGCTTTCTTACTAAAAATAAAAAGGGTGGATCATCAGGCGATATGTGAAGAGTTAGGGATTGAAGTCTCGGAAGATGATACCAGGTTGAATCTTAAGAAAAAGATAGTGGAGAGCGACGCATATGAAGAGGGGGCCGTTATGGAATTATCTAACACTATTGTTACGGAGCGGTTAGAACAAGAAACGTTAGAAAAGGAGGAAAAGTTACAACGAGAAACGTTAGAAAGGGAGGAAAAGTTACAACGAGAAAAGTTAGATAGAGAAGAAAGGTCTAAAAAATTGAGATTCTAACATGAGTTAGAGTTGGAAAGGATAAAAATTCAGAGTTCAGCAAATAACTCTAATGGGACTAGAGAATCTAATCATGAGAGTAGCCTGGAGAAATTGATTAAAACTGTTAAAACTTTGTCTATCAAAGTTCCAGAAGGGACTGAGGGATGGAATCTGTTTTTTAGCAGTTTAGAACGGGCATTCCAAACAAAAAATGTACCGGAAACCCAGCAGGCCGAAATTCTGCTAAATATGTTAGGAGATAAGGCCGATAACTTGCTAATATACACTACTAGGGAACAAATTGAGAGTTATGAGAAATTAAAGGAATTAGTTCTAAGGGAACACGAGCCGACACCGAAGGCGTGTTTAGAAAACATTAAGAAGGCTAGAAGGAATCAAAATAAAACTCATGTATTATTTGTATCGCTTTTAATAGCAACGTGGGAAAATTATTGTAAGATTAGAGGCGCAGATACGTATGAGAAGGTTAATCAGTTAATTGTCATGGATAAGTTGTTAAATACTTTAGATGAGGAAACCGCGACGCATATTGGATTAACTCAGCACAGTAATTGTTTAGAAGTTTCTAAAATTGCTAAGGAATGTGATAATTTCTTTGATGCTAAACAAAAATCTTATGCGGTAACTTATAAGGGTTATAAAGGTAAAGAAAAGTATGTTAATAATGAAGATTCTAGACGGGCAAAAGATGAGGGATTTAGTAGTAATTGGAGACAAAATGGGAATAACGAAGTTAGTCCATTTTGGGGTAGAAAACCGGAATATAAGAAACCTAATGATACGACGCCTATCTGTTTCAAGTGTGGTTTACGAGGCCATGTCCAGCGATTTTGTACAAAAGGAAATAATGAGGGAAGTAATCAAAATAATAACCGACAAGAACCAAGGACTAGTATCAATAATGTCTCAGTGCGAGCAATTAAAGAATTACCAAGGGCAGCGAGTATGGCAAGAATCGGAGCAAAAGGGAATTGGAGAACTAAAGTTATTGGAGGAGAGTTAAATAAACTCGAGAAAGTGGAGGTTAGTGTAAATGGGAAAATAGCAAAAGGATTAGTGGATTCTGGTTGCGAAATTAGCGTCGTTCATAAAGATTTAGTACCAGCAGAGAAACTAAGAGGGGCAGGTATCATCTATTTACAAGGGATATTTGGTAATGACAGAGGCCGTGACCGCCGAAGGCGGCCACGCATCACCGCCGATTCCAGGCTCGTGCAGAACCCATACGAGGCACGACCAGGGAAGATCCGGTTTACCCGGGGACTTCCTAGGTGGTGCTCTTCGGCCGGGGGGAGAAGCGGGGGCATACGCCTACCTGCACTTCTACGACCCTTTCCCAAGTGAGTATATGACATATAGGTCGAAGCAACATTAGTGGAACCTTCCCTCTAAGGCCCACTAATTTTCACTTGGGCGGATAGCGAAGGGATATTTGGTAAGGCAGTTAAATCGCCGTTAATTCAATTACCTTTAGCTATTCCAAAACGCGGTCAAACTAATGTAATTCATCAGGATGTACTTTGCGCAATAATTGACAATAGTAAGGAACAGGTAATTTTGCATCCGGATGTGGCTAATGAATTGTCAGGGTTAAACAACGAGAAATCATTAAGAGAATCGGTAGAAAGGGAATGTAAGGAAGATAGTAGGAATAAAGTGAAGGAAGGGGAAAGTATTAGAAATGATAATAATAACCGTTATGTCGGAGAAACGAGGTCGGTAAATTTACAAAGTCATGAGAAGGAAAAAGCCGAGGTGGAGAAAAGTAAGATTGATCAAGTTACGAAAAGTAGTTCAAATGTATTTCAGAAATCCCAAATGAATTGTAAAGAGTTACAGAAAGCTTGGGAATTAGCTGAAAATGAGAGAGGGTCTTACTATGTTGTAAATGGGTTATTATATCATAAAGAGAAATTAGTAGGTGAAACTGTAGCTCAATTAGTATTACCTAAAATTAGAAGGGAGGAAATTCTAAAATTAGCGCATACTTCCTTATACGGAGAACATCACGCGGTTAAGAAAATGTTAGAAAGAATCAAGCATTCATTTTATTGGGAAAATATGGCAGATGAAGCTAAAACGTTTGGTGAATCATGTGTAGAATGTCGATTAACGAGGGAAATGAATGGGGGTGATAAGGAGAAAGAGGAAATATGTCAACAGGCATATATAATTGAGTTAGTGGACGGGAGTAAGAAACTGGTGTATCAAAATGAAATGATAGAATTTATGGCTAAAAATAAAGTAGTGGATATTGTCTTTGATAGTGACGGAGAGTTTGAAAACCGGGGGAAACCTCTTTTGTTAGATAGAGAACAAACGGGAGAGAAAGACATAAAGGAATTTGAAATAAAAGGGTTAACCAATATTCCAGTTGGGGACATAAAATCAATCTTAAGGAAAAATAAGGAATTATTTATGGGTCCTATACAACTGGTAGAAACGGATAAAAATCGGATTGGTCTTAAACCGGAGACAGCTAAGATGAAACAAAAATTGTACAATGTTCTCATCACATACAAAGAGGACTTGGACAGGCAAGTGCCTGAGTGGTTAGAGGAAAATTTAATTAAGACCTCAGAGGCAGAAGTTAGCCATTCAAGTGGGTGTACTACGAAAAGGGCTGTACCTATTAGGTTAACTAGGAAAGACTGGAAGGAAAAAACAGTACCGCCTCCAGCAATATCAGCCTAAGGACTGACATGGAAATGACATAATACAAGTGTAACTTTATTTTTTTTAGTGTATTTACAATTGTATTTGCATCTTGTGTTTATAACAGTGTATTAGTGTTATGACAGTTGAGTTTTAACTGTTTTATAGTTTTAAATGTACGTTTTCAGTTTTATTCTAGACCGCCCCCCCCTCCACTGTTTTGTAAAAAAAAAATAAATAGATAAATAAATAAAATTTAAATGAGTAAATAAATAAAACATTGTGTAAAATTTAGCCCACAGTTTGTATAGCTAACAATTATTTTTCTCTCTCTCAAATTAATATTCGTTTTAGACGGACGGGTGGTAATTCGAAAGATGTCACACCCTTCCCACACTCACTTGTATTTAACAGACAGCTATTTTCTCACGAATGTGCAAATATTAAAACGACCACACAGGAGATTTTTCTTTTACAACAGGAGTGGGATATTTTTATTGCAAAGAGGTTTCAAGTGAGAATAATTGCCTGTTTCGCTAAAACTCATAAAAATAAGGCTTGTTGTTGTTCGTGTGTATTTAAAGTGCATCCATATGCACATTATTGCTTCACGGACTATCACATAAATTGACCAGGTTTTTTCTACGAAATGCGGACCTACAGGGTTGTTGTATCACGTGGTTTCTTCGGGGTGAACCTAGAGAATCAACTTTGACCCTATGTGCGCTCTTGACCAATGGCAGGGGCCTCGCTTAAGTATATGTGAGAGATTGGATAAGAGGGTCCTTTGATTGGATAAGGATTATGGAGGAGAATTTTTGGGGCTGGGGTAGATGTCAGTTCGAGGAGTTGAGATGAAGATGGAAGAGTCACGATAACATGTAGCAAGAATAATGAAGGTGGGATCTGAAGTTTTTGAAGAACTACGATTGGAACGGGAGAACGAAAGTTTGTGGCGGCAGGTGTTACGAATGAGCACCGGCAGTTGAATGCGGTAGGCTCTCGTCATGTCCTCCGAGGTGGTCTTCGTCCGAGTTATACGCGGCAAAGTTTGTGGCGGCAGGAGTTACGAATGAGCACCGGCAGTTGAATGCGGTAGGCTCTCGTCGTGTCCTCCGAGGTGGTCTTCGTCCGAGTTATACGCGGCATGCCAGGGGAGGTGTAAGCGTTCAAATGCGGGATAACTTCTATGGCTGACGGAAAGGCAGTGGAAGAGACGTCAGGAAGGGGTCCTTAGATCTTGTCCTCAGCGGAGAGAATCCTAGTAAAACCGGCGTGGAGTGCGATACAGTAAGATTTGATGGAGAAGAGCGGCTAGATACCTCGGTAATAGACTGATAAATGAAAGCTGTGCCCAGCCGATACACGGCGAACACCTCTCAAGACTGTCTGGTGAGTGCTGTATTTTGTTATATCATGTGAAGGAAAGGGACTATCCTGTTTTAATGTAAAAAAATGTTTAGTTACACATGTTTAGTTATTTAAATATCTTATGATTTATGAAATTTATTTAAAATCATTGTTTTATCACCATTTCGGTATGCTGGTTAGGAAGTAAGAACACAATAATCTTTGTGTTCAGGTATGAGTTTTGTAACTTCTTGTAACTCTGTCTTGATTCGGGTTCCTATGATTGTGATCCTACGATATTGATCTAAATAGATATTTCTGGTATTTCATCCTATAAATTCAGTAGGTGTTCTTGAAAGAACCGATGTGATTTGAAATTACTTTTTCCTTGTAAATAAACTTATTCACTTTGTTCAATTAAGTGTTTGTTTATTGTATCTAAATTGACTTAATGTAATTAATGAATTCCTATAGTTCACATTTGTTAAGAAGGAGTAGTTCCGCGTATTTTGAGAGTCAAGATTAAATTTGAAACTTATTTTTTTTGTGTTACAAGATACACTCTGTGTGAAGACTATTGTCAGTTTACTATCCATTTCATGGCTTCTACATTTAATATTATTCACACAAAGTGAGAGACTTAAGCCTGTACTAAAATATCAATAAACATGTCGGCTCCAGGCAATTTTGAAAATCTTTCAGGTAGTGAGGTATTTGACTAAATTCACAACGCAAAATTCTTTAAGCCTTTAGGTTCAGGATTTCAGCAGCATTTATTATAAATTTTGGATGTTTCATACTTACCGTGAAACAGAGTGTGCTTTTGTGATTTGCTCTTCTTGTGATCAGGTGCTGTCTTTAGCCACCACTAATTATATTCGTCACCTCAATTTCAGGTGGGTTATTCAAAATTTAAACTCTTGACTGCATCTGTCATTTTTATGTTACTTGTGGATTCTTGGTTGCTTATCACAAAAGGACACAAAAGAAAAAATTTTAATCTCAATCTACTGTTAGAGGATATTAAGTGTACTTACATATTCATACAGGTGAAGGCTACTGCTAATTGTAAGTAAATTTAAAGAAAGGTAATTAGTAACAATTATAATTAAATTAAGAGAAACCAAGAGAAAACTCGACAAATGAACATCTAACATTAGCATATTGTGTAATTTTTTTCTGTATTTATCACATTAGTATATGGTTCATTGGAGATGTCAGTAGTTAAATTTTCAGACACCTTGAAATATATATGTAATTGTAGTAATGAAGAAACCTATCAAGGAACTGTTGAACTCTTCTCAGACATTACATAGTTTTGAGGAAAATTAGCCCCTAAAAGGCATATTTTCCGCTAAGGTGGAGGGTGTCAGGTTTCTCTGGTAGCTGCAAGAGTTAAAAGCTATTCTTAAGGGATTACCTTATTGTATATGTATCTATTGTGTACCGTTAGAGGCTTGCTTAAGAAAAATCTTAAACCGGAGGGGAGCGAGTTTAATATAATGAAAGAAGTATTTCCTTTGCAATGTGGTCTTTCATAGATAAGAAAGATATTGCACCCATTATTTAGGAAGACAGACCCTTGGAAACAGACCAGGAGCCCCGTAGACAGAAAAGGTTCTCGGGTGGATGACAAGAGAGTAAGTTAGTACTAACGTTGGAGCGAAGCAAGAAGGGTCGTACGGAGAATAAGCTCTGAGACCCGTGGGTAGTTGGAGCGTAGGAGTGAAACGTGTTGGTTGTTCAGACAGGAGCTCTGGACACGTGTGTGAAACGATTTTTCCTGAAGGGAAGAGATAAAGCGTGTGAGATTAATAGAGATCTCGGTTCTGAGTGAATTAAAGTAGCCTAACGGTACACAGAGGATAGTCTTCTGTATTTTTATTATTTAATATTGAACCGGATAAGTTACATCCGAGTTAATTGTAAATATTGTTAATAAAGTGTTAATTTAAGTTTAATTGAAAGAGTTAGGTTTTTTTTATATACATCACGTAACGTGTCCGATATCACGTATTCATATCGGTGGTGGCAGCATATCAAAAGACCGGATTATACTTCGAAGTTGTGTGGACGGAAAAGTGGAATCCGACAGTTACTTTACAGGGACAGTCAAAAGAATTCCGTTACATTACGTCTATGGAGAAAATTCGTTTGTGGTTCAATTAAATAATGTTTTACTATTTTAAACGCATTGAAATTTATATATATCACTAAGGTACATTGCAAGAGGTTTACTACAGAATACTGTGTGTATAGCAGTCATCGTTCATTTACAGTGACACACAAAACAATTCTCTACTGTCTGTTAACAATAATTCCTGGAAGTGCGTTTTAAGTTGCTGACCGTGATTTTAAATTTAACTCACTTTTTGTTTATTACTTGGTGTGTATAAATTCCTTAGATCCTATACAGGGCAGCACAGAAGTTCGTAAACACATTTCCGTTTATTGACAGAAACTCCAGAAGGAGAATTTTAAACTCTGCTACGCGTTTCCTAACTAAACTAAAATTTAGCATCCTATGCAATATATATACAAATCTATAGATCCTATACAGGGCTGAATAAAAGTATTTGGATATTTTTCCAAATATTGTATATGTTGGAAATTCCTGAAATGATGTTTTTAAATGTTATGAGTTTTCCAAATTTTTTACTTATATGTTATCTTTCAGCTTATTAAACTGTAATGATTTGTAAAATTATTTTGGAAGCGTTGGAAAGTGTTACATAATCTATGCTTGTCGCATGATTTTTCGTTCTTGTTTAAATTTATGCACATTCAATTAAATTGATCAAAGCACTTTATTCACTTTAAATGATTTTTTTCTCTATGTTCTATTTGTGATTCGTAATGTTTACTATATTTATACTAGATTTTGTAGTAACGACAAATATTTCCACAGTTTAGATAAGTAAAAATAAATACAAGATTTAATAGCAATATTTGTAAGTTCATAAAATTTAATACATAAAAGATGTCTTGTATATTTCAAAATGAACAAAAATAAGTATTTTAAGGTTGTCTATGAAAATTCATGATACTCACTTATACTTTTCATTAAAAGTTTTATTTTCATATTTTTGGGAAAAAGAAAGTTGAACAACAACAATAAAAAGAATACATTGTATGCCAAAAGTGAAAAATATACTTATGATATTATTCTTAAATAAAAAACTAAATATGTGTATCTGTTATTAAAAAAGTGTTATGTCTTACAAATTTTAATAAAGGTTAACGTGGTAAAAATTTGTGTCACAAAAACTGTCAAAATATGCCTTGCAATAAAGGACCGCTTTAGATTTAAAAATGTTCTCAGATAAAAAATAAACATGATGGCAAATATATTGCTCCATGCAAATTATGAAATGTAAATATTTCACAACCATTATTTTCTTTCTAGAAAACACATTCATTTGCAATTACTCTCTGCTTTTATTAATTTCATTTTCTGTAAAATATTTGCTTAGCTTCAAATTTTAGATATATGTATATATATTTCTTTTCATTACACATGAAGAATATTTATGAAATGTTTATATTCTGACATTTCGAAGTTTTATTCAACTAAACATGTCTGATGATACAAATGAAAGTTCAGCACTAAATAATTGCAGTCAGATAAAGAATGTTTGGGAAATAACAATTTTAGATCAGTCAGTTTTAGAAATATTTTATACTGCTTGAGAAAAGAAATTTTTTTAAATAACACTTTAGAAACAAAGTAAGATAATGCTCATTATTCAGGTTAAAAAAAAAAAGATAGTTTAATTTATTTGCTCATTAGAAAATAAAATCTTGTAAAATTTTATTTAATAAAATCTGATCAGGAATTCGTTTTTTTTTTTTTTTTTTTGTCACAACATAGTTTAAACCCTTCGTTAAAATGGTAGGATACATTTAAAATCTTTAACGTGCATTAAATTAGTTAACGTGGTAAAAATTTGTGTAACGAAAACTGTCAAAATATGCCTTGCGATACACCTATTATCAAACGTTTTTAATTCTATATCAACTTAGAAACATTATCACAATATATCATATTTAAAAACACCAAATAAAATAAATTAAGACAGACATGAGCACACTTAAAAAATAAAATTTATAAAAAATATACTTAAAAACATTAAAAATATAAATTAGTAAACGTTTCGCCAAGCGACACGCAAGGCATTATCAGTACAAAAACAATCTATTGCATAACAAACGACTGAACAGATGAAGTACAGTTAAAGTTAGTTATTTAAAAACAGACAATATTCATTAGGGACAGAACGATCTTCATTCAAAGTCTGCGATCGCAATTGAGTGAACCAGTCCTCAAGGAGTAATCTACCATGATAGCTGTTACAACCCGATTTCAAAATACTGACATTCGCAATTAGCGGGATGTGATTCGTTTGAAGTGAATGCTGGACAATTTTTGAATTAAAATTACTTTTTTTAAAGCACTAGTATGTTCTTTTAGGCGAATTTCCAAATATCTACCTGTTTCACCAATGTAGACACTATTGCAAGCTCTACAGGGAATAATATAAACAACACCGGGTAATTTAGACTTATCATATTGAAATTTATGCTTAGTGAAAAAGGAACTCACTTTATTAATTGGTTTAAAAGAAACCCCAATATTGAATGATTTTAGAATGCCAGAAATTTTATCAGAAATGTTCTTATAATAAGGGATAAAGATAAAAGAGTTTGGTTTACTACGTTGAAAAAGGGGGGGGGGTAGAATTCACAAAATGTAAAGTATTTTTAAAGATTTTTTAACAAGACCAATAGGATAGCTATTATTAACCAAATCGCGATAAATTTTACATTTCTCAATTTCAAAATCATTACTGGAACTACAATATCTAATGGCCCTGAAGGCTAAAGTCTTAATAACGGCTATTTTATGGCTGAAAGGACATATTGAATTGAAATTAGTATATTGACCAGTAGATGTAGGTTTTCTGTAAACAGTAGTGGTGATAGATTGAGAGATATCAGCAGTGTGTCTGCGGATTAGAATGTCGAGAAATGGTAATTCAGCGTTATTTTCAATTTCAACGGTAAACTTAATAGGGCTTGGCACCTTTACTTGGCACCAATAGAGTTAGAAATCGTGAGAATATTATTTAAATCTGCTTCTTTCACTATCAAAAAAATGTCGTCGACATAACGTCTCCAAAAACGAATACGTGAACCAAGTTCAGAATTAATCTTATTTTCAATATTCTGCATTACAAGTTCAGCAATTACAACAGAGAGGGGGACCCATAGCGGTACCAGAAATTTGACTATAAAAGCAATTATTAAATATGAAACAGTTTGAGGTCAAACAAAACTTAACTAATTCAACAATCTCTTCGACATTAAAATCAGTAGGGTGTGTAGGAGTGGGCCAGATCTCCTTAATTACTTCACAGACCAGATCGAAAGGGATTGAAGTAAACAGCGAAACAACATCAAGAGAAGCCATGATATAACCGGTAGGGAAAACAAAACTCTGTAAATCATCAAGAAATTTGTAAGGTGAATTAAGACTGTAACTGGAGTTAAGCGTAAGAGGTTTAAGAAGTGCGGATAAGTAACTAGAAAGATTATATAAAGGGGATTTAGAAAAATCAATAATGGTGCGGAGTGGGATAGATGGTTTATGAATCTTTGGTAACCCATAAAAGCGAGGCACTAGACCGGTGTAACATTTCAATTTCGCAGCAGAGTTAGGGGGGATTTTCTTAAGTTCTTCAAATTTGGAAATAATAATGTTCATCATACGTTGAATGGAAGGAGTTTTATCTTTCTTAAGTACAGAATATGTATTTACATCGTCAAGTAGTTCATGAGCCTTTGAATCATAAACATCCCTATCCATCACAACACTAGTTCTACCTTTATCGGCTCCCTGTAATTACAATCGAATTGTCCGATCTCAGTCTCTTGATAATACGCAAAGAATCTTCAGTACCAGCAGGAGTGGAGTAATTAGAGTTTAAGATCGCTGCAGAAATAGCACGTCTAATATCATGCCTTACCAATGGGCAAGAACCCATAATAGCGGATTCAGCAGAAGCAAGTAAATCGAGAGTATCTAATTTCGTAGAACCAAGAGAGTATTTCAAGCCTTTATTAAGCAAAGCAACTTTATTGCCATGATATAACCGGTACTGCCATGCTTAGTAAAGCCTTTATTAAGCATGCTTTGCTTAATAAAGGCTTGAATTACTCTCTTGGTTCTACGAAATTAGATACTCCCGATTTACTTGCTTCTTTTCCTGATTTAAACTTCGTTTTACAACTTTTTGTGTTACACAAAGATACTAAAAAGAAAATGTTTTTTTAGGAAATATTATTTAATTTTTCTGTCATAACACTTTACTGATCAATCTTTTTAAAAACAACATAATTATTTTCAAATTAATGTGAAACTTATTGTATACGTAGTTTTTTAAATATAATGAACTTATGCACTGAAAATAAGCTTGTACACTATTGTTGACTGATGAGAGATTTTTGAAAACTTACGAAAGCATCTTACATCACATCCCAAAGAAAGCTAAAACTATTTTTCTTTTGAATGAACATAAAAGAAGATAATTTAATAGTTATAAATGTTTTTGAAACAACAGGCTTTGCTTTTCAATAACGAAATTCTCGAATACGTATATGTGACTCAGGTTTTATGCAACTTGCCTTCAATTTTATATTTCCATTGTAAAACTACAATTGTTGGTTTGTTTATTTCATTTTATCGTGTAATATATATTCACACGGTATCTATATGTATAACGCTAAGGTACGTAGCTGCTAAAAAGTGGTTATTTTTCTTTTGCTGATAACAACGAGTGGTTTGTTTAGGAAATAAAACCTGCGAAACCAAACTGTAGCTGGCTTCGTTATTTGTTGTAATGTGAAATATTTTACCTATTTCTCGCAAGAAATTTGTTTCTTATGATTACAATATTTTGATATGATAAAACGCTAAGGTACGTGGCGGCGAAAAAGCGGTTATTTCTATTTTGCTGGTATATAAAACACTGTGATACGTGGCGCGAAAAACTGGTTAATTCTCTTTTACCAATGGCAAAGAAATGGTTTGTTTAGAAAATCAAACCTGCTAAACCTAACATTAGCCGGCTTCGTTATGTGTTGTGTTATTTCCCGCAAAAAAATGAGCTACTTATGATTACAGTATTTTGATACGATGATTTTTTCATGATGTTACGTTCTTAAAATAAAAAAATGATTTTGTTGATGTATTGGCGAGACGTGTCTCGATGCGACATTTCAGTCATTGATCGGAGAAGGGGCCACGTTGTAATGTTAACTTTTCACTAATATTTCCTTTTTTTTTTTTTAAATGAGTTTACGGCGTGAAGTTTATAATTTGCGCAGAAGATAACGGTATGCCGCTGAATCTGTGGACGAAATGATTGAAAGAAGATCCATTAGAAAGAGGCTGATAGGCTTATTTGAGCTGCAGAACGTTCCGATCAACGGCAAAATAGACTTATCCAGCGAAGGCGAAATTGTGTGAATTCACAATTTGAAATGAAAATCCCGGAGTGTCCCTATCTTATTATATATATATATATATATATATATGTGTGTGTGTGTGTGTGTGTGTGTGTGTGTGTGTGTGTGTGTGTGTAATAATAGAAAATTTTGCCATTTTTCCTTAATTAACTTATTCCAAATCCTTACAATTCTACTTTTTTCCCTGTCTTTTAATAATATCTTAAATATAATTTAAATATATAGATTATATTTTTATTCCATATCTTTAATCCACATACAACATATTCTTTTAATTCTTATTCTAAAAATTTTAATCTGTTAAAAGCTACACTTATTTGTAAAAACCCTTAATTTATTTCTTCTTTCGAAACATTCAATTTTTATTTCTTTAGAACATCTCTTAGTATCATTTTTATTTTTATTAAAATTATCAATCGATATCCCATAATTCATTTCAACTAGAGCGTCTGACTGTTTCACCTCAAAATTATGCCATGTATAAAATTTAGTTCCGCGGCATTTCAAGCCGCTTATTGGTTAATTTACCCCTGCATTGGCGAAAATAATCATATGCCTCGCTGCCTTTAAGACGCAGTTACGCAGTCCCGGAGCCAAAATTTTTGCGGGTTTTCAATTGCTAAACAAACCCTGTCACTTGAAGGATAAATGTTCGTTTGGTGTAATTCTCTAATAAATGTAACATCTTCATGCTGTTTTCTATGGAGTAGCACAACTCAGCTATGAATTCTGAACTTGCTAATTAGTGGAATTGTCTTTGATTGGTGAAGTGTCATTAAAATTTATTGATAGTAATGCAGCTTCCTGTTATTTATACGAAAAAACTCCTAATGTGTTTCTGAAACACCGTCTTCCATCTGGAACCTTCGACTGCAAAGCATCTGCTTTACGGGATCATCGATTGCCAGAATTGATATATTCACTATGAAATGGAAATCATTTCATATATATTGTTTTTATTTCAAAGTACCCAGTCCTCCGTGGAAAAGTTTTATACATAGTATTTATCTATATATATATATAAAACGTTAAGGTGTGTGCCGGCGAAAAAGTGGTTATTTATCCGAGTGGTTTGTATAGAAAATAAAATCTTCAAAACCTAACTGTATCTGGCATCGTCATTTGTTACATTATACATATAATTCAGAATTATGCATATATGTTTTATTCTATAGACATTTTGATAAAAAAGACTGCATTTTCGATTTGATTTTTAATGAGTTTTAATTAATATCTTGGCTAGTTATCAAAATATTAAAATTCTGAGTCTCAAGTGCATCAGGACCTGCCTTCGACTACCCAAATCAAAACTTTCAGCCGTCTAGGTGCGGTAGATTTCGGTAGCTATCGCAGACACACAGAGCGAAACTTTCTTTTATTAGTGTAGATAATTTAATGCTCCTATTTGATAATTTATAGCACATGTTTGTTATAAAGTAATTTAAACATTTTATTCGAGCTTTTTAAATTTAAAAACCAAATTCTTTCAATTTGTCTGAGTGGGATGAAATTAAAGATAATCTGTCAAATCTCATATTAACTTTTATCACGCGTTTTAACCCTTTCAGGGGCAAAGAACTTTCATTGCTAAAATGTTGGAATGAATTATTGACACCGGAATTTACAAACAGATTTATTTGGAAATAAGGAAAAGCTATATTTCACGTGCATAATAAGCGTAAAATTTTATACCAAAATTCTGCTGTCATTTAGGAATTAAAAGTAAGCGGTTTCATAAACATACCACCGCCCTTGAAAGTGTTAAAGAGAAAACAGTATCTCTGTTTTCTCTTCCCTCCTTCTGTTTTGTTTGCAATATTTCCTTTAGTTTATTTACTATTCACGCAACGTTAAATCTAGAATTTAATTGTCACAAGAGAATAAGAACAACCAACAGAATTTCATATTGATATTGGTGTTTTAAAAAGCAAGAGAGAAGATTCTTGCATTTTTATGACAGGTATTGGTTTGCGCATAAAATTTTGAAAGCATACCAATGGCTAATTAATTATGACTGCATTAGTATCAGCCTCATTTATTCATATTTAGACATATATGGAACAGAAACAGTGAAGTCGCAAAAGGCATTGCTCAATTATTCAACACAATATATTTTTCATTAAGTCAAACTAGCAGTTTTCTACAATTAAATGATTATAAATTGTAAAATTTATAGAAATATTAGGACATACCTAACATCTAAATAATACGAATGACTTTTCAAATTTCCTCAATTTATTCTTGTAGCTTTTTACTAGCACTCATGAAAATTATCATATAAATTGGGAAATATTTTTAGGACACATACGAAGGTATTAAAAGACTGACTTTTCCTATTTGAAAGAAAAGTTAAGTATATATATATTTTTTAAAATTATATCTACGTAGGTTCTATGAGTGAAAAATTGTTTTAATGTCTATATATATATATATATATATATATATATATGTAGGATTTTAGTTGAAACACTTCACGTAAATGATCATCAAATGAACTGACACTGAACTGACACTCTATTATTATCCATGACTTTGATGCGCGAGTTGTAAATAGTTTGAATCGCGAGATTTGGCTAAGAGCCAGTGTTCTAATTTTTATTATGAAGCAAGATATAAAAGGAATATGGCCGGAGAAATGTATTATTAGGCCTCGCCGGATTGCTGTAAGCTAAATTGTTGTTATATAGTTTCTGCTAAAAGTGTATTAGTTGAAATTAAAGTTAGTATTCTGTTGTTCATCGATTATTTGTCATATTAGTTCAGTAAAGTGACTGTTTATATAGCATATAATTACATTTTTGGGGGCTCAGATGCCAGGATTATTAAAAGTAAAAGCCACTAGTAGTGAAATGGAAACCAAACGCAAAGTAGTGTAAAACGCCAGTATCAAAAGAAGTTGGGTTACTTATTAGCAAGGTGAAACCGTAATCGTATCACTTCAAGTACAATTTTTGAAAGATGGGAACTCTAAATAAAACTAAGAGAATTGATCTAATAAACCTCTGCGAGGAATGCGGAATTGAAGCACCAGAAAAACCGACAATACCTGTCCTAATAAAGCTGATCAAGAGTTGGGAGAGTTACGAAGAAGATTTTATAAGAGATCGATTGGAAGTAGTGATAGCAAGTAGAAAAGAGAAAGAAGAAAGAGAAGAGAAAGAGAAAGAAAAGAAATTACAAGCAGAACTGGAAGAGAAGAAATTACAAGCAGAACTGGAAGAGAAGAAATTACAAGCAGAACTGGAAGAGAAGAAATTACAAGCAGAAAGAGAAAGAGAAGAGAAGAAATTACAAGCAGAGATGGAAGAAAATAAACTGAAAATGGAAATGGAAGAGAGAAAATGGAAAGTAGAAATGGAGCAAAAAGACCGCGAAAGCGAAAGAGATTTTGAAATCAAGAAAATGCAGATACAAGAAAATTCAAGAGAACACATTGAGGATAACCCAAGGACAAATCCAGGTAAGCAATTCGAATTGCTTAGATTATTAACTAAATATGATAGCTCGAATGATATCAGTTTATACTTAGCTATGTACGAAAGGCAAATGGCGCAAACGGGCATTGATAAAAAAGAATGGGTAAATTATTTAATTAATCTAATGCCGTTAGATGTGATCAATATAATAACAAGGGAAAACGAACCTGAAATTCACGATTATGATTATATAAAAAATATTCTACTAAAGGGCTACAAGCTATCACCAGAGGAATTTAGGCAGAAATTTTTCTCATCTAAAAAGGAGCCATCAGCCAATTGGCGAGATTTCGCTTATGAAATAAAGGTGTATTTTTAACAATGGATTGAAGGTCTTCAAGTAAATAACTTTGAAGATTTATCTGAATTAATTATTGTTAATCAAATCAGGCATAATTTACCTGCGGAAACGAAGACACATTTTGCAGAGGAATTATTAGTAATAAAGAAAATTGATGACTTACTTAATAAATTGGATATTTACGAAACGGCACGAAGGGTTTGCAATAAACAATTAGTTAAGGATACAGGTAGCGATTTTGATGACAGAAGATCGCGAGTGGCTGATTACGCCAATTTGAAAAGACACCAAATTGACAAAAGACACAGTATTAATTATGGAAGCAAAGAGTCGCATATAATCTGTTTTGCGTATGACAATCCTGGTCACGTGAGTGCGAAATGTGCCATGGCGAATAATACAGAACAAGAATATTCAAATTTTTACCCGCAACGTAAACAAAATACCAAAATGAGACCCAAAACGCGCAAAGAAAAATAGTTAATATGGGCATGTTAAATGGTAAAAAAGGAAGAATCTTAGATATTAGCGGAATAAAAACAAACGTAATAATTGATACAGGAAGCGATATTTCAATCGCCAGTTCAAGATATCATACTGCAATAAATGCGCCAAAACTAACCAGCGACAATATATGCATATCAGGCATAGGTGGTAGAGAAATTAAGCCAACAGGTTTTTTCTGGGATAAAGTCTACGTGGATGAAACAGAAATCCAGGATAAATTTTACGTGGTGCAAGAGACGGACTGCGATTTAATAATAGGTAGAGAAGCAGTAGTAGGCATGACGTTAAAAGTAACGGAAGATGGTGTTAGAATAATAAGCGGCAACGAAGTTCGAGTAGGATACATTAAAACAAACGAAGTACCGGCAAAAATTTATGAAGCAAGTATAAACAACGATAATCGAGGTTGGGAAGATATGGTCAAAATCGACTGCGTAAATGACGGGATGAATTTGACTCATGTTACAAATTTAGCAAACAGAGAGAAAATAAGAAAATTAATAAAACCATATAAGCCGAATAGGACAAAACATACAGGATTATCCGATGAATGGAATGTTGACTATCCATCTCCAGAAGAAAATTATGAAAGTAGTAGTCCTGCACATGGTAGAAAAGACTATGTGAAAGATCGCAATAGGATTTTTGATCATAAGGGAAAGAACAGAAATTTTAATAGACCATTTGATAACAGAAGCAATAATAGAGATGGCCAGAGATATTTTAAACAGTCATTTAACCATGGAAATTACAATAAATATGGATATGGGAAACAGAGTTCCGAGAATTATTACCAAAATAAATCTGAGATTCCTGGAAACTTTGTAACTGAAAATTCTTTGATACCTCCAGACATAACAGTAAATGCTTCACCTAATTCAAAAACAAGTTATAATCCAAAATTTTCCCCTAGATACATCAACAGAGGCTACTATCATGGTCGAAATAATTATAATTATGGTGGCCGACGATCGTGCATGGCTAGTTATAATGAACAAAGATATTCACAACCATCACATAAGAATAATTCTCATCATGGATTAAAAGGAGCTTATAGTGAACGAGGTGCTTATTCAAATTCTTATCATTCTAGAAGCAATAGTTGTGTAGTTTCTAAATATAGAGAGCAATATCCGGAAAGGAATCACAGAGATATTAGATATGCTGATCCTAAAGACAGAGAGCAATACTCAGAAAGAAATAAAAATCTCAAAAAAATAACTGTTAGGCATGAAAAAAACACAACAAATCAAGATGCTGATGTCGAGACGCCATCACGTCAGGATGACCGATTTGTAGGATTTTAGTTGAAACACTTCACGTAAATGATCATCAAATGAACTGACACTGAACTGACACTCTATTATTATCCATGACTTTGATGCGCGAGTTGTAAATAGTTTGAATCGCGAGATTTGGCTAAGAGCCAGTGTTCTAATTTTTATTATGAAGCGAGATATAAAAGGAATATGGCCGGAGAAAGGTATTATTAGGCCTCGCCGGATTGCTGTAAGCTAAATTGTTGTTATACAGTTTCTGCTAAAAGTGTATTAGTTGAAATTAAAGTTAGTATTCTGTTGTTCATCGATTATTTGTCATATTAGTTCAGTAAAGTAACTGTTTATATAGCATATACTTACATATATATATATATATATATATTCAAAATATTAAATATAGGCATATTATGTCTGCACGGAATTGAAAATAAATTGCTTTTTTAATTAAAATAATTTTTTTGTACAACTCTGTTGTAAAATTTTGTGCATCCGACAATCTAAATTTTTAAAATTCGGCCGGTATTTTTTTTTTTTAAGTTTTGCAAAAAAACTGCAAAAATTTGGTGGCGCCAGTCGAAGAAATCGGAGAATGTGCCAGACAGGGATCGGCATTCATTAAAATCTGAACTACAAAGAGATGTGTTTCTTTCTCCGATTTCTTTTAGTACTTTGCGAAAATGAAAGGAAGTAATTGCCAATTTTTACTAATGAACAAAATAGGAAGAAGAGCCATTTGGCGGCTATTTTAGCGTAGTGTCTTTGTTGTGTTCTAAATATCAGAAATATATAATTCTTTTTTTCATGATCTCCTTAATTTAGGGGAAGGCGGTTTTCTTGAAGCATAAAATATGGACTTTTATACTGTTTTGTTTTCTTTCTAACGTAGAATTTACGATAAAAGAAATGTTATATAATACACACCATGAAAATACTTCAAAATTTGAGCATAATTACTTTCATTGTATATATCTTTATATATGTTTTTTTAAATAAAATTCAGTAGCAATATGTAGATCTCACAAGAAAAATAAAATCACTGTAAGTATTTTAAGCAATTATATAATAATTTTATTTAGGAAAGGTAAATATTTTCTTTATAATATTGGTATTTCATTAGATGTCTCTATTGACTAGTGAAAATGAAATAGCCATTAATATGTTGAAGTTACCTTTTATAAGATTCTCTGTATTTTCTATTTCAAAACCGCATTCTTCTTATAAGCTCAAATTACAATTTAAATTGTTTAAAATTTCAGTTTAAAAATGCATATAGAGAAGACATTTCGGAAACGGAAGACAAAACACGAAATAGTTACTTATTTTAACAGTGCATTCTTTTATTCGCCGAAAACATATTATAAAATTAAGTTATGTATCTGGAGGCACGGCAGTGCCTCCGCCAAGTCGAGAGAGGACAGCCGTAAGCATACTTTTCTGGAAGCAACTCAGGGCACTTTTGACCCCCCCCATATCTCCGCGCTGGAGTATCCCAAAAATTTTAAACTTCAATTATAGAGAGTATTTGGCCCACAGGACCAAAATTTAAAATTACAACTTTCTGTCTTTTCTAGTTCAGGCGATATATGAACTCAAACATTCGATTTTTTGTCACTTCTTACTCACTCGTTCATGCGTCATCAAAAAGATTGGGTAGATCCCGTAGCCCCAGAAACTTGACATTTGGAAAAAAGGTAGTGTTTAGGATACAAAGAAAGGAAAAATTATAAAATCCAGAAAATTCGAAAAAAAAAACATTCGAAAATTCAACAAATTCCATCAAAATAGAAAATTGAAAATAATACGATCTTGTAGTCTTGGAAACTTAAGATTTGGTGTGAAGGTAGTGTTTAACATCCAGAAAAAGAAAACATCAAAAACACCAAAAAAATCGAAAGCAAAATTGAAAAAATTGAAGAAATTGAAAAAAACCGAAAATTTGAAGACAATCCGATTTTGTTGCGCTAGAAAATTCAAATTAGGAATAAAGGTAGTATTTAGGATACAGAAAAAGGAAAATTAAAAAAATCCAGAAAATTCGAAAAAAAAAATAAAAAAATTCGAAAAAAATTGAAAAAATGAAAATAATTTGATACGATAACGCTCGTATTTATAAATTAATTTGGATGAAACTAATTGTGTGTATTAAGCTCACCAATGCCTCGACCAAGTTCGTTGGCCAGCTTGGTCCGCCATCTTGTTTCAAGATGGCGGCCACGGAAAATTTTAAAACTAAAATAAATATACAAAAAAGTTAAAAAATTAAGATTATTTTTTAATTAGGTGTTAGGACTTGATACAAGGATTCCAGAGCATTTTTTGTTTTACCTCTATCTTAAAAATTGGCTGAGATAGAGAAGTTTGAAATTCTAGGGTGGCTGACATTTTGAAACAAAACAGCACATTACAAAAAACCAACGATAAATTTATGGTCAATAATGGTCAAGCAGGTGCAATCCCGAATGAATACTCCGTGTTATTATAACTGTAACTTTGACTTCGAAATTTTGATACGTTGCATTTTCTATTTGTTGATATTTTTGAACTATGATTTACGCTAAGTGAAATGTTGTTGTTGAAGAGGGATTTTCCATGTAAATCCGAAACGTCCAATTTTAATATGTTTTTAATGTTTTATGAAAGTGTATTGTAATGTCTGTAATTTTAATGATTTTAATATAAATTTATAAGTTTTAGTGAACGCGATTTCTCGCAAATTACTTTCTTTCATTGTTGTAATCATTTTCCCAATCATACGCATAAAACTATATATTCATATCCATTAGCGCCAAATTCTCGCCAAACTTGGCGACAATTGGCGAAATCTCGCCAAATTTGGCGACAAAAATAAGTCTTCATAAATGAAGCCAACTTGGCTATAGCTCAATAATTTGGCGAATTTCTTATTCAAATTCAGTGTAAACGAATCTTTTGTAAACGGTTTCTTTGCATTTTAACTTGCTGTTTTCGAGTAACATTAGCTAAAATTTTAAAACGAAGATATAGGAAAGCTACCTTTTCCTGCCGGTACAGGCCGGAGGACTTTTTTATGAGTTGTCGGATGCAATCTATGTTTTGCATTAAATAAAGTAAAACATTGAGAAACAAATCCCACAGGATGGGGATAGTTTGTTTTAGATCTGGAGGCACGGCAGTGCCTTCGCCAAGTCGAGAGAGGACAGCCGTAAGCATACTTTTCTGGAAGCAACTCAGGGCACTTTTGACCCCCTCATATCTCCGCGCTGGAGTATCCCAAAAATTTGAAACTTCGTTTTTCTAGAGTATTTGGCACACAGGACCAAAATTTAAAATTAAAACTTTCTATCTTTTCTAGTCCAGACGATATATGAACTCAAACATTCGATTTTTTGTCACTCACTCACTCACTCGTTCACGCGTCATCAAAAAGATTAGGTAGATCCCGTAGCCCTAGAAACTTGACATTTGGAAAAAAGGTAGTGTCTAGGATACAAAGAAAGGAAAAATTATAAAATCCGGAAAATTCGAAAAAAAAACATTCGAAAATTCAACAAATTCCATCAAAATTGAAAATTGAAAATAATACGATCTTGTAGTCTTAGGAACTTAAGATTCGGTGTGAAGGTAGTGTTTATCATCCAGAAAAAGAAAACATCAAAAACACCAAAAAAATCGAAAGCAAAATTGAAAAAATCGAAAATCGAAAAAAATCGAAAAATTTCAAATAATCCGATTTTGTTGCGCTAGAAACTTGGAATTCGGAATAAAGGTAGTATTTAGGATGCAAAATAAGGAAAAATTAAAATTTCCGGAAAATTTGAAAAAAAAATTCAAAAATTCGAAAAATTCGAAAAAAATTGAAAAAATTAAAATAATTTGATCTTTTAGCCTTAGAAACTTAAAATTCGCAGTAAAGATAGTGTTTAGGATTCAGAATAAGTTAAAATAAAAAAACCAAATAAAATTCGAAAATAAAACAAAAAAATCGGAAAAATCGAAAAATAAAGAAAATTTGAAAATAATTCGATTTCATAGCGCTAGAAACTTGAAATTTGGAATAAAGGTAATATTTAAGATACTAAATAAGGAAAAATTAAAAAATATGGATAATTCAAAAATACCCATAAATTAGTGCAGACGATATATGAACTCAAAGTTTCGATTTTTTGTCACTCACACACTCACTCACTCTCGCGTCATCAAAAAGATTGGGTATATCCCACAGCCACAGAAACTGAAAATTTGGAATAAAGGTAGGATACAAAGAAAGGAAAAAATATAAAATCCGGAAAATTAAAAAAAAAAACATTCGAAAATTCAAAAAAATCGAACAAAATTGAAATTTGAAAATAACACGATCTTGTAGTCTTAAAAACTTAAAATTTGGTGTGAAGGTAGTGTTTAGAATTCAGAAAAAGAAAACATCAAAAACACACAAAAAAAAATTGAAAATAAAATCGAAAAATCGAAAAAAATCGAAAAATTTCAAATAATCCAATTTTGTTGCGCTAGAATCTTGGAATTCGGAATAAAGGTAGTATTTAGGATGCAAAATAAATAAAAATTAAAAAATCCAGAAAACTCGAAAAAAAATCAAAAATTCGAAAAATTCGAAAAAATTTGAAAAAAAATTAAATAATTTGATCTTTTGGCCTTAGAAACTTAAAATTCGCGGTAAAGATAGTGTTTGGGATTCAGAACAAGTTAAAATAAAAACGCAATAAAATTCGAAAATAAAATAAAAAAATCGAAAAAGATCGGAAATTTTAAAATAATTCGATTTTGTAGGTCTAGAAACTTAAAATTTGTAATAAAGGATAAAAAATAAGAAAAAATTATAAAATCCAGAAAATTATAAAAAAAAAAATGCGAAAAAATCAAAAATTGAAAATATTTTTATCTTATAGTCTTAGAAACTTAAAACTTGGTGTAAAGGTAGTATTTACTATTCAATAAAAGGAACAATTAAAAAATTCGAAAATAAAATCGAAAAATCGAAATATGTTTAAGAAATCGAAAATTCGAAAACAATTTGATTTTGTACTGCTAGAAACATTAGTTATAAGATAATTATCCTATTAGCTAGTACAACGCCCCTAATTGTTTTATGTTATTTCCCTCGGATTATGGTTTTCTTTTCTTTCGTTTACGAATTTCGTTATAGAAAAGTTCCGCTATAGACTGGCTACGATATAGGCGATTTCTTTATAGACAGGTTTGTTTTCTTTCACATGTTGTACTCTATTTACTTCACATATGAAATATGGATTGTTAAATGATGTTAGCCCCACAAAAATTTTCACAGCTCCCCCTACCCTCCCGACATTACTGGCTGGTTATGGCTTGATAGTCCTTTCTAAATAAAATCATGGTGACTCTAAGATTCACTTGATTTATCTCTAAATTGAACCTAAATGATCCTAAGAAGATGGATCAAATAATTACTATATAAGCATGACAATCAGGTAACTTAGAATTAAAATCGAAAAATCAATAAATTCATAAAAAGTCGAAAATTTGAAAATAATTCGATTTTGTAGTCCTAGAAGATTGACATTTGGCAGAAAGGCAGGGGTTTGTACACAAAGTAAGGAAAAATTAAAAAATCCGTAAATAATAAAAAAAGTCTAAAAAAACGAAAAAAAAACCATCGAAAACAGGAATATAGTTTGATTTATTGGAAATTTCCGGAAATTTTAATTTTGGCTTTCTTTTTATACTAAAAAGTTCTTTTATGTTAAATATCAAGTATCTAGGGCTGCGAGTTATATCTCAGATGCATAGCGCCTATCCTGGAAGCAATTGAGAGTACTTTTGACACTCCCCCTCCCATAATTTAGTGCTTGCCTAGGAACCTGAAATCTCTTTTTATCTACAGTACTTTGCAAACGAAACTAAACTTTCAATTTTTTGATACCTGTAAATAATAGGGACAGAGTGTGGGCTTAGCGAAAATCAGTGGATGATCTCCAAAAAGAACCCAAAATCAAGAAAAGGAGGGTTACTTACAAAAAGAAGTGAAATCTCATCAAAAAGTCACCTGTAAAAAATGCAGCCAAGTCTCGTAACTCATTTACCGTAAAAAGTACTGAGATCGTATAAAGCCAAGTTTAACTATTTTATTAACTCTGAAATTTTCATTCACAAAATCACTCCTAGTCTCTACATCTTTAGTTAATTATTATTTTGTGACTTGGCAATTACGCAGCACAGGGAAGTTATTACACCTTACTATGTTATGGGATGGGATGGGATAATTTAACTAAAGCAAATTATATACGCACAGGGAAGTTTTACTATAACACCTTAATATGTTATAGTATTATTTGATTAAGACTAACTATATACATCACATTCTCATGCTAAGCAATTGCCAAGTCACAAAATAATAATTAACTAAAGATGTAGAGACTAGGAGTGATTTGTGAATGAAAATTTCAGAGTTAATAAAATAGTTAAACTTGGCTTTATACGATCTCAGTACTTTTTACGGTAAATGAGTTACGAGACTTGGCTGCATTTTTTACAGGTGACTTTTTGATGAGATATATTTATAGCATGAAGACTGATATTTTAGTCATCTGACATGAGATTTCTACTGAATTAATATTGATAATTATTGTTTTAAATGAAAGCTGTTCATTTGTAGATGAGCACGCATTAGCAATTTTTTAAGTTATTCCTATTTTTATATTTTATTTTTAATTTTAAAAATGTTTTATGAAATTTCTTTAAAAGGGTGGCAATCGGATTATTTCCATTATTGCTGAGAAAAGAGAAATAATGGGGTTTACTTATCTTTATTGATTGTATCCTTATTAATGTTATTTTCCCATTATAATTCAAAATAACAAAAAAAAACAGAAAGTGACGTCACGGTTTAAAAAAATACGCATTTTTCTGTTACAATACCATATTTTTTCATTCCGTTAATACAGAGTTTGAGACGCTAGACGAAATGCTTCAGTGAGTAAGAATAATGTTATATGTAAAAAAAAAAATTAAAAAAAAAAAAGTCATAATTTTATTTTATAAAACTAAATATTTTACTACAAATATGTCTAAAAGACACAAATTTCTGGAATTTTTAATCGCTGGTACTTAGATTAGAAACTCAAATCAAGATCCTGTATTGTCCACATATACAAAGTTGTAGCTGACAAACATAACTTCAAGTTTACAAATATACGTATTTATTAATACCTAACCTATTGAACATTAAAATATTTTTTAAACAGCGCATATGGATATGAGAGGTGTGTATGTAAATTTTGATACTGTGAAAATGACGTCAGGTTTAAATTTCAGGGAGGGGGGTGATTCTATGATTGTGTCAAAATTAAATCATTTTTGCTGATTTTTTATTCCGTAATACCAAACATAAGAGCCTCAATTAATAACTTTACCATTCCTATCTTGATACTAATAAAGATTAATTTTCCATAGTTGGAAGAGTTGAAATTTATGGAAATAATATTTTGGTAATTTTTGGATAGAGATATTATTTGTTTAAGAGTTGGACTAACTAATGTAAGATGAATTTTTTATTGTAATTATTTTTGCAGGTTTGTTATAAATTAAATGTAACAGTTCATTTTTAAACATTTTCTTTAGTCGAAATTCGACGGGTTTCACCTCGTTTAAATAATTTCACAAATGTTTTTCCGCCTTTTTCATATCGATAAAATACGAGGCAAAATGTGAAGTGTATCGATTAACAGTAGTGTTTAGGAACCTCTACTCTCTTAATTACACTAAGTCTGGAAAATACGCCGAAATGAGCGTTTATATGTGTCTGCAATTACTTTCCCAGGATCATTATACGTAGTGAAGAATCCCATTTTCTATGATTCTTTTATCTCAAAATGAACCGATGAATTCTTTGCTTTTTATTCGAAATTCAATCGTAATGTGAAAAAGACTTTAAAATAAGAAAATTATATATTCATTTAATCAATTACGGAACTGAAAAGCACATTATGATTCAATATCTATATATATATTTATTTAAATACATATATATATATATATATATATATATATATATATATATTTACATAATTTAAACAAAAAAGTACAAGATAGGGATATAAAATTTTATACATTTCAGGATGTGTGGATGAACGGAAAATAAAGAAATCCTGTAAAATTATTGAGATAATTATTGAGATATAATAAAAACCTCACAGAATCCAGATTCACCTTATAATACAAAACAAATAATTAAAATCTACATAAAAGTTCTAGAAACATATATACATATAATTTTACAAAAACTTTACTGGAGGTGTTTAAAAGATTATATATAAAATTGCATTTTTGCATTAAACAGAGTGCTTTCAAGCAAACACTTTCTCATCATCAGGGTTACAAACGAGCTCTAATACGCAATGACAAAAATTCGTGAAATACATCCTTAACTGCTGGAAACTGCAACAAACTATTAATACAAACCAACTGGGGGGGGGGGGGTAGAGAGACGGATGTGTTAATCACATTTTATCTTGATCAATTCTTAAGAATCTATACAATAGAAATACAATACAAAATTGACAGCAAACCCTCTTGTAAAATTGAGAATTTAATTATATAATAAGATTGATCGTGTACTGATGGAAAAATCCTCGGGAATATATAGAATTCCAGTCACTAAGGAAATAAAGGAAAATGGTAAGAAATGTTTTGAAGTAAAAGACTATATAGGTATGACCTTAAGGAAGTTCAAAACTCGTTTGAAAGAACATATTATCAGGTATTGAATTCAATATAGCTAAAACTGTACTTTCAAGACCAAAACAAGAGTAATCAATCAAAATACATTTTGATCAAACTAAAATAATAAAACATAAATGGTTTGTTCCATTCTGTAGCAGTTAAACGATACATTTCACTGGTTTTTGTCATTGTGTGTTTGTGTTCAATTGTAACCCTGATGATGAGCAAGTGTTTGCTTGAAAGCACTCGGTTTTATGTGAAACTACAGTTTTGTATACAAAGTATAATCTTTTAAACACCTTCAGTAAAATTTTATAAAATGATATACATATGTCTATGTTTTCAGAACTTTTATGTAGTTTTTAGTTATTTGTTTTGCAAACAAACATGTTTCGAATGGATGTCAACTTACGGAGCTTTTTTTTTAAAAGTATCATATGTATGTTATTTATAAAAATAGTTTCTAACAAATACTTTAAATTTAGAGCAATTTGCTACACATACTGTGCGTATTTTTAAAATTATGATAATTTTGTATGGCTTTTTGAATATTAGTTTTTTACATGAATTACTTACATTTCTTTTTCTAATAAAAATGTTTTTAGTAAAGCTATCTTTATCATTTGTTCAACAACTGTACGATCGTTACAATCAAGTTTTTCTTAATAATAATTGTTTGAAAGCGTTTTCTTTATTCTTCCTTCTTTTCTACGTTTTGTCTGTAAGTATTTGAAGTGAGTTTCTGCGTAATAACTGTGTATGTGTGTGTCTGATTGTAAAAGATTTATTATAAGAATTTTATGCTGATTATAATTAAAAAAGGCGTATAATTAATTGTGTTGTACCACAAGAGGCTACAAAGTGTATACACAAAAAATTTTGCATTGCAAAATACAATATTCTAAAAATTAATTAAAATAGGCACTATAGTCAAACAGATATAATGGAACTTAAACTGAAATCTTTATCATCCACTTTTTCACTAAATTGTTTAATCTTTATATGTCACAGAATAAATTCATAGTTTACATATTTTATATTTTTATACTATCTGTAATGTAGGGTATATCTTTTAGCCTATACTCCATATTTCCTATTGTAAATAATTAAATATTGTTAACGGTCAATCAACGATGAATTTAAATGATAATACAATATATAAAAAATAGGAGGGGAAATCATTAAGTAAGTCACAAAAGATAATTAAATAATAACTTACAATGATATTCACTTCAAAACTATTTTTATTTCTCAACATATTCTCCACCAATATTTATGCACTTATATCACCGTTTTATCAGTGCCCCAACATTCGCTGCATAACATTCTTTGGGTTGCTGTCTTAACCGCATTAGGACTTCAAGTTGAACCTTTTCATCATCTGTGAACATCATCTTGCAACTTCTTCAACATCAGACATTCAGCTTCGACTTAGCCCCAAGCGATTTTCATCTGTTTAGTCCACTAAAAAACCATCTTAGAAGCAAGATTATGTTCACAGATGATGAAAAGGTGCAACTTGAAGTCGTAATGTGGCTGAGAAATAAACCAAAAAAATTGTATGCAGCTGGTGTTGGGGCACTGATAAAACGGTGATATAAGTGCATAAATATTGGTGGAGAATATGTTGAGAAACAAAAATAGTTTTGAAATTAATATCATTGTAAGTTATTATTGAATTATCTTTTGTGACTTACTTAATGACTTTCCATCGTACAAAATACAAATATGATATTCAAGTCTTTTAAGCTGAAAAAAAAATGTTGTTTCAATTTGTCTTATTGAAAATGAGATTACAGAAAAACATATCAAAATCCCATATTAACTTGCATCAGTCACGAAGATATAAGCTTCCAATCTGTTAGATTCCTTTTAGTTTTGTTTCCAATACTTCCTTTACTTTGTTTGCTACTCACGCAACCAGAGTAAGAAGTTCCCAGTCAATGCAAGTTATTCCCCCTGACAAATTAAAAAAAGAAGTAAAACAAGCAATAATATTTCATATCAAAGCTGCTGTTATTGAAAAAAAAGAGGCAAAATAAATACCCTTATAAATTTGATAGCATGAATTGATTTCTGTAATCAATATTTGTAAGCGTGTCAATCATTAATTACTAAATCTAACACCAACATGACTCAATCAAGTATGGTGATACTGAAAAATGAAAAGAAAACATACAAAAATAGAAGTTTCCAGAGTTATTAATACAAAGTACTTTTGTATAAATTTAATTTATAATTTGTAATAATATAATGAATATAAATTTAAAATTTTAATGTAGAGATATAGACATAAGTCACTATTATACAATATGCAAAACTTTTAAAATGATCGAGTTCGTCCAATCTTCTCCTATTCTTTGGTGAAAGAATAATGAAATGGCTATTATTAGTACATTTCTTTTAAATGCTAAAAGGTGTAAATTAACAACATACTATACAGTAAAATAACTTTTATTAGATTGTTGACATGTTTCGGCTCACTCCAAACCATTTTCAAAAACAAATAAGAATATTCTATAATTGCACGGTCTTTGAAGTTATTATTTGAAATGCTATTATTTAATTTTCATGTACTTTTTAAAAGTTACGCACGTTATCTTTTATTTTTACTTGGTTGTTTATTTTCATATTTTTAACCATGGAGTAACTCAAGCTACAATTTCAGTAAGTTAAAATATGTTGCATTGTTACATATTGTATTTGCGTGTTACTATCTCTAAGGTTTCTCTTATTATGGATGGATAGTATGGACTGGAGGGAAAATTGATTTTACTTTCATTGAAATTTATTTGGATGGTTTCTTCTTGATATAATCTTGCTAAGGCTGTTATTTTTCTATTATACTTAATACGCTACATGTTGATTTTTCTGTAACTGAATTTCCTGCTGGTCATGCCAATATAGTAATTCTTAGACCCGTCTTCTTTAATAAAAGGTATTGGGTCAAAATCAATTGGGTCAATTTTACTGCAAATGATATTCTTTAATTTCTGAGGGGGTTTAGCTATTAAGCAGATATTGAAACGTTTAAGACTGTATTTTAATTTAAAAAAAGCTTGGATAATATTGAAGAGTATAAAGTTTGTATTTTTGAAAATCAACTTTGTTTTCTGATTTCTTATTATTGGCGATATCCACGATTAATTTATTAATATGGCCCTTAAAACCCTTATTACAAGCAATTTTACGAATATTTTCAAATTAATTATTCAATTTATTTTCAGTACATACTATAAAGGCCCGTCTTATGAAAAATCTGTAGGCTGAAAATTTGTACGTAAATGGAGAACATGCGTTATTTGGTACGGTAGATTGGTTAGTTATACTTTTTTCGAAAACAGCTCTATCGATAGATTTATTTGTTCTGGTTAATATTACATCAGGGAATGGAAGACTTTTATTATGTTCATTTTCAATAGTGAATTTAATGTTTTTGTCAATTGATTATATACAATATTATTATTAATGGCTATTATTAGATTAAAGTTATTTATTTCTTTTGTACATTTATCGCAATCACATATTCTTCTTGTCAGCTCAAATTACAATTTGAAACGTTTTAAATTTCAGTTTAAAAAAAGAATAATAAAAAAATACATCTAAAAATATGAAATATGTACTTTATTGTAACTGTGCATGCACTTTTTCTGATGAAATTCATTACAAAATTACATTAGTTAAATACTTTTGCAAACTCCATTCCCATTCTTTCTTATCGATAAAATTCGAAGCATAATGTACAAAGCATCAAAAAACTGCGATATTTAGCCCACCCTACACCCCTAATTACACTCTAGTCTTGAATGCCCCGAAAAAGAGCGTTCAGGCGTACCTGCAAATACATTTACAGGGCCATTATAGGGAGCGAAGAATCCCATTTCCTATAGATTCTTTTTCTGTGAATAACCTATTGAATATTTAGCTTTTTATTAACGAAATTTTAGGAGTAATCTAGAAAAAAAATTCAAAACACAAAATTGCATTTAATTCACAAAAAACAGAATGTGTGATTACATTTCCAAATCGATCTACATCTCTTTAATCCTTCTTTAATCATTTCTTCCTTTTTCCTGATTTCAGAAAACACTATAGACTAGATGGATTTTAATATGTTTCAGCATTTGTAAATAATTTCTAACTGAAAAAGGAGTAGAAAAGAAAGAAAAACGATAATTTCTGAATAAGATTTTATCTAATAATGGATTAAACCTTTTTTTAGAAATCTAGTATTAGGGTTGCATTTGACTGAATGTCATGCCTGAATTAAGTTTAATGAGATTTTATTTTAGAATAAAACTAGCTCATAAGATCTGTTTTTGAATTTAATGTTTTTTACTATTTGCAAATCTTGTATTGCATATTCTCAAATTGTAAGCAATTTCAATAGAAATTTTGAAAGTTTCTTCTTTCCGAGAAATACATAGGTCGCCGTTTTTGATAAAAATGTATTTGAAAAAGAAAAACTGTTGTCCAAAAACTGTGTCATAATGTCTAAATTAAAAAAGTTCTGGAAAATTTTTATTTTTATAAAGTGAAAACTAAAACAACATTTCTCGGTGGTACAATCCATGTAGGATCAATGGCCCGCGATACGAAATTTCACTTGATTGACCATCGGTTCTGTGTTGCTATGTGACACATGTCCCGGTCAAGGGAGCAGCCTGATGCAGAACATCCGGGTATAGTTTCCCAAGCAGTCTTGATACTCATTTTATCGACCAATTAGGGATGAAAATTTGACTAAACCTTGGTCAAATCCGATGGTGAACCTCGGCCGCGTAGTGTGTAAGCGTAATTCTTTAAGTACTGTGATTTTCTTTTTTTTTTCAAAGTAGATATGGATATTTTTGTACGCGTGTGTGTATATTTTCTATAAATTGTGTATGAGGATTTATTTTACACGATTTGTGACAGTAATTCTGCTGTACCGCAGATGCTATAAACTTTTTTGAATTATTATATTGTAATATAGCTTTATTTTATAAAAGATATCAATTTGCATGTTATGGACGGTATTTTATACTCTGTACTGTATAGAAGATGGAAAATGTATCATTTGATCAGAATTATATAATCAAAATTGTGTGCGTTCAAAGGATAACGTGTAATTAAAAAATATAACAGCAGTTTCGATAACAATATTTGAAATTTAAACGAAAATGTCTGTTTCCGTAGTCAAATATATACCGTTCTCCATTTTTCTTTTTCTAAAATCTTTGCTCATTGAATTCAAGCAACTATTTTACTTTTAAATGTCCTGGCACCATTATTTTTGTTGATTGCATTTTAGGTTTTTCAGGCTTATATTTAATTTTTCAAAAGCTGCAGATATTTTGAACTTTTTTGGAAGTGAAAATGGGAATAGGATTTGATAGTAACGTCGGTAAACATAGAAATGGATTCACATTAAAAGGAAGTTTGTGTATTAAATAAAAAATAAAATAAATATTTAAAATTCTTTATAAAGAGTTGTAATAAAAGACTAACAATTTTAATACGCTTTAGAATTTTTCATTAGAAACTTTTAATTTTATATTTTTAGAAAACAATATAATATCAAATATCCGTGACGGCTCGGCTTACAGGCACAGGTAGATTTCGAAGATGCAGACCGTGGGGCGCCTGTTTGTCGGGAATTGCGGAAGAAATGACCTTTTTGCGATGATGCGGCAGTTGGAACCGCCTACTTCGAAACCTAACTTGTTTGCAGGTGGAGTCAGTAGGGATTTTTTTTTTTTGCTATAAAAGTTGGTATAAGAAAAAACTTGTCAATATAAAAGTTTTAGATAATATTAAGAGGATTTCTAATAAATGTAAGCGGATTTGAAATCTTGGGAATTGACGAAGTTGTGAATTTTTTTCTTCAACCCCCCCCCCCCCCCCCTTAAGGCAATTTTTAATTATATCAAAAATCTGTCATACATAAATTTTCGGCCCTTCTCCTAGAAGTAATAATAACTTCAAACGGATTCGATAAGTATCATAATTAAGAAATTATGGTTTTTTTTTTCTGTTTTCACAAAAAGCTCCCCCAAGGTGGGGGGCACCTTGGTTCAATTTTGCCCATTAACGAACTTGGCCGAGATTTTATGCCCCTTGATTTTATGTATCAGTTTCGAAAAGATGCGGAAGTTGGAACCGCCTACTTCGAAAAATAACTTGTTTGCAGGCGGAGCCGGCAGGGATTTTTTTTTTTTTTTTTTTTTTTGCTATAACGGTTGGTCCTATAAAAAACTTGTCAATATAAAAGTTTTAGGTAATATTAAGAAGATTAATAGTAAATTTACGCGGATTTGATATCTTGTGAATTGACGAAGCTATGATTTTTCTTCTTCTAAACACACCCCCTTTTCCCCCCCTTGGGGCCATTTTTAATTATATCAAAAATCTGTAATACATAAATTTTCGGCACTTTTCCTAGAAGTAATAATAACTTTAAACGGATTCGATACGTATAATAATTAAGAAATTATGGGGGGTTTTCTGTTTTCACAAAAATCCCCCCCCCCCTTGGTTCGATTTTGCCCATTAACGAACTTGACCGAGATTTTATGCCCCTTGATTTTATGTATGAGTTTGGAAGAGATTTATGCAGAATTTTTCCAGTTATCGTGTCCATAAAAAATTGACATAGATAGATAGATAGATAGATAGATGATAGATACATAGATAGATAGATAGAAAGTTTTGAACTGGGGGTGGTTTTGGGTTCTGGGAGTTATGATCGGCGTAGATCTGTAAAAAAATTTCAAAATTTCCAACTTAGGTGAGAATGTAATAGGTAGTATTTCTTACGAAATCTACCTAAAATGAAGAAAAATTGCTTTGTCGCTGAACCAAAAGAGAGAATAAAAAGTACGATATTATACACAATAAAGTAAAATAAAATGCAGAAATATGCATTAAAAATATTCTCACAAATTTTAATAATGACTCGTTTTATTTAAAAAAATAAGTCTTAAATAAAAATAAAGATTAAGACAAATGCATTGTCCCATATAAATTACTAAAGGTAAATATTTTCCATCCATTATTTTTATCTTCCCGAAAACTCATTGATTTGCAATTTTTATTATCTTCTATTAATGGCATTCAGTGTAAAATATTTGTTTAGCGTTTAACTTGAATATGTTTTTATTATTATTGTTAGTATTATAATTAGAAATGCAAAATGTTAAATTAGGACATTTCGAAGCTTTTTTTTTTTTTTAACCTAGCATGTCTGATGATAAAAATGAATTTTCTGCGTAATATATATATTTAGTGAGACATTTAAGAAATTTGTAAACTTACAATTTATAAACTTTTTGAAAAGTAGCATAACGATCTAATCAATAATACTTCAAAAGTATTACAAAATAACATTCATTATTTCATACCAGAAAAGATTAAAAAAAATTAATATATTGCGAAATAAAAAATTACCATTATTATGAAATATCAACAAACAATAGATAAGTAAATTTGCATTATTATCCTTTATAAGCAATTTTTTGAAATTTAATAAGATACCCAATAGCTTAAAATAATGTATTCCTGTTCCCAGTTCAGAATACAACAAGAACGAAAAATCATGCGCCAAGCATAGATTATGTAACACTTTCCAACGCTTCCAAAATAATTTTACAAATCATTACCGTTTAATAAGGTGAAAGACAACATCTAAGTAAACAATTTGTAAAACGCATAATATATTTAAAAACGTAATTTCAGGAATTTCCAACATACAATATTCGGAAAAATATCCCAATAATTTTATTCAGCCCTGTATATGATCTATAGATTTGTAAATATACTACATAGGATGCTAAATTTTAGTTTACTTAGGAAACCCGTAGCACAGTTTAAAATTCTCATTCTGTAGTTTTTGTCAATAAACGGAAATGTGTTCGCGAACTTTTGTGTTGCCCTGTTTCTGAAATACAGAATTTATACATACCAAGTAATAGACAAAAAGTGAGTTAAATTTAAAATCGCGTTCTGCAATTTAAAACGCACTTCCAGGAATTATTGCTAACACACAGTAGAGAGACCTTTTGTGTGTCCCTGTAAATGAACGATGACTGCTAACACACAATATTCTGTAGTAAGCCTCTTGTAATGCACCTTAGTGATATATATAAATTTCAATGCGTTTAAAATAGTGAAACATTATTTAAATAAACCGCAGACGATTTTTCTCCATAGACGTAATGTAAAGGAATTCTTTTGACTGTCCCTGTAAAGTAACTATAAGTGCTATGCACACCCTATTCCATATTAAGCTTCTTGTAATGCACCTTAGTGATATATATCAATTACAATGTATTTCAAATTGTGTAACAGCATTACAATAAACAGCAAAGGATTTTTCCCCATAGGCCGTAATGTAACGGAATTCTTTTGAGTGTCCCTGTAAAAAAACTATAAGTGCTACACACTTCAGTTGAAATAGGGAACATGCTATGGATAACGACAACAACATATAAAAATTGCAGGTCAATCCGAGCATATTTACGGGAGTTAGAGCACGGACAGACGGCAGACGGCCATACGGCAGACAAACCGAAGTCATAAACACTTTTCAACTAGGTTGGAAAGTGTTAAAAAATGGTAATGAAAAGGGAAAATGTTTGTGATATTATACATTATAGATCATATGGAAAGAAGTTGCGGCGTGCTGGTTATTACCGTTGCCGGCTAACGCAGTCATAACAACAAATTAAGGTTTCAAATTATGTTTATTGAAATTAATTGGGTAGGGCCACAGTGCCACAGTGAAAAATCTGTGGCAAACTTTTTCACAATTTTTCCTAAACTGAACAATGTTCACCAAAATCCAGATCACTAACCCGTACTTCACTTTAAATAACTAAAGTTTTATGAAGCAATGATACACTTACGTAAAGATCACTGTTGAATTACTTCCCTATGAAATCCAACGAAATCTGGAAGCTTTTTGCTGAAATATAGAATTACTAGCACAATTCGTTAATACGAACTTAACTTTCAAAATACTAGCAACCCGTGGACAACTGTATTTGAATTATAAAACAAAACAATCTTAACACCGGCTAAGCTTTGACTAGATTTAACTTTCACTCAAGTTGCAATTCGCAGTATTCGCTGATAGGAGTTGGCCTAAGTTACCACAATGGCGAGATCCGACCCAAATCCGCAGAAACAATATTTCATCCTTGCTTATGTATCATTGCTGATTGACCAAAGAAGCTAAAATTTGTATAAAAACACTGTGAAACTCAGAAAATCAGCAAATTCCGAAGGCCGCATGTATTCCTCGAAAGTTAAAGTAAAATAAAGCACAGAGGTCGCTGTTGCGCGCGCACACCACAATGGCGAGATCCGACCCAAATCCGCTAAACCAATCTTTCATCCTTGCTTATGTACCATTGCTGATTGACCAAAGAAGCAAAAATTTGTATAAAAACACTGTGAAACTCAGAAAACCCACAAATTCCGAAGGCTGCATGTATTCCTCGAAAGTTAAAGTAAAATAAAGTACAGAGGTCGCTGTTGCGCGCGCATATATATTAGGTTGTGACATCACGTTCTCATTCAAAACACTAGAATGCCTTTATAAAACAGTTGCTAGTCCACTACACGTGAGTCAAAAAATAATTATTTCAAAAAATGACAAGTAAACCAAAATAGATCCTAATTTGACTTTTCTTTTTACCACCAGCAATGCAAAGACTAATATTACTCCAAAACTGTATTTCGTTTTAAAAAACAATTATGAGCAAGTATACCTTATGAGCTTTCTATGTATTAACTTGAAAATTTAACGGTATTTCTGAAAAATTCTTTAATATTGAGTACTGGGACTTAAAGATTCACAAGCTAGTGAATATTAATAGGGTTTAGACTACTTAGAGGTTAGGCCCATCTCTGTCCTTTAATCCGAAGTTCAAAATCGTTGCCAAGCATTTACCAGATTTTTTGAAATTATGCTATGAGATATAAACGCAGTTTAACATATGTCAGTTAAAATATGGCACATGCTTGGCAACCATGTTAAATAACGGAAAAATCATAAAAACTATTTATTCCCGAGCTTCCGTCCACTTTGATTGAAGATGGGCATGTATTAACACAATAGTAGGTTCAGACAGTGATGTCAGATGAAAGAGAGGGGTTCTATTTGTGATAATCTCCGTTTTGAAGTCAACGTATACCTACATTGTAATTAAATCCCTTCCTTCTTTCTGAGCTAACTAAATTAAGATTAAGCTTTCTCTGCTGCTCTTCTGACTAATAGATGACTGTGTAAAAAAACGCCATATTAAACAAGGACTCTCTTAGGTGCAACAATCGTGCTACCCACTGGATTTTACTTTAAGGTGATTCTCAAATGACCTACTCAACAATATGAAACTTTCTGACACATTTTCTCATTCATTTTTAAACGCAGAGGCATAAAATTGACAGGCCTGACTATTGAAGGGATTTGTAACCAAAATGAGATTTTCTTCTTTTGTTAAATAAATTACTTATCGAATTATAAGCGATTCGTGCCACGTGACGACACGTTTTCCTCCCTTTTCGTGCTTTTGAGTCGAAAATTTGGTTCAAAACGCCCACTTTGACAGTATTTTCTTCAAGATCTTCTTCCTTTTCCAAAAATGGAAAACGTGTTTCAATTACGTAGTTTCTGAATAAGAACACCTGTCAATTTCACGCGTTTCCCAGCTAAAATGAATTCAGAAATATGTCAGAAAATATTTCTTTTAGATTTGAGAACAGCCTAAACTCATGTAAGCATTTTAGACTATATAACAACGGGTAAATTTTGTAAAGTATTGAAGATAGCAAGTTGCCGTAAATGTTAAATGTGTTCAGGTTCAGACATAGAGTAGTTTCAAAATATATAAGAGTCATTGGGGGGGGGGGGGGGGGGTAGAAATGCGATCGATTTCCTATTGCTATGCGCGATAGTCCTTTCTTACAATTGGTAAAAAAAATGTATAAAAAAATAAAGGTTAATATATTAACCTTTAAAAACATTGACGGTTTGTAATAATATAAAAACACGGACAGCGTACTGTGTGCAAGTCATTTGAACGTCTAAATAACAACTTTTAATTATAGGCTTGTTTAATTGAATATCCAATAGTATTCTAAGTGTAGTAAACATCAAATAGATGAAAAAATTACAATTTTTTTTTAATTAATATATAACAAAGACGGTTTGTGCCACATAAAACACGGGTGACGTACCCATACCTCAAAGCCGTTTAAAGTCGAAATATCTACTTTTGAAGATATTCTTCTTTAATTGAATGTCTAGTAATAGCACAAATGTAATAAATATCAAATTTACAAATATAACTAGCTTGATTAAAAAAAAATGAAATAGTTTAAACATATACATGGACTGCGTATTCCGTACGCCAGTGGTAACCTACCAATAAAAATAATGAAAGATAGCAGAAAAAATGCTAACTTAAATTTTAAACAGTGGTTAAACACTGAAGGACCATTTGGGAAGAGGGTAAATGAGGGGCAGTTGTTAATCATGTAATTATTTTCCAATTCACATCTGTTCTTTCGCTATAGGGCGCATTCAGTACTCCATCTATTTTTTAAAGGTTAAATATAAAAATAAATTCATTAAAGATACTATAATAAAAATTTACACCATGTATTTATGTGAGAAAATATGTTTTTCCACTTTTAAGTATATGAAAAGAAAAAGAAACTAGTCGTTGGGGGCCACCGTAATACTTACCCATCATAGATATGCATAATGTAAAATATTAAAACAAAAATGTGTAAACTACTTATAAAATGCATAGCAATTCAAATAAAATCGTGGCTTGATGACGTCATAACTTTATAGGCTCGATTACTGAATTGCTTGAAAGAGGTTTTTCCTTATAACTCCAAAAATAATAATCCTATTAACTAGCGGTTTATTGCATCTGATTAAGCGTCAAATTTCCAATTAAGATATATCTTTGAAGTGAAATTTGGATGAAATACAGGGTCATGAAAAATCGAAGAGTGTGGAAAATAGGATTACAAATATCTCAGCAACTAATTATCCGATCGACTTCATGCTTTATGCAAAATTTATGATTTTTTTTTGTCTTTTATATTCATTTCTTAAAATAAACAATTTCGAAAATTTTTATATACCTTTTATCAGAACGAATATTTCGAGAGTCCGAAAAAAATAGATCCGGTTAATCGAGGTTATTGAAAGGAAATAGGCTTCTTCCCATTATTACATACTAAGTACATACCAAATTGCAAGTGTCTATCTCAATTTTTTCGGGCGATAGAGTGTTTACAGACACACCGACACACACACACACACAGACACACAGACACACAGACGGACGGCATTTTTTTTTTTCTAAAAATATGTTTTTTGGAATCTCCAGTGTCTGAAACGTGTAAATCCGTCAAAAAAAATTTTTTCGATTTTCAAAACGATTACAAGACTTACCCTATACTACGTATGATGGATGGGTAAGTAAAAATAATAATCATATGGAATATGAAACATTGTAGACTTTTTCAAATATATTACCCGCTAGTACATCAGTTGTATGAAGAAAATATTTTTTTTCGGATTTTGTATTGAACAGACAAAATATAGCTAAACAATACATGTATATATATATATATATATTTTGCCAAAATTTAGAGTGTTCATATTTTTTTTATGTGACAAAAAATTAAACTGCTGCTACTTTATCCCTTTCATGGTCATGAACGCGTATACGCGGTCAAAGTTTTTTACCTCTAAATGGTCATGAGCGCTTATAGACGGTCAGGATTTTTTACTTCTAAATGGTCATGGGCGCGTATGAACGGTTCAGATTTTCTACTTCTAAGTGGTCATGACCGTCTATGTGCGTTTTTCTCACCCCCCAGACTGGGCGGTAAAGAAGGCATTTGTCAGCACACTCCCCCTTCCCACATATACAATGGATGTATAGGTCAACTAGATTATTTGTATTTTAGGTGAATGCCTTACAGATTTGGTTAGAAAATGTCTCAGAGAATTTCGTTTTCTGTACAGCCTACATCTAGTGACATTGTATTTCAAAACCAATCCTAAAATGAAAGGAAGCAACTTCATAGAATATCATTTTTTAGTTATTATTTTATTTTAAAACTCTCGTCCATACGATTCTAATCCATTACATTAATTATTATTATTTAAAATGTTTTGCCATGTTAAATTTATTTAAATTTTTTTTAATGAATACACATGTTTTTATTTTTCTAACAGTATTTCAATTTATTTTGTTTAAATATATTACTAAATAACTAAAATCGATTTTTCTTTCTTTTTTTTTACTTACAGCACTTTTGCTTTGTAATAGTAACAAATATAATAATACCCAAATAATATTAATAATACCAAATTAATATTACATTTCAAAAATTATTTACTAATTTACTATTGTTGCTGTACCAATTATAGCATAACTTTAAAAATAAAACAGTGAAACCTGTCTATAACAATACTGAAGGGACCAGAAAAAGTATCAATATAGACAGGTTACATTTATAGGCAAGCTCAAGAATGTTAATTGATTCAGAGTACATAGTAGAATAATTATTATATATTGATGGAATGTTAGTTTAACTTTCTTAGAATTATATATGTAGATGGAAATTTATTTAACTTTCTAGAATTATACAATGAAATTTAATTTATTTCTTATAAATAATCAGAATTTTGCATTATTAAATAAATATATAAAGAGTGTACAATATAAATAAATCTGATAAAAATCATATTTTTATTACATTTTGTCAGATTTGTAAAATTACACGAATAAGTGATTAAAAAAGAATAGGAATTTACAATTTTTACTCTTAAAAAGAGAAAGAAATTGCAGGTATTATTTATTTGAATATGAAACCAAAGAAAAATAATTTGTGTAAAAAATGTGTATTTGGATGTCTAAATGTAGACGATAAAACCGGAAATATTACTTCACAGACATAGTGATCTGCAGACATTATTTAACATTTTATATTTAGACCTCACAGACATTATTTAACATTCACATTTGGTTTGATATTTTTAAATATAATTGCACCATTTTTGTAATGGAAGAGGAAATCAAGTTTTTGATCAATTAATTCAAAGGCATGTACAGGTGTCATCATAATTTTCCTTTAGTTTTTATAAAGACGCCTTGTTAGAACTAAAAGAAAATGATGATTAGTACTTTCACTGAACACCAATAAAATTGATTGATTAAATTTCAATACTCCTCAATATTTGTAAGAGCCTTAAATATATCTTGAAGAATTGATTTGATGTAAGAAAATTATGCACAAATTTTTAATTTTTAGAGACATTCAGTTGATCACTATGTTCAAAATTGCCATTATAATTGTTGGGATTAAATTAAAGACTGCAAGCAGTTGTAGATGGTTTTATTAGTCTGATTGCTCGCATTTTTTTAACATTTCAGCAAAAGTTACAGGCCCGTAGCTGGGGGGGGGGGGGGGAATCTGGAAATTTTTTTGCCCGTCCGAGTATGATTGACTAGACCCCTCATCAAAACATTTTAAAATTTCCGTACTTTTCTTTATCTCCTTTTTTTTTTACTTCTTTTTTCAGACAAGATCGAAATCATAGACACCCATCCCAAAGATCCTTGTATAAAACTTTTTTTTTCTCAATCCAAAAGATATGGAGATTGCGATTGCGGCGTAAGACATTTCTGGCTTTGTTACTCTCTAGAAATCCACTTTACCGCCTCCTCAATGACTCAAATTAACGGCTTTAGAAAATAATAGTTTAAACAGTATCCTGTAAACTATTTGACTCAAACGGATTAGCTGTTGCTTGTGAAAATGGTTTTCTTTGTACAACTGTCACTGTCACAGATGAAATTTACTGTAATCTGGCGCGGTTGTTTCACTATTTCATGGCTTGACAGACAGGTTCCCCAAAACAAGCAAATATTATGTTTTACAACTATGTATTTTTGTCATTGTTAATGTGGCAAGGTTGCTATAATTCTGGGCTTTTAGGGGCTTTTCAACAAATGTGGAAAATATCCTTTGACGTCTTTTTTTACACCGTTTTAAACGATAAAAGTTTGTGAAATCAGTATCACTCAGAATTGCAATATCTGGAAGGGATTTTTCAGAATAAAGATGATTTCTAGTGAAACGAAAAAAAAAAATTGGAAATTTAATAAAAATGTTAAAAGAGCATTAACATTTTTCAGTGGAAGGCTAGTATAGGAGTAAAGTGTATTAGGAAAACTAATGAACTAGATATAGTCATGAATACTAATTGTTTCAGTTTTAGTTAATGTTTCCTAAATTTATTAATTTGAATATACGTACAAAAATTTACAAACAATATTCAATTAATGTTGTTTGTAAAAAACAACATTTTTACCCGCTCAACTAAACTATGCGAAACTTTATAATAGATTCACGGACTTGTTTTTACATATACAAACATTAAATTCTCAGGCATGATTATTGAAAGGATTTAGAATCGAACACCATTCTTCATTTTTTGATAAGTGGATTTGACTTTCGTGCATTTAAGAATAAAAATGTATTTGTGGTTGTGTTAGAAAATAGAGTTTCGCCTTGAGAATATTGTTAATAGTCACTTCACTGTTGTTGTGTGATTCCCAAATAAATATGATTTTTTTCTTTCTTTTTTCTTTTCTTTTTCTTTCTTTTTTGTATTTTTAAAAAGACAAAATGTTTTCTGATTTTGAACATAGAACTTTCATTTTAATAATTTATACAGAATATTCTTTTTTAGTTAATCATTTTTTTTTATTTTCACGATGGATTTTATTTATGTTACATTATGTTATGATATGGCTTTTTTTAATTAAATTTATTTATTATTTATTAAATTATTTCTCTAAAATAATTCTCTGTATCTTTTTAAAACTTGTCTAAAATCTTTTTTTAATACTTGAATGCTTTATTAATATAAACGAACATAAAATAGGTAAATTAAAACTATTTATTTAAAAAAACACACACACACACACACAATTTATTTTGGTCATTTAAAATATTTCATTAACCTATGAAATCTTTTCGTGTTTTAAAACAAGGCTTGAAATTTTACTTATAATAATTTAACAAGAAATATTAATGTCGTGCCGTTCTTAGATTGTGAAACACTTTCCAACATTATGAAAATATTGTCGCGAAATTTTCATGTTTTCTTACTCTTACAAAAAATTTATAAATAAAGTCTAATGTAAATCTTTTTTTTTTCTTTCGTTCTGTAGATAATATTGAGCAGTCATTGCACACAGATCACAACTCGTATGACAAAATTCACAAAAACGCGTATAATAAGCATGATGCAAAAAAAGTTTAGCCACAAAGCTTAGTCTTCAACAAAGCAAGCCATTTTCTTAGAAAAAACTTATATAAAGAATTAAATGCAAGGTGTCGATTAAGTCTCTAAAATCGAAAGCAATGGCTGACCACTTCATTCAATGCTGAACAATCTTATTTAAATCTTTGTTTTCGTGAAAAATCTTATGACTTCATCACGCATAATCTAGATCATAATTCAGTTAAAGAAGTTTATAAAATTTAAATTTCTGGATTTTTACACATTAGTGTTTGACACGAAATTTCACACACATTGTCACCAAGCTGGCAGCAAAGTTGCAAATTTTTCTGCTAAGATCGACATCTATACCGGTCTATACATTCTATCCAGTATTCAGAAATGACTGTAAAATTACATCACAAAAACAGCGTATATACACGTAAAATATATTTTTACTGTTTATCGAGTTATAAGCGATTCGTGTCACCTGACGACACGATTTTTCCCCTTTCTTGCTCTGCTGCCTCGGATTTCGGATAAAAACGCTGACTTTGGGAGTATGTTCTGAAAGATCTTCTGCCTTTACATGGGTTCTGCACATGGGTTTTCATTTATATATATATATATATATATATATATATATATATATATATATATATATATATATATATATATTATATATATATATATATATATATATATATCAGGGGTCGATCCAGGAAAAATTTGGGGCCTATTTAGGGCCCCTTCACAAAAATCAATTTAATAAACTGGGACCCCTTCACAAAAATCAATTTGATAAAATGGGCCCCTTCACAAAAATCAATTTGATAAAATGGGACCCTTCACAAAAATCAATTTGATAAAATGCACCCCTTCACAAAAATCAATTTGATAAAGTAGGTTCCTTCACAAAACTCAATTTGATAAAATGGGCCCCTTCACAAAAATCAATTTAATGAAATGGGGCCCTTCACAAAAATCAATTTGATAAAATGGTCCCCTTCACAAAAATCAATTTGATAAAATGGGCCCCTTCACAAAAATCAATTTGATAAAGTAGTCCCTTCACAAAATTCTATTCCATAAAAACTGACTATTATTTATTTGTTATTTTGTGATGTTTTAAAATGTGTAATTTGTAAACAAACAAGTTCACCAGAGAGGAAAACTTCAGCAAAAGGATTTTAAAAAGTTTTTTTTTTTATAAATGCTTGGTTCCAATTTGATTAACTGAATTTAAACTTTCGTTACAAAATGTTATTTTTCACAAAAATATAATAAATTTCACAAAAATAACCTTTATTTTTTACAAAATGGGCCCCCCAAGAAAAAATACCCTGCATCGATCCCTGTATATATATATATAAATCAACATTTGAACGGAGGTTGGTTTAGGGGTATGGGGGTCATGTTCAGTGAAAATATACCAAATTTTTTTGGAATTGCTTTCCTCCGAACGGCAGCAATAGGTAGCTTTTTGTATTGAAAGCTTCCTAAAACACGATCCCTGAAGAGACTTATTATCCCGAAGCTTCAAAATAAATAAATAAATTGTTCAAAAAAGAAAAGAAAGAAATGGGAGTAAATAACAATACAAAAATAACAACCATTTGTTTTACAATTATCTTATTTAGAAAGTCTGCAATCTAAGGCATCTTAGATACATAAAGACGTATTCCTTCTAGGTTTGATTTAATTAAAAAAAAAATATATATATCTGAATTTAACTGAATCTGATACCACATATTAGAACATTCTATTTCGCTAGCTTATATTTACATTGATGATATAGTAAATAATCAAGTTTTATTCGAGGAATGAGATGTAGTGTTTCATTAAATATCCCTACTGGGATAAAATATTAAAAGACATTAGATTGTAACTCATTAATATAATGCAAGTTATTTACGAAATAGTTTAGAATTTATTATTTGATAGTTTTTTAAATCAAATGGAAATATAACATTTTCTATTTCTTTTAGTTTTCTTTCCTTCTATGTGAATAGAATGTCACCTATCTGTTTACACAGTGCAAGGAATTTTTCGAAAGGGGATTATAATGGGGTGGGCAAATCAATCACACTGAGAAACTGCACTTGAAAAGTCTGACCAGATACGCCCACAATGGACATCACTAGGCCATTCATTACCGAAGGTGTTTTTCAGGGGGGAAAGCAATTTCACCCTGTTGCTGCTAAACTTTTAACAATGTCAGAATGTTGACCATTTATAAAGATTTTTAGCACGTCCTCGTCTACCCTTTCCAAGTAAAAAATATGAAAACAGCCTGACCGTGAATGGGTTAAATAAATATTAAAAAAATTAACTGTGGAAGAAATCGTATAAAAAGCATAAATTATGTTTTACTTTATTAAATATAAATTATGGAAAAAAAAGACGTATAAAATGTAAATTACATATTTCAATATATATAGAGAGCCCCCTGGCCATATCTCAAAGGTGTACTTAATTTGAATACATTTTGTAATTAGAAACCACCGCAGTTTAAGAGAATTGATATAAAGACTTTCTAGAATAATCCTGCATATATGCGCCTGAAAACAATTAATTGCTACTATTTTATCATTGAAGCATTCAAATACTGTTGATACTAAAAGTTTATAGGAAGTCAATAAAAAAAATATCATTCAAATGCTTGTGATTGAAGAAAAATAGTTTCTTTTCAATTTGCCTCAGTGGAAATTAGATTATATGAATATCTGTCAAATGCCACATTAACTTGTTTCACGTGTCAAGAAAGAAAAAGTAAATTTTCATGTAGGTTTGTTTTAGTTCCGTTTCCAATACATCCCACAATTTGTTTTCTACTCACGCAACATCAACAAGAAGCCCTCACTCACATCAAATTATCCCCCAGACAACTAAAAGCAGAAGAAAAAATAATACTATTATTTCATATCGACCAAGGGCGGTTCCAGAGATGTAGACTGGGAGTACGTTTCTATCGACCGAAATTATATCATATAGTTTATATATTTTTTCTATAGAATTCAGAAAAACTACAGTTCAAGGATGGATAATTACACAATTACCCGCCTACAGTGATATCGATGCTAAAAAAGGTCAATGCATTTTTTTAGGGCTTATTCTGTAAAGAGTTAAAATTATTTTTGTGAAACTTATCGTATTTTTGAGAAAAATAATTTTTTGTAACAAAAGATGAAATCCAGTTACTCAAATTTGAACCAAGCATTTATTAATAATAAATTCTGTAAGTTCTTCTGGTAAAGTTTTCCTTTCTTGTGAACGTGTTTCAATTGTAAAGTATACATTTTTAACCCCAACAAAATAAAAATAATTAAATGAAGAGTATATTTTTATGGACTGGAATTTTGTCAAGGGACATATTTTTCTAAAAGGCATTTTGTGAAGGAATCGATTTAAGGAATTTTGTGAAGGTCCTACTTTATTAAGTCTATTTTTGTGAAAAGTCTCTAAATAAGCCCCAAATTTTGCCTGGATCGACACCTAGCTAGTGTTTTAAAAAGAAAGAGATAAAAGGAAAAAACTATATGAGACCCATCCATTTTTCATGTCAAACTTTTAAAGTACTTAATCACTAATTCTTGTGTTTGAAACTAACGACAGACTTACATTTTAAACATTAGTTACATGAAAGGAAACAAGAGCTGAGAGAAATATGTCGCTCAAATTTCAGCTATTGTGTATACATTTATTCCGAGATATCTTCCATCAAATTAAAAACACATGCAGCACCAATATCACAAAAGCCAACTAAAATCTATAAACCACATAAATACAAAACAAAAAAACAAAACATACTACTTAATCATAGAACTAGAAATCTAACACAAAACTATAGAACACAACAAAGTACAGCAATAATGAAAAAACCAAACAACAACAGAGAAAGAATAAAACGACCTATGTCAGGTGGCATGGCTTGAGACATGCACTGCTGGGTTTAACTAGTTTTACGCATACAACACAAGTACAGACTGAATGTGAATGAAACACACATAACGAAAGGAAGCAAACTATAGCCACACTACACCATCACGTTAGGAACTTTCATCACGGCAAACAACCCACTACACCGACACTCTTATAATTAACACTTCGACAAAACATCTCTCGTATTGATAATTCCGATCACTTCGTCACTATAACGTTTATTTTTTATAAATTTGTTTGTCAGATCGCTCAAAAACTGAACCGGATAACCCTGTGTTATCGCCATACAATAAAAATCAGCCATATCCTTAGCAGTATTTGCATAGCTAGAGCTCAATTTCTCAATACGGCATTATATAAATATTTCTGAAAATAGGCAGATGCACATTTAAACTGAAATGTAACATTTTAATAGTAGTACTATAGTTACATCCAGATAATCGACACATTTAGAATTATTTGACGCACTTTTCAGGCTCAAACTATTTGGATAGCTCTTAAAGCTGTAACTTTTCAAGGAATTGGTAACCCCAACTAGAAGCACATCATCTATGTATCTATAATATACTACATATTTATTTCAGTAACATCTGTTTCATATGTATATAAATATACAGGATGATCTTTATTAAAGTGACAGTGTTTGGAGATCCCTGTAGCGCGATCTAATAGCCGAAATGGCACCAAACTTGGTATTTAGACTAATCAAGATATGGGAAAAAGGATTCCGTGCAAAAAAATTAGTTCCAAAAATCGCCGCTAGGGCATTTTGTGGCGCTTTGCAATGTATAAAATGTGAGAAAAGAAAAATACTAACACATACAATCGTACAGTTAAATTATTAATGTTTATTTACTACATTAACTTCCCCGGTGAGGAACTAGACCGCCTTCAATGTGAGCACCGTCCTCAGAAATAACACCGTGCATTCTGTGCACAACGTTCTCCACAGTCGTACGTAACATATCACGAGGAATATTCCGTACTGTCTTTGTTATGTTGTCCTTTAGAATAGACAAATTTTATACTCCACCAACATAAACTTGAGATTTCAAATAACCCCAGAGCCAAAAATTGCATGGCGTGAGGTCAGGGGAACGAGGCGGCCAAGCAACTGGAAAACTCCGACTTATGACTCTATCATCAGTGAAGGTTTGGCGCAACAGCTGCTTTACCTTATTACCAATGTGTGGCGGAGCACCATCCTGCATAAAGATTGTCTGTTGGAGACGGTTTCTTTGCTGAAGTTGTGGAATAACAAACGTTTGCAGTATTTCGTGGTACCTTTCTGCATTTATGGTGCTCGTTTCGGGTCCTGTTGGAGTGATGGTCTCAAAAAAGAATGGCCCAATTACGAATTCGGCTGTGAAACCCCCCCCAAACAGTGACTTTTGGGGAATTTAATGGGATTTCATGCACGGTGTGGGGATGCTCAGAAGCCCAAATTCGGCTATTTTGTGTGTTTACGGACCCATTGAGATAAAAATGGCACTCATCTCCCCACAGAATGTGCCATGGGAAAGCATCATCAATTTCTACCCTGGCAAGAAACGATAGAGCGAATGTCACTCGCTTATTATAATTACTTGGTTTCAGTTCGTGCAAGAGGCTGATTTTGTAAGGGTAAAATCCAATAACGCGCCGCAAAACTTTCCATACCGTGGAATAATTCATGTCCAATTGTCGAGCTACACCACGAGCGTTGCTAGTACCAGCAATGGTTCCCTGCGATCCTTCGACAATTGCAGTTGCCACATCAGTTATTACATCTTCTGATACTTGTTTACGTCCTCTCCCAGCGCGAATGGTCAGTGACCCCGTGTCCTCGAACTTCTTAATCATTTTCTTAAGACCATTCAGCAATAAAGGCCCCTTTCGTAATTTTTTTCTGGTTCGAAATTCCCGAAGAGCTGCGGATGCATTACATTGATTCATATAATACAGCTTCACCAGTAACGCACGTTCCGGTAATGTGAGAGGCATGTCCACTGGAGCTTGTTTACTTCAGCTGAGATTATTTGTCGGAGCTGTCTACTACTTGCTTTTATAGCCCCTATTACTGGCGCTGTCATCGCACAACGTTTGCATTTTTCTTTGATACCCGTGTTTTATGCTAATTCTCGTTATTGTAAGCTACAGCAGCGCCACAAAATGCCCTAGCTGCGATTTTTGGAACTAATTTTTTTTTTCACGGAATTAGTCTAAATGTCAAGTTTGGTGCCATTTCGGCTATTAGATCGCGCTACAGGGCGCTCCAAACACTGTCACTTTAAAAAAGATCACCCTGTATATCAGCTAGGATGAAGCTGCAACTCCCATCCATGGGTATACCTTTAATCTGTTTGTAAACCAGTTTACCGTCATATAAATAATTTTCTTTAACAATAAAATTAAAAAGATTGGTGAATTGTTCAAAGCTTATAATTGTAATACACTGTTAAAACTTTGCAGCAAACTGTCCAGTCATTTGACCGTTTTTGTAGAAAACGGTTACATAACCGTAATTTAACTATATTCCGACCGTTTTATTACTCATTTTATGGTCAGAATATAGTTAAATTACGGTTATGTAACCGTTTTCTATAAAAACGGTCAAATGACTGGACAATTTGCTGCAAATTTTTAACAGTGTATTGAACTCTTTAAAAATATCCATAATTTTTCTCTTTAAATCATTCAAATTAATACTATTGTATAAATCTTCAAAGTCATAAGCATATAATTCAGTGATCTTGCACAATTTGTTTAAATTTTCAATTAATTCAAAACTGTTTTTAATTATACATGTAGATTTTTCTTTTAAAACTTTAACAAACATTTTATTTGAAATATTCAGAAACTTTTTACTCACCGTAACCAAATATGAAACAAAACCACATGTAATAGTTCTAAAGGTCACAGGATTTTTGTGAAATTTAGGGACTAAAACTGGATACTGCAGGTCATTGCTATGTTGCTTAATATTTAATTTCTTATAGAAATCCTTAATCCTATTACCAACAATTTGTTTGCTTGATTTTAAGAGCTAATAATTTTCCCTATCAAGCAGGGCGGTCGCTCTGCCAAGCCAAGCTTAACAAAAACGCCACACAAACAACGCCAAGAACTGGACTTAACACCGCTACTGCTTACTTACAGAAAGCAACTTCGCAATGTTAAATCGACAAAACATGCCAGATTAAAATATCAGATATCAAATAAACCAAGCGTCACATAAAAAAAAACGAAAACTAGAAGAATCTAATGAAGAATTTCTTCAATTTAAGACCAAACTCATCTTCATAAGTGATTTATAAACAGAGATATAGATTTTTAAAAAAAACCTAGATACCTTAATATTGGGCAGAATAAAAAAAGGAATGCATTTTTGGACAAGTAATTACGTAATCTATGTGCTTTTATAAAAACCAGTGTAAAAAGAAATTATTTTTTATCCTTAGTTAGCAAAAAACTGTTAATTAACTTGGCGATTAAAAAATTATGCCAAAACAGAGATAAAACCCGCCAACGACCATGTACCATCTGTATTATAATAGCACAAACAGTTACAGGTTATAATCACATCAAATTTCATCTGCAAGTCAGCCATTTTCTACTGAAGATATTTTTTTTTAAATAAAACTTCATAATTATAAGAACACACATTTTATCAGACAATTAAATATGATTGCAAACTGTGGCAGATGACTGTTTCCAACAGGAATAAGTATGAGAAATTGCCGGTCACACATATCGGTCTGGGTGGCTCAGTCGCAGAGCGTTAGCAGGGTACGCATAAAGTCCCAGGTTCGAGTCCTGGCCCAGGTCAATTTTTCCTTCATGTTTGTTTAATGTATTTAATTGTCTGATAAAATGCGTGTTCTTATATTACTGTAAAATAAAGTAATCAGACGTAGTGTTTATGCTTTAAAAAATATTTTAAATATATAATTTACGTTTTTAGAAAGATCTTTAAAATGAATTAGTTTTTGAGGGAAGATGTACCTTCTATAATGTATACATTAAGAGTTATCGGCATTTAAAATTTCTTTCCAAACGTAAACAAAATTTTTTAAATGAATTAAATGTGATTCATTTATTTCTTAAAAAAAAAAAAAAAAAAAAAAAAAAAAAACGGTAAAGGACAGGCATTTCGTTCGCAGGAATACCTTTCACGTCATTTTCCTATCTATCTATCTATATCTATCTATCTATCTATCTATATCTATCTATCTATATTATAAAGGCCAAACGTGTCGTGCGTAACGCATACGTCATTTTGCGAATGGCAACAGTTTACCAGGAAATTTCAGTTTTGCACTTTTTACTATTGCAATTTTTTTAATTTCTAAACATCTCACATTTTTAATTTTTACACCGTTAAATAGGGAAAAAAATCTACTTTGAAATGCAATTTGTTTGAAAACTGTATCTTAATTCGCTGATTTATTATGGCTTTTAAATTAAAAAAAATTGGTATTTTTCACTTTTTTCGTGTTTAATGGTTGCCATTGGTAATTTTTCTTCCCCTCTTGGCGACCGCCTATTATCGTTGATTAAAGAATTGAAATTAGTATTATTAGTTAAAATTCAGTACAGACACGTTAAAAAGTAAAATGAAAAAACACTTTTACTGATTTTATATAAAACGCAAAATAATAATATTAATAATAATAAACATTTTGATGAGCGATAATTTTATAAATCAAAATAATTTAATTTAAAAAACCAAAGGAATGTTTTTGATACATAAAAATATTTTTCATTATAAAAATTGCAACTCAAAACAATATATGGCTTTTTATCGTTTGCGCCAAGATTATCACGTTCAAAAATCAATTTATGGTGAAGTTTCGCTTGCTGTTTTAAATGAAAATTCTATGGTTTATTTTATTTGCGCGCCATCACTGACAAAACATTTTTACTTAATGAGTTTTTAAAATGATGAGATCATATAATATGGTTGCGTTTGCTGTTCCATATTCTGAGATTTCAGCTTTGTCATTAGATCAAGGTAGAATAGCACATTCAAAATTCTAGATACCGCTGAATTGGAACAAAACATCTACGTGTGCCATTAGTAAACAATCTGACCTTACTGAATTAATAAGAGAAACGAAGTTCATAGTCTAGGATGAAGCTCCCTTGATGAGTAAATTAGTGTTTGAATATGTAGACCGTATGGTTAAAGACATAAAAAACAATGATTCGGTATTTGTTAGAATAGTAATTGTATTTGCTGGCAACGTTAGACGAATTTTGCCTTGATTCAAACATATAGAATAAAATCCTTTTATTAAATTTTGATGCTAATCTTACGTAATCGGGTCCGTGTCAAGAGAGAGTTACACATAAATGATGTTGTCAATAATAGGGTTTATCTACTATCTATCTATCTATCTATCTATCTTCTATCTTATAAAGGCCAAACGTGTCCGTGCGTAACGCATACGTCATTTTGCGAATGGCAACATTTGACGATGAAATTTCGGTTTTGTGATTTTTGCTACTGCAATTTTTTTAACTTCTAAACATAGCACATTTTCAATTTTTACACCATTATATAGGGGAAAAATCTACTTTTAAATGCAATTTGTTTGAAAACTATATCTTAATTGACTGATTTATTATGGCTTTAAAAAAAATAAATGGTATTTTTAACTTTTTTCGGGCTTAATGGTTGCCTTTTTGTTTCCCTCTTGGCGACCGCATATTATCGTTGGTAAAAGAATTGAAATGGCTATTATTACAATTAATTCAAAAATATTATTAGTTAGAAAATAATACAAACACTTCGAAAAGTAAAAGAAAAAAACTGTTAATGATTTTATATAAAATATAATATTAATAATAATAATAAGAATAAGAATAATAAACGTTTTAATGAGCGATAATTTTATAAATCAAAATTATTTAATTTAAACCGGATTGTTTGTGATAAATATCCTTCAATGTAAAAATTATGACTATTTTGGCTATTACTTGCAATTTTTTTATTTCTAAACATCAACATTTCCAATTTTTATACCGTTATATAGGGAAAAAAATCTACTTTCAAATGCAATTTGTTTGAAAATTGTATCTTAATTAACTGATTTATTATGGCTTTTAAAATATTTTTTTTTATTTCCATTGCGTGCAGGCCCATTATGAAGGAATAATAAACAAATTGCATGTAATATTTCAACATTATCTGAGGAAAAAAAAATTAACATATACGTGATTGAACAATTTCAATTTTTACACTTCTGAATTGAGGAAGATATGTATTTTTAAATATAACGTGTTTTAAAACTGTATGTCATTTTTATGATTAGAAAGCTTAATACTTTTTAATTTCATGATAAAGGCGTAAAAAATTATAACCCAAATCAAACTAGAAGAAAAAGGGAGAAAATTAACCTTTTTTCTCGAAAAAAATGAAGAAAAAAATAAAAATAAGGATTACGGAAAAAAAAAAAAAAATGAAGCAAAAGTAAATTAGGTGCTTTGATAAAATAATTTTCTGTTCACCATTAATTTTCTGATTTATTTTCATACGTTTTAATCTTCTGAATTTCTTACCCGGGATGAAAGTATAACGAACCGCCCATACTAGACAATCATTTTGTAACGAGACTGTAATTTGATGTTTATTTTTGCTCTCCTTCTTTCTTTCTTTTTTTTTTATGAACTCTGAGCAGTTTATTTAGCCAGACTACTTCAAAGATTTTCATGTACAAGTGAATATTAAACACTGAAAAAATGGCAGATGTTTAAGCAATTTTCAGTAAATTTATCAGATCAGACGATTTTTTAATTTCTTTTTTGTTGGGTGTCACCCTGACAACAGAAAAACGTAAAATAAAAACATTTATCTCTTTCTCTTTTTAGCACTTTCCAACCTAGTTGAAAAGTGCTTATGACTTCGGTTTGTCTGGCCGTCTGCCGTCTGGCCGTCTGGCCGTCTGCCGTCTGCCGTCTGGCCGTCTGTCCGTCTGGCCGTGCTCTAACTTCCGTAAATAGGCTCGGATTGCTCTTCAATTTTTATATGTTGTTGTCGTTATCTATAGCATGTTCCCTATTTCAACGGAAGTGTGTAGCACTTATAGTTTTTTTACAGGGACACTCAAAAGAATTCCGTTACATTGCGGTCTATGGGGAAAAATCATTTGCGGTTTATTTAAATAATGTTTCACTATTTTAAACGCATTGTAATTTATATATATTACTAAGGTGCATTAGAAGAAGCTTAATATGGAACAGGGTGTGCATAGCACTTATAGTTACTTTACAGGGACAGTCAAAATAATTCCGTTACATTACGTCTATGGAGAAAAATCGTCTGCGGTTTATTTAAATAATGTTTCACTATTTTAAACGCATTGAAATTAAATAGATCACTAAGGTGCATTACAAGAGACTTACTACGGAATATTGTTTGTATAGCAGTCATCGTTCATTTACAGGGACACGCAAAAGAATTCTCTACTGTCTGTTAACAATAATTCCTGGAAGTGCGTTTTAAGTTATTGAACGCGATTTTAATTTTAACTTGCTTTTTGTCTATTACGTGGTGTGTATAAATTCTGTAGATCCTATACAGGGCAGCACAAAAGTTCGCGAACACATTTCTGTTTATTGACAAACTCCAGACGGAAAATTTTAAACTGTGCTACGCGTTTGCTAACTGAACTAAAATTATCATCCTATGTAGTCTATATACAAATCTATAGATCCTATACAGGGCTGAATAAAAGTATTCGGATATTTTTCCGAATATTGTATATGTTGGAAATTCATGAAATTATGTTTTTAAATATGTTATGCGTTTTCTAAATTGTTTACTTAGATGTTAGCTTTTAGCTTATTAAACGGTATGATTTGTACAATTATTTTGGAAGCGTTGGAAAGTGCTATATAATCTATGCTTGACGCATGATTTTTCGTTCTTGTTTCGTTATAATCACATTTATTTATGTAATGTTTTTTGGTACATTACTTTTAACACTATTTTTAGTTTGTAAGTATATTTTGTCAAAAGAAATAAGTTTAAAAGTAAAAATAGTTGTTTTAAAAAATACTCTTTTATAAGATACTAGCAAGCTTCGCCCGCTACGCTGGTCGGTTTCTCCAAACAAATTTTGAATCAAACTAAATATACCGGTGAATTGCATCCAACAATGTACGCTTTTGGTCAGACAGCTACAGGAAAATGTGAAAAGAGATCGCATATCAAATTATTGTCTTGGACTACTAAGTATTTGTCTGGCTTTAATTATGATCCTCATATTGATTATTTCAGGAATAAGGCTGTTGATCTCGGATCTAAGTTACCCTGTACCTCGTGCCGTGCCTTGAAGTGGCAGGATGAGACTCCCTGGATATGTTGCAGTTGGCGGTAGTAAAGAAGATATAGTAATGGATGCATTTTTAGAAATTATAACTTGTAATGTTAGAAATATTGATGAGTTGGCGCTAAAGGCATCACCAAATTATAGAAAATGTGCAATATCGAAACCGTTCAGACACTCAAAACTTTACTTCAGCAAGCATATTTTATTTAAAAATCACAATTACATAAATATCCCTAAGAATAATAGGTACTTTTATACTGCTGGGCGCCAGTAAAAACTCACCAAATCTTGTTTCAATTGGCATCATTTGAATTGGAACATTTTGCGTGACATTTTATTTGTATTGATATGTTTGTGCTTATGTATGTTATTATGATTATATTTTAGTTATTTTAAATTAGTTTTTTAAGATATTATATCGCAATGTTAAAATAATGGCTAGTTGTTATTAACGAACGTTAAAAGATTAGCAAAAAAAAAAAAAAGGATTGGCGAGATTTAAAAAAAATTGGCGATCACTGGCACCCAGCTAACATAAAAATACCGAATAATATTAAATTCCAAATTCCCGAAGCAAACAAAAATGTTAAAACAAAGAGCCCGAAAACTGGCATTATTGAGATTTCATCTAATCAAAATATCAGGTGATTTTTTTCTTATCCAGTATCTTATAAATCGCCAAGTATTGTTTGATCTTTAACAATGACGAATGTATTTTAGAAAATTATCACTTGGCGATCAATGCAATGAATTTTAAAGTTTTGTCGCCAAATTCGAAAATGTGCAATATCTCACGAATTGTTGGAGTTAGAATATTTTTATTTGGTACCATTCGATTCAGCATGCAAAAATACATTGAAATGTATTATCATTTGACAAATAAATATAAAACCCGATTTTTAAGAAATTTTGTTATTGTTTGTTCCCATTTTAACCCCTTTTGGGATGGAATTTTAGGAAAACTTTCTTATTGCGCCTCTACATGCTAAGAAGTATTTTCCCCGCAATTTTCGAATTTTTAGCTTCAGTAGTTTGGACTGTGCGTTGATGATCTCCCAAGTCAGGACTTTCTTTTACATAATATAGAATTTTATATACAGATAAAATTAACCATTATTATTACCTAGCAGGCTTTGCTCGCTACGCTGGCTGGTCGGTTTCTCCAAAAAAAAAAAAAAATTGAATCAAACGAAACATATCGGTGAATTTGATTGTGTGTTTTAAAGAAACATGAACTTTTACCTTCATGTCCTTCCACATTGGTGTAAAAGGATACGAAAGCCATTACTCTGCTATATTTTCTAATGTGTTACACGAAATTTAGGCTGTTAAAGACCAACTCGATTATTTAATCATTTACTGTATGATTTTCTAAAGAACGATATAATGATATGCAATATACTAAAACTATCCCTGGAAAATTAACAATCCAAGTTCCATAGAAATCCATTCAGCAGAATCTTTAAAAAAGTCTAATGTTTCATAATTGGGTTCAACTGATTATAGAAATGCCCCCCACCCCCCTAATTCTTTAACTAAGCAACATGGAACGATATGTCATGCACTAAAACTTCCCCTCAAAATTTAGCTAACTAACAGTGCAAGTTCCAGCAAAATCCATTCAACAGAATTCAAGGTATAAGCGGCAGGATCGAAATTCCCTTTGCATTATACATATACAGTAGACAGATAAATGTAACTTTCATAATCATATTCACCTGCTGACAGAACTCTCAGGGATTTTGTAGAAAGTATATGCTGGTATACGCCGTCAACCTTCTGGAATTTTTAAAACGAAATTCTGCACACCGTCCGTAGCTATAATATATACTCTCTAGTATATATCCTCTGTCTATAGAGTATATGCACTGTTTGTTTTTACGACTACACCACTGACAACTTTCTGCCATAGCTCCATAACTAAAAAATGTAGAAAATCAATTCCTGAAATATTATCACACTGCGAAACTCCCTTCCCCAATTCGTTCAGTAGAACTTTAAAAAAGGTAATCTTTCATAATCGGGTTCATCTAATTTTATCTATAACTTCCTCCCGTGGCTCTATAAATAAGCAATGTAGAACAATGTACTTTATTTTAATACCTTTCTAAAACAAATTACCTAACTAACAGTGAAATCATATAAAAATCTGTTCGGTAGAACCCGAGTTTTAACAGATCGGAATGGAATAAGAATTTGCATTTTATAAATATTATAGATGATTATGATATGATTTTTGTAATCTGATTCGTTGTCAAGCTTTCGCTTCAGAAAACACAACGCAGACGAAAACTTTGCTCCAGAAAAGTACCAACCATCCCCACAAAATTGCCTAACTAACAGTGTAAATCCCACCAAAGTCCGTACAGCAGAACTCAAATTATAAACGGTCGGAATGAAATACGAATTTTACGAATTTGCATTTTAAATACATAGTAGATATATCTTTCATAATTGCATTCACCTTTCCCAATCACTTTCCCATTAGCTCTATCACTAAGCAACATAGAATGATATGTTATAGGGTCATTAACCATACCTGAAAAATCACTTCCATTAAAATTTGTTCAGTAGAATTTTTTAAAAGTATAATCTTTAATAATCGGGTTCACATAATTTTAGAGCTTTCCTCTTTAGCTCTATAACAAAGCAACGTAGAATAGCTATACGCTAAAACCTTTCAAAAAACATTACCTGATTAAAATGTGAATATGCGGTTTATACTCATAGTAGATGATGATATGATTTTCTGTAACAGGATTCATCATGAAGATTTCGCTTCAAACATAAACGATGCTTTCAACATTGTGGCTAATACGCCAATTGGTGAGGTATCCGATTGCGGAAAATTAGCCCGAAATCGGAGAACCCAAAGAAAAAGAGAAACATGGCTGAAGACTGAAAACAAAGAAGTAATACATAATACTAATCAGACCTTCGACACTTTATTTGGTACTTCTCCATAATCCCGTCGACCACTTTTCATAAAAAAAACTATCACCAAAGCCAAAAATGCAGTTCCATTCACTTGACGTCAGAAGTAGTAAACGTGTTTGTTATGTCATGAAGCGGTTTTTAATTGGACATTTACCTGTATTTTTCATTTTGTTTTTCTGATATTTCAGTTATTTCGTTAATTAAAATTAAAATTGCGTCCTTAACGGCTGTGCCATGACATTAAAAGAGAAAATGCATTGTAAAAATGTTGCGTTTCATAGTTAAGTGCAATAGATGAATTTCAACTGACGTCACAAACGTTTATTCACACGCCGAGAAGGATAATTAAGAAAAATAATGTAAATAAATAAATATCCAAGATTTTTTTTTCTATTTTCATTAATATGTTGTAATTTTTTTGTGTTAAAACTTACTGGACACTTTTTGAGTGGGGCTTTTCTGAATTTATTTTATTTTATTTATTTATTTTGATGTTCCAATGGCAACATTCTTCCATTTGTTTATTTGGAGTTCATGTTTGGCGATGATTTTTTTTTTTTTTTAATGAAAGGGGTCAACGGTATAATTGAGATGTACCCTTTATTTTAGCAATCACATTTTATTTGTAGAAATAATAATAATACACAATTACATAAATATCCGTAAGAATAATATTCAATTCCCAATTGAGCAGTTAAGGTTTCTATTTGCAAAAATAAACAAAAAGATTTCATTTGAATTTCTTCCATTGCTATAGTAACGGATGTATTTTTAGAAATTATCACTTGTATTGTTAGAATTGTTAGATTTTGACGTCAAAGACTTCGCCAAATTAGAAAAATGTGCAATATCTCACGAACTATTTGACTTATGAGTATTTAATTGATACCATTCGATTCAGCATACAAAAATACATTAAAATATGTTATCATTTGTCACGTAACTATAATACCCGATTTTTAAGGAATTTTTTTAAAGTTTTTTTCCTTTTTTACCCCCTTTAGGGGTGGAGTTTTTGAAAATCCCGTCTTAGTGCGCCTCTACATACTAAGAAGTATTTTTCCTGCAAGTTTCGTCTTTGTAGGTTCAGTAGTTTTGGCTGTGCGTTGATCATCTAGCCCGAAAGGACTTTCTTTTATACATATAGATAAAAATCAGAGTGCGCGTGTTACATAGAGAAATACGGTATCTTCTTTACAGATTAAAGTGACGTCATATAAACTACGTGTGTTTTAATTTATAAGCCGTAAATTTTACCAGGGAGTTAACTTTGAAACAAACTTTCTCTGGAAAAATGCACGTGTTGCCTTTGCTTACTTTTCCATTTTGCTATGAGTGTAATATTTTTCATGCGCTAAAAATGTTCTTTTAACAGTTTATCATAATGTTATTTCTCGAGTTTAAAAGTAAGTTATGTGTTTTCTTTAATTCTGATACATTATAAGCAGAATAATACGGTGTTAATAAACTATTTAGATTATTTGCTGAATACAAATTATTGTGATTTGTACTCTATTGGAGAGTAATATGCATTATTTCGATTTAATTAAATAACTGTATTAAAAATGAATAACTTAAATTATATACTGAATCATGATCAAAATGAACATGAGCGCGCTTTGGTTAGAGAACCAAAAAGACGTCGAATCGACAGATTGACGGAAACAGAAAGAGATACTGAAAGACAAAAAAATCGAAATCGAATGCAAGTTACAAGAAGACAAATGAACGAACCTGAAAGAGAAATAGAAAGATTAAAGAAAGAAATGCAACAAGAGAATATCAAAACAGGTAACCATATACCAAATACGTTTAAAGTAGCTAAAAATTCAACGAACATTGCTCAACATTATTTGGGTCAAATGCATTTTAAATGTACATTTTGTAGTGCTTTATTTTGGAAACATGAAAAACTTACGAATTCCACACTGCAAGATCCTCAATATTCCCGTTGCTGCCAAAAAGGCAAAGTGAAATTGCCTCCGATTTCAGAACCACCTGACATGTTGAAGGATTTATTAACTTCAGAAAGTAGTGTAGCAAAAAACTTTAGGAAAAATATCAGAGGTTATAATTCTGCTTTAGCATTTGCTTCATTGGGTGCAAAAGTTGAACAATTCGAGAGAGGAATTTGTAATTTTAAAATTCATGGAGCAGTATTTCATAGCATAAGTTCGATATGGCCACAAAATGGAATACCAAAATATGCCCAAATTTATTTTTTTGATACGGAACACGAAATCGATAACAGAATGAGTAGATTTAATTGCTTAAATCGCAATTTATTGGAAGATTTGCAAATAATGATACACAGCGAAAATCCATATTACCACATTTTAAAAACTACAATTGAAAGAATACAAGATACAGATGTTAACGACTTCCATAATGCAGAGATGAAAATTGTTTTAAAAGGAAATGAAAAACATCCCGATGTGAAATCTTATTGTCTACCAACTAGCTCAGATGTAGCAGTTATTTTACCTGGCGATGGGAACGAAGATATAAATCATAGAGACATTGTTATATATCTAAAGGATGGCATGGTTCGACACATTAACGAATTGCATTCAATGTATGATCCGTTACATTATGTATTAATTTTCCCTTATGGTGATGAATGATGGCACCCAGGAATTCGTGAAAATGATGCAGTTTTCACTGAAGCAGAAGAGAATGAAAACGATGATGAACAAGAGCAAACCGATTTTGAACAAAGAAACAGAAGATTTGTAACACCAATGAAGTATTACTCTTATAGATTACATTACAGACAGAAGTCGTATTTGCATTTGAGTTGCCGACTTCAACGATACATTGTTGACGAATATGCTAAAATTAAACATTTGAGATTGCTTTGGCTCAAAAACAATCAATCCAAAATAAGAGCCGATTTGTATAACAGATTAGAAGATGCAATTAATAAAGAAGGTTTCAACTTGGACAATTTTGGAAGACGCATGATTCTGTCAACATCTTTCGTTGGTGGACCAAGATATATGCATCAAAAATATCAAGATGCAATGGCAATTGTAAGAAAATTAGGAAAACCAAATTTGTTTATAACATTTACTTGCAATCCAAAATGGAGAGAAATTGCGGAAAATTTGCAATTCAATCAGCCAGAAAATGAGCGCGCTGATTTATGCATTCGAGTTTTCAATCAAAAATTAAAAATACTAATGGAAGATTTAACTAAAAAACAAATCTTCGGTAAAGTAGCTGGGTATATTTATGTGATTGAATTTCAAAAACGAGGTCTGCCTCATGCTCATATCTTACTGATTTTAGATCAAAATGATCAAATCCAAATTTCTGAAGCCGATGACTTTATATGTGCTGAACTGCCAGACGAAAATGACGCTGCTTTATTTGAAATTGTTACTAAAAATATGTTGCATGGGCCTTGCGGTGACAGATTTCCAACTGCACCATGTTGGGATAAAAATGAAAATAAATGCAGACGGCATTATCCAAAACAATTTCAAGACGCAACATGTTTGTCTTATGAAGGATTTCCTGTATATCGAAGGCGGGAAGGCGGCAGATATATTACTGTAAAAGGAGCTCAATTAGACAATCGTTGGGTAGTTCCATATAATGCATATTTATGTCGCAAATACAATGCGCACATAAATGTTGAACTATGCAGTACAATTACTTCAGTGAAATATCTTTACAAGTACGTGTACAAAGGATCTGACAAAGCAGTTTTACAAATTTCTAATTCAACTGAACCAAATGCAGATGAAATAAAGTCTTATGTTGATGGCCGATATACAGGGTGATTATAAAGAAACTTTGCCAACATCTGCACTTCTAGCGGCCGTTCTATTTAACCGATCAAGATGAAATTTTAAATATAGTTGTTTGAAGGTATGCGCTCGAGATTCTGTGAATGGCAATACAGTGGTGCTCACGGTTACGGTTATAGTTACAGAAACTCGAAAATTTCGAATGGCAACGCCTACTTTTTCCTGTCTCAAAATGTTCAGCGCATGCGAAAACCCTAAATAGCGTTGAAACGGTACCGATATGTCCAAAAACAAACGTGTTATGCATACACAAAGAAGAGTTCTGAAAACCGGCCAACAAAACACGATCTGTGCGCACGCAGTAACTTTGCATATGACACAGGCAAGATACCAATCACAGAACGCCGTTCGCCAGATATTCAGCGGAGGAAGCCTATAAAATACCAAGCGGGTATGCGAAGTCGTCATTCATGAACTCGCACATGCCGACGATATGACTCTTCCTGGGAAAGTTCGCGGTGAATTGATCAAACTCTATTATCTAAATGGGATGAACGCTGCGGAAGCCTTGCGTGTGTATCGCCGCAATCATCGACAACGACGTGGGCCATGTACTCTGCAAGCTGTGCGTGATTTAGTGCGCAAATTCGAAGATACAGGCTGCACCTGTGACAAACCGCGCTCCGGACGGCCAACAGTTTCTGAGGACGTTGTCATGGAAGTGCATCATACAGTGACTACAGGGCACACAGAAACTGCAAGAGGATTATCGCGCTTGTTGGATATTCCGAACACAACGGTCCGCAAGCTCTTGCGCTCAGTACTTCACATGTTTCCCTATCGATTTCAGCGCGTCCAGATGTTGCAGCCGGGTGACCCACAACAACGTCTGGACTTCGCAAATGAATTTTTATTACGATATGATGCTGATAACGACTGGCCACTTCGCATACTATGGACGGACGAGGCGCATTTCACCTTACATGGCAACATTAACACAAAGAATTGTGTGCACTGGGGAGAGACGAATCCTCACGCTGTGGCACCAGTACCATTATTTGACGCCAAAGTGACTGTGTGGTGCGGCATTACAGCTACATTTGTTCTCGGCCCGTTCTTCTTTGAGGAAACGACCCCAGCGGGTCCTGCAACATGTTCTGTAACAGGCTCTCGGTATGCAGCCATGCTGAAAAATTCTGTACTACCGGAGTTGCGTCGGCGGAATGCACTCAATGACGTTGTTTGGATGCAAGATGGTGCACCTCCACATATAGCGAGGTCAGTTAAAAGGCTCCTAGATCAGCATTTTGGTGATCGCATCATCTCACGCCATTATCCTATTCCGTGGCCTGCGCGATCCCCAGATCTGACGCCTATGGATTTCTGGTTTTGGGGATATCTCAAATCCAGAGTTTACCTGTGCAATCCGCAAACATTGTCGGGCTTGCAGGATTCTATACGGCGTGAGATTAGAAACATTCCTCGCGTCATGTTGCGTTCAGCGGTATTGTCCGTCGTCTCCCGCATGCAATGCGTAATTGCTTGTGATGGCACCCATGTGGAAAATGTTTGATGCCAATAAAGGTTTTCTTTTGTCTGATATGTGTTCTCATCATTCAGCAGTTTCTTGTCTCTGTCGAATGCATTATTGCTCGGTGCGCCTTAAAGAACGGTTTGTATGTCTATAACACGTCGGTTTTTGGACATATCGGTACCGTTTCAACGCTATTTAGGGTTTTCGCATGCGCTGAACATTTTGAGACAGGAAAAAGTAGGCGTTGCCATTCGAAATTTTCGAGTTTCTGTAACTATAACCGTAACCGTGAGCACCACTGTATTGCCATTCACAGAATCTCGAGCGCATACCTTCAAACAACTATATTTAAAATTTCATCTTGATCGGTTAAATAGAACGGGCGCTAGAAGTGCAGATGTTGGCAAAGTTTCTTTATAATCACCCTGTATTTCGACTTCAGAAGCTTTATGGCGAATTTTTGGTTTTCCTATAAATAATGAATCGCCGCATGTGACACGATTGCCTGTTCATTTAGAAAATCAGCAAATGGTTTTCTTTGGAGATATTGCTGCACAAAATCCACGAGCCATTTTTGAGCGAAATCCTGAAACAAAGTTGACTGCTTGGTTCAAACTTAATCGAACAGATCCCCAAGCAAATTGTTACCTATATGTAGATATACCACAATATTATACTTGGAACAAATCAAGTAAAACATGGAAAAAGAGACGAAATAGGAATTTTTCAATTGGTAGAGTCTATACAGTTCCTATTGCAAACCGAGAAGTTTTTTATTTAAGACTTCTTTTGTATCATGTTACTGGAGAAAAAGATTTTAAAGATTTGCGATCAGTAAACGGTTTCACTTCTGAAACTTATGAAGAAGCAGCTTTCAATAAAGGCCTTATTGAAAATGATAATGAATGGCTGTTCGCTCTTGAAGAAGCATGTTCATCTTGCAGGCCAAAACAATTGCGTGAACTGTTTGTAACAATTTTAGTGTCTTGCAATCCACAAAAGCCTGAGAAATTATGGGAGAGGTTTAAAAATGATCTTTCAGAAGACATTTATATACGGTTAGTTAAAAAATGTGGTCAAGAAATACCTCGCGAAATTGCACTTGGAAAAGCTCTAAAAGATATTGAATTGATTTTGAAAAGAAATAATAGCTCTTTAACTGACTTTGAAAACATGCCAGTAGTTAACGATGTGTCATCACAGCCATTGATAATTCAAGATGAATTACCAGTTGATATTGAAGCGCTGAGGCAACAAGTTTGCGACAATGAATTAATAATGAATCACGACCAAAAATCAATTTATGATGAAGTTTCGCTCACTGTTTTAAATGAAAATTCTAAGGTTTATTTTATTGACGCGCCTGGAGGCACTGGCAAAACATTTTTGCTTAATGCAATTTTAAAAAAGGTGAGATCAAATAATAAGGTTGCGTTAGCTGTTGCATCTTCTGGGATCGCAGCTTTGTTATTAGATCAAGGCAGAACAGCAAATTCAAGATTCAAAATACCGCTAAATTTGAATGAAACATCTACGTGTGCCATTAGTAAGCAATCAGACCTTGCTGAATTAATAAGAGAAACGAAGTTAATCGTCTGGGATGAAGCACCCATGATGAGTAAATTAGTATTTGAATGTGTAGACCGTACGCTTAAAGACATAAAAAATAATGATTTGCCATTTGGTGGAATAGTTGTTGTATTTTCTGGCGATTTTAGACAAATTTTGCCTGTAGTGAAGCATGGGAATAGAGCTGATATTGTTTTGGCCACTTTGAAATTTTCTAATATTTGGCGAAATGTTAATATTAGACATCTCATACTTAACATGCGAGTGAATCAAATTCAAAATATGAACTTTTCTGATTATTTAATTCAAGTTGGAGAAGGTCAAAATGTCGACTTTACTGAATTCATCATTGAACCAAATAGCTTAAAAAGTCTCATTGAATATGTATATCCAAAGGGGGAAATACAGGGTATTAATTTGACAAAAATATGTATTTTAACCCCTTTGAACGAAGAAGTTGAAAGAATTAACAACTTGATAACTGAAAAATTTCCTGGACAAGAGAAAATTTATTATAGCGCTGATTCCGTTGTAAATGAAAATCAAACAATATCATATCCAATTGAATATTTGAACAATTTAAAACCAAGTGGTATTCCACCACATGTTTTACGACTTAAAATTGGAGTTCCAATTATGTTGTTGAGAAACCTCAATCCTTCTTTGGGGCTTTGCAATGGAACGAGATTGATTGTGAAGGCTCTAAACAATCGATCAATCGAAGCTGAAATTATAACAGGAACTCATATAGGCAATCGTGTTTACATTCCAAGAATATCTTTGATGCCTTCAGATTCTGGATACCCTTTTGATTTTAACAGAAGGCAGTTTCCCATCAAGCCATCTTTTGCGATGACAATAAATAAAGCTCAAGGGCAAACACTTGAACATGTTGGCATCTATTTACCCAAACCAGTCTTTACACATGGACAATTGTACGTTGCATTATCCATAGTAACATCTCAAGATAACATTTAAATTTGTTGTATAACAAATGATTTGAATCAAAATAATGTTGTGTACAATGAAGTGTTGAAGTAAATGCATATAAGTAAATAAAGAATTAATATGTGATATATAGCTTGATGTAGTTAATGAGGAATCTAAAAATATATATATACTAGCTAAAATTCTGTCAAGTATTACGAAAAAATATGTAGGCTAAAAAACAAAAATATTTCATTATATTCCCTCAAAAGTCTTAAATATGCGTTATGCATTCGATAGAAATGGTGAAATCAAGACTTATTCTGATTTCATATACTTGGTTCAAACATATACAATAAAATTCTTTTATTAAATTTTGATGCTAATCTTTCGTAAACGGGTCCATGTAAAGGAATGATGTCACACATAAATTATGTTGTCATTAAGGTTAATAATAATCTATATTATAAACAAAACACGGTTATTGCTGAAGTCATTTTGATGGTAGCAACGAATTGACTAATAAATTTCGTTTTTACTGCATCTTTTTAAACTGCCGGACATCGCTCAATTTCAATTTTTACACCGTCAAATAGAAAAAAAAAAGGAAGTTCTCTGAAAACTGTATTTGAATTTACTGATCCTTTTATGGTATTTAAAATAAGGTACTTTTCGGTTAGCCGGGAGCCAGTGATATACATGCATGTATATATGCACACACACACACACATATTTACACATATCTACATATACATATATCTACATACACATATATATATACATATATGTATGTATATAATATATATATATATATATATATATATATATATATATATATATATATATATATATATATATATATATATATATACACATATGTATTTATATATGTACATATACAATTGGCGCCCGGCTAACCGAAAAGTACATAAAATAATTTCCAAGCATGATTAAAAAAAAATCTCTATAACATGCAGCCCGATTAGAAAGATTAAACTGTTTGCATTTAAAACAATATAAATAGTTCCGCATTTATTCCCGGCTAATATTACAGAATGAAATTAAAACTTTATAAAAATATAAATATAAATAATAATATAATATAAATAAAATGCAAATTTAATAGACATGTTCTCGAGTGATGCTCTTAAACAGTTGAAATTTTCAGAATAAAAAATCTGCAGTAAGCAGCGAAATCTTGGACGATTTCTTTGGACATCAACTCCTAACATGCGGTTAATACAAAAGTATCGCTCTATTAAATTTCAAAATTTTATTTGGATATATTATTGTTTTTCTTTCCTTATAAAAATTCTTTTTGGCGTTGTTAATGAATCAGTTTAAAATATATATATTAAATATGAAAAATCGGTACTTCTCTATTATCCCGTCGACCACTTTTCATAACAAAAAAACTATCGCCAAACTGTAAGATTAAACGCCAAAAATGCAGTCCCATTTATTTGATGTCAGAAGCATTATACGTGTTTGTTATGTCATCAAGTGGTTTTTAATTCGACATTTGCGTGTATTTTTCATTATCCGGATTTATTAGTTATTTCATTAATTACAATAACAATTGTGTCCTTAAATTTTTATATTTTATTTATTTATTTATTTTGATGCTCCATTGGCGATAGTTTTTTGTTATGAAAAGTGGTCGACGGGATAATAGAGAAGTACCGAAAAATCTATTAGAATTAGAAAAAAAATGGTTTTCGCCTGATGTTCTGTAACCCGGGAAGCCCGGGTTCGATTCCCTAGTAAATTAATGAAATCCAGTTGTTAAATTATTTTTGTTTTAGAAGTGAAGTTTCCATTTAAATTTATTGTAACAGTACAATGTTTAATTGAATAAAATAATGTAAATCTAAGAAATTGCTAAGAAATTCCAAACATGCGCAGGGCAACGCAAAAAAAAAAATAAATAAATAAATAAATAAATAAATAAATAAAAATAAATAAAATAAATAAATAAACAAAAAATAAATAAATAGATAAATAAAAAAATAAATGAATAAAAATCAGCTTTCAGAAATTCTAAAAATTGTTCATATATCTTAATTACAAACTAAAGGAGGGTTTATTTCTATATTATTCTATGTATAATAGTAATTTCAGCAAATATATTAAATTCCAATGCGATCTGTTTTAAAGTTTAAGATAGTTTATAATACATGATAAAAAATTTATAAAAAAGAGTGGCGCGTCACATTTCGGGTAGGGGATGGGGAGGGGCGTGAACAAAATTAGGAAGTAACTATCTAAGTAAGTAGTATTAGGTTGTAGGCTATCTGTTTGAAACTTTACGATATTTTATAACATAACATAAATTTTAAAAATAAAGCCGCGTCAAAAATTATAGGGAGGGGCGGAGAGCGTTTTGCCTACACAAGGGGGGGGCACTTTTCTAAATTTTAACGATATCCGTCATGTCACATATCGTTACAAAGGGCTGTGATCACTTATTCATTTTATGCACCACAGGTGTCACCCTCACATTTTGCGCCCCCCTCCCGACACTACTCATGTGATATATTGTTCGAAAGGCCTGTGACCGTTTATTCATATTATGTACCTTCGGGTTCCATCCTCCAACTTTCACTCCCCAAAAGGGGCGCACTTTTCTAAATTTTGCCGACACCTCTCATGTGATATATCGTTGGAAAGGTCTGTGAACGCTTAATCATATTATGCAGGGGGGGGGGGGGGTATTTTCTAAATTTTGCACATACCCCTTATGTGATACATCGTTGGAAAGGTCTGTGACCGCTTAATCCTATTATGCATCTCCGGTGTTCATCCCCCCACTTTGCCCCCCAAACGCGATTAGCTTTCACCACCAGGGGGCGCTTTCCTATCTCTGATTGTATGGGTCGGATCACGACGGGGTATGGTTCATTCGACTCAACATCGATAGAGCTTTCCGATTTTAGTTCGTTTTTTCACCACCAGGGGGCACTTTCCTATCTCTGGTTCTATGGGCTGGAACACGACGGGGTATAGCTCACAGATTTCGCTACCTGGTGGTGGAAGATGGAACTTGAGCGTGCGCAGCACGACTGCTATACGGTGCCGAAGGCTGCGGGGACCCGTGTCGGAGGTTCGTTTGGTTAGAGGTTTATACTATTCGATGTGCAAATTAAGGGATTATCCGGTGCCGAATGCAGCGGGGAACCAGGTCGGAGGTTCGTTCGGTTCGAGGTTTATCTTATTCGAGGTTTTACAAGATTCGAGGCCCCGATGTAAATTAGGGGTCCGCTAGCGGGTGAAGCCAGCTAGTGCTAATAATAAAAGAGCGTGATATCACGTTTGATTTCAAATGCAGCGCTGACACGCTATGTAAGTATTCCATTTTTATTCATTTCATGGATAAGTCAGGGATATTTTTTAACGGATGATAACAAGTATTATAACAAGCCACATTTAGTATGTTGTTTTTAAGACTGTAATTAGTTTAATTGAAAAATCTACTGGCATTTCTAGTTAACCCTTTAAAAAGTGACTGAAAGTAAAATGTAATTTTAAATTATTTCTCATGTTTAGATTATTTAAATAATGTTTAATCTATTTAAAAATAAGAAATGATATCTACAAAAACAACTTTTCAAAAATAAAAAAAGCCAAGCGTAAAAAAAAAAAAAAAAAAAAAAAAAAAAAAAAAAGTTGTGGTTAAAAAATTGTGTGATATCAAATTTCCAAGCTATTATATTACTTATTTAACTTTTTCCATTAAATAAGTTATCATATATATAAGGCGAGTGCCTACGTATATGTTAATAGAAATCGTTTTCTCCTGTACTAAATACATCCTAACGAGTTTCTGAAAATTCTATTTTTTTCAAATTATGCATGATGGGCTTGGCGGCCATCTTTCCATATTTCTAAGCACCCAAATTTCTAAAGTAAAAGCTTAACATGTTTGCAATGTAATATGTTTATAACAATTTCGAACTTCAGATTTTAACTACGGACAGATAAATTAGATAAGACTGATATTTTGAGAAATTAATTTTTACTAGTTTGAAATTATTAATTACTCTAAAAAATAAATCATAAGATGAATCTTTAAGATAAGTCATCATTATCTTAAGACACAATTTTCAGAGCATACAAGTCTATAAATGAAACGCTTAAAATATTTGCTTAAATAACAATTTTGAACTTCGGATTTTAACTACGGTATTGGGTGCTTAGAATTTTGTGAATAATATGCAAAGATGGCCGCCAAACCCATTATGCATAATTTGAAAAAAAATTAATTTTCAGAAACTCGTTAGGATGTATTTAGTACAGGAGAAAACGGTTTCTATTAACATATACGTAGGCACTCGACTTATATATATGATAACTTATTTAATGGAAAAAAGTTAAGTAATATAATAACTTGAAAATTTGATATCACACCATTTTTTAGCCACAACTTTTTTTTTCTTTTACGCTTGGCTTTTTTAACTTTTGAAAAGTTGTTTTTGTAGATTATCAAAACTACCTCGCAGCAGTTCTCCATAAAGTTGTTTGCATATTATTGCCTTTATCAACATAGGTTATAATAAAGCTGTTCTGAAGCTCCTTTATAGAACTTCCTAACTAATTATAGCATTCGGCTGTAACTCTCTCACACTTTTTATTGTATATCTTGCTCATTTCCCTCAAAATGTTATATTTCCACTTAAAAAGAAAAATAAATAAACACTTTTGGGTAAGTCATATTTATTCATCAATTTCTGAACAAAATTATCAACATTTTTCGTTATACGTTGTATAGCATGAGGTTTTGTAACAATCCTTTTCAGGCGGTACTTCGTACCTTAACACATACTTCTTCTAAGGTTTATGTTTTGCACAAAATTTAAATTTCCTCTTAAAACATGGCCATATATATGTACCATTTATGTAACTCTTGTATTTCACATCATTACAATGACAGACACTACTATCAATTCCCTTTTGCAATTCTCTAGCATATCCATTATCCTAATCCTAATCCTAATAATATTATAAATCTCATTGTGTGCAAATGTTAGGCTGAAGCCAGCGTCAAAATGGAGCATTTAATGATCCTGTATTTTTGCATGTAGGTTGATTATAATCCTCAAATTAACATAGGCTGGTTTTTGTTTATTTTATTCAAATATTTTCTTTAATAATTAAAAATTTCATTATTTTCATAGAGAATAAATGGACATTTTTCCATACAATTTAACCATTTTACTTTATCGTTGCTAGGGCTTTGATCGTTGCCACAAAAATAAAAACACGGAAAAATAATTTTTCCCCAACAACTAATTTTCAATTGAACGATTTTCACGTGAAAACTGAAATTTAAAAAAATTCAAAAGAAGGTGAATTTCCGTGATATTTGAAACAAAAATATGGAGTATTTGTTATTATACATGAAGTATGAATATCGGTTAAAATAAAAAGATATTTTTCTGTCAAAAACTGCGTTATAATTAGAAGGAAAAGTGCAACAATAATTATATTATTAAAAAATAGATTTCGCTTGGATCATGGAACTATGAAAAGGATCCTCCTCGGCTTGGACAAATATGACGTCATAAATAAAACATGTATTTTCAAATATTCGTAATAATACAAGGAGCATGAATATCAATGTATAATGAAAGTAAATAGATAATGGACGTAATATTTAAGATGAAAAACTGAAATATTTTTTATCAATACTGATTAATAATTAGCTTGACTACCATTTACACACAAATGTGAGTTTTCCGCTAAAATTTACGTCCTGATTGCCAGAAAAAGAAAATTAACAAGAATTGTGCCCTTTAAAAGAGATTTCTCTGAGAAAAAAGTGACGTCATATTTGAAATAAAATGGGAATTTTCAAATGTGTTTTAGAAGGAGCATGAATCAATTCATTACATTAATAATACAAGAATCGGTAAGTTTAGAAAGTAGACGAGTTTCACGTCATATTTAAAACGAAAAATTTAAATATTTTTTTTAGCTAGCGATTATTATGCATGAATATCAGTTACATACAGATGAGAGTTTTTTGCCAAAAACCACACCATGATTATTAGGAAAATAAAAATAATTACGAATCCATTATATTAAAATCTGACTGCCTGTTTGTATTTCGCAGAGGATGTCATAAACTCTCAGAATTTAAAAAAATGATTTAAATTCAGAGATATGATTATTTTTTTTTTATATAAATTTAACGAAGTTGCTCTAAAAATGGCAACTAAATTATTCCAATTTTGTGGATAAAAAAGAAGAAATGAAACGGAATAATATATTTTTTCTCATTAAAACTGAAAAAAAAAAAAAAAAAAAAAAAAAAAAAAAAAAAAAAGAATTTATTTTCAATTTGAATAGATGGTGAAAGAAAAAAAAATCTTGATTATAGTAAAAATTTTTAAAAAATAAAAACGTATTTTCACATATTCAAACTTCATGAGTCAATTTATTCTGGAGAACAAATATCGTCTGTCAACATATTTTCATTTAGAAATAAAGATTTTTTTTTCAGTTGTAGTACAGCGCCTAGAATATAGGCGCTGTAGTTATAGATTAAATCAAGGAGGCAAATTTAAGCTCCATGCATTTAGGTCTACAATTATTGCTCCCTATTCACAAGAATTGAATTTAATGAAAAAGAATATACTATTTCCATTATCTTTGAAGGATGGCTATTAAAACGTTTCACAAAGCGTTAAAAGTAAAATGGTTTACCAGGTAAACTTGACATATGTTTTTACACAATTCGCCGATTTCCACAATTTTATTTGGCCCGCCTTTTTTATTGGTTGCAGTTTCCTTTTCGTGATTATTTGTCACAAAATTTCACTTTTTTAAAACTTAGTTATGTCAAGGCCTCTATAACATAGAAATACTGTATTGTCTCCTATGGAATGTGATCAAGAGTTAGTTAATTATTTACATTTCTAATTATCGGGAATGAAATATTTTGCTTAATTAATGAATTTATTCTTATTTTAATGATATGTGAACGAAGTCACGGGTAACAGCTAGTAATATTATAAATCTGATTGTGTGCAAATGTTAGGCTGAAGCCAGCGTCAAAATGGAACATTTAATGATCCTGTATCTTTGCATATAGGCTGATTATAACCCTCAAATGAACATAGGCTGGTTTTTGTTTATTGTATTCAAATATTTTTCTTAATAATTCAAAATTTCGTTATTTTCATAGCGAATAAACTGACATTTTTTTCATAAAATTTTACCATTTTACTTTATCGTTGCTAGGGCTTTAATCGTTGCCAATAAATAAAAATGTGGAAAAATATTTTTTTCTCAACAATTAATTTTCAATTGAAATATTTTCACGTGAAAAAGGAAAATTAAAAAGAATTCAAAAGAAGATAAATTTCCGTGATATTTTAAACAATAATATGGAGTATTTGTTGTTATACATGAAGTATGAATATTGGTTACGTTGAGAAGATATTTTCTGTCAAAAATTGCATTATAATTAGAAGGAAAAATGCACAATAAGTATATTATTAAGAAACGCTTGGACCATAGAACTTATAAAAGGATCCTCCTTGGCTTGAACAAATATGACGTCATAAATAAAACATGTATTTTCAAATATTCGTAATATTACAAGGAGCATGAATATCAGTGTATAATAAAAGTATATCCATAATGGACGTTAGACGTAAGATGAATAACTGAAATATTTTTTTTATATATATTGATTAATAATAAGCTTGAATATCAGTTACATACAGATGTGAGTTTTCTGATAAAATTTCCGTTGATTGCCAGGAAAAGAAAATTAACAAGAATTATATCATTGAAAAGAGATTTCTCTGGGATCAAAGTGACGTCATATTTCAAATAAAACGGGATTTTTCAAATATGTTTCATATGGAGCGTGAATCAATTTCATACATTAATAATTACAGACTACAGTGAAAGAATAAAGAGGCTGTCAAATCGGTGAAAAAATAGTGAACCGTCAAATCGGCTTGCAATATGGAGCCAGTTATCGCTCAAATCATTAGGCCCAAGGGCTGACTTCCTTGGACGGGGAAAGGTTTTCAAAGCAAGCCGTCAGTTGTTTGGGCCAACTGTAGTGTTGCATTTGCAGCATCACGCTAAACATAAACATCTCATATCTATTTATTCTCTGAACTCTGTGATTAATAATACAAGCATCAGTAAGATTATTAGGAAAAGAAAATTGAACACAAGTCTATTATTTTAAAATCTGACTGTCTGTTTGTATTTCGCAACTACTACTCTTAATGCAATGCGATTTACTTAACACCATCATTGATCTAAGGATGTCATGTAAACTCTGATAATTTAAAATTTTGAATTAAATTCCGAGATATTAATATATTTTTTTGTAAATTTTAACGAAATTTCTCTAAAAACGGTAATTAAATTACTCCATTTTTGTGGATAAAAAAAAAGAAGAAATAAAACGGATTAATACATTTTTACGCCATTTTCTCATTAAAATTGAAAAAATAATTTATTTTCAATTTGAATAGTTGTTGAAAAAAAATCTTGATTACAGTAGAATTTCCGAAAATTAAAAACATATTTCCACATATTCAAACTTTATGAATTAATTTATTCTGCAGAACAAAAATCGTCTGTCAGCATATTGTCAAGAAATCAAGAGTTGTTTCAGCTATAGATTAAACCAAGGAGACAAATTTGCTGCTACATGCAAACGTAACACTTGCAATTGCAAAGATTTTTGCAACCCCAAATTACATGCAATAGTAACATTTACATGTAATTTGCACCCAAATTAATTTTAATTTTAACCCTAATAAATGTTAATTTGCACTGAAAATTACATGCAAAAGTAATGTTTACATATAATTTTGGGTTGCAAAAAGCTTTGCAATTGCAAGTGATACGTTTGCATGTAACTGTTACTGTTACATGCAAACGTAACACATGTAAATGTTACGTTTGCATGTATCTTTGGGTTGCAAAAAGCTTTGCAATTGAAGCTCCTTGCATTTAGGTGTAGAATTATTCCTCCATATTCACAAGAATTTAAAAACAAAGCATATACTATTTCCAATGAATTATTTTTAAATGATGTCTGTTGAAACGTTTTTCAAAGTCGTTAAAAGTAAAATGGCTTATCAGGTAAAACTGACATTTGTTTCTTGACAAACTGCACTTTTTTTAAAACTGAGTTATGTCAAAGCCCTATAACAAATAAATACCGTATTTTCTCCTATGAAATATGATAAAGAGTTAGTTAATTATTTACGTTTTTAATTATCGGGGGTTAAATATTTTGCTTGATTAATGCATTTATTCTTCTTTTAATGTTACGTGAACGAAGTCACGGGTAACAGCTAGTAGTTAAATATTTCGTTTCCCAATGGTTTATCATATCTAAATACCTTTACAATCTCAAATTTTTTAACAGTTAATAATTTGTTATATTTGTTTAGAATTATGTTAAAATTAATGCCTCTTATTTTGTGATCAATATAGTCCATGATAAAATGCACTTTGTTGTCAATTTTACCATGTTTATTCTGAAACTTCAAATATTCCTTCAAATTTTGTGATCTTACTCTAAATCTTAACAAATCCAGACTCATATCGATGTTAATACCACCATTATTTTTTATACATAGAACTTAGAAGTTCCGGAATAAGTTTTTTCTTTATTATATAATTAAATTATTAGTTTCGTCACTTATTCCCGTATCTTTCATCGAACCTTTTACTAACATAAATAAAAATACTTAAAACATTAATACGAAAAAGCTAAAAACAACGTTGAAGCATACAAATTAAAAAACTTTAAAACACATACGGCCGTTTCAAAGATGCATAGATCCCCTTCATCAGTGTAAGGTGTGGGAAAAAAAAAAAGTTAAAAGGGTTCAAAAGACCCACGCTCGGGTATAGCCCCGAGTACTAGCTGTAATCTGACCAAAATGGCAAAGCAAGTGTAACCAGAGCAGAAGTGACGCAGCTGACAGGAAATCACCGAAAACAGGCATCACTGCGCAGGCTCTCTCCAAACGGGAGAAAGAAAAGGGGTGCTAGATATGTCGTTCACCAATGAATCTGTATATTTATAAATATAATGTGCTTCATAAAAATCAAGATCAAAAATTGAATTTCAATTTTGAATAATTTTGGCTCCGGAAAAGTTAAATCTATGGTCAAAATTCCAACAATGCTTCGCTATTGTAGATTTATCAAGTTCTTGCTTTTTGATATAATTTTCGTGTTCTTTTAATCTAAATTTAAGTGCTCGCCTCGTCTCACCAATATAAGATAGACCACATTCACAATATATTCTGTAAATTCCCCAACTGTTATGACTTGGAATCGGATCTTTAAGATTAGAGAAAGTGACTTTATTTATTGGAGAAAAAACAACTTTAAAATGAAATTTATTTAGAATCCGTGAAATTTGAGAACTGACTTTTGGAAAATATGGTAGTACAATAACATTTTTAAAATCTTTGTTTCCAGATATAGGATTATCTATCTTAGGGGATTTAGATAAAATACGATCAATGGTATCCAATGGAAAACCACGATCGATAGCAATGGCTTTAATATAATTTATTTCACTATTGAATAACTCTGTATTCGAACACACGTTACGAGCACGGGAAATGAATGTATTGAAAGAAGCAAACTTATGTGTAGGGGGATGATTAGATCTGAAATGAGGGGGCAAACAAACAGCAAAGTGTTTACTAAAGGGTTTACGTTTTTTCGTAAACCCTTTGCTGTTTGCGCATGTTTTGTTGCGCATGATTTCACGATCAAAATTTTTACGCTAATTACTAAATGCATGCATGATTTCGAAGTCAAAACTAAGTGTAGTGTCTGTATACAGTACTGTGTGTATGGTTACGCCATTTACCTTTACGAGGGCAGCAAACTGTGATGTGCAACATCTGTACCGTACAAAATGGGATACATGCCGCACGGCGATCCGGTATACATGCCACAGTTTCTTTTGTACGAAATGCCACGATTAAAAAAATTCAGTTCATCAGACATTGATGAATGTTCAAACAATATGAAGTTTACTAGACCTAAGGAGGAAAAAGGGAGGGGGGGGGGAGCAAGAATGCGAAGAAAGATGATAATAATGAAAACGTGGATCACACATGTGACGCAGATGTTCTTTGGAAGAAATGTGTAGAAAACTACTCCAAAACTAAGAGGAAGTGTGACTGGCTTCGTTGCATCATGTATTACATGTGGTTACATGGAGACTGTACTATTTTGGACATTTCTGTGTAGATTGCAGGCGAAAAAACAGGCCTAATATCAAATAAAACAATGTAAACACTATTTTACTTTTTTCTTTTCCCTCTCTAATACACTGATGTTACGTCGTTTCTGAACTAACAATTAAAATCTAATCTTTTAAAAATAGGTAGATAATTTTGGAAGCGAACAAAGTAGGGAGAATAATATTAATTTGAATCTACTTGTGGGTTCATTGTACTCATTAATTTTATTTTTGTTCTTACATAGATAATTATAGTCCAGATATGAATATTTGTTTTAATATATTTTACTTATAATTTCATTCTGTTCTTATGACAAGCGCGGCATAACTCCCGCACAAGTGCGGAGTCTCACCTTGAATGTAAGGGTGACTCACCGCAGTATAATGTTTTAGAAAAAAATTGTTACAAAATATTAATTATTTTTCTTGTCGCAGTACACATGTTGTATATTGAACATTAAATAGCACATCATGATTTTTTTAGTTTACGTCCATCCTCCTGAGATTTTATACACACAATATATATATATATATATATATATATATATATATATATATATGTATGAGGCATCTCACCCGGAATTACTCTATGCCTTTCTATGAAGCACATTGTGAAAGCTCGAAAAAATTCCAATTAAAAACATAACATAAGTTAAATTAATAATTCTCTATAACTATTTAAAAGTCCTCCATGACATATGTACAAGACATGGAGATGTTTATAAAGATATCTATTTATTTATTTTAATTATTATTTTTTGTACATCAAATAAATACTAAATGAGATGCACCACTTAACGTTCCAGAATTTGCGCATTATTACCAAAGTTGTAGTTTAGCTTCTGTATGTATTTTTATTTCCAACAGTTTTTACTCACAGACAATACTGCAATCGAATTGTTTTGTGTGTCTCTGTAAATGAACGATAAATGTTATGCACAATATATTCTATAGTAAAAATATTGTAGTGCACCTAAGCGATGTATATAAATTTCAATATGTTTAATGAATTCAATATGCTTAGTGTAACCTCTTTAAAACACATTGGAAACGATTTTGCTCCATAAACCATAATGTAACGTAATTATTTTGAGTGTCCGTTAAACGAACTATAGATGTTACACACATCATTTTAAATACCGAACATGTCATGGTAAACCTCAATAACATATATCAGTTATATGGTAATTAAAGTATATTTATGTGAGATACAATGTGGACAGAAGGATATATAGACAGACGGACAGACACACCGAATTCTTAAACACTTTTCAACTATGTTGGAAAGTGTTAATAAAACGCAGAGTTCAAAAGACAAATGAAACCAATGTAAATATCTTAAAGAATAATATGCAGGCTGTCCGAAAAGTCTGAAAACGGTCGAATATCTGAAAGTCGGCCTGAAAAACGGAAAAATGCATGTTCAATATTTTGGAAAAATCTATTTATTGATATCAAAGTTGCCCAACCAAATCTGCCCCCTGGGGAAAAAGGAATCAAAGCAACTTTGAAATCTTAAAAGGAATCAAAGAAAAGAATGAAGAAAAATCTATTTGGGATATAGAAGTTGCCTCTTTTCTAAAATATTGAACATGTATTTTTTCGTTTTTCAATCCGATGTATATTTCTCGAATTATTCGACCGTTTCCAGACTTTTGAAAGGAAACGATTCTCACTGAATTTTACTCGATTACAGTGCCATCTACAATTTTCCAAAGAAAATGCTCAATACAAATGTTACGTGTTTTTTTCCCACAGAATCCAAATCTGCAACAAAAATGGGGGTTATTATTTAAGATTTCAAAGTTTCCCCCCCCTTCCCCCCAGGGTGCAGACAAGGGGAAGGACAAATTTGATATCAATAAATAGATTTTTCAAAAATATTGAACATGCATTTTTCTCCTTTTCAGTTCGATGTATATTTTTCGAGTTTTTCAATCGTTTGTAGACTTTTAGGACACACGTATATAATAATTCGGAAAGTTTTAACACTTCTTTAGAATGCGTACTTTTATTTTCAAATCTTTTTTATTACTTTCAGTAGTGAGAACTAAATGACTTTCAGTTGATTAAAGTTATAAATTTTTAATTTCTTGGTAATTAAAAACAAATAATTTATTTATCCGGAGAACTCAAATATATATATATATGTTTATTTAACATTTCCGTTCAAAAATGAATAATAATAAAAAAAATCAATGCAAAATATGAAATATTTTCAGAATTATACCGCGTATTTATTACTTAAGATAAAATTCATTACATAATTAAGTTACTTAAATACTTTTGAAACACTATAAATTATTTTTCTTATCAATAGAATTTTAAACATAATGTGGATTTTAATAAAAGTGGTTAGCGCTCTATCCTTTTAATTACACTCTAATCTGAATACTCCGAAAAGAACGTTTAATATCTGTCTGCAATTACAGTTCTGGGACAATAATAGGAAGTGAAGAACTCCATTTCCCTCAATACTTTTATCTCAAAATGAACTACCGATTTTCTTTTTAACTTAATGATACATAAAAAATACATTTAAATAGTGCAGAAATAAATTCATTTTACTAAGTTTAGAACTGAAGAATAGTAGTCGTCTCTACCTTGAGAGATACATGTTTTCAATTATTATTATCGCTATTTTATAGATAAAAATATTATTGGTTTTAACGATTTTTAAAATTTAAATACTTTTCTTGAGCTTTTACGAAAAATGACTATAAATTAAAAGAATAATAATATAACATTTAACAAGATAGTTTCTTTTTGTAATATCTTTTTATAAAATTTATTTTTGAATTTGTAATTTTGTTACTTTTTTAATAGTAGAAGATTTGATTTATAATAATAACCTTAATTTGTATCATACATTTTCACCGTAAAGTAAATTTCCATTACTTCATAGAAATCTACTTCTGGATTGTGCATTAAACGAATTGGAATTCAAATGAAGAATTATTTTTATGGTAACTTTCATTTAATAAAACACATTTTTTAGTTTATGTTTTACTGATAAAATTTTATATAAAATATATACTGTTAAAAAATGATTTAATAAATTTTACATCATATATTCCCTAAGTACATATGCATTTTTAATAGACGAAATAGCAAAGAGTTTAACATTGTGAAGGTTAAAATAATTGTTTTATTTTTTTCCTTTCATTTTAACAACAAAATACTTTTAGAACACCTATTTCACTCCAATGAGCTTAAGACACTGAATCCATAAATATATGATTATTCTTGGTATTTAGAGAGTCCATCTAAATAAATCATACACGGTTTTTTCGCGCATGCATGGGAACTGGAGCGGTGTGAGAGACGCTGTTTATTTTAAACGGAAATACAAAGAATGCATGAGTAAAAGAAGCAAAAGTTTGAGCAAAAAGTGTTGTTGCATTTCAATTGTGATTTTTTGAAAATTTTGTGCCAAAATAGGAGTTTTTTCAATTGAAACCACCCTTTATTGTGTACCGTAAGTTTGATTTTGTGTTACTTTGATGTCAAATTAAATATGACGTTTTTGGTTATCAAAAATTGTGATAGTTTGTATAGTTAAACTTTGGGTTAAATTGTTATTCAATTTTGAAATGTTCGTCAATCGGAACAAAATGGACCAAAAATGGCTAACCAAGCTTTGACGCTCAAGCAACGAATTTTTATCGTCATGAAATACGAGTTTTGTGATTGATCAAATTCTTCGCTGTGTACTCTTTAAGAAAAATCTTATGGAAGACACAGTGCATCAACAAGGTAAGTGAAAAACAATTAAATTTTCAAATTTTAGAAGACAGGAAGTGTTGCCTCTCATAAGGCAAATTTAATCGAAACACCACACTTTGCGAGAACAGCTGAAAATATCCAGCAAGTATATGAACGTCTTAATGAAGATCGACATCTGTCAAGTTCGAGACTTGCTCAAGAGATCGGCATTTTTTATGCTAGTATTCGTCGCATCTCAAGAAGTGAACTGCATCTTTACACATACAAAATTCAAATTGTACACAATTGTAATTGTCTTAGCTGAAAAGATACTTCGGCTGTTCCGAGATAACAGATCGGCAATTTTGATTGGAAGCAAGACTTAAGTCTTGCTTCCAAACCTTTGATTTAGTAATAAGACTGACTTTCATCTGCATGGGTACATTAATAAGCAAAATTACCGGTACTATAGTAGAGAAAACGGCATGAGTCTCATGAAAAATCCCTACATACGCAAAAAAACGACTGACTGGTGAGCCATCTGCTCAAAAGGAGCAATATCACTACATTTTTCAGAAACACAGTTAATTCTCAAAGGTACTGTTCGATGCTTCAGGAACCTGACATTACTTTAATTGCTTCAATGACCAAAAAAGGTGTTCCATGCTTTATGAGAAGATGGAGAAGCTCCCCACTGTTCTCAAGAAAGCCACGACATCATTGAAGAACACTTTCATGTCAGAGTTATGGGTCTGAGTTTTAAAGCCGATATGGACGTCATGATCAGTGGCCATCGTATTCCCATGCCCTTAATCCCTGTGAATATTTCCTCTGGGGATATTTGAATGATAAATTCTATCGAAATGCACCACCAAATTTCGATGAATTAGAAAATGCAATTCAAGAGGTGCTAGAAAACATTTCTCAAGCCTCTTTTGTTGAGGTTATTAGAGGTTTCAATAGAAGTCTTGGAAAGGTTCATTGAAATGAAAGGTGAACCATATCTAACCATTTTTATAATGTTACGTATATTCAAAGCTTCATTTTGAAATTAAAATTTCTAATATAAACAGAGTAAAAATAAAATTATTTTGCAAAACCACTCTGTGATTCCTTTTGACGGACCCTTACATTTCTATCCAACTTCATGTCAAAAATATTCATACAAAATCCGAAGAAGTATAATTTCAAATAAAATAAGTTGAAACTGGTGTGAAACAATAAGAACTAAAATATCTTCGCTCACCGTCTGAAAAAGTAACAAAAATATATCTGAATGTACAAATTAGATTTTAGTGAAACTTGTTTTAGAAAATTTGCGATTTCCATTCAGATATGCGCTACAATGTCCTTTTCAAAGGGTTTACAGAAACACATAATTTTGTTACAAAATTTGCTGAATGATAAACTTGATAATGAAAATAATATAAAATCATGGAAGAATTCAATAAAAAATACGAAATTTGAACTAAAACTTAAAAAGTCCTTCCGGCCTGTACAGGGAGGAAAAGGTAGCTTTCCTATATCTTCGTTTTAAAATTTTAGCTAATGTTACACGAAAACAGCAAGCTAAAATGCAAAGAAAACGTTTACAAAGGATTCGTTAATACTGAATCTGAATAAGAAATTCGCCAAATTATTGAGCAATAGCCAAATTGGTTTCATTTATGAAGACTTATTTTGGTCGCCAAATTTGGCGATATTTCACCAAATGTCGCCAAGTTTGGCGAGAATTTGGCGCTAACGGATATGAATATATAGTTTTATGCGTATGATTGGGAAATGATTACAACAATGAAAATTTTTGTAATGTGCTGTCTTGTTTCAAAATGTCAGCCACCCTAGAATTTCAAACTGCTCTATCTCAGCCATTTTTTAAGATAGAGGTAAACCAAAAAAAGCTCTGGAATCCTTGTATCAAGGCCTAACACGTAATTAAAAAATAAATTTGAATTTTTAAATTTTTTGTATATTTATTTTAGATTTTAAGTTATTTTACATCTTTAAATGGCCGCCATCTTGAAACAAGATGGCGGACCAAGCTGGCCAACGAACTCGGTTGAGACATTAGTGACCTTAATACACACAATTAGTTTCATCAAAATCGATTCATAATTACGGGCGTTATCGTATGATATAGGTCAGATATATATATATATATATATATATATATATATATATATATATATGGATATATCTATATATATATAAATCAACATTTGGACGGAGGGTGGTTTTGGGGTCTGGGGGTCATGATCGGTGAAAATATATCGAAATTTTCCGGAACTGCTTTCCTCCGAACGGCTGCAATAGGTAGCTTTATACTTTTTTGTATTGAAAGCTGCCTAAAATACTGGAGCTTTAAAGAAACAGTCTTTTCTACAATTATCTGTGTTGTACCGCTTTGAAACAAATTCATTTCAGAAATATTTTAAAAGAGGTAAGTCCAATGCACGTTACGTGGGCTTTATCTAGCCCACGAAATATATCCTGTTCATTTCCGAAGATAAAATTTATAAATTTATAATTTTTCATCTTTGGGTGAAGAAAATATTTTTGTTGTTGAATATAACAAAATATGTCAATTATCATTTACCACGCAGCGCACAACCAACAGAGTGAAAAGGTGCAGATCAGAATATTTAACCGGGACCCTTGGTATGACGCACCAATGCTCTACCATTTGCGCTATTCTGACGGCATCCAGTCTGGCACTTCTCACTCCCATATGTTGGCAAGGCTGCAACTTTGCAGCATAAGATGGAAAGTAATTCATGAGCACACATTTTTAGTGGCATACAAGAGACGAACCAAATACAATATCGGATAATATTTATATATATTTAATTCAATTTTTCAGCAGTGCTGAATTTATGCTGGAAATCTACTATATATATATAACACAAACGGAAATTGCGTTCCGTTCCTTTATAACTCGAGTTCCACTGAATTGATGAAACTTCCGTTGTTCGATAGATAATTTTTCAGAGAAGGTTTTAGTATATAACATATTGTTCTACGTACATTAGTTACAGAATTATGATAGAAAGTTCTGTTATTTTGGCCGAAAAGGTTACCATTGCTAATTTTTTGGCCACCATTATTGTTGCAGAAAGAAATGAAAAGGCTATACATCTCGAAAAATAAAAGAAAAACTGTTGCTAATTTTATTTAAAAAAAGAAAGAAAAAAGAAAGAGAAAGAAAAAAAAGAAAAAGAGTTTTAATGAGAGATAATATTATAAAACGAAAATATTTAATTTAAACATGATTGGGAACATTCGTAATGCTTAAAAAATTATTTAAGGGGCAAGATTGCTATTGAAACACTATTTGGCGATTTATCTTTTGTTTTTGGCGATTTTGATTTTACTATTGACCCCAAACAATTTGATTTTAAGTCAAAAGGTGTTTTTTTTTTTTTTTTTTTTTTTTTTTTTTTTTTTTTTTTTTTTTTTTCCAGAAAGAAAAGAATTGAATTGGCTATACAACTGGAAAAATAAAAGAAAAACTGTTACTAATTTTATTTAAAAAAAGAAAGGAAAGAAAAAAAAAGAAAAAGAGTTTTAATGAGAGATTTTAAGCCAAAAGGTGTTTTTTCAAGTGTACGACAACATTTTTGCAGTATTTTTTTGGGGTACTTTTCGGTTAGCCGGGCGCCAGTGATAGATATATACCTGTACATATACACACACAAATATATACACACAGATATATATATATACACATATATCTACACAAATACATATATATATACATACATATATATACACTTATATGTATGAATATATACATATCTATATGTATATACATATATATTGATATATGTACTTATATATATCACTGGGGCCCGGCTAAGCGAAAAGTACCTTTTTTTATTCATATGCAAACTATATTAAGGGCAATATACTTCTATTTTCTTCTACATATATGAAATTTCGTTTCGGCTGCTTATAAGTCGAGTTCTGCTGTATGGATTTTCGTAGAACTTAAACTGTTAGATAGATATTTTTTCAGGGAAGGTTGTGTTGTATAACCTATCGTTTTACGTAGCTTATAGAATTATTATGGGAAGTTCTATAATCAGATCAATCTGATTATGGAAGATTAGCCTTTTTAAACGATTTTGCCGAATGGATTTCGATGGAACCTACACTGTTAGATAATTTTCTAGGGAAAGTTTTAGTATATAACATATAATTCTACTTTGCTTAGTTCTAGAATTATAGGGGGAAATTCGAAAATCAGGTGACCATTTTTTGATCAAATATTAGCCTTTTCAATATTTGATTCCGATTATGAAAGATTAGCCTTCTGAAAAAGTTCTACTGGGCGGATTTTGATGAGAATTGTATTGTTAGTTAGTTAGATGCTATTTCAGGAATGGAGTGTACTACATGTTGTTCAACGTTGCTTAGTCAAACAGTTACGTATGAAGGTTATATAGTCAGGTGAACCCGATTCCGAAAGATTAGCCTTTTTGAAAGTTTTTACTGGGCGTATATTTTGCGACTTGCATGGTTAAGTAGATAATTTGTAAGGATGGTTTTAGTATATTTCATATCGTTCTGTTAGTTTTAGAATTATGTGGAAAAGTTCTATAATCAGATGAACCCGATTATCAAAGATTAGTCTTTTTAAAAACTTCTACTGAATGGATTTTGTTAGTTAATTTGTTTACATTGTTAGTTCGATAATTTTTAGTGATGGTTTTTATTATATTGCATATAGTTTTATCATTCTTTAGCAAACCCTAACTGTAAATGACCAAATAAAAGAGTTGGTCCTTAACAGCTAAAATTTTAACTGCACATTAGAAAATATAATAGCGCAATGACGTCATTTTTCAGTAATGTGGAAGGATATTCCAGGTAAATATACAGATTGCTTTCAAATACAAGGTCAAATAAAACGATATTTCGTTTGATTCAAGGTTCATTTGTAGAAACCGACCAGTGCAGCGGGCTAGTTAATGAATGTAACAAAGGATGTGAATTATCACTTTTTACGCAGCGTACAACCAACAGAGGGAGATTTTTTCATCTTGTAAATTTTAATTATCTTTAGATAAAGCCACCATCATTATGTAAGTGAATAAGTCACCCTATCGCCTGAATCTAAAAATCCGTCACATATAAGGTGACTCCATCTTTCAAACAAAAAGTGGATTAACCCTGAAAATTTCTAATATTTTTTTCAAAATAATCGCGGGGTTACGAACAAAAGAAAAACACGGAAAATTTTGCGTTTTCTTTCCGGTTCCAACGGTATCTTTCGTTTCAAGAAATAATAATATTTACTATTTCAAAAAGCGTTTTTACTGGACTTGGATTCACGCCAGTTTTCACGTTTCCTATTTTTCAGCAATTTCACAACGTCTTATACGTTTATTTTCGATTTAATTGCCCTTCAGATCATTTTCATCAATGGGACATATCATTTTGCGATTTCAAAAAGGAGGGAGCAAGGTGTGATATTATTCAGGATTTTTTTAAATTGAAAGTTTGGTATGTCTAAATGTTAGAAATTAAACCATCAATCACTAAAAATAGTGTCCCTTACCTTGGTTTGGATAGATTTTCGTTTAAACATAAAAAATCACACAAATTCCAGGTTTGTTTGAAAAAGAAAATAGACCGGAGCGTGCGCAACATTGCCTGTGTATGCTACCAAACGTAGTGTGGACTTCAACTTTAGGTTCGTTTCAGTAGATTTTCCTTTGAAAACATAAACTCATACAAATTCGAGGGCTTAAGCTACCGAAGATAGTAGGTCTCCCAATATTAGTTTCGTTAAAAAATATAAAATCAAAATACACTGGAGCGTACATAGCACACCCGGTGAACGCTTCCGAAGTCAGTGAAGCCAACAACTCCAGAAGTTGTTCTGGATATATTTTCTTTTAAAAATATAAAATCACACAAATTCAAGGGTGTACGCTTCCAAAGGCATCGTGGCTTCCTACCATCAATTAGTTTGAAGATAGATTCGTTTAAAATATAAAATCATTGCAAACAAATATTAAGTATATTTAAAGTTACTAGACCCGTGAAACGCCGGGTGTGTCAGCTTGTATATTAATAAAAGAAAAATGTTTGTCAGTGTGTCTGTCTGTTGGCGATGGCTAGGGAAATTTATCGTTTGTAGAAGCTTGTAACCTTGTATAAGAATATATGTAGATAAATCGCATTGCATTTGAGGTTCAGATTTATAAATTTTTTATTACATTCTTTTTTTGGTTGATGCCGAAAGTAACGATTTGCGTATTTCTGCGATCTTCCAAATTAACCGACGATATTCATCTACTCCTAAAAGCAATCGAAATTCAATCTTTTCAACCTATATAGTAAATTTTAACGTCCTTTTAATAAACTTCATTTGGAATTCGTACAGCGATTTTTAAATTTTTCGCGATTTTTTAAAAATAAGTTTTCATTTCGCAAAAATGAGAAGTTTTGTTTTTTATCAAACAGTCTGTATTTTATACCTTAGGCATCCAATCTTATATTTTATTAACAGACTGATTCTTTATGAAACAGACTTCCGGAAATCGATGTAAAAGAAAAAATATATATATGCCAGTTTTTTTGCCCAAAGTTCTTACAAAATATGCTCATTACCTCGCGATCCATAGCCTTTTTTTTTTTTTTTTTTTTATCGACACGTGAAAAGAGTTGAGTTGGGATTTTATGCTTTTAATGGTCTGGATGTGTAATTTTTCACCCAAAACACCGCTGTGTGCTGCAGACAGCCCTGTCCGAGAAAAATGCCTGAAATCATCACTGATTTTAAGTGTATTTAGTGTATTTTTATATTTTAACACATGGACAACGCATGCAGGTCAGCTACTTTAATTATAAAGTAAATTACTGTAATTCGTTTATTAATATTTTGAAAACTAACAGGTTTAAAAAGTCCATTAAGTGTCGTGATCGCATATATTTTCGCATGATTCAATTGTTCTGATACCGTTGTAACATAATTACTTTTAATAACACCATTGCCTCGCTTTGAAAAATAGTCGTTGTTAATGAGCTTAACAATGAAAAAGGAAAATTTTTAGCTGATTATAATCAACCGAACAGACTGATTAGGTAAAAATGATTATGAACCATAATGAATGGTTGTTACGGATTTCCAAGCAGTTGCATGCAGCTTAAAGGGTTTCGGAAACCTTTAATTAATTATGGAATTTATTTGGTATACGCGTATGTTGTGTGTGTTTTAGTTCAATACTTCGTTCGGTAAACATACGCTGTTGAAGGTATTTTAACACCGACCTTAAATGTATGTTTAAATTTACCTATATGTATTTTATTTTAATATGATGAAACGCATTTTTTCATTACAAATTCGTAAATAATAGTTTGGGAAATAACTCATTAAAAACATATTTTTGAATATTTGTTTCTTTATTTAACGTTTATGACTTTACATTTATGTATATTTATTCATTTACTTTTCAATTTTTCTTTAATTAAACATAAAACTTATATTTGTTCAATTATACATATGCATGATTTTGTGAATGAAGATATATAGATAGGCATTTCAATTGAATATAATGAAATTGAATGTATTGAATGCAAATAATACAATGATAAATTAAAAAAAATAATATATTGCAATCTTTGTAAAGTTCCGACAAAAATTCACTTAATTTTCGACACAATATATTACATATCCATACAAATGTAAATTTTTCAATGTAGATTAAAAGTTAATTCAAAATAAACTTGAATTTATACATTCTTTAGTCTCTTTCAAAATTTATTAATGTAAACTAGAATAACTGAAAGCATTATCTGAAATTTCGCTTTGAAAAGCTTAACTAGTTAATTTAATTTTCAATATAAAAATTGTTAATAAATATATTTAAAAGCATGCCTTTTGTTTGCACAATCAACCGGCAGTATTCCAATATTTGTCATTCTATTCACATGTCGTTTTACTAAGCAAAATTTTTATTTAACTTTAAGTCAATAAATTTAAAATGGTTTACATTAAAAATTAAATTATTTTCTGCGAATTGGCTGAAAATATTATACATTCTTTTAAAATTAATTTTATGATTCTTTCAAAATTTATTAATGTAAACTAGAATAACTGAAAGCATTATCTGAAATTTCGCTTTGAAAAGCTTAACTAGTTAATTTAATTTTCAATATAAAAATTGTTAATAAATATATTTAAAAGCATGCCTTTTGTTTGCACAATCAACCGGCAGTATTCCAATATTTGTCATTCTATTCACATGTCGTTTTACTAAGCAAAATTTTTATTTAACTTTAAGTCAATGGTAGTATATTAAAATGGTAGTATATTTATTCATTTACTTTTCAATTTTTCTTTAATTAAACATAAAACTTATATTTGTTCAATTATACATATGCATGATTTTGTGAATGAAGATATATAGATAGGCATTTCAATTGAATATAATGAAATTGAATGTATTGAATGCAAATAATACAATGATAAATTAAAAAAAATAATATATTGCAATCTTTGTAAAGTTCCGACAAAAATTCACTTAATTTTCGACACAATATATTACATATCCATACAAATGTAAATTTTTCAATGTAGATTAAAAGTTAATTCAAAATAAACTTGAATTTATACATTCTTTAGTCTCTTTCAAAATTTATTAATGTAAACTAGAATAACTGAAAGCATTATCTGAAATTTCGCTTTGAAAAGCTTAACTAGTTAATTTAATTTTCAATATAAAAATTGTTAATAAATATATTTAAAAGCATGCCTTTTGTTTGCACAATCAACCGGCAGTATTCCAATATTTGTCATTCTATTCACATGTCGTTTTACTAAGCAAAATTTTTATTTAACTTTAAGTCAATAAATTTAAAATGGTTTACATTAAAAATTAAATTATTTTCTGCGAATTGGCTGAAAATATTATACATTCTTTTAAAATTAATTTTATGATTTACTTTATCATTTAGAACTCGTCTTCTTCTTTATCAATAAATAAGAGGAATCGAAGATTTTATTCATCTTTTAAAGCATAAACAATTATTGTCTTAGTAGATAAACTATTGTAGATGTTTTCGGTTTAAATGATAATAATAATAATAAATTATCTTATTATTCACATAAATAATTAAATTTACTAATATTCTTTTATTTATTTATTTATTTATAATGCGTCAAACACTATTTAAATGTTCAGCATTTCTTTGACCAACAATTTAATCCAATAAACCGCCCGATACTTATCAGTATAAAAGTAGTACATAAGTTCCCATTAAGTCTCAGGCGTTTGATTTATAAGAGCTAAGAAAAATATAAGAAAAAATATAACATTTTTATTAAAACATTTACTTTCTAAAAATTGTTCAAAAAGAACATTTGTTTTATTCTTATGTCGATTTCCTAAGAAAATAAATCAAGAGCTCATGTTATGACACTTCGTCAAAACTTAAAATTTTAAGGAATTTAATTATATAAACTAAAATATAAACAATACATAATTGTACTTTTACTTTTGCTAAAACAGTGTAAAACTGAAACGTTAAAACTTAATTAAAAGTTAAATTATTCCAACAAAAAAATTCTTTGTACTACCTATTTTTACAGACATCATTTTATTTTCCAACACATAAACAAGCATTGTACATGATTAAAAATCTTAAAAAATACTTTTAAAACTACACAAAACCAGTCAATCTGTAAAAAATTGTAAAACTGTAAAAATATTTTCACCTGTGATTCTCAGGCATCTTCAGTCACTGATGTTATGTTTTCTGCTTTGTCAGTCAATCTGTTGAAAACCTCCATTTGGCTTTTTCTTAATAACATCTGGCGCCATCTGTTATCGATTTTTGCGTGGGCCATATCGTTGCATGTTTCTGAATTTGATGTACATATTTTTATGGTAACGATATGATTAAGAAAAATCCCTGACGGCTCGGCCTACAGGCACAGGTAGATTTCGAAGACGCAGACCGTCGGGCGCCTGTTTGTTGGAAATTGCGGAAGAAATGACCTTTTTGCCATTATGCTGCAGTTGGAACCGCCTACTTCGAAACCTAACTTGTTTGCAGAAGGAACCAGCAGGGATATTTTTTTTTATTTTTTTATTATTTTTATTTTTTTATTTTTTTGCTATAAGAGTTGGTCCTATAAAAAACTTGTCAATGAAAAAGTTTTAGATAATATTAAGAGGATTTATAATAAATTTAAGCGGATTTGAAATCTTGGGAATTGACGAAGTTATGAATTTTTTTCTTCTAAAACCCCCTTCCCCCCCCCCTTGGGACCATTTTTATTTATATCAAAAATCTGTCATACATAAATTTTCGTCCCTTCTCTTAGAAGTAATAATAACTTCAAACGGATTCGATACGTATCATAATAAGGAAATTATGAGGTTTTTTCTGTTTTCACAAAAAGTCCCCCCATCCACACCCCCCCCCCCCTGGTTCGATTTTGCCCATTAACGAACTTGACCGAGATTTTATACCCCTTGATTTTATGAATCAGTTTCGAAAAGATGCGGGAGTTGGAACCGCCTGCTTCGAAAAATAACTTGTTTGCAGGCGGAGCCGGCAGGGATTTTTTTGTTTTTTATTTTATTTTTTGCTATAAGGGTTGGTCCTATAAAAAACTTGTCAATATAAAAGTTTTAGATAATATTAAGAGGATTTATAATAAATTTAAACGGATTTGATATCTTGTGAATTGACGAATTTATGAATTTTTTTCTTCTAAAACACCCCCTTCCCTCCCCCCTTAAGGCAATTTTTAATTATATCAAAAATCTGTCATACATAAGTTTTTGGCCCTGTTCCTAGAAGTAATAATAACTTTAAACGGATTCGATACGTATCATAATTAAGAAATTATGGGGATTTTTCTGTTTTCACAAAAAGCCCCCCCCTTCCCCCCCTTGGTTCGATTTTGCCCATTAACGAACTTGACCGAGATTTTATGCTCCTTGATTTTATGTATCAGTTTCGAAGAGATCTGTGCAGAATTATTGCAGTTATCGTGTCCATAAAAAAGTGACGTAGATAGATAGATAGATAGATGGATAGATAGATAGATAGATAGATTGATTGATAAATAAAGTTCTGAAGTGGGGGTGGGGTAGTTTTGGGTTCTGGGAGTCATAATCGGCGTAGATCTACAAAAATTTTTCAAAAATTCCAACTTAGGTGAGAATGTAATAGGTAGTATTTCTCACGAAATCTACCTAAAAGCAAAATGCAGGATTTCAGCAGAATGACTAACAGAGCAGAAAACATAACATCAGTGACTGAAGATGCCTGAGAACGACAGGTGAAAATATTTTTACTGTTTTACAATTTTTAACAGATTGACTGGTTTTGTGTAGTTTTAAAAGTATTTTTTAAGATTTGTGGACATGTACAATGCTTGTTTATGTGTTGGAAAATAAAATAATGTCTATGAAAATAGGTAGTACAAAGAATTACTGTATTAAAAATGACATTATGAACGATCATAGATAAAAAACTTAGTCCAACAGTTTCGGCTAAAATTTTATAGTCATCACCAGGGACATCAAAGGATGAAATTGGTGAACTTATGGCTGGAGAGAGAAATGAGAAATGGTAGCGAAAGTGAAGGGAAAAACAAGAATGAAAAAGAGAGGAAAAGCCACATAATATATTATAGCCACCAGGGATGGACGTTGAAATAGGAACAAACAAGATTATTTATGAGCGATAAAAATTAATAAATGCTATTATATTAGTGAAACTGTCAATATTTGAAAGATTAATGATACCTGAAATGAGAATTGGATTTTTTTCCTCCTTTTTAAAAATAATTTCAGGTATCATTAATCTTTAAATGTTGACAGTTTCAATAATATAATAGTATTTATTAATTTTTTATCTCTCATAAATAATCTTGGTTGTTCCTTTTACAACGTCACTGATGGCTCTAGCATATTATGTGTTTTTTCCCTCTTTCTCATTCTTGGTTTTTCCTTCAGTTTCATTATCACTTTTCATTTCTCTCTCAAGCTAAGCTCGCCAGTTTAGTCCTTTGATGTCCCTGATGATGGCTATAAAATTTTAGCGAAACTGTTAGAATAATTTCACTTTTAAATAAGTTTTAACATTTCCATTTTATACTGCTTTAGCAAAGTACAAGTGCAATTATGTACTGTTTATATTTTTAATCTGTATATTAATCAACGGTGAAGACGTTCATCTTTAATACTTCTGTTTTTAGCTATAATTATTTGAAAAAAAAAAATAGAGTCGAACGTCACACTTTTACCTCACAAATACATCAAAGTTTCTACATATCAATATACTTTCTTAACTTTTATTTTTAATTTTGTAATAGTAGAATTTTTAAAATGTTTTGTAAAGTTAAGTGTAGACAAAACTCTCTGAAAACAATTCCAAAAGTAAAAAAAAAAAAACATAAGTTAGGGTACAATAATTTGAATTAGTATAATGGTACAACACAATTTTATGATTACTGGTTATGATTACTGGTTGGAAATTGTTTCACTAGTGAAAGACGTCATAAACGCAAATTTCTGCTCATAAAACTTAAAAAATTACAATATTTACGTTAAAGTGGCATACCTTTTCAGTGATTTTTCTATCCACCACGCCGTTCTGCGTATAGACATTCTATTTTTTTTTTTTTTTTTTTTTTAACACTTATCATAAAAAAACTTTTATTCCTACTGAAATATATAAGTCGCAAAGTCGATAAATTTTGAAAACATTATTGTATATAGTAATATAATTTAATATAAGTATTTTAAGAAAAAAAGTGAGTAAGTTTAAATAGTGAATTTTGAAAATGTGTCAAGACAGTTTCTAGTAAATAATAAAATCTAACCATTTTTATTACAAGTTTTATTTTAACTTACAATTCTGTTTGTATGCATGTGACAGTCAAATCTTTTAACTAATAACAAATATTAAACAACCGCAACGTTAATTCTATGGGAAAATGTGTGTTTTGGGCCGACGTTGCCCCTCCTTAAGAATTAAAAAAAAATGAATGTCCAATTCCTGTATTACCCTCAGGAATACATATATATTCTAAATTTTAAAGCTCTGTGTCAACAGGAAGTTGTTGAAAAATGAGTAAGAATATTTGACTGTCGCATACATACAACAATAATTGTAAGTTAAAAGAAAGCATGTAAAATATAGCTCCGTTGTTGCAACATCCATCCATTTTCACCACATTGTTGCCCGCATCCGAGGCTAACGAAAAGGAGAGGCTACCGCGGTGCACTCCTCTTATCTTTTTTTACAGAATGCTAGAGTGACGTGATACTCTTTTCGTAAACCTGCATTGGTGGATTCGAGCATCACGTGACTCCCGCGGTCTGTAAAAAAAGATACGCAAAAAGCACCGCGGTAGCCTTTCTTTTTCGTTAGCCTCGCCCGCATCGTTATGACGTCAGCATTGAGCGACGCACACATTTGTGCTTAATAATATAAGTTGACTTTTTTGTGAATTTAAAGAAAATTTCCGACCGTTTTCTTTCTGGAATAATAATAATAATAATAAATTATGTTAATTTCTCTTACTCAGAATATGTGGTATTTCCGTTTTAGAGTCCCATTAAGCAAAAGTTAAAGTTGTAAAATTCCACATTCAGTTCAATTAAACATTTAGCGTTAGTTTATCCTCGGCATTAGCCTGCAGATAACCAAAATTTATCTGCGACTCAATAATGACGAACAAACAACATATAATAATAACACATAACATTAAGGAAATTTTCATTTGCAAAGAAATACAATAATAAGATACAATCAGAAATAAGGAGTAAATATTAGTCATTTTTTAAACAATTTCTCTGCAATCTGTTGGAACTTAAATAATCTGCAGCGGACGCTGTCATGCTGCACTGTTTCTGATAATGTATAGGTATATATGTGCGCACAGAGGCGTTTATTGTCCTAAAGCATTTTAAAATGAATTTTTCAGCATTAACTGAAGAGAAAGCACTACGTTTTAGGGCTCATTGTGTCTGTGGTGTCACTTTTTGTTGTAATCTAATTTCTCAATCGAAATGCAATTTTATGACAGTTGTACTACGACTTTAGAAAAGGAAGTGTCCTTAGATATGCAATATTTTCAGAAAAAATGTGTTTGGACTATTAAAAAAACGACTTGTTAGGCAAAAAACAAGTCATTGTTTTCAAAATATTGATGCATCGGATACGTCTTGAATAGTACTCCAAATACTATATGTTTAAAAGTAGCATCTTTTGCGTATTTAAATTTACAACAAACATAATTTCATTTTTTTTCATAACAACTGAAAAAAATATGTATTTTTTAATTATTACCAAGAAAAGAAAATTTTTATTCTTATGAAAAGCTAAATAAAAAGCAATATATATATATATTTATTTCTGAATTTTTATTTACTTTACTTCAGAATTTTTATTTCCTTTACTTCTTATCTCTTTAATAAAATCTTATATTCAGGTGGCATATTTTCAAGTGGAAATACTTTTTTTTATAAAAGAATGCAACAGAAGATAAAAAATATGCATTTCCAGCTTTTAAAATTTTCTTCTATCGCTAATATCATCATTTCTGACGATGTCAATGTGTCAATGTCTACTAAATTTTATCAATTAAATAAAGCATTCTGTTTCCGTTGAATGTACGAGGGATATATCATATAAACTGCGTTTTATACGTAATTTGTCAACGTAGTTTTATTTTCCTGAAAAAAATGGAAAAAGATGCCCTAAAACTGACTTCAAGCTCAGGGGTATGGCTTATAAATGTTAATTGAAAAAATCCCCAAAACATTATGACGTATGATAAAATAATATTTTTAAATATTTTTCCATTAATAACACTCATTATACATCCCCATACAACCACAAGCCTCTGGAAATTATATAATGATTCCACAGATCCTGTAGATGTCATATCTATGAGAACTATTTGCTAGACATCCAGAGAATATTGAAATTGAATTATCACATTATATTCTACATTAAAAAACACTGGATTCTTTATCGGATGCGCGTGCGCATTAGAGTTTTTCTATGGTTCTTTGCCTGTTTTTAACACTTTCCAACCTAGTTGAAAAGTGTTTATGACTTCGGTTTGTCTGGCCGTCTGGCCGTCTGCCGTCTGGCCGTCTGCCGTCTGCCGTCTGTCCGTGCTCTAACTCCCGTAAATATGCTCGGATTGCTCTGCAATTTTTATATGTTATAGTCGTTATCTATAGCATGTTCCCTATTTCAACGGAAGTGTGTAGCACTTATAGTTTTTTTACAGGGGCACTCAAAAGAATTCCATTACATTGCGGTCTATGGGGGAAAATCATTTGCGGATTATTTAAATAATGTTTCACTATTTTGAACGCATTGAAATTTATATATATCACTAAGGTGCATTAGAAGAAGCTTAACATGGAATAGGGTGTGCATAGCGCTTATACTTACTGTACAGGGACAGTCAAAAGAATTCCGTTACATTACGTCTATGGAGAAAAATCGTCTGCAGTTTATTTAAATAATGTTTCCCTATTTAAAACGCATTGAAATTTATATGAGGTGCATTACAAGAGGCTTACTACAAAACATCGTGTGTATAGCAGTTATCGTTCATTTACAGGGACACACAAAAAAATTCTCTACTGTCTGTTAACAATAATTCCTCGAAGTGCGTTTTAAGTTACTGAAAGCGATTTTAATTTTAACTCGCTTTTTGTCTATTAAGTGGTGTGTAAAAATTCTGTAGATCCTATACAGGGAAGCACAAAAGTTCGCGAACACATTTCCGTATTATTTAACTCCAGACAGAGAATTTTAAACTGTGCTACGCATTTCCTAACTGAACTAAAATTTATTATCCTATGTAGTATATATACAAATCTATAGATCCTATACAGGGCTGAATAAAAGTATTCGGATTACTTAGATGTTATCTTTTAGCTTATTAAACGGTATGATTTGTAAAATTATTTTAGAAGCGTTGGAAAGTGTTACATAATCTATGCTTGAAGCATGATTTTTCGTTCTTGTTTCATCTTACAATTCTCCAAGAAATGTCACAAAAAGACATCCGCAGGACATCTTTAAGTGTAACAATTTGACATCCAGAGTATTTCTCTAGGACAACTGTAACTATCCAGATGATAACGGTTATTCTGAATATGGTATTCTATAAATGTTTGTAGAATGGCGGTGTATTGTCTGGGTTTCAATATTCTTATTAAGAGATATTATATGTGCAAGGAATTAAGTATTTCCAAAATAAAAATCTCAATAATTAAATTATTCTTAAACAATTTTATTAAAAAAAAAAATACTTGTAAATTTATATCAAAAATCTGTAAATTTAGAAATACATTTTGTGATTTCTTTATCATTTATTGATCCTAATTAACCGATTTCAAAGGCTGCATCCCAAACATTTTTGATATTATTTACGATAATTCAATGAAAGGAATTAAATTGAAAACGTAAAAGATATTTTGTAGAAAAACTTTAAAATATCTTTTACTCTTTTTTTCCTCGATTCACATTCATTTATGTACAAAGACTGAAATGTTATCTGATATATTTATCTTTAAATAGGTGTTAACATAAAAGCGGTGTAAAAAATAAAAATAAACAAATCGTTTAAATAATTATTAAAAAGCTTAAGTAGTTAAATAGTCTATTTCAAAAATTAAAAATTTCTTTTAAAACTTTTGTTATTGTTATTGTAAGACAATGTTGTAAATTTATATGTAAATCATTTTTAACTTAATAATTTATTTTATTATTGAAATTACATTTTATTTAAAATTCAATACTAAAAATAGTTCACCTAGGTAGCACTTTCAGATAAGACGAAAAAATGGATTCCCCAATAAATTGAACGAAAGTTTCAGCGATATGTATATAATCTATAAAAAGATAAGAATGGATTTTTCCTTTAAAAATGTCTTTTATTCTGCTGATTAGACAATAAGTGTAATAAAGCTTTTTATAGTTGGAGATTATTTTGGGGAGCATAAAACTTTTACCCTTGAAGTACATAAATCTTTTATCGACAATAAACAGAAGATATCAAATACGGATCGCTTTTAGAAAAAGATATTTATATCGATAGAAGAAACTTTTTTGAAAATCTTTTTTCTTTCCTTTGTGATAAAAGTAGAGAAAAATATTCAATTTTGGAGATTCTCGCCATATCCTTTATAGGGATATATGTTTCTTTATTCTAGTTATTATGTTTAAGTGTAGGAATTAATACTTATTTAAAAATATCAAGATATTTTTTTAGATTTAAAGAAGAATTTATAAAAATAATTTTTTTTTAGATATCGCTGATTTTCGGAAACGTTCCCGAATAGTGTTTTTATTGCAGTTTTCATTTTTCTGAAATCAGAATATCGGTTTTTGAGGATGCTATCAATTCTGAATCAAAAACTTTTAACTGCGTAAATATCATTTAAACTGCACACATATAATTTAAAAATAAATAAATGGCAGATTCTAGAAAATTAGATAGTACGTAAAGTAATAGATTAAAAAAAACAATAATAAAATGATTTTCAAAGACAACTTTTAGGCTTCAAACTGTTAAAAGTTTGCAGCAAACTGTCCAGTCATTCAACCGTTTTCGCAAGTAACGGTTACTTGATCATATATGAAGCATTCTCATTGGTCAGGATCGATTAAAATCACGGTTAAGTAACTGTTATCGATATAAATGTTCGAATAAATGGACACTTTGGGGATAATTTTATACAGTGTAGATCTGCAGATTTACTAATTTATAAAATACCTTATTCCTTATTAATTTCCATAACTGGAAATTAAAAAGGGCAGATGAGGTGAGATAGGTGACTGAACTATTGGGAAATAGCAATAAATCAATTGGGCCGTCAGTGTTTGTTTGCCATAATATCTGCTAAATGTGAATAATAACCCGTTTGAATATTAAGAGTCTTGCATAAAAATGGCAGATTCGTGTCCTTAACATGCTATATTGTTGCTGATATTGTAGGATCACAAAAGTTATTATAATGTAGTGATCCAAAATATGCCAATTTTTCTTTAATCTGTTGGGATCGTCTTTTAAAAATATTCTTGAGAAACCGCATCATTCTATCAGTTGTGAAGCTTAAGAGGACACTTGATTAATTACCTGTGAATTTTCTGTTGTCCAAATGAGACCATAATGTGGATTCTGTTACCCAATCAATCAAACAAAGGTCTGAAAATGTACCACAATCAAAGTGCATAGACGACAATCGCTCACATTTGAAACTCTCTAGCGAAATTATTATGAAATTCAGCGTCTCTCTCAATTTACTATTGAATATTGTGAATATTGCAAATATAATAAACGTAAAATGCCAAAATGTGTAGTAAGACATATGAACGGTACAAACAAAGCTGATACACTAATAACACAATGGGGCGATTGTCAAATTTCTCTCACGATTGTCATTGTCTTATTTTTCACAAGTGCTTATTCTACTTGTTTCCGTCCTTTATAATTCCAAACTTAAAGATTTTTTCGAAATATTAAATCCTGTTGTGGTCAGCAGTTAGGAACACTGATATTCGATAAAACTTCTTCTGCAAGTGGTATGCTATAACCACAGAAAATGTGTTCTCAACGTTCTGGTTAAAAAATAAACTACCAGAGTTCAGAGTTCCAAGTGAGTATTAAAGTAAAGCTAGGCGAGTCTGCGCAAAGTTCAAAAGAATAACAAAAAAAATCTAAATATTAATATTTTGCTAAACTATCCATGAATAATTTTTACTTTATTTGTTTTTTATGCAATTCCATTGCTATTTTGTTGTTATGTTGCAATTTAATAGAACAGTTGTAATAAAACCAAGAAAGTCATTTTGCGCAATCTGTCCTTACAGGGTTGGTGTGATTACGCACATGGGTAGGAGAAATTGTTACTAATAATAGCTACAATTAAATTGTTAACAATAATAATTACACTTAAATGACATTGTTGTAAGGTTTTTATGAAAAATATTGTTGTATTAGGAGTGAATATTTCAATCAAATGATTAAAGAATCAGAAAAAGGAAATAATTTTAAAAACGATTAAAAAATTTTAATTAAAGGAAAAAATTAAAGAATCAGAAAAAGCAAGTCCAGATAAGATTACAAAATAACATTAAGTTACTTGATAACACGTTTAACTTAAAATTAGTCCATTTTAATTTTTATTTTTTTATGCAAATTTATCAATAAGCTACGTAATCTCTCCCAGCATGGAAACTAATCGGAACAATGCGCCATCTCTCCTAAGTAGCAGATGCGCAAACTCTCCAATTTCGGTAGGAGAGATTGCGTGTCCTTTTATTTATACATGACCCCTACTAAAACGAACCGTTGATGTTCACATTGTTAGTCTAGATTAGTAGCTTATGAGAAATCGTTTAAGTTAAAAATATTTTGTACTACTGACATTGTATAGAAATTCTGATGAATAGCTATGAAAATTCAAGCACTTACTTTGGAAAAACAAAACAAAATAGCAATGCTTTATCTTAGACGCTCAAAACAATCAACGTGCACTTTTAAGTAGACAATCCACTACTGCTGTTGTACAACTACTTGGAGTCGCGGCGCGCTCACTCTACTTCTTCCTCCCGAACCTCTATGTGCGCAATCTCTCCGACCGCGCCATCTCTCCTGCCTTTACCTTATGCATTAGCAAAAGTAAAACTTTGTTTGATCTGAGTCTGTCTTGTTGTTTTTCAGACTCTTTAAATGAATAAGTAACGCTGATAAAATCTTATATTATCAGGAACATTTAAAAAATTTTCATTAGGCACAACTTAAAGTCTGAATTGTCTGTTGTCGAAATGTTATGATATTATGATCCATGAAACGTCCTACAGATCCCTCTGAATGTGATAATTCTAATTTCAAAAACAGTGTATTACAGCGAGTGATCTCGCATTTTTTATAAGATTTTCATGGTCAATCATGAATCCTTTGCTAAAACTTTCTTTTGATACATTGAACTATGTTTTAAGATTTTTTTTTCTCTCTTTGATGATAATAAATGAATCTCTTTCTATTGCAGTCATTTAAATAGAACCAAGCTTCATCTATTGTAACAACATTTTCCCATTTTTCTCCCGGATAAATGCTTCTCATAAAGAATTCTGTATCGTGTTCTACATTCGGCGATATGTCATGGAGAAAGACGATGAACATTGTGATTTTTGGCCTTTTTAAAAATTCAAATCGTTGTTAATGATTTTGTTAATAGTTGAAATTGAGCATTTTAACGATTTAGTAACCGTCCTTTGACTTGGAGGATTTTCTTTACTACAAAAGTTTTTACCTTTGCAATATCCGAAGAATTCCTTTTTGTTCTTGCATGCATATTTTTAACAATATTCCCACTTGAAGCAAGGCATTCACGTTTTATCCCTGTCTTATTGACAATATTATCTACTGTTGCTTTAAATATCGAAAAACTATGCCTTTCACAGTGTTTTTAAATAACCGAATACGAATACGTGTCTTTGGAAAGCACAGAAATATAGCCTTCCATACATCGGTTCTTTAAAAGTGACATTTTATATGTAAAAAAAAAAAAAAAAAAAAAAAAAAAAAAATCACTTTTTAGACGAGAACTTATACTTTCATAAACATATTAGCTCCGATAAATAAAAAGATTTCTCAATGCAGACGATTTTTTTCCATCAAACAACTCGTCTGAAAAATGTACAAACAGCATCTGCATAGACTGCATAGTATAGGGTATATCATAGGTATAGTATAGAGTATATATCTGCATAGTATAGGATTTTTCTAACAGTAAAAAAAAATACATCCATATTTTTAGTGAAAGATTGATGAAAATTACTGATCTATGTTAGTTTTAATGGAGAAAATTAGAAAAGAAATTTATTGAAAACAGCATAATTAGAATATGTAATACTATTTTCTCACCTTGGATATTATTTATTAAGAGTGGAAGATATTAAAAAAAATATTTGTATGAAAATATCTCATATAATCCTATGCGATTTTCTCCTCAATTTATCAATTATTGCTGTAACTTTTTGAGTTTTCACGATATTTCTCTGGTCTTTTTATATGAGTTGCCCTATAGTATTGACTATCAAATCATGACAAAAAATCTTTGCTGTGGTTCGAGCATGCGCAGTTAATATTTATTTCATACAAAAACCCATATCTCATCAAATGCTAAAAATATTAATATTTTAATTGCAGTGCACTATTTCTATAATTTTTTGTCAAGTTTTGGGAAAGCGGTATTAAATTCGGTTGCAAACTCTGCATGCTATAAAAAGAACCCTTTTGAATTTTTCACAGAATCGTTAACATCTTCACGAATATGCGTGATATGCTTACACATATGCGCACATGTGTTGAACAGGACCTACATAGTCATTTGCTACAGTGACTGATAATTTTTAGCATTTTCTGTTACTTGGGTGATGGAAAATATTATTTTGTTATTAAAATTATTATTGCCCCCCCCCACCTTTAATTGTCCTCGCGACAAAATCTTCACTGAAAAACATGAAGTCAAACATGGTCTTTACATCTTCAAAGTTCAAGGGCATTTCGGTCATTTCCTCACGAATTTCAGTAGATATTCGACGTCTGAAATTGGTCACTGCCCCTTAAATTCTGGACATTAGTGTAAATGTGGTACATGAGAATTACATTTGGATTATAACCTTTTTCTTAATTTGATATGCTGGATGAAATTTTTTTATGTATAAATAAATCTATAGGAAGATAAACATATATCTGAGTAGCGTTATGTTTATTTACAGAAAACATAAGAAATTACCACTTCAAACTTATGAAAACGAAATATATATATATATATATATATTATTAAGATTTAAAAGTGTCAGTCCTACCTTAAAATGAAAATATTTAAATTTAATATTAAAAAATTGTACTTTATTACATTTAAGATAAAATTATGCATACATTCAGAGAGAATTATTATACATCTTTTTAAAAAACCCGGATCTATAACTGTCTTTTATTTAACTCTAACGAACTCATTTATTCGCGAATATAAATAAAAGTGAAGAACATTATTTGCAGTTTACTGTTTAATTAAGGAGAGAGTGATATATTCAAATACATAATTAAAAAAATTATTTAATTTAAATTTGAATAATTTAATTACAGATGAATAGGAGAGAGGTTCCAGTTTATTTTAAAATTTATTCAGCGTAATCTGAATAATTAATATTTGATTTCAGTTTCTAATTATTACGTTTGATAATGTCAGCTCCTTAAACCAGTTTTCTTTTTTCTTTGACGTCTATATTAGGAGATGAATAAGCATAAAAGATTCACATTTACATTTTAAATGATTATGAAAGTGCATATTGTTTGCTTTATTAATTTGCTTTTCCGTACATTATTCAGCTTTAATGATTAATTGATTCCTTTTTTAATTAATAGATTTATTTAAGAAAGAATTCCATTGCGAGAATTCAAGCGAACACATAAATAAGAATGTTTTGAATAAATAACTCTTTGAGCATAATGTGGATTGTGTGAACATTATTTAGTTAAATTTTTGACGTCATATCGGTGATTAAACAGGGATCCTTAACAACCGATAAAATGAAACCTGGACCATTTTTACTATATAGAACAAGATTGTTTTTCTCCTCCATACAATGAGTAGAGAACACATTTATAGTCTCGAGAGAAATTAATTATGTGCTCTTTTTCAGGTGATTAATAGCATAGAGTAGTTAACCGACAACTGGGGAACAAGTTCTTGAAGAATTTTTTTTTAATTTTTTGATATTGAAAAAAAAATCGACATCTGTTGTTTCGCGTTCGTTTCTCGATCCTCCTTCCATTGACATCTTTATAACTCTTCGCATTCATCATTATTTTTCCCTTTGATATTTTACATCAAATAATTGAAAATCGATTTGCATAATTTGTTTTTCTATTGTCGGGTTATTTTCTGCCATTAATAACCTGACGAAGAAATCCAGAAATTAATTCCTCTCACAACTATAGTTGAGTTCTTTACTTATTGTATGGAGAGAAAAATACGATCTTGATCCATATTGTTCTCAACTCCAGTTAAAAATATCATATCTACTTACTATACATTGAAATAATGAAATAAAAAAAGCATATATATATCGAAATTTTATATACATATATTTTACTTGATTGTTTAAAAGTCTTTTGAAATTTGCTTAAAAGTGGACTTTACACCACAGTTAATAAACATGTGAAACAAAAATATTTAAGCGTATTCAAATCCAAATTCTAGTGTTTTATTGTTATTATTTTACTTAAAATGAAATCTAATGAATGAAATAAATCTTATTTGAAAATTCAACACAAAGTTGACAAATTCTTTATTCAGATTTTATCATTTAAAAAAGATTTAACCATTGAATATTCAAGTAAATTGTAATAATATGTTTTCTCGCCATTTATAGCTTTATAATTTAACATACAGGGTGTCCCAAAAGTCTCTGTACAACGAGAAATCGTCCCAATATTTTATAATACCGAATACCCTTTCTTACGCTTTATATGCAGAATCGAAAATTCAGATTTTACATATTTTACAACATAATTGAAGAGTATTTAGGATTTTGGTATATTTGCGTGCCTTACTAGAAATAGGTTGTCCCAAAAGTCTCCGTACAACTTCAAAATTTTATTACACAAAAAATAATAAGCCTACAGAAAAAATAATTACAACAGTACATAGAGTAACTTAAAAAGTTTTTTCTACTACTTTAGTATACTTGTACATGAGATCCTTTCGTTGAACGAAGAATATCAAGTCGATATTCCAATTCCATCCACGTGCGTTTCAGCATGCTAACATCAACACCAACAGAAGTTACAACTTTTTTTACAACTGTAATTTTAATGATTTTAATATAAAGTTACAACTGTTTGGATCTTTTGTTTCAAGTGAACAGTCTCAAGGAATTGAAACAAAAGATCCAAACAGTTGTAACTACTGTTGATATTAGCATGCAGAAACGCACGTGGAGGGAATTGGAATATCGACTTGATATTCTTCGAGCAACGAAAGGATCTCATGTACAAGTATACTAAGGTAGTAGAAAAAAAAACTTTTGAGTTACCCTATGTATTGTAATTATTTTTGCTGTAGGCCTATTATTTTTTTTTTAAATAAATTTTTGAAGTTGTACGGAAACTTTTGGGACACCCTATTTCTAGTAAGGCACGCAAATATACCAAAATCCTAAATACTCTTCAATTATGTTGTAAAATATGTAAAATCTGAATTTTCGATTCTGCATATAAAGCGTAAGAAAGGGTATTCGGTATTATAAAATATTGGGACGATTTCTCCCAAATCTTTCTGAAAGACCATTTAAATTGATTATTTGGATCAAGAAAGAAATGCAAAAGATATGTTTGACGGTATTATTCAAATGCATATACGGTCATTTCTTGTTTTAAATTACAATATTTAGACATGTTACTTTGCTATCCTAATATCTGATTGCGCTGATAGTTATTTTACCAAAAAAATGTAGGGTAACTGTCAGAATTGTCAAGAAGATGTAATTACATTAAATTATTAGCTAAATAACTATTGTTAACTATTAATTTCATTACATTCAATTATGTGTGCTACATTTTCAAATGTCAGAAATATTCAAATAATAGATACAAATGTAGCGTTAGGATTTTATTGTCATTTTGCTTTTCACACTTAAAGAATACAGCAGAAAAATCTTGACTAAGTAAAATGCTAATTTATATTTATTATCTCAGAACTCTCGACGAAATAAAACTGCTTAGTCACGACGCTGAAGGCTTCAGGAAAAAAAAAAATAAAACTAAGATAAAAAATTACTTCAGTCAGTCGGGAGATATAAATATTTCTTCATTTATACACATTTATTTATTCTGCTCTTTTCACAATATGATAAAAAGAAAAAGAAGAAATATTGTTCAGTTACTATAACATGTGATTTTTCTCTTTCTCGGAAAATACGAATTCTTTTTAGAAAATAGTTCCAGAAGTTATCGTAAACGTTACGTTTTACTGTACAAATCCCTTATTTTGTAATTGTATACAAATAACAGTGTTAAAAATAAGATAGCGGTGCTTTATTTAAAACAAGTTGGAAATTCTACGTCAAACGTAACAAACGAGGTGCGTTCGTACTATAGCTAGTTATATAAATATTAAGATCTTGATGATTTTTAATCCTGTGAAATGAATTACATCGTCTACAGATTAATTTCTGTAATAAAATAAGTTTCTCGGTCGCTTGATGGTGAAATCTCGAAAGCTTCTATAACAAGAAAGCACCGATTAAAAAAAAAATTCCAATTTCTTGATAAATGTTTTTATTAATATTTTCTAAAGTTTTTATTCGATTTCCATAACATTTTAAATGTCTCGACAAAATTCTGCAAAGATAATATATCTTAAATTTCAAAAAATTCGGTTGGGTAGTTTTAGCGTTGTTATATGCGGACGGACGGACCAGACGACGACAATAGGTGCTACGTATTTATATAATTACGAACGCACCTAAGAATGCGTAAGTGTCATTTACAAAATTCATCAGATCGTTGAATAATATTCCTTGTCTACAAACAAACAAAACTACTGAAAGATGCAATGTAGACAATTTCTTTGCATTCTAATGAAGCTGGACAAAGAGTTAAGACAGCTTTAATAGTTTCCGCTAAATGAAAATATGTGGAAAACTGAAAAAGGCTTAAAATCCAGAATTCAAAATAAATTTGTTTTGCATTTATAATATTTTTTTTTCTAAGAATGGACGTGTTTAAATCTGAGTTTTTTTTTTTTTTTATGAACAAAAATGTAGTTTAATTGACACAAGTATTCTTTGTACATTATATTATTAGCTAAATAACTATTGTTAACTATTAATTTCATGACTTTCAATTATGTGTGCTACATTTTCAAACGTCAGAAATATTCAATAATAAATACAAATCTATCGTTAGGATTTTACTGTAATTTTGCTTTTCACATTTAAAGAATGCAGCAAAAAAATCTTGACTAAGTAAAATGATAATTTATACTTATTATCTTAGAACTCTCGACGAACTGGGGAAATTGCTTGGTCTGAACGCTGAAGGCTCCAGGAAAAAAAATAATAAAACGACGATTTAAAAAAAAATTACTTCAGGCCGACGGGAGATATAATTATTTCTTCATTTGGCCAAGTTTATGTATTCAGCATTTTTCTCATTATGATAAGAAGGAGGGGGTAATGAACATTGATCAACTGACGGAGAATGGCAATTAAAAAAATAAGTATTTATGGACTCGTTCAGAATTTATTTCCATAAATTATCATTAGCTACGTCCTTTTATATAAATGTGTTATTGTTTGAATGGGTATAAATAATGATTTTATTAAGAAGAAGAGTTTTGTTAATAAAAAAAAATGAGAAAGTGTTATCTGAAAAATTCATCATACCATGCATTACTATTGCTTGCCTATAAACAAAAGAAACTACTAAAACATACATTGTGAATCAATTATTTGCATTCTTTTAGAAAGTTTAAATAATAAAGAAATCATTAATAAAATATCATAAATAAAAAAGGCATGGAAAAAAAGAAAAATGTTTACTGTAATAATAATAACAATAAACCTAATCTGTTTTTTTTTTTAAATATTATTGAGATTTTCATTATACGCATGTTTTTTTTTTCAGTAAAGTTATATTTGTATATATTTTTTAAATATTGTATATGCATTAAAAAATATTTAATTTTGATTTCATTAATGCTAATTCTTCTAAAGCAGGTTAACTCATAAAGAAAATTTGCCGATATATGAATCCAAAGCGAGTACTCCGCTCGATCAAACAAAATTAAATATGTGATATTGTTATTTTAACGTATGTGCTTGATATTGTGGTGAAGAAAAATAATGGAGACTGCACAGTTACGGTCACAGTGAAAAGGTATCGGAAATGGCGAATTGGAACACTTACTTTTAACCATCCTAAAAAGGCATGGGAAAATGAAAAATGTGTACGGTAAAAATAATAATAATAAGCCTAATCCTTTTTTGTATTATTGAGTTTTTCATAATACGCATGTGTTTATTTTTTCATTAAAGGTTATTATATGTTTGTATATATTTGTTTACATATTGTACATGCATTAAAAAAATATTTAATTTTGATTTCATTAATGCTAATTCTTCTAAAGCAGGTTAAGTCATAAAGAAAATTTGCCAATATATGAATCCCAAGCGAGTACTCCGCTCCATCAAACAAAATTAAATATGTGATATTGTTATTTTAACGTATGTGCTTGATATTGTGGTGAAGAAAAATAATGGAGACTGCACAGTTACGGTCACAGTGAAAAGGTATCGGAAATGGCGAATTGGAACACTTACTTTTAACCATCCTAAAAAGGCATGGGAAAATGAAAAATGTGTACTGTAAAAATAATAATAATAAACCTAATCCTTTTTTGTATTATTGAGTTTTTCATAATACGCATGTGTTTATTTTTTCATTAAAGGTTATTATATGTTTGTATATATTTGTTTACATATTGTACATGCATTAAAAAAATATTTAATTTTGATTTCATTAATGCTAATTCTTCTAAAGCAGGTTAAGTCATAAAGAAAATTTGCCGATATATGAATCCCAAGCGAGTACTCCGCTCGATCAAACAAAATTAAATATGTGATATTGTTATTTTAACGTATGTGCTTGATATTGTGGTGAAGAAAAATAATGGAGACTGCACAGTTACGGTCACAGTGAAAAGGTATCGGAAATGGCGAATTGGAACACTTACTTTTAACCATCCTAAAAAGGCATGGGAAAATGAAAAATGTGTACGGTAAAAATAATAATAATAAACCTAATCCTTTTTTGTATTATTGAGTTTTTCATAAAACGCATGTGTTTATTTTTTCATTAAAGGTTATTATATGTTTGTATATATTTGTTTACATATTGTACATGCATTAAAAAAATATTTAATTTTGATTTCATTAATGCTAATTCTTCTAAAGCAGGTTAAGTCATAAAGAAAATTTGCCGATATATGAATCCCAAGCGAGTACTCCGCTCGATCAAACAAAATTAAATATGTGATATTGTTATTTTAACGTATGTGCTTGATATTGTGGTGAAGAAAAATAATGGAGACTGCACAGTTACGGTCACAGTGAAAAAGTATCGGAAATGGCGAATTGGAACACTTACTTTTAACCATCCTAAAAAGGCATGGGAAAATGAAAAATGTGTACGGTAAAAATAATAATAATAAACCTAATCCTTTTTTGTATTATTGAGTTTTTCATAAAACGCATGTGTTTATTTTTTCATTAAAGGTTATTATATGTTTGTATATATTTGTTTACATATTGTACATGCATTAAAAAAATATTTAATTTTGATTTCATTAATGCTAATTCTTCTAAAGCAGGTTAAGTCATAAAGAAAATTTGCCGATATATGAATCCCAAGCGAGTACTCCGCTCGATCAAACAAAATTAAATATGTGATATTGTTATTTTAACGTATGTGCTTGATATTGTGGTGAAGAAAAATAATGGAGACTGCACAGTTACGGTCACAGTGAAAAGGTATCGGAAATGGCGAATTGGAACACTTACTTTTAACCATCCTAAAAAGGCATGGGAAAATGAAAAATGTGCACGGTAAAAATAATAATAATAAACCTAATCCTTTTTTGTATTATTGAGTTTTTCTTAATACGCATGTGTTTATTTTTTCATTAAAGGTTATTATATGTTTGTATATATTTGTTTACATATTGTACATGCATTAAAAAAATATTTAATTTTGATTTCATTAATGCTAATTCTTCTAAAGCAGGTTAAGTCATAAAGAAAATTTGCCGATATATGAATCCCAAGCGAGTACTCCGCTCGATCAAACAAAATTAAATATGTGATATTGTTATTTTAACGTATGTGCTTGATATTGTGGTGAAGAAAAATAATGGAGACTGCACAGTTACGGTCACAGTGAAAAGGTATCGGAAATGGCGAATTGGAACACTTACTTTTAACCATCCTAAAAAGGCATGGGAAAATGAAAAATGTGTACGGTAAAAATAATAATAATAAACCTAATCCTTTTTTGTATTATTGAGTTTTTCATAATACGCATGTGTTTATTTTTTCATTAAAGGTTATTATATGTTTGTATATATTTGTTTACATATTGTACATGCATTAAAAAAATATTTAATTTTGATTTCATTAATGCTAATTCTTCTAAAGCAGGTTAAGTCATAAAGAAAATTTGCCGATATATGAATCCCAAGCGAGTACTCCGCTCGATCAAACAAAATTAAATATGTGATATTGTTATTTTAACGTATGTGCTTGATATTGTGGTGAAGAAAAATAATGGAGACTGCACAGTTACGGTCACAGTGAAAAGGTATCGGAAATGGCGAATTGGAACACTTACTTTTAACCATCCTAAAAAGGCATGGGAAAATGAAAAATGTGTACGGTAAAAATAATAATAATAAACCTAATCCTTTTTTGTATTATTGAGTTTTTCATAAAACGCATGTGTTTATTTTTTCATTAAAGGTTATTATATGTTTGTATATATTTGTTTACATATTGTACATGCATTAAAAAAATATTTAATTTTGATTTCATTAATGCTAATTCTTCTAAAGCAGGTTAAGTCATAAAGAAAATTTGCCGATATATGAATCCCAAGCGAGTACTCCGCTCGATCAAACAAAATTAAATATGTGATATTGTTATTTTAACGTATGTGCTTGATATTGTGGTGAAGAAAAATAATGGAGACTGCACAGTTACGGTCACAGTGAAAAGGTATCGGAAATGGCGAATTGGAACACTTACTTTTAACCATCCTAAAAAGGCATGGGAAAATGAAAAATGTGTACGGTAAAAATAATAATAATAAACCTAATCCTTTTTTGTATTATTGAGTTTTTCATAAAACGCATGTGTTTATTTTTTCATTAAAGGTTATTATATGTTTGTATATATTTGTTTACATATTGTACATGCATTAAAAAAATATTTAATTTTGATTTCATTAATGCTAATTCTTCTAAAGCAGGTTAAGTCATAAAGAAAATTTGCCGATATATGAATCCCAAGCGAGTACTCCGCTCGATCAAACAAAATTAAATATGTGATATTGTTATTTTAACGTATGTGCTTGATATTGTGGTGAAGAAAAATAATGGAGACTGCACAGTTACGGTCACAGTGAAAAGGTATCGGAAATGGCGAATTGGAACACTTACTTTTAACCATCCTAAAAAGGCATGGGAAAATGAAAAATGTGTACGGTAAAAATAATAATAATAAACCTAATCCTTTTTTGTATTATTGAGTTTTTCATAAAACGCATGTGTTTATTTTTTCATTAAAGGTTATTATATGTTTGTATATATTTGTTTACATATTGTACATGCATTAAAAAAATATTTAATTTTGATTTCATTAATGCTAATTCTTCTAAAGCAGGTTAAGTCATAAAGAAAATTTGCCGATATATGAATCCCAAGCGAGTACTCCGCTCGATCAAACAAAATTAAATATGTGATATTGTTATTTTAACGTATGTGCTTGATATTGTGGTGAAGAAAAATAATGGAGACTGCACAGTTACGGTCACAGTGAAAAGGTATCGGAAATGGCGAATTGGAACACTTACTTTTAACCATCCTAAAAAGGCATGGGAAAATGAAAAATGTGTACGGTAAAAATAATAATAATAAACCTAATCCTTTTTTGTATTATTGAGTTTTTCATAATACGCATGTGTTTATTTTTTCATTAAAGGTTATTATATGTTTGTATATATTTGTTTACATATTGTACATGCATTAAAAAAATATTTAATTTTGATTTCATTAATGCTAATTCTTCTAAAGCAGGTTAAGTCATAAAGAAAATTTGCCGATATATGAATCCCAAGCGAGTACTCCGCTCGATCAAACAAAATTAAATATGAGATATTGTTATTTTAACGTATGTGCTTGATATTGTGGTGAAGAAAAATAATGGAGACTGCACAGTTACGGTCACAGTGAAAAGGTATCGGAAATGGCGAATTGGAACACTTACTTTTAACCATCCTAAAAAGGCATGGGAAAATGAAAAATGTGTACGGTAAAAATAATAATAATAAACCTAATCCTTTTTTGTATTATTGAGTTTTTCATAATACGCATGTGTTTATTTTTTCATTAAAGGTTATTATATGTTTGTATATATTTGTTTACATATTGTACATGCATTAAAAAAATATTTAATTTTGATTTCATTAATGCTAATTCTTCTAAAGCAGGTTAAGTCATAAAGAAAATTTGCCGATATATGAATCCCAAGCGAGTACTCCGCTCGATCAAACAAAATTAAATATGTGATATTGTTATTTTAACGTATGTGCTTGATATTGTGGTGAAGAAAAATAATGGAGACTGCACAGTTACGGTCACAGTGAAAAGGTATCGGAAATGGCGAATTGGAACACTTACTTTTAACCATCCTAAAAAGGCATGGGAAAATGAAAAATGTGTACGGTAAAAATAATAATAATAAACCTAATCCTTTTTTGTATTATTGAGTTTTTCATAATACGCATGTGTTTATTTTTTCATTAAAGGTTATTATATGTTTGTATATATTTGTTTACATATTGTACATGCATTAAAAAAATATTTAATTTTGATTTCATTAATGCTAATTCTTCTAAAGCAGGTTAAGTCATAAAGAAAATTTGCCGATATATGAATCCCAAGCGAGTACTCCGCTCGATCAAACAAAATTAAATATGTGATATTGTTATTTTAACGTATGTGCTTGATATTGTGGTGAAGAAAAATAATGGAGACTGCACAGTTACGGTCACAGTGAAAAGGTATCGGAAATGGCGAATTGGAACACTTACTTTTAACCATCCTAAAAAGGCATGGGAAAATGAAAAATGTGTACGGTAAAAATAATAATAATAAACCTAATCCTTTTTTGTATTATTGAGTTTTTCATAATACGCATGTGTTTATTTTTTCATTAAAGGTTATTATATGTTTGTATATATTTGTTTACATATTGTACATGCATTAAAAAAATATTTAATTTTGATTTCATTAATGCTAATTCTTCTAAAGCAGGTTAAGTCATAAAGAAAATTTGCCGATATATGAATCCCAAGCGAGTACTCCGCTCGATCAAACAAAATTAAATATGTGATATTGTTATTTTAACGTATGTGCTTGATATTGTGGTGAAGAAAAATAATGGAGACTGCACAGTTACGGTCACAGTGAAAAGGTATCGGAAATGGCGAATTGGAACACTTACTTTTAACCATCCTAAAAAGGCATGGGAAAATGAAAAATGTGTACGGTAAAAATAATAATAATAAACCTAATCCTTTTTTGTATTATTGAGTTTTTCATAAAACGCATGTGTTTATTTTTTCATTAAAGGTTATTATATGTTTGTATATATTTGTTTACATATTGTACATGCATTAAAAAAATATTTAATTTTGATTTCATTAATGCTAATTCTTCTAAAGCAGGTTAAGTCATAAAGAAAATTTGCCGATATATGAATCCCAAGCGAGTACTCCGCTCGATCAAACAAAATTAAATATGTGATATTGTTATTTTAACGTATGTGCTTGATATTGTGGTGAAGAAAAATAATGGAGACTGCACAGTTACGGTCACAGTGAAAAGGTATCGGAAATGGCGAATTGGAACACTTACTTTTAACCATCCTAAAAAGGCATGGGAAAATGAAAAATGTGTACGGTAAAAATAATAATAATAAACCTAATCCTTTTTTGTATTATTGAGTTTTTCATAAAACGCATGTGTTTATTTTTTCATTAAAGGTTATTATATGTTTGTATATATTTGTTTACATATTGTACATGCATTAAAAAAATATTTAATTTTGATTTCATTAATGCTAATTCTTCTAAAGCAGGTTAAGTCATAAAGAAAATTTGCCGATATATGAATCCCAAGCGAGTACTCCGCTCGATCAAACAAAATTAAATATGTGATATTGTTATTTTAACGTATGTGCTTGATATTGTGGTGAAGAAAAATAATGGAGACTGCACAGTTACGGTCACAGTGAAAAGGTATCGGAAATGGCGAATTGGAACACTTACTTTTAACCATCCTAAAAAGGCATGGGAAAATGAAAAATGTGTACGGTAAAAATAATAATAATAAACCTAATCCTTTTTTGTATTATTGAGTTTTTCTTAATACGCATGTGTTTATTTTTTCATTAAAGGTTATTATATGTTTGTATATATTTGTTTACATATTGTACATGCATTAAAAAAATATTTAATTTTGATTTCATTAATGCTAATTCTTCTAAAGCAGGTTAAGTCATAAAGAAAATTTGCCGATATATGAATCCCAAGCGAGTACTCCGCTCGATCAAACAAAATTAAATATGTGATATTGTTATTTTAACGTATGTGCTTGATATTGTGGTGAAGAAAAATAATGGAGACTGCACAGTTACGGTCACAGTGAAAAGGTATCGGAAATGGCGAATTGGAACACTTACTTTTAACCATCCTAAAAAGGCATGGGAAAATGAAAAATGTGTACGGTAAAAATAATAATAATAAACCTAATCCTTTTTTGTATTATTGAGTTTTTCATAAAACGCATGTGTTTATTTTTTCATTAAAGGTTATTATATGTTTGTATATATTTGTTTACATATTGTACATGCATTAAAAAAATATTTAATTTTGATTTCATTAATGCTAATTCTTCTAAAGCAGGTTAAGTCATAAAGAAAATTTGCCGATATATGAATCCCAAGCGAGTACTCCGCTCGATCAAACAAAATTAAATATGTGATATTGTTATTTTAACGTATGTGCTTGATATTGTGGTGAAGAAAAATAATGGAGACTGCACAGTTACGGTCACAGTGAAAAGGTATCGGAAATGGCGAATTGGAACACTTACTTTTAACCATCCTAAAAAGGCATGGGAAAATGAAAAATGTGTACGGTAAAAATAATAATAATAAACCTAATCCTTTTTTGTATTATTGAGTTTTTCTTAATACGCATGTGTTTATTTTTTCATTAAAGGTTATTATATGTTTGTATATATTTGTTTACATATTGTACATGCATTAAAAAAATATTTAATTTTGATTTCATTAATGCTAATTCTTCTAAAGCAGGTTAAGTCATAAAGAAAATTTGCCGATATATGAATCCCAAGCGAGTACTCCGCTCGATCAAACAAAATTAAATATGTGATATTGTTATTTTAACGTATGTGCTTGATATTGTGGTGAAGAAAAATAATGGAGACTGCACAGTTACGGTCACAGTGAAAAGGTATCGGAAATGGCGAATTGGAACACTTACTTTTAACCATCCTAAAAAGGCATGGGAAAATGAAAAATGTGTACGGTAAAAATAATAATAATAAACCTAATCCTTTTTTGTATTATTGAGTTTTTCATAAAACGCATGTGTTTATTTTTTCATTAAAGGTTATTATATGTTTGTATATATTTGTTTACATATTGTACATGCATTAAAAAAATATTTAATTTTGATTTCATTAATGCTAATTCTTCTAAAGCAGATTAAGTCATAAAGAAAATTTGCCGATATATGAATCCCAAGCGAGTACTCCGCTCGATCAAACAAAATTAAATATGTGATATTGTTATTTTAACGTATGTGCTTGATATTGTGGTGAAGAAAAATAATGGAGACTGCACAGTTACGGTCACAGTGAAAAGGTATCGGAAATGGCGAATTGGAACACTTACTTTTAACCATCCTAAAAAGGCATGGGAAAATGAAAAATGTGTACGGTAAAAATAATAATAATAAACCTAATCCTTTTTTGTATTATTGAGTTTTTCATAAAACGCATGTGTTTATTTTTTCATTAAAGGTTATTATATGTTTGTATATATTTGTTTACATATTGTACATGCATTAAAAAAATATTTAATTTTGATTTCATTAATGCTAATTCTTCTAAAGCAGGTTAAGTCATAAAGAAAATTTGCCGATATATGAATCCCAAGCGAGTACTCCGCTCGATCAAACAAAATTAAATATGTGATATTGTTATTTTAACGTATGTGCTTGATATTGTGGTGAAGAAAAATAATGGAGACTGCACAGTTACGGTCACAGTGAAAAGGTATCGGAAATGGCGAATTGGAACACTTACTTTTAACCATCCTAAAAAGGCATGGGAAAATGAAAAATGTGTACGGTAAAAATAATAATAATAAACCTAATCCTTTTTTGTATTATTGAGTTTTTCATAAAACGCATGTGTTTATTTTTTCATTAAAGGTTATTATATGTTTGTATATATTTGTTTACATATTGTACATGCATTAAAAAAATATTTAATTTTGATTTCATTAATGCTAATTCTTCTAAAGCAGGTTAAGTCATAAAGAAAATTTGCCGATATATGAATCCCAAGCGAGTACTCCGCTCGATCAAACAAAATTAAATATGTGATATTGTTATTTTAACGTATGTGCTTGATATTGTGGTGAAGAAAAATAATGGAGACTGCACAGTTACGGTCACAGTGAAAAGGTATCGGAAATGGCGAATTGGAACACTTACTTTTAACCATCCTAAAAAGGCATGGGAAAATGAAAAATGTGTACGGTAAAAATAATAATAATAAACCTAATCCTTTTTTGTATTATTGAGTTTTTCATAATACGCATGTGTTTATTTTTTCATTAAAGGTTATTATATGTTTGTATATATTTGTTTACATATTGTACATGCATTAAAAAAATATTTAATTTTGATTTCATTAATGCTAATTCTTCTAAAGCAGGTTAAGTCATAAAGAAAATTTGCCGATATATGAATCCCAAGCGAGTACTCCGCTCGATCAAACAAAATTAAATATGAGATATTGTTATTTTAACGTATGTGCTTGATATTGTGGTGAAGAAAAATAATGGAGACTGCACAGTTACGGTCACAGTGAAAAGGTATCGGAAATGGCGAATTGGAACACTTACTTTTAACCATCCTAAAAAGGCATGGGAAAATGAAAAATGTGTACGGTAAAAATAATAATAATAAACCTAATCCTTTTTTGTATTATTGAGTTTTTCATAATACGCATGTGTTTATTTTTTCATTAAAGGTTATTATATGTTTGTATATATTTGTTTACATATTGTACATGCATTAAAAAAATATTTAATTTTGATTTCATTAATGCTAATTCTTCTAAAGCAGGTTAAGTCATAAAGAAAATTTGCCGATATATGAATCCCAAGCGAGTACTCCGCTCGATCAAACAAAATTAAATATGTGATATTGTTATTTTAACGTATGTGCTTGATATTGTGGTGAAGAAAAATAATGGAGACTGCACAGTTACGGTCACAGTGAAAAGGTATCGGAAATGGCGAATTGGAACACTTACTTTTAACCATCCTAAAAAGGCATGGGAAAATGAAAAATGTGTACGGTAAAAATAATAATAATAAACCTAATCCTTTTTTGTATTATTGAGTTTTTCATAATACGCATGTGTTTATTTTTTCATTAAAGGTTATTATATGTTTGTATATATTTGTTTACATATTGTACATGCATTAAAAAAATATTTAATTTTGATTTCATTAATGCTAATTCTTCTAAAGCAGGTTAAGTCATAAAGAAAATTTGCCGATATATGAATCCCAAGCGAGTACTCCGCTCGATCAAACAAAATTAAATATGTGATATTGTTATTTTAACGTATGTGCTTGATATTGTGGTGAAGAAAAATAATGGAGACTGCACAGTTACGGTCACAGTGAAAAGGTATCGGAAATGGCGAATTGGAACACTTACTTTTAACCATCCTAAAAAGGCATGGGAAAATGAAAAATGTGTACGGTAAAAATAATAATAATAAACCTAATCCTTTTTTGTATTATTGAGTTTTTCATAATACGCATGTGTTTATTTTTTCATTAAAGGTTATTATATGTTTGTATATATTTGTTTACATATTGTACATGCATTAAAAAAATATTTAATTTTGATTTCATTAATGCTAATTCTTCTAAAGCAGGTTAAGTCATAAAGAAAATTTGCCGATATATGAATCCCAAGCGAGTACTCCGCTCGATCAAACAAAATTAAATATGTGATATTGTTATTTTAACGTATGTGCTTGATATTGTGGTGAAGAAAAATAATGGAGACTGCACAGTTACGGTCACAGTGAAAAGGTATCGGAAATGGCGAATTGGAACACTTACTTTTAACCATCCTAAAAAGGCATGGGAAAATGAAAAATGTGTACGGTAAAAATAATAATAATAAACCTAATCCTTTTTTGTATTATTGAGTTTTTCATAATACGCATGTGTTTATTTTTTCATTAAAGGTTATTATATGTTTGTATATATTTGTTTACATATTGTACATGCATTAAAAAAATATTTAATTTTGATTTCATTAATGCTAATTCTTCTAAAGCAGGTTAAGTCATAAAGAAAATTTGCCGATATATGAATCCCAAGCGAGTACTCCGCTCGATCAAACAAAATTAAATATGTGATATTGTTATTTTAACGTATGTGCTTGATATTGTGGTGAAGAAAAATAATGGAGACTGCACAGTTACGGTCACAGTGAAAAGGTATCGGAAATGGCGAATTGGAACACTTACTTTTAACCATCCTAAAAAGGCATGGGAAAATGAAAAATGTGTACGGTAAAAATAATAATAATAAACCTAATCCTTTTTTGTATTATTGAGTTTTTCATAATACGCATGTGTTTATTTTTTCATTAAAGGTTATTATATGTTTGTATATATTTGTTTACATATTGTACATGCATTAAAAAAATATTTAATTTTGATTTCATTAATGCTAATTCTTCTAAAGCAGGTTAAGTCATAAAGAAAATTTGCCGATATATGAATCCCAAGCGAGTACTCCGCTCGATCAAACAAAATTAAATATGTGATATTGTTATTTTAACGTATGTGCTTGATATTGTGGTGAAGAAAAATAATGGAGACTGCACAGTTACGGTCACAGTGAAAAGGTATCGGAAATGGCGAATTGGAACACTTACTTTTAACCATCCTAAAAAGGCATGGGAAAATGAAAAATGTGTACGGTAAAAATAATAATAATAAACCTAATCCTTTTTTGTATTATTGAGTTTTTCATAATACGCATGTGTTTATTTTTTCATTAAAGGTTATTATATGTTTGTATATATTTGTTTACATATTGTACATGCATTAAAAAAATATTTAATTTTGATTTCATTAATGCTAATTCTTCTAAAGCAGGTTAAGTCATAAAGAAAATTTGCCGATATATGAATCCCAAGCGAGTACTCCGCTCGATCAAACAAAATTAAATATGTGATATTGTTATTTTAACGTATGTGCTTGATATTGTGGTGAAGAAAAATAATGGAGACTGCACAGTTACGGTCACAGTGAAAAGGTATCGGAAATGGCGAATTGGAACACTTACTTTTAACCATCCTAAAAAGGCATGGGAAAATGAAAAATGTGTAAGGTAAAAATAATAATAATAAACCTAATCCTTTTTTGTATTATTGAGTTTTTCATAAAACGCATGTGTTTATTTTTTCATTAAAGGTTATTATATGTTTGTATATATTTGTTTACATATTGTACATGCATTAAAAAAATATTTAATTTTGATTTCATTAATGCTAATTCTTCTAAAGCAGGTTAAGTCATAAAGAAAATTTGCCGATATATGAATCCCAAGCGAGTACTCCGCTCGATCAAACAAAATTAAATATGTGATATTGTTATTTTAACGTATGTGCTTGATATTGTGGTGAAGAAAAATAATGGAGACTGCACAGTTACGGTCACAGTGAAAAGGTATCGGAAATGGCGAATTGGAACACTTACTTTTAACCATCCTAAAAAGGCATGGGAAAATGAAAAATGTGTACGGTAAAAATAATAATAATAAACCTAATCCTTTTTTGTATTATTGAGTTTTTCATAAAACGCATGTGTTTATTTTTTCATTAAAGGTTATTATATGTTTGTATATATTTGTTTACATATTGTACATGCATTAAAAAAATATTTAATTTTGATTTCATTAATGCTAATTCTTCTAAAGCAGGTTAAGTCATAAAGAAAATTTGCCGATATATGAATCCCAAGCGAGTACTCCGCTCGATCAAACAAAATTAAATATGTGATATTGTTATTTTAACGTATGTGCTTGATATTGTGGTGAAGAAAAATAATGGAGACTGCACAGTTACGGTCACAGTGAAAAGGTATCGGAAATGGCGAATTGGAACACTTACTTTTAACCATCCTAAAAAGGCATGGGAAAATGAAAAATGTGTACGGTAAAAATAATAATAATAAACCTAATCCTTTTTTGTATTATTGAGTTTTTCATAAAACGCATGTGTTTATTTTTTCATTAAAGGTTATTATATGTTTGTATATATTTGTTTACATATTGTACATGCATTAAAAAAATATTTAATTTTGATTTCATTAATGCTAATTCTTCTAAAGCAGGTTAAGTCATAAAGAAAATTTGCCGATATATGAATCCCAAGCGAGTACTCCGCTCGATCAAACAAAATTAAATATGTGATATTGTTATTTTAACGTATGTGCTTGATATTGTGGTGAAGAAAAATAATGGAGACTGCACAGTTACGGTCACAGTGAAAAGGTATCGGAAATGGCGAATTGGAACACTTACTTTTAACCATCCTAAAAAGGCATGGGAAAATGAAAAATGTGTACGGTAAAAATAATAATAATAAACCTAATCCTTTTTTGTATTATTGAGTTTTTCATAAAACGCATGTGTTTATTTTTTCATTAAAGGTTATTATATGTTTGTATATATTTGTTTACATATTGTACATGCATTAAAAAAATATTTAATTTTGATTTCATTAATGCTAATTCTTCTAAAGCAGGTTAAGTCATAAAGAAAATTTGCCGATATATGAATCCCAAGCGAGTACTCCGCTCGATCAAACAAAATTAAATATGTGATATTGTTATTTTAACGTATGTGCTTGATATTGTGGTGAAGAAAAATAATGGAGACTGCACAGTTACGGTCACAGTGAAAAGGTATCGGAAATGGCGAATTGGAACACTTACTTTTAACCATCCTAAAAAGGCATGGGAAAATGAAAAATGTGTACGGTAAAAATAATAATAATAAACCTAATCCTTTTTTGTATTATTGAGTTTTTCATAATACGCATGTGTTTATTTTTTCATTAAAGGTTATTATATGTTTGTATATATTTGTTTACATATTGTACATGCATTAAAAAAATATTTAATTTTGATTTCATTAATGCTAATTCTTCTAAAGCAGGTTAAGTCATAAAGAAAATTTGCCGATATATGAATCCCAAGCGAGTACTCCGCTCGATCAAACAAAATTAAATATGTGATATTGTTATTTTAACGTATGTGCTTGATATTGTGGTGAAGAAAAATAATGGAGACTGCACAGTTACGGTCACAGTGAAAAGGTATCGGAAATGGCGAATTGGAACACTTACTTTTAACCATCCTAAAAAGGCATGGGAAAATGAAAAATGTGTACGGTAAAAATAATAATAATAAACCTAATCCTTTTTTGTATTATTGAGTTTTTCATAATACGCATGTGTTTATTTTTTCATTAAAGGTTATTATATGTTTGTATATATTTGTTTACATATTGTACATGCATTAAAAAAATATTTAATTTTGATTTCATTAATGCTAATTCTTCTAAAGCAGGTTAAGTCATAAAGAAAATTTGCCGATATATGAATCCCAAGCGAGTACTCCGCTCGATCAAACAAAATTAAATATGTGATATTGTTATTTTAACGTATGTGCTTGATATTGTGGTGAAGAAAAATAATGGAGACTGCACAGTTACGGTCACAGTGAAAAGGTATCGGAAATGGCGAATTGGAACACTTACTTTTAACCATCCTAAAAAGGCATGGGAAAATGAAAAATGTGTACGGTAAAAATAATAATAATAAACCTAATCCTTTTTTGTATTATTGAGTTTTTCATAATACGCATGTGTTTATTTTTTCATTAAAGGTTATTATATGTTTGTATATATTTGTTTACATATTGTACATGCATTAAAAAAATATTTAATTTTGATTTCATTAATGCTAATTCTTCTAAAGCAGGTTAAGTCATAAAGAAAATTTGCCGATATATGAATCCCAAGCGAGTACTCCGCTCGATCAAACAAAATTAAATATGTGATATTGTTATTTTAACGTATGTGCTTGATATTGTGGTGAAGAAAAATAATGGAGACTGCACAGTTACGGTCACAGTGAAAAGGTATCGGAAATGGCGAATTGGAACACTTACTTTTAACCATCCTAAAAAGGCATGGGAAAATGAAAAATGTGTACGGTAAAAATAATAATAATAAACCTAATCCTTTTTTGTATTATTGAGTTTTTCATAATACGCATGTGTTTATTTTTTCATTAAAGGTTATTATATGTTTGTATATATTTGTTTACATATTGTACATGCATTAAAAAAATATTTAATTTTGATTTCATTAATGCTAATTCTTCTAAAGCAGGTTAAGTCATAAAGAAAATTTGCCGATATATGAATCCCAAGCGAGTACTCCGCTCGATCAAACAAAATTAAATATGTGATATTGTTATTTTAACGTATGTGCTTGATATTGTGGTGAAGAAAAATAATGGAGACTGCACAGTTACGGTCACAGTGAAAAGGTATCGGAAATGGCGAATTGGAACACTTACTTTTAACCATCCTAAAAAGGCATGGGAAAATGAAAAATGTGTACGGTAAAAATAATAATAATAAACCTAATCCTTTTTTGTATTATTGAGTTTTTCATAATACGCATGTGTTTATTTTTTCATTAAAGGTTATTATATGTTTGTATATATTTGTTTACATATTGTACATGCATTAAAAAAATATTTAATTTTGATTTCATTAATGCTAATTCTTCTAAAGCAGGTTAAGTCATAAAGAAAATTTGCCGATATATGAATCCCAAGCGAGTACTCCGCTCGATCAAACAAAATTAAATATGTGATATTGTTATTTTAACGTATGTGCTTGATATTGTGGTGAAGAAAAATAATGGAGACTGCACAGTTACGGTCACAGTGAAAAGGTATCGGAAATGGCGAATTGGAACACTTACTTTTAACCATCCTAAAAAGGCATGGGAAAATGAAAAATGTGTACTGTAAAAATAATAATAATAAACCTAATCCTTTTTTGTATTATTGAGTTTTTCATAATACGCATGTGTTTATTTTTTCATTAAAGGTTATTATATGTTTGTATATATTTGTTTACATATTGTACATGCATTAAAAAAATATTTAATTTTGATTTCATTAATGCTAATTCTTCTAAAGCAGGTTAAGTCATAAAGAAAATTTGCCGATATATGAATCCCAAGCGAGTACTCCGCTCGATCAAACAAAATTAAATATGTGATATTGTTATTTTAACGTATGTGCTTGATATTGTGGTGAAGAAAAATAATGGAGACTGCACAGTTACGGTCACAGTGAAAAGGTATCGGAAATGGCGAATTGGAACACTTACTTTTAACCATCCTAAAAAGGCATGGGAAAATGAAAAATGTGTACGGTAAAAATAATAATAATAAACCTAATCCTTTTTTGTATTATTGAGTTTTTCATAATACGCATGTGTTTATTTTTTCATTAAAGGTTATTATATGTTTGTATATATTTGTTTACATATTGTACATGCATTAAAAAAATATTTAATTTTGATTTCATTAATGCTAATTCTTCTAAAGCAGGTTAAGTCATAAAGAAAATTTGCCGATATATGAATCCCAAGCGAGTACTCCGCTCGATCAAACAAAATTAAATATGTGATATTGTTATTTTAACGTATGTGCTTGATATTGTGGTGAAGAAAAATAATGGAGACTGCACAGTTACGGTCACAGTGAAAAGGTATCGGAAATGGCGAATTGGAACACTTACTTTTAACCATCCTAAAAAGGCATGGGAAAATGAAAAATGTGTACGGTAAAAATAATAATAATAAACCTAATCCTTTTTTGTATTATTGAGTTTTTCATAAAACGCATGTGTTTATTTTTTCATTAAAGGTTATTATATGTTTGTATATATTTGTTTACATATTGTACATGCATTAAAAAAATATTTAATTTTGATTTCATTAATGCTAATTCTTCTAAAGCAGGTTAAGTCATAAAGAAAATTTGCCGATATATGAATCCCAAGCGAGTACTCCGCTCGATCAAACAAAATTAAATATGTGATATTGTTATTTTAACGTATGTGCTTGATATTGTGGTGAAGAAAAATAATGGAGACTGCACAGTTACGGTCACAGTGAAAAGGTATCGGAAATGGCGAATTGGAACACTTACTTTTAACCATCCTAAAAAGGCATGGGAAAATGAAAAATGTGTACGGTAAAAATAATAATAATAAACCTAATCCTTTTTTGTATTATTGAGTTTTTCATAAAACGCATGTGTTTATTTTTTCATTAAAGGTTATTATATGTTTGTATATATTTGTTTACATATTGTACATGCATTAAAAAAATATTTAATTTTGATTTCATTAATGCTAATTCTTCTAAAGCAGGTTAAGTCATAAAGAAAATTTGCCGATATATGAATCCCAAGCGAGTACTCCGCTCGATCAAACAAAATTAAATATGTGATATTGTTATTTTAACGTATGTGCTTGATATTGTGGTGAAGAAAAATAATGGAGACTGCACAGTTACGGTCACAGTGAAAAGGTATCGGAAATGGCGAATTGGAACACTTACTTTTAACCATCCTAAAAAGGCATGGGAAAATGAAAAATGTGTACGGTAAAAATAATAATAATAAACCTAATCCTTTTTTGTATTATTGAGTTTTTCATAAAACGCATGTGTTTATTTTTTCATTAAAGGTTATTATATGTTTGTATATATTTGTTTACATATTGTACATGCATTAAAAAAATATTTAATTTTGATTTCATTAATGCTAATTCTTCTAAAGCAGGTTAAGTCATAAAGAAAATTTGCCGATATATGAATCCCAAGCGAGTACTCCGCTCGATCAAACAAAATTAAATATGTGATATTGTTATTTTAACGTATGTGCTTGATATTGTGGTGAAGAAAAATAATGGAGACTGCACAGTTACGGTCACAGTGAAAAGGTATCGGAAATGGCGAATTGGAACACTTACTTTTAACCATCCTAAAAAGGCATGGGAAAATGAAAAATGTGTACGGTAAAAATAATAATAATAAACCTAATCCTTTTTTGTATTATTGAGTTTTTCATAATACGCATGTGTTTATTTTTTCATTAAAGGTTATTATATGTTTGTATATATTTGTTTACATATTGTACATGCATTAAAAAAATATTTAATTTTGATTTCATTAATGCTAATTCTTCTAAAGCAGGTTAAGTCATAAAGAAAATTTGCCGATATATGAATCCCAAGCGAGTACTCCGCTCGATCAAACAAAATTAAATATGTGATATTGTTATTTTAACGTATGTGCTTGATATTGTGGTGAAGAAAAATAATGGAGACTGCACAGTTACGGTCACAGTGAAAAGGTATCGGAAATGGCGAATTGGAACACTTACTTTTAACCATCCTAAAAAGGCATGGGAAAATGAAAAATGTGTACGGTAAAAATAATAATAATAAACCTAATCCTTTTTTGTATTATTGAGTTTTTCATAATACGCATGTGTTTATTTTTTCATTAAAGGTTATTATATGTTTGTATATATTTGTTTACATATTGTACATGCATTAAAAAAATATTTAATTTTGATTTCATTAATGCTAATTCTTCTAAAGCAGGTTAAGTCATAAAGAAAATTTGCCGATATATGAATCCCAAGCGAGTACTCCGCTCGATCAAACAAAATTAAATATGTGATATTGTTATTTTAACGTATGTGCTTGATATTGTGGTGAAGAAAAATAATGGAGACTGCACAGTTACGGTCACAGTGAAAAGGTATCGGAAATGGCGAATTGGAACACTTACTTTTAACCATCCTAAAAAGGCATGGGAAAATGAAAAATGTGTACGGTAAAAATAATAATAATAAACCTAATCCTTTTTTGTATTATTGAGTTTTTCATAATACGCATGTGTTTATTTTTTCATTAAAGGTTATTATATGTTTGTATATATTTGTTTACATATTGTACATGCATTAAAAAAATATTTAATTTTGATTTCATTAATGCTAATTCTTCTAAAGCAGGTTAAGTCATAAAGAAAATTTGCCGATATATGAATCCCAAGCGAGTACTCCGCTCGATCAAACAAAATTAAATATGTGATATTGTTATTTTAACGTATGTGCTTGATATTGTGGTGAAGAAAAATAATGGAGACTGCACAGTTACGGTCACAGTGAAAAGGTATCGGAAATGGCGAATTGGAACACTTACTTTTAACCATCCTAAAAAGGCATGGGAAAATGAAAAATGTGTACGGTAAAAATAATAATAATAAACCTAATCCTTTTTTGTATTATTGAGTTTTTCATAATACGCATGTGTTTATTTTTTCATTAAAGGTTATTATATGTTTGTATATATTTGTTTACATATTGTACATGCATTAAAAAAATATTTAATTTTGATTTCATTAATGCTAATTCTTCTAAAGCAGGTTAAGTCATAAAGAAAATTTGCCGATATATGAATCCCAAGCGAGTACTCCGCTCGATCAAACAAAATTAAATATGTGATATTGTTATTTTAACGTATGTGCTTGATATTGTGGTGAAGAAAAATAATGGAGACTGCACAGTTACGGTCACAGTGAAAAGGTATCGGAAATGGCGAATTGGAACACTTACTTTTAACCATCCTAAAAAGGCATGGGAAAATGAAAAATGTGTACGGTAAAAATAATAATAATAAACCTAATCCTTTTTTGTATTATTGAGTTTTTCATAAAACGCATGTGTTTATTTTTTCATTAAAGGTTATTATATGTTTGTATATATTTGTTTACATATTGTACATGCATTAAAAAAATATTTAATTTTGATTTCATTAATGCTAATTCTTCTAAAGCAGGTTAAGTCATAAAGAAAATTTGCCGATATATGAATCCCAAGCGAGTACTCCGCTCGATCAAACAAAATTAAATATGTGATATTGTTATTTTAACGTATGTGCTTGATATTGTGGTGAAGAAAAATAATGGAGACTGCACAGTTACGGTCACAGTGAAAAGGTATCGGAAATGGCGAATTGGAACACTTACTTTTAACCATCCTAAAAAGGCATGGGAAAATGAAAAATGTGTACGGTAAAAATAATAATAATAAACCTAATCCTTTTTTGTATTATTGAGTTTTTCATAAAACGCATGTGTTTATTTTTTCATTAAAGGTTATTATATGTTTGTATATATTTGTTTACATATTGTACATGCATTAAAAAAATATTTAATTTTGATTTCATTAATGCTAATTCTTCTAAAGCAGGTTAAGTCATAAAGAAAATTTGCCGATATATGAATCCCAAGCGAGTACTCCGCTCGATCAAACAAAATTAAATATGTGATATTGTTATTTTAACGTATGTGCTTGATATTGTGGTGAAGAAAAATAATGGAGACTGCACAGTTACGGTCACAGTGAAAAGGTATCGGAAATGGCGAATTGGAACACTTACTTTTAACCATCCTAAAAAGGCATGGGAAAATGAAAAATGTGTACGGTAAAAATAATAATAATAAACCTAATCCTTTTTTGTATTATTGAGTTTTTCATAATACGCATGTGTTTATTTTTTCATTAAAGGTTATTATATGTTTGTATATATTTGTTTACATATTGTACATGCATTAAAAAAATATTTAATTTTGATTTCATTAATGCTAATTCTTCTAAAGCAGGTTAAGTCATAAAGAAAATTTGCCGATATATGAATCCCAAGCGAGTACTCCGCTCGATCAAACAAAATTAAATATGTGATATTGTTATTTTAACGTATGTGCTTGATATTGTGGTGAAGAAAAATAATGGAGACTGCACAGTTACGGTCACAGTGAAAAGGTATCGGAAATGGCGAATTGGAACACTTACTTTTAACCATCCTAAAAAGGCATGGGAAAATGAAAAATGTGTACGGTAAAAATAATAATAATAAACCTAATCCTTTTTTGTATTATTGAGTTTTTCATAATACGCATGTGTTTATTTTTTCATTAAAGGTTATTATATGTTTGTATATATTTGTTTACATATTGTACATGCATTAAAAAAATATTTAATTTTGATTTCATTAATGCTAATTCTTCTAAAGCAGGTTAAGTCATAAAGAAAATTTGCCGATATATGAATCCCAAGCGAGTACTCCGCTCGATCAAACAAAATTAAATATGTGATATTGTTATTTTAACGTATGTGCTTGATATTGTGGTGAAGAAAAATAATGGAGACTGCACAGTTACGGTCACAGTGAAAAGGTATCGGAAATGGCGAATTGGAACACTTACTTTTAACCATCCTAAAAAGGCATGGGAAAATGAAAAATGTGTACGGTAAAAATAATAATAATAAACCTAATCCTTTTTTGTATTATTGAGTTTTTCATAATACGCATGTGTTTATTTTTTCATTAAAGGTTATTATATGTTTGTATATATTTGTTTACATATTGTACATGCATTAAAAAAATATTTAATTTTGATTTCATTAATGCTAATTCTTCTAAAGCAGGTTAAGTCATAAAGAAAATTTGCCGATATATGAATCCCAAGCGAGTACTCCGCTCGATCAAACAAAATTAAATATGTGATATTGTTATTTTAACGTAAGTGCTTGATATTGTGGTGAAGAAAAATAATGGAGACTGCACAGTTACGGTCACAGTGAAAAGGTATCGGAAATGGCGAATTGGAACACTTACTTTTAACCATCCTAAAAAGGCATGGGAAAATGAAAAATGTGTACGGTAAAAATAATAATAATAAACCTAATCCTTTTTTGTATTATTGAGTTTTTCATAATACGCATGTGTTTATTTTTTCATTAAAGGTTATTATATGTTTGTATATATTTGTTTACATATTGTACATGCATTAAAAAAATATTTAATTTTGATTTCATTAATGCTAATTCTTCTAAAGCAGGTTAAGTCATAAAGAAAATTTGCCGATATATGAATCCCAAGCGAGTACTCCGCTCGATCAAACAAAATTAAATATGTGATATTGTTATTTTAACGTATGTGCTTGATATTGTGGTGAAGAAAAATAATGGAGACTGCACAGTTACGGTCACAGTGAAAAGGTATCGGAAATGGCGAATTGGAACACTTACTTTTAACCATCCTAAAAAGGCATGGGAAAATGAAAAATGTGTACGGTAAAAATAATAATAATAAACCTAATCCTTTTTTGTATTATTGAGTTTTTCATAATACGCATGTGTTTATTTTTTCATTAAAGGTTATTATATGTTTGTATATATTTGTTTACATATTGTACATGCATTAAAAAAATATTTAATTTTGATTTCATTAATGCTAATTCTTCTAAAGCAGGTTAAGTCATAAAGAAAATTTGCCGATATATGAATCCCAAGCGAGTACTCCGCTCGATCAAACAAAATTAAATATGTGATATTGTTATTTTAACGTATGTGCTTGATATTGTGGTGAAGAAAAATAATGGAGACTGCACAGTTACGGTCACAGTGAAAAGGTATCGGAAATGGCGAATTGGAACACTTACTTTTAACCATCCTAAAAAGGCATGGGAAAATGAAAAATGTGTACGGTAAAAATAATAATAATAAACCTAATCCTTTTTTGTATTATTGAGTTTTTCATAATACGCATGTGTTTATTTTTTCATTAAAGGTTATTATATGTTTGTATATATTTGTTTACATATTGTACATGCATTAAAAAAATATTTAATTTTGATTTCATTAATGCTAATTCTTCTAAAGCAGGTTAAGTCATAAAGAAAATTTGCCGATATATGAATCCCAAGCGAGTACTCCGCTCGATCAAACAAAATTAAATATGTGATATTGTTATTTTAACGTATGTGCTTGATATTGTGGTGAAGAAAAATAATGGAGACTGCACAGTTACGGTCACAGTGAAAAGGTATCGGAAATGGCGAATTGGAACACTTACTTTTAACCATCCTAAAAAGGCATGGGAAAATGAAAAATGTGTACGGTAAAAATAATAATAATAAACCTAATCCTTTTTTGTATTATTGAGTTTTTCATAATACGCATGTGTTTATTTTTTCATTAAAGGTTATTATATGTTTGTATATATTTGTTTACATATTGTACATGCATTAAAAAAATATTTAATTTTGATTTCATTAATGCTAGTTCTTCTAAAGCAAGGTAAGTCATAAAGTAAAATTTGCCGATATATGATCCCAAGCGACCTCTCCGTTCAATCAACCAAAATGAAAGGTATGATGTAGTTATTTTAAAGTATGTGCTTAATATTGTGGTGAAGATAAAATATGGATACTGCACGGTTACGGCCACAGTGAAAAGTCTTCGAAAATTTCGAATTGAAAAACTCACTGGATTATTCAGAATCGTTGACAATTTTCTGCATTATATGTGAACTTTTTAAATAATATGAGTATGTTTCATAGCAGCTAAAATTTCCTGAAATATGAAAGCGTATCAATGCAAACATAATAATTTAGTTTTGATTTTTTTTTTTATCAACTGGTAATAATTTGAAAATGTATTTTAATTATTTGGTGATTATACCACCATATTATTTTGTGATTTGACCAACGATGAACTCAAATACATCACTATCTGCTAAAAGATAAAATAGAAACGAAAAATTATGCATCAGGCATAGATTAAGAAACACCTTCCAACAGTAACAGATTATGGTTAAAATTTTAAATTTGTTTCATACAGTGATATGAGATACCTAATGAAGTATTTTTAAGATACAGTGAAAATCTATTTTCAGTAATTGCTGTCTGTATCCATTAATGTGTGCGAATTATTTCATACAACCCTGTTTAGAATTTAGGTCTACAAAATTTATTCACTGCAAGTAATACGCTAAAAATTAGATAAGTTTAAAAATGCATACCACAGTGGAAAACGCACTTCCATCAATTAATGATCATAATCAGTCGTATAAACGAATTATTTTGTGCGTCTCTGTAAATGAACAATAAATGCTAGACACTCCATAATCTACAGAAAACATTGTGCAGCGCACCTTAGTGAACCTTCTAAGTTTCGTTATCTGTACAGTATCATAGCATCATTAAAATGCAATGCAAGCAATTTTCCTCATAAACCATAATGTAACAGATATCATTTGTGTCTCTCTGTAAACGAACTATAAATGCGTTACACACTTCATTTTAAATACCGAACAGTGTATAGTATACTGAATAACATGTAAAAATTATATGGCAATCCGAGTATATTTACGGGCAGATTGACAAACCAAATTCATAAGCACTTTTCAAATATGTTGGTTAAGTGTTAAAAAGATATTATTACCCTGGATTTTAAAAATTACATTTTGTTTTACTCTAATAAAGAGACTCCATATTAAATAAAAAACCTGTCAAATTCTAATCTAATATTGATCACTCGACATCAAAGGAAATACATCAATAAAACAATTTTCTTTAAGCCCCTTTTAGTTTTATTTCTAATACTTCCCATAATTTGTCTTCTACACACGTAACCAGAACAGGAAGTCACCCCTTAGTGCGAGTTACTTCCCGAGAAATATTAAAAGAAAAGAAAATTGACCGGAGACATATCATGGCCATTCTGATGTTACAAAATTCATTAGACGCGGGGAGATGTTTCTGGAATTTATCATCAGATAATCGTTTCTTTCATCAAAATTTCAAGGTACCGCCCATTTTCATCAATAATTACATACTATATCTGTAAAAAACAATAATTTGCGGAGTACTGAATATAGATATATTTTTAATAGGAAGAGAAAAAAAAACTATAGAAAATGCAGACTTTTATATTTTTTTCATTGTAAGACATTAACATACAGTTAAACGTTCTCGAAATATAGCAATGCAAGAAATAATACATTTAAAACTTTTATTTCTCAAACTTTTGTGTTTGCGATTTTATCTTATTTTCAATACTTTCCAAAACTATTTTCAAAGTTTTCTCAAAGCTAATTTCTGAAATTAGTAATATAGTTATCTTGCTAAAAGAAGTAGCTTATATACTTTGAGTTATACAATTACAAACGCGCACCAATAGAGTAATATACGCAAAACTTTTAAGTATAGCAAAAGTATTACAAAACTTGTTTCATAACTAATAGAAAGTTATAGGATAAAGTAGAAATGATAAAGAGTTTTCAAATCATGCAGTTGGAAATAATCTGTTAAGGCACAAGATCACGATTTTTTATTGCCACCTCTATTTTGCTTAGTTATTGAGGAATTGTTTATTAATTTTCTTATTATATACTGTCTCTACTGAAGAATGCTAATACAAACGGAAATAGAAGAAATCATCAGAATATCACAAGAAAATGTACTTGGTATATATTTGTAGTGAACTAGCAACTCTCTTATAAAGGCATTCTCGTATTTTGAATGCGAACGTGATGTCATCATCTAACATGTTTTTGTAACAGCGACATCTGTACTATATTTTACTCTAATTTTCAAAGTATGCATAGAGCCTTCGAAGTTTGCTGTTTCTGTATTTTGCTGCGAATTTATGCAAATTTTAGTTTTGTTGGTCAATTGGCAAAGTATAAAAGTTGAAACGATAGGTTGTTTCTGTGGATTTGGGTTAAATCGTTCCCTGAGTGGTGAAATTTGGCCTGTGCTGATAAGCTACAAATGCTCTTTCAACACGCAGCACGGAGTTGAAGTTTAGTTTAGTCAAAGATTAGCCGTTGGTAAAATCATTTAAGTTATAGTGTGAATAAAAGCTATTCAGCAGACACGGATTACAAGTGTATCAAAAGTTAGATTATATTAATGTTTTTTTTTTTTAGTGCTTTTGTGTTTCAGCTGAAAACATTGAGGGAAAGCTGGATTTAGTAGTGGATTGTACTACCAGTATTCTTCACGTAAGTGGAACTTTGTTTTAGTAAAACATTTTAGTCATTTCTGGTAAAAATCAAGTTAATGATTGAATTTTGTGGATCAACGCTTAATATAGGCTAAAACGCGCTAATTTACTCTGCCACATCCCTGTCCGCATAAGTTAAATGAACTTATTTTAGACCTTAAACTGTCATCATTACTGAGCTTGCTGAGGTTGCCATGCACGCCATTGCATGGTTGCCATTTATATGTTGGTAAAAGAACTAGCTTATGTTTTTTGAATTATATAATTACAAATGCACACAACTAGAGTTATTCACGCACAGCTTTTGCAAAAAATGTTTCATAACTAATAATAAAAGAAAACTGCCCAGTTAAACTGACGGCATTGAGCTCACAGGCTACTCACACTAACTATAAATTATATTCTTATTTCAAAGAATTTGAAATAAGCCCTCGAAAAATGAAGAAATCGACAATATATTAAGAGGGGGGAACCATCCCCCGTTTCTCCTTCTTATAATTAACCAATGAACCCATAAAACTAATCAGAGAGGCGCCTTACCACAATGAACCTATATACAAAATTTGAAAAAATCGGATAATTCTGCATGAAAAATCCATCTATCTAAATTAAGGGGGGTTAGCCTCCCCTGTTCTCCCCTTTATACTTTACCAGTGAACCCCCAAAACTAATCTGAGAAGTGCCTTATCACAATGAACATATATATAAAATTTGAAGAAAATCGGATAATTCTGCATGAAAAACCCATTTATCAAAATTAAGGGGGGGGGGTAGCCCCCGTTTCCCTCCTTTACACTTCACCAATGAACCCCTAAAACTAATCAGGGAAGCCCCTTACCACAATGAGCCCATATAGAAAGTTTGAAGAAAATCGGATAACTCTGCATGAAAAAAATCATTTATTTAAAATAAGGGGGGAGGATTAACCCCCCGTTACCCCCCTTTATACTTAACCTATGAACCTCCAAATCTAATCAGGAAAGAACCTTATCACAATGAACCTATATACAAAATTTGAAGAAAATCGGATAACTCTGCATGAAAAAAATAATTTATCTAAAATAAGGGGGGAGGATTAACCCCCCGTTACCCCCTTTATACTTAACCTATGAACCCCCAAAACTTATCAGGAAAGAACCTTATCACAATGAACCTATATACAAAATTTGAAGAAAATTGGACAATTCTGCATGAAAAAACCATTTATCTTAATTAAGGGGGGTTAGCCCCCCCCCCGTTCCCCCCTTTATACTTAACCTATGAACCCCCAAAACTTATCAGGAAAGAACCTTATCACAATGAACCTATATACAAAATTTGAAGAAAATTGGATAATTCTGCATGAAAAAAACATTTATCCAAATTAAGGGGGGTTAGCCCCCCGTCCCCCCCCTTTATAGTTAACCAATCAATCCCCAAAACTAATCAGGGAAGCCCCTTACCACAATGAGCCCATATAGAAAGTTTGAAGAAAATCGGATAACTCTGCATGAAAAAAATCATTTATCTAAAATAAGGGGGGAGGATTAACCCCCCGTTACCCCCTTTATACTTAACCTATGAACCCCCAAAACTATTCAGGAAAGAACCTTATCACAATGAACCTATATACAAAATTTGAAGAAAATTGGACAATTCTGCATGAAAAAACCATTTATCTTAATTAAGGGGGGTTAGCCCCCCCGTTCCCCCCTTTATAGTTAAACAATCAATCCCCAAAACTAATCAGGGAAGCGCCTTATCACAAGGAACCTATAAACAAAATTGGAAGCAAAACGGTTATTTCTGTCAAGAGTTATCGCGTTACGTACGTACATACGTACATACATACATACATACATACATACATACATACAGAACGGGCGGGCACATAAGCTCTCAGGCTTTGATAGCCTGTGAGCTAAAAAAAAGTTAAGATAAGGCAGAAATGAGAAGTATATTTTTCTAACAATGCAGTTGGGACTGATCTGTTAAGGCACAAGATAACGATTTTTTATTGCAACCCCTATTTAGCTTTGTTATTGAAGAATTGTTTATTTATTTTCATATTATAGTCTATTCTGCTAAAAAATTATAATAGAAACGGAATTAGAAGAAATCAGCAGAATATCACAAGAAAATGTCCTTAGTATTAGCTAAAAATTGTCCTGAATGAAGGTAATGTGTTTATAAGATGTAAACCAAGTTCATTCGCGTTTACTCAAAACGAGTATTTTTGAAGTAAATTTAAGAAATATTCTATACAAGTAATTCTCAACCGGTGTGCCGCGGCACACTGGTGACACACCGTTTGAGTACCACGGGCGTGCCACAAAAATGTTTAGTATAATTCTATCAAGTTGTTACGAATTAGAAAAACTATCATTACTTCTAAATGCAGCAATCGAAATTATGCAGTTTACAATGTAATGAGGTTTAATGGTTGAATATTTTTCCGAAATTATGAAAATGGGTCACATATTCAGATAAATATAATGATTTCTAAGGGGGGAAAATTAAGCTTTATATTAAAGCACACACATTTTGAAGAATGCATTTTTCCTCGGGTGCTTGACACAATACCTCTGTATTAGAGAATAAATGTCTGTTTTACGCACAATGTACATGCGGTGTCAGCAAATATTTATGTGTATAACCGATGACAAAAGTTAACAGAAGTAGAAAATAGCCGATAATTGCAATGTAAAAAATTAATAATAATATTAATAAAGATACAGGTACTACAATCTGTTGATTTTCTCTCAATTACAAAGCTTTTTTATTTAGCTTATTAAATTAATTAAAAAAGGGATATAGTTCTTTCGTGTGGTTTTCAGTCATCCTAATAGTAGTGTACCGAGAAAATATGACCGTAGCATCAAGACAGAAAAGGTTGAGAAACAGTGCTGCGTACGGGGAACACTTTTATTTTATTTTTTACATATTCCTATCTTTACAAAGAAAGGAAGTACCTTTCTTTTTTTTTCTTTGTGTTCTCTTTCTGCTTTATGCTCTCTGTTTATTTTTTATTTTTTTGTGAGCATCATAACATAAAAATGTGAACGACCATTTATATAAAATTGTAAAGAAATAAATTATGGCTGGGAGACCACCGCAGAATTTGCAGAGCGCTGCGTTTCGCGTGATAGTCCTTTGCTACGTCCCTTTTATACCGAGACACTTGCGGAAGCCAGGTAGAAAAGGAAATAAAAATTCTGAAAATTGAAACCGGACAAATTTAAATGGAACAAGTGGGAAATCGTACGTCAAACGTGACAAACGAGGTGCGTTCGTACTATAGCTAGTTCTATAAATATTCAGATCTTGATGATTTTTAATTCTGCGAAATGAATTATATCGTTTGCAGATTAATTTCTGTCATAAAATAAGTATCTCGGTCGCTTGACGATTAAACCTCGGAAGCTCCTATAAGAAGAAAGCACCGATTATTACTTTTTTTAATTCAAATTTCTTAATAAATATTTTTATTAATATATTGTAAAGTTTTGATTCGATTTTGATAAAATTTGAAATGTCTCGACAAAATTCTTCAAAGATAATATATTTTAAATTTCAAACCATTCGGTTGGGTAGGTTTTGCGTTGTTATATGCGGACGGACGGACAGACAGACGGACAGACGGACATACAGACGGACGGACCAGACGACGACAATAGGTGCTACGTATTTATATAAAAACACGAACGCACCTAAAAATGAACGAATTAAATACCTCGAAAAGTGGGAAGGGTTGCCTAATTAATTTGTTTCTTTAATAATTGGTTACACTATTAGAAGAATCATTCAAAACCTGAACTCTTCAGTTTTAAAAACATGTTCTGTATTTTAAAAAAATGTTCTGAAATTATTGAAACTACTTAACTTCTTTTTAAAAGTACTTGTATATAAATTTCTTTGTTCAAAAATTGTAAAATAGGTAATTAAAGCAAATATATTTTTCTGCAACTTTAAATATTTTTAATTCGTTATTATTTTACTATTTGAGAAAAATGCTATTTGCATTCTTCAGACTCTATAATGAATTCTATAATCAGATCCCATAATCAAAAGGAGATACAATTTATAAACACCCAATAACTGATAGAATTTTGAAAAATTCCCTTAATATCTCAAGGATATTTAAAATATGCATAATTAAAAACTATGCGTACGTTATATCTTATATACTAAAACAAAATTACACATATATAAATATTGTAAAAGTAAGTTCATGTAGAGATGTTTTTCAGAAGGAGAAAAAACATTTTAATGCGTTTTATGAAATATTGAAAAATAACTAAACTAAATAAAAAATAATATGAACATATTTATATTTTTACATATTTATATTGCACTTTTATCAGGGATGTAGTGAAGACTATACTTTCCGAATTTTTTAAAAATACTCCGTATACCCTTTTTTCTCAAATCAAACCTATAGCGTATACTCTCCAGTTTATATTATCTGTTTATAGCGTATACTTTTTTTTTTTTTTTTACGAGTACACCGTTGAATGTTTTACATCATATCTTTAATTTTTAACCAATGTTTCTTAAAAATATGTTTTCGTAAGTGTTACTGTCATTTCGCCTCAAAGTACGTAATTGAAAAAAAAAACCCGAACAAATGGGATAATTGATTGAGCTTCTTTTAGTTGCTAAAAGGTGTAAAATTAAAAGATTATAAACAGTAAAATATTAGGTTTTATTAGAGGGTTGACATATGTTTCAGCTCAATCTGAGCCGTTATCGAAACAAAGAAAAATATTCTATAAATGCACGGTCCGAAAAGTTATTTGAAACGCATTCATTTAATTTTTTACGTACTTTTGAAAAAAACTACGCACGTTATTTTAATTTTTACTTGGATGTTTATTTCCATATTTGTAACCATGGCGAAAATCTAGTCATAATTTTGGTAATTTAAATGATGCTGCATCATTACATATTGTATTTTTACGTGTCATAATCTCTATGGTTTCTCTTATAATGCATTGATAGTATAGATTGCAGGAGAAAATTATTTTACTTTCATTGAAATTTATTTGGATGGTTTCTTTTTTATATAATCTGGATGATTATATTGTAATATGATTGCGTTTCAAATAACTTCATAGACCGTGTATTTATAGAATATTTTTATTTGACAATGGCTCAGATTGAGCTGCAACATATGTCAACAGCCTAAGAAAACCTATTTTACTGTTTATATTCTTTTTATCTTACACCTTTCAGAAATTAAAATAAGTATATAATTACAAGGTGTTATTATTTGTTATATTTAATGATTGAGCTTTCAAACATATATTTTACATTTTAGAACGACATTTAGAAAGATGGGGGGGGATCCATTGAGACTTTTTGGAACTATAGCTGTTGTATTGAATGGCCTTTATTACATATCTTCGAAAAAATACAAATCGTTACAAACTACATACAAATTTCTTCGTTGCCACCGTAAAAGATGAATGCCCCAACGTTCTCGGCCGCGGCAGTCCCAAACATTAATTAATTAACAAAGTAAATAATTGAATTTAAGAAAAGTTACAAATTCCATTTGCATATGGACTTTATGGTTTCCATTTCAGAATTCAAAATAAACTGACATGTAATGAATTAAAGGTATGGATTTGAAATCCTTGAAATTTCATACTGTAGGCATTTTTTCCCGCGTTAAATTTAATGACATTTGAAAGTATTTCCCCAAAGAACCAATTTCCTTAAGAACGCTGTTCTCAAGCCTCTTTTAAATACATTGGAAATTTTAATAATTTAAATAATTTTAAAGGAAAAACAATCTCATGCTCTTATCGTCAGAACTCGCTGCGTGAAATTGTTCATATCGATTAAAATCTGTGCACTCTACTCTCTTAATTAGATTCCTGTATTGAATAACCAGAATAGAGCGTTTATGTCTGACTTCAATTACATTTCGAAGGCTATTATAGGAAGTGGAGGAGTTCATTCGCTTTAGTTCTTTTTATCTCAGAATGGACATTTGTATTTCTCTATTTCTCAATTTAATCGTAATGTGTAAAATACTTGTTTAAATGTAAAAATGTTAACTGAACAACTATTTAACAGAAAAATATGCATCGTTGCCTAGTGTCGTAATTTTACTTTATCAAGTTAAATGTTTAATTCAATAGTTTTATTCGAAAAGCATATTATACTATAACTAGTCGTTGGGGGCCACCGTAATACTTACCCATCATGGATATGCATAACGTAAAATATTAAAATAAAAATGTGTAAACTACTTATAAAATGCGTTGCAATTCAAATAAAATCGTGGCTTGATGATGTCATAAACTTTGAAAGCTCTCGATTACTGAGTTGCTTGAAAGAAACATCGTTATATCTCCAAAAACAATAATCCTATTAACTAGCAGTTTATTGAATCAGATTAAGCGTCAAATTTCCAATTAAAATATATCTTTGAAGTGAAATTTGTATGAAATACAGGGTCATGAAAAATCGAAGAGTGTGGAAAATAGGATTCAAAATATCTCGGCAACCAATTATCTGATCGACTTCATGCTTTATGCAAAATTTATGTATTTTTATTGTCTTTTATATTCATTTCTTAAAATAAACAATTTCGAAAATTTTTATATACCTTTCATCAGAACGAATATTGCGAGATTCCGAAAAAAATGTTCCGGTTACTCGAGGTTATTGAAATGAAATAGGCTTCTTCCCATTATTACATACGAAGCACATACCAAATTGCAAGTCTCTATCTCAATTTTTTCGGGAGATAGAGCGTTTACAGACACACAGACACACAGACGGATGGCAAAATTTTTTCTTCTAAAAATTTGTTTTTCGGTATCTCCAGTGTCTGAAACGAGTCAATCCGTCAAAATTTTTTTTCAATTATCAGAACGATTACAAGACTTACCCTATACTACGTATGATGGGTAAGTAAAATGACTTCAAAATGTATTCTAGTGTTTTAATGTACTTTTGGCATTATTTTTTTTTTTTAAGAAAGAAAAAATAAGCTACAATAATTTGCTAATTTCGTTGGCATGTGATACTGCGTAGAAGGTAAAGTTTCTAATTACTATCGAAGAGATTTTTCAAATGAGTTCTAATTTAAAAGGAATTTTTTCTACACATAGGGGAAGATCGGGTAGCCCCGGACACTTGGATAAATTGCAAATAAAAAACTAATGAAAGAAATTTCTATCTTTATTTTATACTTAAAATAAAATTACGAACTTCTTTAATGATTTTAATTAAACATTGCTAATAATATCGAATTATTTAACGAAATATACTGAAAAAAGTTTGTTCTTATTTCTTTTGGCGACATAATAAACGGCGGGTAGGCCCGGATATATTTATCCCAGTGGTCCCAACCATAACGGTGTCCCAACCTTTTTTTGGCCTTACAAACATCACAATTATAATAAAAATCCGATGCATCTATATAAACACAATCTTCGTGGGTCCAGTCTTTGCATTCCTGGCACTGAATCCAGCCTTCTTCAAATATTTCTCCACATAGGATGCGTTCTGTCTCATTTTTTCGAAAATTTATTGACGAAAACAAAACACTCACACACGACTAATTTACTCGGCACCCACGTCGCAATTAAACTGCATTTGTTTCGAATCTAGAGGGCGTTCATTTACAATAACTCTTTATTTACGAAACACTTTGAATTTCTTAGAAATTGAAATGTCCGCGGTTACCCGCTACCCGACTTCCCCCTATTAAAATAATATTAAGACCATTTTCTTTAGTATAAATATCGCATATAAACATAAATGTTTACGTGAGAATTATGTATTTAAATTGCTACCTCTTTGACAATCGGATATCAGCAGCAAAAAATATTTTTTTTTATAGAACAAAATGGCATTGTAATATAATATATTATTTTAATTAAAAAATATCAAATATCAATCAAACGTTTAACATCTAACTTGTGAGAACTTTTTTCCATTTATAATACTGAAGCTTTTATATCAAGGTGTTGTATTTACTATGATATTTATTTAATTATTAATTATTAAAATTTTGGTACCGATTACTAAATAGAAATGAATCTGTTATTGAAAGTTTACGCTTGATAAATTTAAAGTATTATGGATGCCATGATTTTTCGTTGTAAGTAATTAATTACAGTGGGTGATCGGTTAACGAACTGTTCGGTTTACGAACAGATCGGTTAACGAACACTTTGGCAAGAGATTTTTATATTCGGATAACGAACACATGTTCGGTTAATGAACATTTCACAAAACAAACCCAGCAAGAAGCAATGCTGTGTTTCAGATTTGGAAAGCTGTATTTAATTTCATCCATTATCGACTTAGAGAACATTTTAACAGTTGTATACTTGTAGCCTAATTAAGTCGTGAGCTACTGGGGTTTAGGGGCCTCAAATTAGAATGAACAGATTAAAAACATTAATTTTTATATTTTGTGTCCCTTTTTAAAGAAAAATTTTTAATTGGAAATTAATTATTTTAATTTAAATTAGTTCCTGAATTATTAACAGGCTCTGGGCTCCACTTGAGGCTTCCACTTTTTACAAAGGGCGTTTTTAAAGTACAGCACGACACGGACAAAGCCATCAAAATACGATCTGTTCATATTGTATACGGACATATATTAACCCTATTAAAAATGGAAAATTGAAAACTCCAGAAAGGAAAAATAAGCTTTTGTCAAACGGCCATGCACCACAAACTCAAAAAAGCATGCCTGAAGGAGGGACAATACTGTATGTATGTAATGTGTGTTTTATTATTATTACATTAAAATAGATTTAGGGAGAATTTATATTCATTTATATACGTTATTTAGCTCTTAAGAACGAATTAAATGAATTCCCATACAAAGCTATAATAAATCTATGATCGGTTAACGAACAATTCGGTTAGCGAACATTGTTTTGAAACGGATTAAGTTCGTTAACCGATCACCCACTATATTTGGAAAAATGAAACTAATTCTCTAAGCTTGTGGCTAAACTTTGCATATCTGTGCACCGCTTTATAGCAATGCAAAGAATCCACGTATTTTAAGCATTTTCATAAAGCGATACGGAAGTAAAAAAATTAATATTCGTTATATAGATTACGTTGAGGCTCAGTATAGAATTCATTAGAAATAATTCAAAATAACAATATTCGTTAAATATTTGCTTTGTAATAGAAATAGTTTAATTGACTTGTTGTTAATGACATATGTCCACTATTATTGACACATTGTTTTTACAATGAAATTAGTGGCAATGGAAACGATAAATTTCCATAGAATTTAAATTTTACATTAAAAATGTTGTCAATAAAATAGCGAAATCTTTTTGCCTATAATTTTGGAATATTCGAACAATATAATTAAATAACATCCATAATTAAATAATATCCCAAATATCTAATATTGCCCAGGATATAGCCAAAATTTTGCTGTAAAAACAACGTTAACCCAATTATTATTAGACGCGACTGTCATACATTATTGTGGACATCCTATCATAATGTGAACGTTGCATCAACCAATATTTTATTTTCATTATCATCTCATCAAAATCGTTTGTCATTTTCAACTTTTAAACTGATTTAAAATACGGTATTAAGGCTGCTCGTCAGTAAACATCGCGATTCCCCTCGCTAATGTTATTCCTATGTGCGTAGGATGTATTAGTATTTTTAAAATATCTCCTCGAAAAATTAATATTTTTAACTTCTGTTTTCCTTGTACTGTTCTTAAAGAATGTCTCGTTTTACCTTAGATGTCAATTTTTTTCTAAAATATATACTTAATTTTATATGAAATGTTAAAATCTTCTTCAGTTTCACTAGGATTTTAACACATAAAAATATAAATTAAGCACATACTTTGGAAATATTTTGACAACTAAGAAAAAAAAGAGACATTCTTTAAGAACAGTACACAGAAAACAGAAGTTAAAAATATTAATTTCCTGAGGAGATATTTTAAAAGTACGAATCATCCTACGCCCATAGGAATAACATTAGCGAGGGGAATCGGGAAGTTTACTGACGAGCAGCCTTAAAATATAATTTCCAAGAAAGTGAAATGTCAACTACAGACATCTCAATTGTAAAATGTAATAAAATGAAAAGAATAAATACATACGCTAAAAATAGTTTTAACAAAAGCATGCGTCTCAATTATAATGCCTTTAAATTGATACCTGAAATGTCCATTCCCCTTTTATATGCTGCGTCAGCATATCCTAAACAAACTGTTACAATTTTTATGCCTTAATTCTCTGATTTTTAAGTTATTTCAAAGCAAATTAAAGATATTTATTACTCACTATATTCTCTTTTAAACAGTATCTAACACGATAAAAATAAAAACAATTGGTACACCGTTGATTAACATTTTAGTATACCCTTTCGCTTCTTGATCTCAGACTTCCAAGCATCTTATATAAGATCACATGTGCATTTTGTAATATTTTCAAGGAAAGGAAAAAAATGTTTTAAAGTTTGGAAAATTCTAAGAAAAATCCAATTTCACAACTTTCCCACTCCATTTTCACTCCCTTTTTCTGTTCGGGAGAATATGCTTTTGAGACCTCAAAGCCAGAAGATTTCAGGGCACTATTCCAGGATTTTGATCCAATTTAGCCTTTATATCTGCTTTCTTTTTTGTCGCAGGCATGTTTTTAGATACATTTCTGAATGAAAATTCAGAAACCCGGAAGGAATATATGAGTCAGAAAAGGGATTTATTTCTGGATTAATATTATAAAATACAAGGAATTCAATTAATTAAAAATTGAAAAGCATTGGATATTAAAAGTAAATTAATTAAATATATTTATGTTTAGAATTATTTTTTTACTCTTTTGAATGCAAAGCGGAGCTTCAGGATATTTTCATGGAACTATGAATAAAGAGGAACTAACACAGCCTCAACATAGTGAAGCTTCATCTGTAACCGGTTACACAGAGCCTGATTACTGCTGAGGCGAACCTCCTCCAGTAAATTTGAATAGAAATTTTCTCCTTATTTAAACGCATTATTTCTGTAATAATTAAAACCTAAACAACTATTCGCTTTTACTGGTGGAAATTTACCCCGGCGGTAGTAAGGCACTGTGGTTCCATCATGTTGTCACTACATAATCAATCCTCCATCCAATGTTAGTGAATTTGACTATCGTTTGAACAAACTTCCATCTGTAAATTTGAAAATAAATTTTTTCCTCGTGTAAACGCCTTATTCAATTCAGAATTTCTGTCATAAATACGGTAACAATTTTTATGCATTTTACTGGTGTAAATTTGCTCCTGCGTTAATTATGCTCTGATACGATATAAACAAACAACAGCCGCCATCTAAGTGACTACATACTCAGATACTTCACCCGTTACGGGTTGACACTACAACACTATCTGCCTCCTCCTATTTATTCATAGCTTCATTTATAATTTTTTATATAGCTGTTGATTTTTGAGCTGTTATTTTAAGTTTTTGAGTGCATGAAAAATTAAACATCGACTAGATGGAACCCGTCAAAATTTGACGGCAAACAACTTGATAGTACCATAAAATTAAATTTTATAGTTGCTTTAACTTGACAAATTTCATAGTGGGGAGCATAATATGATTAAGCGATCACAGACCTTTCCATCGATATATCACATGAGGTTGTGTGCAAAATTTAGAAAGTACCTCTTGGGGGGAGGGGCAAAGTGGGGAGATGAGCATTGGAGATGCATAATATGATTAAGTGGTCACAGATCTTTCCATCGATATATCACATGAGGGTTGTGTCCAAAATTTAGAAAAGTGCCCCCCTTAAGGGGGGGGGGAGTGGCGGGATGGACCCCGAAGATGCATATGATTAAGCAGTCACAGACCTTTCCAACAATATGACATGAGGGGTGTCAACAAAATTTAGAAAAGTACCCCTTGTGGGGGGGGGCAAAGTGGGGAGATGGACATCGGAGATGCATAATATGATTAAGCAGTAACAGACCTTTCCAAAAATATGTGACATGAGGGGTGTCAACAAAATTTAGAAAGTATCCCTTGGGGGGGGGGGCAAAGTGGGCAGATTGACATTGGAAATGCATAATATGATTAAGTGGTCACAGACCTTTCAAATGATATATAACATGAGGGTTGTGTGTAAAATTTAGAAAGTACGTTGGGGGGGGCAAAGTGGGGAGATGAACATCGGAGATGCATAATATGATTAAGCATTCACGGACCTTTCCAACAATATATGACATGAGGGGTGTCAACAAAATTTAGAAAGTATCCCTTGGGGGGGTGCAAAAAGTGGGGAGATGGACATCGGAGATGCATAATATAATTAAGCAGTCACGGACCTTTCCAACAATATACGACATGAGGGGTGTCAACAAAATTTAGAAAGTATCCCTTGGGGGGGCAAAGTGGGGAGATAGACATCGGGGATGCATAATATGATTAAGTGGTCACAGACGTTTCCAATGATATATAACATGAGGGTTGTGAGCAAAATTTAGAAAGTACCCCTTGGGGGGGGCAAGTGGGAAGATGGACATCGAAGATGCATAATATGATTAAGTGGTCATAGACCTTTCCAATGATATATAACATGAGGGTTGTGTGCAAAATTTAGAAAGTACGTTGGGGGGGGGGCAAAGTGGGGAGATGAACATCGGAGATGCATAATATGATTAAGCAGTCACGGACCTTTTCAACAATATACGACATGAGGGGTGTCAACAAAATTCAGAAAGTATCCCTTGGGGGGAGGGGGGCAAAGTGGGGAGATGGACATCGGAGATGCATAATATGATTAAGTGGTCACAGACCTTTCCAATGATATATAACATGAGGGTTGTGAGCAAAATTTAGAAAGTACCCCTTGGGGGGGGCGGGGGGCAAGTGGGAAGATGGACATCGGAGATGCATAATATGATTAAGTGTCCACAGACCTTTCCAATGATATATAACATGAGGGTTGTGTGCAAAATTTAGAAAGTACCCCTTGGGGGGGGGGCAAGTGGGGAGATGGACATATCGGAGATGCACAATATGATTAAGTGGTCACAGACCTTTCCAATGATATATAACATGAGGGTTGTGCGCAAAATTTAGAAAGTACCCTTTGAGGGGGGGGGGCAAAGTGGGGAGATGGACATCAGAGATGCATAATATGATTAAGCAGTCACAGACCTTTCCAACAATATATGACATGAGGGGTGTCAACAAAATTTAGAAAAGTGCCCCCCTTAGGGGGGGGAGTGGCGGGATGGACCCCGGAGATGCATAACATGAATAAGCGGTCAAAGACTTTTCCAGCGATGTATCACATGAGGGGTGTGTGCAAAATTTAGAAAAGTGTCCCACTTGGGGGGAGTGGGGGGATGGACTCCCAGAAATGCATAACATGAAAAAGAGGTCACAGGCGTTTCAACTTGCAACTTTTTTCTCGAAGGCATTTGACAATAGTAAATTTTTTTTACCCAAGACAATTTAACGATATTCTTAATTTTTTGGCGTAATTCGTCAAACGTTCATGGAAAAAATCATGAAATTCGCTAATCAATAGTTGATAAATTATAAAATTCAACAATCAATAGCAGCAAAATTGGTCAATTGATAACGGAAAAATCACGAAATTCATCAAATGGTCTACCTAAAAAAACTGTCCTGCACACTGATGTGCTGATCAAAAGGGTTTTGAAGTATAGGACAAAATTAGCACTTGCCAAACAGCGAGTAATACTGAAAATTTTGCAATGGACTTTATTGCCACCACTGGTCAAACATAATAGTCACACTCACCAATTGCAATGACTGAATGGAAAAAGATTTTTTTCTCTGCTGTCGCTCGAAAAAATTTCAAAACAGTTGATGAATTTTCCGTCGATTAATGAATTTTGTGATTTTTCCTCTATCGATTGACAAATTTCGCAATTTATCGATTAACGAATTTCACAATTTTTTCCATAAACGAACAAATTGCGCACTTTATTTCCGCTAATGTCTGACACCATTTCGCCCTTTACAATTCAGCCAATAAATTGAACGTTGTTTCTTTCTAGAAATGTCAGGAATGAAACAGTGATTCTTTAGGATGAATTTCCTTCGTTCGATGCCCCATGGAAGAATGTGTGCGATGCAGCAACGGGCGTCAGACTTTTTAGGGCACCTGCAGACTAAAAACATCTAAACAATCTTCGCGTTTTGAAAAAATCAAAGATTTCGTCAAATGATTGAGAAAAAAACACTAATTTCAACAAAGGATCATGGGAAAACATGACTTTCATTAAAAGACCACAGAAAAAACGTGAATTATGCAAAAGGATTGTGAAAGATAAGCAAATTTTGTCAAAGAATCGCAAAAAAGAAAATTTCACCAAAAGATCACGCTTTTTTACTAAATTTCGTCTAAAAATTGCGGAATAAAATGTATTTTATCAAAGAATCGCTGGAAAATGCGAATTTCGTTAAGGATCGCGAGAAAAATGCGAAATTCTTCAAAGGATCGCTGAAAAAACACGAATTTCGTCAAAGAATTGCTGAAAAAACATGAATCTCGCCCAATAACAGAAAAATCATGGTTCATAATCATTATATCTAGTAGTATCCAATACTGGCTAAACTTAATAGTCACACTCGCCAATTGCGATGATTGAATGTAAAATGAAATTTTTTTTCCCGCTGTCACTCAAAGAATTTTGAAACCATTTGGTGAAGTTTTTCCCGAAACCATTTTGTGAATTTACCGATTTTTTCTTCAAAATCATTTTTCAACAATATTCGACCCAATACGCATGCGTAAAAAAAAAAAACACCGGCCATTAAAATGAGGGTCTATTACTGTCTCTAGAAACGTGTTTGGGATCATCTCCTGTTTTTTTTTTTCTTGCACGTTGCATTAAACCTAGGAAGATATTTATATAGAACTCACTGTGGAGTGTTCAGAAGGTATTTATTTTATTTATTATAATTTGTATGAATACTTAGGTGTCCATTTCGGATTTACTGTTTAAAAATGAATTTAGGCTCATTTAACATTCGCGAAATCAATCCCGATGGAAATTGTGGTTTTAGATCTCTATCATTTTGTTTATATAGTACAGAAAATAATTATTCAAATGTACGTAAAAATATCGTAGAACACGTAATACAAAATTGGACCACTTATAGTCCGTTTTTTATCCGGGATGAATCTTATGGTGTTCCGATTGCTAATGAAAACGATTATGTAAATATATGGTTCTTCATAGAAGTATGTGCTTCTTCACACTTCAATAGAAGCATTGTTTAAATTAATATAATTCTACAAATATGATGCAGTTTTAAAATATTGAGTAATGATTAATACTGTCAAGGAATCTACTCATATACGTAATTAAGTTTTGGTACTTCTCTATTATCTCATCGACCACTTTTCATCACAAAAAACTATCGCCAAACTGTAACGCCAAATAAACGGGAGAATGTTGTCATTAATACGCGCAAATGTCGAATTAAAAACCACTTGATGACATAACAAACACGTATAATGCTTCCGACATCAAGTAAATGGGACTGCATTTTTGGCATTTAATCATACAGTTTGGCGATAGTATGAAAAGTGGACGATGGGATAATAGAGAAGTACCTAAGTTTTTTATACCAAGTTTGAAAATTTATCTTTTTTTGACATTTAAAAAAAATAACAGAAAAAACATTACAAATTTGCCCATTTGCTCAGCGGTCAAAGGATTAAGTAAATAAGTAAATATTAATGATTAGCGGAACTGGTTCTAGCTATGAAGTAATATTATTTTGCTCAAAAACCCCCAACAAAAAAATAATTACAAAGAATAAGTAATCGTCTTTAAATATACAAAAAACAATGTGATTAATGGCCAGGATTTTTTTACATATAACATTTTTTATATACAAAAGAAAAACCGAAATAACCTCATTCATTTCACCCGATGTCAAAAAGTTTTTTTTTTTCCACATTCTTGGGCAAAGCACTAAATCAATAAAATCACCAATTTGTGACAAATTATGAGTTTCATATGAATCGCCCATGAACGGACATGCAAACTGGTAAAAAATGAATGTAATAAATTAAAACATTCAAGATTTGTATACATACAAACAATACAATGTAAATATTAATATTGTTACATGATACATTGTTTGTATACATACTTCTTTGTATACATATATTGTTTGTATACATACAAACAAATATAATGTAAACATTATTCAAATATTAAGAGATTCTAAAGATTTGTATACATACAAACAATATAATGCATACATACTCTTTACAAATAAAATAGCACACTTATATAATGACAAAACTTTTAAATCGAATAGAGATAGTATATTTCTGGTAAAAAATAATGCTCAGACTTAATGTTCAGACTTATATATATTATACATTCACATAAAGCTAGTCACATTCCTGCATATTTATTAAATATTTAGTTGCTAAATACAGAAATAATATTTTATAATTTATATTCAGACGCTCAGATTCGCTTTTTTCGAACAAATAATAATAAAAATATTACTGCCGTGCGTACTGTCTTTTGACATTATATTTACATAATCGTTTTCATTAGCAATCGGAACACCATAAGATTCATATCCGATCATAAACGGAATATAAGTAGTCCAATTTTGTATTACATGTTCTACTATATTTTTATTTACGATTGAAGAATTATTTTCTGTACTATATAAACAAAATGATTTGATTTCGCGAACGTTAAATGAACCTAAATTCATGTTACACAGTAAATCCGAATGGATACCTAAGTATTCATTCAAATTACAATAAATACAACAATAAATAAAATAAATACCTTCTAAACACTCCACAGTTTTTTATATAAATATCTTCCTAGGTTTAACGCAACGCGGAAAAAGCCATCAATACAACAGGAGTTGATCTTGATCCCAAATACGTTTGGAGACAGGAATAGACCCTCGGCCTCATTGGCCGGTCCTTTTTCGACGCATGCGTATACGGTCGAAATTCGATGGAATTATTTGACATTTTTAGCAAACAGCTTTAAATATATGGATGATGAAGTAGACATGTACAATATCTGGATACACGGCTGAAATATTCTCTCCAAACAAACAGATATTATTAGCTTACATATTAGATTATGTTAAAATTTTGAACTGTTATTGTATTGCTTTTGATTATGCATCAAGAAGATAATTTTATGTAGGTCAAGAAAATTTAGGTATAAATTTTTGCTAAAGAAGAGTTTGACGGAAAATTAGTCAACAAATATATTAGAAAATATTTGAAAAGTACTGCACTTTTTAACTATAATCTGTTTTGAAAATATTTCAATGAGATTATAGAAAATGCCAAAAAAAAAAAAAAAAAAAAAATAGAAATAGGTAGCTACCATTACAAAAAGTAAGCAGCTACCTATTGCAGTCGTCTAGCGGAAAGGAATTCGGAAAAATTTCGTAGATTTTTACCAATCATTAATCCCAGATACCAAAGCCAAACTCTGTTAAATTGCTGTATGTATATTCATATATATATATATACACCGAATGTTGGCGAATTCGATCAACAAATTCAGAGGATTAATACGAGAAATCAAGAGGATGAAATATTGCCATAGAACATGGGGTCTCAAACCACATTTAGTGGGAGAAAATTGAAAAAATAATTTTGAAGGGTGTGACGTCGGAGTGAAACAAAAAGGGCCAATAATAAGTAGAAAAGCATTTATTTGACGCAAAGCAGGATTACAATGCACTACCGTTCAGCGTAAGAAAGGAGACGACGAGACATTTTTATAGGAATTATCCAAAGACGGAGGTGGATTGGACGTGGCGGACCTGTTGCTTGGCATCCACGCTCCCTGATCTCAATCCCTTGGATTTCTTCTTCAGGGGTCACTTGAAAAGGGTTGTTTATCAGACAGCTGTGAATACAATGGAGTATCTGACAACACGGATTATTGTCTCTTCAGCAGACATCGGGTATGTTTGAACACTACCGGCAATTCATCATCCGTCGGTATCGGCTGTGCAAAGACCTTCGTGGACGCAATTTCCAGCAATTCTTATATAAATGTCTTGTCGTCTCCTTTCTGACGTTGAACTGTAATACATTATAATTCTGCTTTACGTCAAATAAATGTTTTTCTACTTATTATTGGCCATTTGTGTTCCTCTTGACGTCACACCCTTGATAACATATTTTGCGATTTTCTCCCATTAAACGTGGTTTGCGACCCCATGTACTATGGCAATTTTTCATCATTTTGATGACTACTATTACCCCTCTGAAGTTGTCGGTTGAACTCAGTAACACCCTGTATATACACATATATATACATATATATATACATATCTATATACATCTGTTAATTGTCATGCGAAAGAGTTCGTACACTCGTATTTAAAAAACAATTTGTAAGTGAATGAGCATATGTAGACATCTTACCAAGATCTCGGCCGTGTTCGCTGACTAGCTTAATACGCCGTCTTTTTTTAAAAAGGCGGTCACTTAAATATTTCAAACGCTCCAAAAATATACAAAATATACAAAATCAAAAATTTCCTTTTCTTTAAATGTTATGCTTTAATTCCTGACCGTTTTTTGTTTCGCCGATACCACAAACAATGTCTGTGATATTTGACGTTCTAGGGTGGCTGACATTTTAAATAAAGATAGTAGATTAAATTTAAAAGGTCCTCCGTAATCGTTTGCATTTCTAATTCATATTTTAGTGAACGTGGTTTCCTCTAGATTTCATTTCATTATTGTTACTATTGTTACAGCTCTTATATCCTTAAAGCTATATACTCGTATCATAAAATGTCATCATATTTAACAGAAGAAAAAATTGGTATTTATGAAATAATCGCTTACACGCAAGCGTGCGCTTATGTACATACTTAAAAGTTGTCGCCAGCGTCAATTCTCTTCTAGTTTGGAAATACTTGCGAATTATCGCCAAATTTTGCGACAAAATAAGTGACCTAAATGAAACCAATTTGTCGACAGTTGACTAATTTCTTGAAATTTGCATTAAAAAATTCAGCATTGTTGGAAACTGGGATTTTTCTCTAGTGGCGTTCCACTCATTTTAGCTTTTGTATTTTGAAGTAAAATTACCCGAATTCTTAAAATCAAGAAATAGGAAAACTATATTTTTCTCCCGATACAGGACGGAGGACTCTTTTTCCATTTTTAAGTTAACTTCTGTGTCTTTTTTTAAATAGTAATTTCTAGTTAACTATTTATATTGAAGATTAATTGAAATAAGTAAGAACATATATTCGAGAAATGTGGACAATTGAAGACCATTTTACATATTTAATTACAATTCACCAATGCAATACGTAACCTCACAACATCAAAACATACAGAGACTTGTTACAGCAGAGATAAACAAAAGCAAATAGGTGGCGTTACCGTACAGACAGCTTTCCAATTTTTAGAGCTGCCTTCTAGAGACAGTTAACTGAAATACACACACTATAGTATCAAAATGGAAAAATGGACTGTGGTACGTATGTAAATGAATATGTAAATGATTATTTAAGTTTGGCAGCTGTAACGATAAATTCAATCTAGACCATAATAAAATAAAGTATAATGATCAAATTTAATTATTTTTCAAATTCAAATGAATTCAAAAGCATCAATTAAGGTATCCGACCACGTACGGTGACTTTTTTTTTTTAATTTACTTTTGACACACTTTTTAGTATTTTTCAGTGTAATCTAATACAGAATAAAGGAAATAATGAAAAAATATAAAATATTTATGCAACTTTTAAAAATTTTGAAGAATTTTAGTCATTTTTTAGCATTTTTTTATAAAAACGGCCCCGGCTCTAAAAACAAAAAAAAAATGCATATAACACAAATATTTTTTAACATATGCATATTAGACACTCTTGAGTGTAATGAACTAAAAACTAGCCAATATGCTGAAATCTAAAAGAGATACAGCTAATTATATACAATTACATAGAAAATTTCTGTAATTTTATGTGTAATTCTTCATAAAAGTAGCTACATATTAACAAATTATTTACCTATAATCAATTCTTTACTTCATTACGCTCTATCAAATAGCTACTCAAAAAATTCCATGGTTATAGAATAATAAAATTTTGAATTAGAGCAATAGTATTCAACTTCTCTTGATAAAAATCAAATTTTGCAGAAAATGCTAATAACTTGATAAAGTAGTAAAAAAAAAAAAAAAAAAGAAAAAGAAAAAAAAAACGCTTTGAGGCAGTGCTATAGATAAAGCTAAAATATAATATTAACTGTAAAAACTAAAAAATGCGCGAAAACAGTTTAATAAACCTCAATTTTCGATCCACTTCCGGTATAAATTAACGACGTCAGCTGTTTTTTAAAGGTCTCTAATATCATTTCTAATAGGCGTACAGGAAAAATAAAAACAGATTTAGAAACAGAAATGTTCATTCTATAAGAAAATCAAATAAAAAAACTGCGAATTTTCATCGAAATTGACGTTTTAAACGTAGGCGGATACCTTAAATATTAAAAAACTTACGCGATAGAGTAACTCTAGGATAAAGGGCCATAGTTTTTAAAGATTGAAATGAATTTTTTTAGAATGCAAATACAAAAAATATTTATGCATATTTAAAATACTTTTACATATACTCATCATATTTTGGAAAAAAAATTAAATATTGAGAGCAGAAAGTGGGAAATAAAATTGAAATTAAAATGGCAGATGGTCATTTCACCTTCAAGCCGAGAGAGATGGCCATCCAATAGAAGAAAGGAAAAGTGAAATTGAAATAGCAAAAAATAATACATTTCGTACAGTTAATTATGAAAAACATATAGCAATTTGTAAAGTGCCTTAAAAGGCCGTATAAAAAAAAAAAAAAAAAAAAAGAAAAAAAAAAAAGAAAAAAAGTAACATACGTACTGCAAAAAATTCAGATACCTAACTCAACAAAAATATTCAACCACTAAATTAAATAAACATTAAAATTGCACTTACTTTTTACAATCGAAACACACAGCTGCACGTCGCAATGAATGAACTCATCGAACAATTTCCTGCGAACAAAGTTTATGCTGCGATCTATGATCAAGTTTTGGAAATATTTAGACTGGCCATCTCTCCTCTATGGCCATCTATCCTAGAGTTACCCCAATGTCAGCAATATATTTTCTACTACTGGATATAAAATATAATTATATTGAAATAATCTAAAATAATTATTTAGTATTCGAGAAAATTCAAGTTTTTTGCCTCATTTAGAGCTAAAACACATACCATCAGAGATTCTCAACAAGCCAAGATATGCACGAAATGATTTTAGTATTATTGATTCCATCAAATTACAAAGCAATCACAATCCTTTGTTTTTTTTTTTTTTATCCTCGAAGGAAACCATTCTTATTCTAACAAATTATTTAGAAATGTGAAATTACTAGTATTCTGATACTAACATCAATGATGGGGGAATAGCATAGCAGCGCCTTCTTTAGATTGAGCAAAACCAAGATTAAATCAGATGTTTTATAAAAAGTATACGGCATTTTAAAGTTAGTGCAATCCCATCTCATAAAAAACGAGATATCAGGGGAAAAAAGGACAGGATATAAGAAAAGCAGATGTGACAGAATGTGTGCCATCTGATAGGCGCTATACCAACAAATAGAATCAATATCAAATTATGTCGCAATCTAACTAAATATGAAGTTTGATGAAATTCCGTGAATTACTTCTAAATCGGTTTCCCAATTTGTGTAACACACAAACTGTCATTTTCTAAAATTAGACAAATGATTTTCAAAGATTAAAATGTAAACTTAGAAAATTTAATATCTGCCTTATCGCAAAACTTTCCACAAAAAAAAAAAAACAAAAAAAAAACATAGTATGTAGAAAAATAGATCCAATAGAACCTGACAAACTTTCCGGTGTTTATGAAATCCCATTCACCAAGGTAGATGGAACATTACAATAATATATAGGATTGATGAACAGAAAATTTAAAATGAGAATAAGAGAACATATGACAGATATAAAATATGACAGAAGAACTACTGCCTTAGCTAGACTACATAGAATAGACCCATTGCAGATTGATTTTATGAACAGTAAAATAATTTTTCCAACAAGAATATATTTCCCATCCATTATCCATGAATCAATAGAAATATATTTGCGAAACGATAACATTTGCAACGAATTGGCTTCTTTTGAATTACCTAAAATTTGGCACGCGATGCTTTACAGATTGAAAAAGCAATAAAAATAAAAATAAAGTAATAATTTTCACGTTTCGCAGTTTGACCAATTTAAGCACCTGCTTGCATTGGAGATGTGATCTCGTGATTTATGTTTATCAGTTTCAAAAACATTGCAAGAATATTTTATTTATCATTTTGATCTAAAGATGTCGCCGTTGAGCAAAGGAAACATGTGTCATCTATTTTAAAAGGTATTTTAAACCTTTTGTGTTATGTTTTTTATCACTTAAACAATAATTACATTTTATTTAAAGATTCATAGTGTTTTAAGTATAAAAAAGTTTGCCACATTTACTACTGTAACAATTGCACTTCTGCTGCTTGATAATGAACTGTCTGATGAAGAATATTTCATTTATAATTCTATAAAAGGTAAGTTAAGTATGTAATCATTTCTGTTATTCTTTTTATCTTATTGGATATTACGATGTTTAGCCCAAAAACTTGTACTTAATTTTAATTTAACACGTCACTGATAAATCTGCATAAATAAATTCGAGAAATTTTGATTGTAATTAAAAGAGATTTATATCAAATATTCTTTGTGTTGGTTGATTGGCTGATCTTTAACTTTTCACTTTTAATTAGTTTTAATGTTTGAAAAATTATGGAAATTAAATGCATATATTGTTTATCAAGAGATTAAATCAGAAATTAAATGCACGTTTCTGGTCATTTATAAATTTGTTTCTTTTTTGGATTTTCAAATTGTAATAAGTTTTTTATGTTTTATTAAACCATTTATTGTTTTATGCAACTGTAAAGATAACTTGTTAAATGTATAATGTTTTAATTATAGAAATATTCCATGTTGTTGATTTTACGGAATTTATATGTAAATTATTATATTGAATATTTGTTAAGAAAACTTTCGTGATAAATATGACGAAAAATACAAATAAAGAAGAGCAAAACTGAAATTAAAATTTTTTTTCAGGTATATAACCATGGATGTCTTTTGATTTTTATTAAATAATAGATATTAAAATGAAATATGTAATTTTTGGAAACAAATTATACCCAAGGAAAAATTGTTGATATGGAATGATTTTTGCCTATGTAAATTGAGACTTCTTTATCAATTAGTACAATAATTTTTGGAATATCCGTTCGCAGCAAATATTTTTGATCTATTATGTATATATTATATATTTGTAAATTGGAGTTTTTCTTTCAAGTATGCTGATTTTTTAATATACATTTTCAGAAAATAGAGGAAGGTGGACTAAAATGATTCTAATGGGCAAAACGATCCACATATGTTTTCTTCCACACAGGTCGTGCTATCTACAGGGTAACACATATACTAGTTGTGATAAGTGAAGAAGTAGCGATGGCAGTATTCAAGCGATTGCAGTATTATGCGTCTGAATCGATTCCTTTGACAAATTGGGTTTTATAACATATGTTATAAGGTTATCACTAACTTTCATTTCACTGTATTTAGATATACAGTCTTTCAAGTACAGAAATAAGATTTGGTTTACTTAATGGACTATGTTTTTAGATGTGAATTACTCTTATGTATTGTCATAATTACTTTTATATCCTTTATTTTGCCGATTAAAAAAAATATTATTTTTAAATGAAGAATCATTTTGTCCTTTGGTGGGGGTAAAATGATCCTTTGGACACTTTAAAAAAATATTTTTTTTTTTTTACTAAATTTGGGTTTAAAATATTATTAAAATATGTTTATAATGCAAAATATAGTGTAAAACATACTAGCAAAGGGCAAAAGTTTTATTTAAACAGTCAGGTTATTTTACACAATTTTTTTCCCTTAAGGGGATCATTTTAAGCCACCTTCCTCTACTATGATTAACATTGATTTTTATTCTATAAATTGAGGTGTTTCTGTTCCAATTATTAAATATATATTTTAGAAAATCCATTCTTTAAAAATATTTTAATCAATTTTTTTTTCTTTTTTTTTTGTAAATTATGGTTTTTGGGATTTGAACCTGGGATCTCTTGCCAGAAGCTCCCATGCTCTACAAACTGAGCTATCCCGGTCGAATCTGGAGGGCATAATTCATCCAGTTAACCTTATTGATCTTAGTATCTGGTATGATATCTTAATCAGCTCAACAGAATAGATCGCAGGTAATGGAACTCCAGTAAACTCTGGATACGTGAATACACTAGATTAATTTTAACACAATTATTCAAATTGGTAAATAAATCATACGAGTTGTAATTTTCCAACTGTACGGAAAATGTCCAGGCCAGGATTCGAACCTGGGATCTCTTGGCTGAAGCTACCATGCTCTACCACGCTGTCGTGCTCTACCAATTTGAATAATTGTGTTAAAATTAATCTAGAAGATATTAGTGTTATAGATTGATATTCGTAAAAAGTAATGAGGGACATAATTATCATATTCAAGAAGAAAATGTTTCAGTGAATCGAATGCAGTAAATAAATATTCAACATATCATCACATTCAACTGACTTTAACTAATTCTTGCTGTCATACTTTAGCTAATTCCTAAATATCGATTATGCTTCTCTGAATAGTGTTCATCAAGTGTTGTTAATGCTGATTATGTAGTCACCGACACAATATTCATTATCACACTAACCATTCTATTCTAATCCTAATTTAAGTGATATATTAGTAAATCTAAATGTAAATAGAGCCAATTTTAAACATTCCTTGCACTATAGATTCAAATTTATGAATAGACAGATATTTGCACTACATCAACTCATAAATCGATTGTGTATAATTGCACACACGTAATGAGTTTGTCTTTGTTTTGTTTTGTTTTAATAAAACATCGTCAAAGTTAATTTTTGACACGCCCATTTTTGTAGAATTTATTTTATACAACTCCATTTTACAGATGTTTTAAAAATGTTCTGAAACTTATTTATCCCAAGGAATAAATTATAAATGTGTGTTTGGTAAATGGTGTGAGAACTGGTTTGACTCACCCGATTGTTTTCAGAAAAATACAAAGATTTTTTAAATATGTGTATTTAGAAAAACTGATCAGATAAGGAAAATTTGGTGTTATATTATAAGCACTTTAAGCAAACCTTACTCAATTGAAAATTCATATGAAAAAAAAAAAATCTAAATTTTTGGAAAAACGAGAAGGGTTGATAAGGATCTTTTATCGCTCGTTTATAATGACACTTGATATTATTTTTTCACAAGTAGCATACAGCTTTAGAAATAACATAAAGGTAGTTAAGTGAGAAATTATTTATATTTATAAAGAAAGCTAAATAATTTAAAATTATATTTGTATTAATAGAAATCAACTTTAACTAAAAATTTTCCTCACTTTTGTCTAATTAATCGTTACTAGACAATCTTGTTGCAGCATAGTGTCTGTGCATATACCACATTTACATATTTACTTACCGCTAAGTATGCAACAATGCTGCCAGTATACAGTAAAAGAAAGAAGTATTTATTTATCAGTTATAGATATAATATGTAAATGATATATATAATTTATATATCATATAATATTTATAATTTACATATCATATAATATTTATAATATATTTATTATAATATATATTATACCTTACCCGTGGCCCTAATTCTTTGTGCACCAGTTTAAAAGTTTTTCAAAGAAAGAAAACACAAAATTAATTTTGCCTAAATAAACAATCAAATTCGGGAAATGTCAGTCATTTTAGACGACTAATATTTCACGAATTTGATTGTTTATTGAGATAAAATTAAGTTTGCGTTTTCTCTCTGTGAAAAACTTCACTTTTAAACTGGTATGCAAATAATTAGGGCCACGGATAAGGTAATAACAATTATATTATTTATATGTCATATAATATTTATTTATATTTAAATATATTTATAAATTTTCGTAAACCTTTATATATCCTATGGTTATAATTTAACCTCTCCCAAGCTTTTCACGACTCCAAAAATCGTCCATTTATCTTTAGAAGTCTCCGAAACAAAATGATTTCCAAGATTTAAAGAAGCATTTCTGAAACAAGCGTTTATTTAGCTACTCTTAATTTTTGGAAACGTTTCGAGTGCTCTTTACTGTGTATTAACCAGATTGCGCTTCTTGGAATATCGGTTTTTCAGATGTTATACATTTTCAACCGCTTAACAGAATTTATACATAAAAGAGTAACAAAATAACGTTATTTTCAATGTTAGTATTAATGCTATTAATAATAATATTAACGTTAATACTGTTAATTATCAAGTTTGTTGAACATGAAAATGTTCACTTGAAAATTGATAGCATCCGAAATACCGATATCTCCGGCTTTGAAAACTGATTAATATACAGTGAAAGCTATTTGGAAACATTTACGAATGTTATGTGTATCATCAAAATGAACATTTGTTTCAGAAATGCTTCTTTAAATCTCAGAAATCTATTGATTTCTGAAGTTTCTGAAATGATGAAGGAAAACTTTTCGGAATCGCGTGTAACTCGGAAGAGGTTATAGTATATTTTCGTTAAAATTAAAAAAAGATAAGAGATGGATAAATAAACATTTATTTATTTATTTATTTTTGGTATAGTGTAAGCCAGATAACACGAGAGGGAAGCTAGCTACATACGCGCAACATACTGCAACGCTTGCGCAGATTTTGCACTGGCAATAATTATTGTTCGTATTTGAATAAAACCTGGTGTTTTTATCTGTTTTTTTAATTCCTTACAACCTTTCAAAACAAACTTTACGTTACATAAATTTAATTAAAGAATTTTTTCTTCCATTAAAAGAAAAAAAGAATCAAGACTGGTATTGAATAAGAATTATTTTATTTAAGTGGAGTAAAGAAGTTTGGGGGCCCGTGAAGTACATTGGGAGAGGTGTCAGAAAATAAGAAGAGAACCACGCAGGGGCCTGTGATTTAGGCTGTGGTCAAAGCATGAAGAGGACGAGTAAAATACCTCAACGCTAGATATTCATCCTTTTGGCGACAAAATTCGCGGTTAATGACAAGCTACCACTGCCTTCGGCAGTTGTACTTCACCGCCGTTCCTGGAATCTCGTGACTCCTTACGAGGTTTGATTTGATTTGATTGCCTAAGAGGGACTGCTCAAACAAGGAAACCAAGTCTGTAGAGCATCGTAACCCTCCCGGTCCCTTTATTAAGGTCTTAAAAAAAAGGTTAGAGTGTTCAGCCCCAGCTGATGCCGCCGGAAAGCGTGACAATGAGCGGCAAAACATAAACATAAGAAAGAAATATAATACAGGCGACCCTGCCAGGAGTGCTCCAATACGAGCAAGTGACAGGGACTGAATAAGGCTTTTACAGGAGTGATCCATCACTGCCGGAAAACAGATTTTCCCACGCGACACTGGGCAGTGAGGGGCATCAGTAGGTGGCGGAAACTACAGGGGGCGAAGAATTGATGAATTGAGATCCAACAGACGGGCTCCCTAAGTTAAATTTGAGAGGTAAGTTAAGTGGTCAAAAATGCTTTTTAGTTTCCTCTTTAGAAGTGGGCGAGTTAGGATATTAGCGAGCCAATTTTTTGGAGGGTTTTGAGTGCACCTGAGATGCCATTGGCTTGTCAGTGTGCAGTGAAAATATGGGTGAGACGCTGTACCCTGTTCACCGCACTCGCATTGGTCTGAAGATGCACATTTGAATCTGTGTAGGTACTGGCGGAAGGGTCCATGACCAGTAAGAAAAGCTGTAGTGTGAGGGGTGAGGTAAAATAGCGTTGTAGGAGACTTTGGGGATTAGCGTATGAGTATGTCGGCCTTTGGTTGAGGTGGTCCAATGTACTTGCCAGTCTTTTGAAATATTTTTTTTTAATGTACGTTTGATGTAGCTATGTGGGAGTGGAAGGTAGTGATCAATGTTGGGTTTTTTTGTGGCTTCTTTTGCTAAAGTGTCAGCCAACTCGTTGCCAAATATGCCCTTGTGTGCGGACACATGACCAATTCGTGCGCGGCTTATGATAGTTAATAGCCTTTTCTTTATATCAAGAACTAGTGGGTGTTTGGTCCTGTGGGAATTAACTGCTTGCAGACTAGACAGACTGTCGCTATATATCCAGTACAGAGTTGTGTCTGTTTGTGCGTGGATCCATTCGAGTGCTTGGAGGATGGCATATAGTTCGGCTTGATATACCGTGTTGTTGTCGTCCAATCTGCAGGCCCACTGGAGGATGATCAACGCACCTTCCGTGACACAGTAAGCTGATGCCACGCCGGTTGCTGTTCGAGATCCATCAGTAAAAATTGTTGGCAATGTGGATGGTGTGTACGTGTTACGATATGTATTTACTTGGAGGTGTGATGTTTCTTCTGCTGGATGTGATTGCCAACCATGGACTATTCGTTCGATGCTTTTGGATGGAAAATGCTGTTCTACTGTTTGACTGTGTGAAAGGTGTAGGATTCTTCTCTTTTTGTATTCATATTCTAATGTTAAGGTGATGGGTGGTATACCTGTAATTACATTTAGTGCATCGGTTGAGATGGTTTTATAACCACACGACGGTTGTAGTAGGAATGGTCTTTGAATTGATGTTAATTTTTGTTTATTTGTTTTTGTTAGTTTACCTCCCCAAATTTCAGCCCCATACAGAATAATCTTTTCTATAATTGTATTGTACCATATTTTTAGCATGTTATTATTGATCCCCCAAGATTTCCCCCTAAGTCTTGATGCATTGTGGTGGTGTTTGACTAATTTGAGTTTAAGTTGGTTGAGGTGTGCTGTCCAGGATTGATATTTATCTATAGTAACGCCTAAGATTTTCATATGTGCTACGTGGTGCAAGCTAGTTCCGTTAATCCGCATTGTTGGTTCACGCTCCAGCTTGCGTGGTTTGGCGAATGTAAGGACCTCTGATTTTCCAGGTGATAGGTGTAAGTGGTGTGTATTTAGTAGTTGGCAGAATGCTGCGAGTGCTCGAGCCGCCGTAGTTTCCAGGTCCAGACGCGTGCGACCCGAGAGAACCAGGCTGAAGTCATCAGCAAAAGCAAATGCGATTATGCCTTGACGTTCCAGTTCTAAAAGAAAAACATTTGCGATTAGTAGCCAGAGTAGAGGTCCAAGACAAGAGCCTTGGGGAAATCCCTTCTCCAGCTTATGCGGAATGTAGCCTGCACCCCAATTAATGAGGACACTTCTTTCAGATAGATAAGACTTGACGACCCCAGCTAGGTTCCTTGGGCAGCCCAGCGCCCGTAATTGTATAAGTATGTCCCTCCATTCTATGTTGTCGAAGGCTCCCTGTATGTCCAGCGAGACCAGGGAAGTGCAGTCACTAGGGCGTATCGAAAAAATCCAAATTTCTTAGATCTTTTTGCGGTAGTGCGGAAAAGTTGTGAACTCCCTTTATTTAAAAACGTGCGAAATCTTAAAACTGTGGGTTGATATCTTCTGTCGCCTCAGCGGGCCTAAAGTACTAAAAATTGGACTAAAAATAATTAAAAATCAAAAATTAATAAATAATCACAGATTTCGCTCATCGGTTTTAGGTAGTGCTTACAAGTTACTATTTTGTAACAACAACAACCATAGAAAATTGTAGAATTATAGATGAATATCTTCTGTCGCCTCATAGGCATCGAATTTTGGAAATTTTGACGCATTTGGGTAGTTTTCTGCATAATTGTTTACTGCTTGCACAATACACAATCGAGACAGACTGGGTTTGGCGGTCTGCCAAAATAGTGAAGGCAATGTGGGAACCCACAAGGAGTGTGTGATGCGTTTAAAACTGGACAACACACTTCTTGTCAGTGAAAGGTATGGTGTCTCCAACAGAGCCACGGTTGCTATTGCATTGCGCGTTATGCAAGATTTGAGTTTAATATCGGAATCAGATACCAGCCTCGTCACAGGCAAAAATAAAATATGGAGGGAAAAATTGAGAATTTACATAAAATTGGTCTCAAAATCAAATGAAAATCGTTCCACTCTATCTGGCATTTATTTTGATGGACGACATGACAAAACCTTAACATCAGAAACACTCGAGGACAAGCAGTTCTAAAGAACAATTGTAGAAGTGTATTGCTGTATTGTATCGGAGCCTGGTTCTACGTATATGGGACACGTTACACTTGAAAGCGGATCTAGTCTTGATATATCTAATTGCATTTACGAATACGTAACATGTGCTTTTTTGGATGATTTTAGCAACCTTATTGTTCTCGGGTGTGACGGCACTGTAGTGAACACAGGAATGTCTAATGGCATAATTCGCAGGCTTAAATTGAAACTTCAGAGACTAGTCCAATGGATTATCTGCTTACTTTATTTCAATGAGTTGCCATTACGACACCTGTTTGAGTCCATAGACGGCAAGTCATCTGGCTCCACATCTTACACCGGAGGCATTGGACGAAACCTTAAAGGATGCGAAAAGCTTCCAATTGTTGCTTTTAATAGTATTGAATGCAAGTTGCCAGACATTGATGACATTGATCTTACCATCCTCAGTTCAGATCAGAAATACTTATTAGACATTTGTACCACCATTAGTTCTGGCGTTTGTTGTTCATATCGAGCTATTCGGGAACCGGGAACGTTGAATTTGTCCCGCTGGCTAACAACTTCTAATCGAATACTGAGGTTATATATATCAACATCAGACCCATCAAATGAGTTGCTAACATTGGTTGTATTCATTCTAAGAGTTTACGCACTCTCATGGTTCCGAATTAAGATTCGTCATTCCATAAAGGATGGTGCCTGTGGCATGTCATCAGCTCATCTCGGTAATTGCCAAAAAGGTATTGTGACATAATCGATCCAGTTGTTTCTCGCAACGCTTACTTTGCGGCTCAAGTAAACATGCGTTTGGCCATGTTATCTGATGATAGGTGCCGTATTAGGACCCTTTGAGATCGCGGATTATCAAGGCGAGAGAAATTAGCCTAGACGGAAATTGTGTTCGCAAATTTGTTATTCCTGTTGTTAACTTTGGAGCTACAGACTATGTAGATCTCATTGACTGGCGAGCTTGTTATGTGATATCGCCTCCTGTTCTCACAGAGATCAGTTCTCAAGAATTTCTGAAGATGATACAGGGCAGTATGCCAATGTATTGCTGGGACTTTATTAAATTTGCTTTACACACACAAGCGGTAGAGCGGATTGTGAAACTAGTCACTGCAGCCTCTGGAAAAACAGTTGGGATGCAGAACAGGGATAGATTTATTAGAGCGACTCTAGAATCCAGAAAACTCATGTCAAAATTTGAGACCACAAATGATTACAAGCCAGTAAGGCTTTTGTCATTTGTATGTTCGTAAGGTAATATAAAGTTTGTGTTCGCATTAAAATGAGGTAAGTGTGATGTGTATTTATTTAAAATTTTGCCTTCATTTTCCAAATTTGGTGTCGATGAAGCGGCAGAAGTTATCAACGTATAATTCTAAAATTTTTTATGGCTGTTGTTGTTGTTGTTTCTCGGCGATAAATTAAGGGTGTTCCACTATTTTACCAGATCGACATACCCAGTCTGTCTCGATTATGCATTGTGCAAGCAGTAAACAGGAATGCAGAAAACTACCAAACTGAATCAAAATTTAAAAAATTCGATGCCGATGAGGCGATAGAAGATATTAACCTATAATTCTACAATTTTCTATGGTTGTTGTTGTTACAAAACAGTAACTTGTAACCACTACCCCAAACCGATGAGCGAAATCTGCGATTATTTATTAATTTTTGTATTTTAATCATTTTTAGTCCAATTTTTGGAATTTTTGGCCCACTAAGGGGACAGAAGATATCAACCCACAGTTTTAAGATTCCGCACACTTTTTAATAAAGGGAGTTCACAATTTTTCCGCACTACCGCTAAAAGATCCAAAAAATTTGGATTTTTTCGATACGCCCTAGTAGTCACCATTAGCTATGCTGTCGGCGCAGGAAGTCAAGATGTCTAGCAGTGCTTTTTCACATGATCTGCCCGCTCTGAACCCGAACTGTTTAGGATGGAGTAAACCTTTTTTTTCTAGAAAGTGAGTCAGCCGAAAGACTATAATGTTTTCTAATAGTTTGCCGAGGGTAGGAAGAAGGCAGATCGGTCGGTATGACTTGGGTTCAGAGGGGTATTTCCCTTGCTTCAGGAAGTACACCACTTCCCCTTGTCTCAAAACCTCTGGAAAAATATTGTGCTGGAGACAGAGGTTCGCCCAGCGTGTAAGAATATTTGGAATTATGTGGAATGTGGCCTTGAGTAATCTAAAATCTATTGAATCTGGACCTGGAGCCTTCTTGTCATTAAATGTATGCAAGGCTGTTCTTAATTCTGCTTTGGTGAAAAGCTTGTCAGGTGGTGAATCAAATGTTATGCCCTCATTGTTGTTATCAGGGTATGCTGTGGGTCTAAATATTTGAGATGTTAAATGTTGTAGGTTGTGTTGTCTTGATGCGACACTTGGGGGCTGCTCGATCAAGATTTCATCCGGAGTGAAGAGTTTTCCCGTGTATATCTTCTGTGCGGTCCCAAACGGGTTTGTGGTGTTGTTACAGAACTGTCTCCATGCTTTAGTTTTAGCATTTAATACGGAGCGCTTGCATAGTGCGGAGAGCTTTGAGTATTTTGCACTGAGGGATTTGTATGTTTCAGACTCGTGTTCATGGTCTCTGAGTCTCTTGAGTTTTTTTCTCAATGCTGTTAAGTGGTTTCGTTTTGTTTTTAGTTCTGTGTTCCAATATGAGAATGTGGGTGTTCTCCTAACCGTTTTATATCTATAGGCTGTCTTCGCTGCTTGCTGAATTATTTCTATCAAGGTGGCTGTAAATGTGTTGATTTGGTTGGCTTCTGTTATGCTGTTTAACTGTTCTCCGAGGAGCTGTTTGTTGTTTTTAATATGTTGTGTGAATTTTCGGTCCCCTGGTTGTGTTGAACCTACTTCGGATTGTGTAGAGTGGCGAGATCTCGAAGGAGAAGTGGATATACTTGTGGTCTGATGCATTGTACAGGTTGGAGACTTGCCAATTTTTAAGTTTGTGTAGTGTTTGTGTGTTGACTAGTGTTAGGTCAGGCCAGCCTTGAGCCAGTAATTCGCCTTTTGAATTATATTTTTTATAAGTTGGTTCTGTGTTTTCAATGTTTGCTATTGTCAGATTGTTGGTGATTAAAAATTCGGTAAGTGTTTCCCCGCGGCGATTTTCATTGGGATATCCCCACAACATGGAGTTAGCGTTGAAATCACCCCCGCAAATGAGAAACTTTCTTTGTGTGATGATGTGTTCCCATTCTTCGAGTGTTTCATCGAAGTCAGATTTTGGTGCTGCGTATGTCGAGCCAATTATTAGAGAGCCTTCCTTGGCCATAATGGTCACGAAGGCACAATGAGTTCCTGTATAAAGATGTGTGTATATGAGATTTTTGTTTTGTATGACTACATGTGCCGAGTATTTTTTTGATAGAAAAATGGACCACGATGAGGGAAAGCCGGTTAGCTCTCCGCTTTTGTTGCAGTGTGCATCCTGCAGTAATGCGATGTCTATGTTGTTGTCTATCATGTGATTTTTGGCTGTTTCATTAGCTGATTTGCAGTGGTTGAGATTTATTTGTAACAGCTTGATGTGACCAAATGGTGGGAGTGGTGTTGTTGTTCTATTGCTAGTTGGTGTGGTTGTTGGGTTTGGGGTTGTTACCATCGCGAACTCTCTACGTTGTGGTCGATTTTGAGGGGTGGTAACTGTTTCGTTGATGTTTTTACCATCGCGAGCTGTCTGATGATGTGTTTTGCTTGCGATGGCGGTTCTGGTAGACGTCCTGATAGACCTGGCAGTCCGGTGAGCTTGCTCTATGGTTATTTGGGTATGGGTGTACGTGCTTGTCTTCTGTGTGTGAGCAGTTGTAGCATTGATGTTTGTGCGGTTTGTTTTTGTGTGGGCAGCTTTCAGAGGAGTGATCTTCCATGCAATACTCGCATGCCGTTCTTCCCCTGCATCCGTCGGAGGAGTGTCCAAAAACTTGGCAATTTTGGCATCTTATTATTGGTGAGTAGATTCTGAGCTTGCATGTAAAGAAGTTCATTGCTAGACGACCTTCGTTGAGTAGTGCGGCCGCTTGTTCTTCGTCGGTTTCTATTACTAGTTGATATGTTTTGGAGTTAGTGTGTGATATTTCTTTGTGTATGTATATGCCTTCTGTTGGTTTTACGTCGAATGGGTCTAGTTGTTCGTATAGTTTCATAATTGTTTCGTGGGATGTAAATGATTTTGGGATGCCCAGCACTATAATCTTTCTTCTTTTTTCAGATGTGAATTTAATGGAGACCAGACGTGACATTTCTTCTGAGTTTTCTATCAAATTCATTAGATTGTCCACGTCTGTGTCTGTGTCGGATCTTATGATGATTGTTGTTTTGTTTCTGGCTACAGTGGTGAGTATTGGTGGGACTTTTTTGTATTTGTTGAGGGCTTTGTTGAGCTGTTCTCTAAGTGCGAACATCGTTAGGGATGTGTTAGGCTTTCTCGTTAATAGGATTGCTGCTTTGGAGTATCTTCTTGCTATTGATGGTGATGTTCGTGATTTAAATATGTCTGGTCTGTCCGTGTCTGTTATTTTAAGTTGGTCTGCGTATGATTTGTGTGTGCTATTTTCTTCCAATGTGTCTGTGGTTGACCTTCGTTCATTCTGTAATTTGGATATTTTCTCTTCTATCTCTGTTAGTCTTTCCAATATTTCTTCTGTGTTTGTGTTGCCTTGTGTGATAATTGATTTTGTGGCTGTGTTGATGTGCTGGTGCTGGGCATACGGGAGATTGTTCCCTATTTTGAGTAAGAGTTGGTGCGATTCTTGTTTTGTGAGCATTCTTATTTGTTTATCTTCCGCGATCTGATATTTTTGTTGTTCTTCTACTTCTTGTATTCTATTTATGCGTATTTCTTCTTTTAGTCTGTCGTTTGTTTGTGCGAGGTGACTTATTTTCTTGTTTAGTTCTGCGATGACTTAGTCATTGTTTGATTGTAATGTGGTTATTTGATGATTTTGTTGTTGAATGATTCGTTCTTGATTTTGTATTATTTCTTCTTGTTGTTGTCGTTCTTCTTTGTTTTTAATCTCCTGTTCTTTTGTGTTTTCTTTTATTGTTCTGATCTTTTCTGCTAGTTTTTCCAGTCTTCTTTCTAGTGGATCTTTGTTGTTGTTTTGTGTTTTCTGTGGTGTGTTGGTGGTGGCTTGTTCTTTCGGGTTGTTATCTGTCTGAAGTTAGTTTAGTTCTTTTGTGAGTTGATGGTACTCTTTGACTTGTTTTGTGATTTTGTCGTGCAGTGTGTTGGTCTTTTCGTTGCCTTGTTTTGAGCATTGTTTCAGACTTTTGACCATTTGCATTAGACAGGCTTGGAATGTGGGCTTGGAGGAGAGGAATTGTGGTAGTTCATAATAGGTGGCTCGTTTGTAGAGGGTTATGTCTATGAGCCCATCATCGAAGGTTTCCAGTGCTTGGTCTATTCTGCTTTTTAGGTTTTTTTCTTGTATGGTTCTGGCTTTCTTTTTGATTTCTTTGTTATTTCTAGTTATTTCTGCATTTAGTAGTATCTGATATTCTCCTGCTTGAGTCATTTGTGTGTCTTTGCGGTTTTTGAGGTGGCTGATTAATTGTGCCAGAAGTTCTTTGATGTTGAGGCCCATTTTTTCGCCTTTTTCTACTGGTATTAGTTCTTGTTCTTGTTTTGATAGTTTCCCTGTTGAGTCTAGGTTTATTTGTTTTGTGGATGATAATTTCTTTTGATTTTTTGTATCTTCAGAGTAATGAGCTTGTGATTTGTGCTTCTGTGGTGTGCTCGATCTTGAACTGTGAGGGCTCATGTCGTCCGAGTCGAAGCTATCGTTGTATTTGCAGCTCATTTCTTTTTGATTTTGACTTGGGATTCTGTTGATGTTATGCAAGAATTCTTGTGATGATTCTACTTGATTTGTGGCTTTGAAGTCTGCTGGTGTTTGGCTGAGGTTGTAAACAGACACCCATGCCGCAACTCTCCTTACGAGGTTGCTACCAAAGAGGACCGGTTTACTCAGTGACCTCCAAGGTGGCACTCTACGGCCGGAGGGAAACACGATGGCGTGAGCCTCCTGCGCCTCTCAACCCTTTCTCAAATGAATTGACGACAGAGGTCGTTGAAACATGCGGTGGAGCCCATACTTAGAGGACACCACCACACAACACTTTGGTGATCTGACGGCTTCGAAGCCGGAACCCCATGAGAGGAACCGGGTTTCTAGCACAATGCCGAACCACCCCCCACACCCCATTACTATCAGGCAACTTCCGAATATTGAGTTCTAGGGAAGGAGAAAACGACTAGTTTATCGGTTGCGGTTACAGATTGTGCGACAGGAGGAGCTTCTCGCCAAGCCGGGACTTAAATATAATTTTCCAAGAATGCTTCTTTAAATATCGAAGAAAACCAGTACCTGACGCATAGACACGTCTTGGCTTGGGTTGTCCATTCCCAACTGACTTTGCTTTCGGTGAGCTTCCGCAGCGAAATACGAACGGTCCCCGATCGACTCCATTTGAGAATTTCATTCACATGTAAAAAAACAAACACAAAACAAAACATATCACTAAAAATGTTAGAAAACAACGGAAAGTTAGGTTTAGACCCACTACCGTACTCTGAAGGGCATGGAAAGATCCTTCAAGAGCGCTGGAGAAGCGGTCCCGACGAAACATTTGGCATAATAAAAATGAAACAGACAAATTACTTTGGCTTCAAAAATATTATTGTATGGTGACAGAAAATCCCCATAATTAGCAAACGGAAAATATCGCATTGTGGTATTATCAAATGATGCAATACCGCTTTATATTTCGAAAACCCCGTTATTTAGAAAATGACTATTTATGATATTGTAATTGACAGCTGAGAAACCCAGTTATAAGTAATTAACTTGAAATGAAAATTTATTGAGATGATACAGTAAAATGATTGCCTCTATTTATTTCAAACCGTCAATATATCAAAGATTGATTATTATAAAATGAGAGTTTAAATTACTTTTGAAATCAGCAAGGGAATTATTTAAATAAACTAAAAGCAAGATGACCATGCGCAACAGGACGCTGTTATACTATTCTATGCTTGTATTGTGTCTTGGACTTGTTACCTCAATATTATACTACGATATGAGAATCATATATTAAATTTTAACTTCCGCTACTCTTTATTTAAATTATATTTTTCCCCTGCTTTTTCAAAATTTAATTGATTTATCTATAACTACAAACAATAATCCCGCCGTAATTTAAACTCTTTCCCTTTCACGGTCACTTGTACTGGATCGCTACTATGTCACGGTCTTTCAATTAAAATAAAAAGAAAAGAATTAAATCAGCACAGATGCCTTTTTGTAAGTTACTTTCCAAAACCAAGCTTATAACACAATATATTCATAATGCATTTTTGCGGCCAGAGAGTCAGTTAGAATTGTGTCTATCATTTGCATCCAGCACATATACATGTCCTTATTTGGTCTCGGTAATAAAGCATTCATTCACACCCAGTTCCACACCCACAAAAATATATTCTGGTCGTTAAAAGTCCAAACTGATTGGACTATCAAAAATTCCTTTCGCATGGGAAAAAGTCTGATCGTTACAGTCTTCTTGGCGATATTAAATTTCGAAATGAAATACGTTCTTATGCCAATAATGTGGAAGCCTTGCTCAACAAATACCATTAATTAAGTATGCTCCATCTGGTATTGCTGTCTTCAAGACAACACTCTTGGCAACCTTATTTGGCGAGATACATGTTACTCCGACTCTAAGTTGAGTTGCGAAAACAACTCACTTCTGCTCCTGAAAATCTGCTTGTAATGTGTTCTTAAGAAGGCCTCCGACGCGATGTTGAGCACATTACAATAGGATTGGCAGGAGCAGAAGTGAGTTGTTTTCGCAACTCAACTTAGAGTCGGAGTAACATGTATCTCGCCAAATACTTTTTCCTATGCGAAAGGAATTTTGATAGCCCAAACAGTTTGGGTTTTTAACGAATAGAATATATTTTTAGAACTTGGTGTGAATAAATGAGTTATTACCGAGACTAAATAAGGACAAGTATATGTGCTGGATGCAAATGATAGACACAATTCTAACTGACTCTCTGGCCTCAAAAATGCATTATGAATATATTGTGTTATAAGCTTGGTTTTGGAAAGTAACTTACAAAAAGGCATCTGTGCTGATTTAATTCTTTTATTTTTATTTTAATCGAAAGACCGTGAGATATTAGCGATCCAGTACAAGTGACCGTGAAAGGGAAAGAGTTTAAATTACGGCGGGATTATTGTTTGTAGTTATAGATAACTCAATTAAATTTTGAAAAAGCAGGGGGAAAATATAATTTAAATAAAGAGTATGGGAGGTTAAAATTTAATATATGATTCTCATATCATATATACATTTTTAAACTTATGTCAAGATCATATTTGAATTCTTCCAAAAGAATCATTTTCTCAGTGTATGTACATATAGTATAGATTCTGCCCATCAAGATGCTCTTGCGTAAATGACTAACTTTGGCGTAGCCTATATATTCCATGACTTAATTTCCAAATTGTTAAACATACATTAGTTTGGCGATATTTAAAAATTCGCCAAGTCTGGTTTCGCCCAAAATTTTCGCAACCAATCAAATTATTTAGGCCGTATACTCTGAAAAATAAAGATAATCTGTCGGGGGTTAAGCACACATGCGTTCTAATGGAATTCACACAAATATTTTGATTTATTTTAGATTAATGAAGTCTATTAACCAAAATAAATTGATCATTATTTAAAAACATAAATAATTACGGTACAGTCAAGTCAAGTCAACACTGGGTTTAAGGAGCGCGTACGGTGAGTTTACTATAGATATAAAATGCAAATGACAATTTCGTTCCGGCCGCTTATAACTTGAGTTCTGTTCAATGGAATTTGACGGGACTTGCACTGTTAGATAATTTTTAAGGAAAGGATTTAGTAGCCCTGCTAGTTTGCAATAAAAAATGTAGATATGTTTTTCATTCATTGGATTACTTTAACAAAAAATCATACCAAATGTAAAAAAAAAAAAAGAGAGAGAGAGAGAGAGAGAGAGAGAGAGATGCCCAGTTTAAATCTGTTCTTACAAGTTACTCTTATTTTTTAGACGTAAAACATGTCACTGGTCTAAAATGTACGGCTTATCAACCCTTGTGCTTTTATGGAGAAATTTTCTGTTAAATTAATAGTAGTACAATGATACAGCGTTGAATAATCAAGAAATTTTAAAAAGTTTTATGGGTTTTTTTAGTTTAAAAGGAAGTATAATACAAAAGTATAATACGTTTAATATAATATCTTACATTAATTTTTATGGAATAATTTATATATATATATATATATATGCTTCACAGTACATTGTCACTCTTTATTAAAACCTGCTACGACTATTTCATTACTGGTAATTTGTCATCATGCCATCAATTTCCCACTAATGAAGGAAAGTATGGTAAAATGCACTACTACACCAGTAGCATTTTTAATGTTTTTAATGATTTTATACATGTATTAAATCACGCTGTTTTTTTTCACCGAACAAGTAAACTGTTGTCACGGGTTTTATGCAAAAATGTGTTGAAATGCACTATTACTTCTATTCTTCTGTTTTAGAGTTCATCACAATACTATGTAATGTAAAAAAAAAAATGATTTTTTCTGTAAAATCATGAAAACTTAATGTGTATTTCTTTAAAGAATTTTTTAATATTTATCAAGAACTATAGATTAAAATGTTTTACTGTTGCTATATAATATGTAGACATAGATTCTTAAATATATAAAAAAAGTGACACAACATATGAATATACTAGCAAGCTACGCCCGCTACGCTGGTCAATTTCTCTTAACGCACCTTTAATCAAACGAAATATTGACCTTGAATTTGACCTTGTGTTATAAAACCATGTGGACCTTTACTTGGAATGTCCTTCTGCATTTCTGAAAATGATACGAACGCCATTGCGTTATTATATTTTTAATGTGTCAGACAAAATTTGTGCTGTTATGGACAAATTCTTTTAATAAATGTATACTAAATTATTTTTTGTATTTTATTTTACTTTCATTCTATATTACTTAACATTTTTAATGATGGGTCTATTTTGGTACAGCTGTCGCAGAAGCACCGGGGTATAATTTTGGCGCCAAAATGGCGATTTTATGTCTGGGCAACCCGGCGGTTTTTGCTAGATTTTGCTTCGTATAGCAACCCTCTAGAGCAGATTCCGTATGTTTCATAATAAATTAAATATTGTGTGTTTTATAATAAATTAATCATTGTGTGTGTTTTATAATAAAATTGTGTGTTTGTATTATTAGTTAGTATTATTGTTAGTATTGTTTTCTATAACTAAGCAAAGTAGAAGAATGTGCGATATACTAAAACCATCTCTGATAAATTATATAACTAACAGTGCAAGTCCCGCCAAAATCCATTCCTCAAGGTTAGTAAACATTTCCTTTATGAATTAGCGAAAAATGTAAGTTGTAACGTAATAAAAAGTATTTACGTTTCAAAAAATAGTAAAATTAAAATGTTTTGCATGCTTACAATTAAATAGTAATTTTCGAAAAAAGAGATTCGCGTTGAATAAATAGCGAGTCACAGTGCTCGGCACGGTTTGAAATAGAAATTATTTGCACATTCAGGGTTGAAATAAATGGCGCATTAGCATACAGTTTGGCATGATGTTGGTATAACGGAAAAGTACCAAAAGGTATCCAAAAAACTTCATTGCAAATTAGGCCAATTCTCTGTAGACTCTATTATGGAATAGATCAGCTTTAACAAAAAATAATAATTGTGTTACATTATGGTGTCTGTGGGGTTTACATTATGGTGTCTATGGGGAAAAATCATTTCCGTTGGATTTTAATGAAGTTACAATACTTCAAATATAATGAAAATGATATGCCTCACTGAAGTGGACTAAAATATGCTATTTGTCGAAAAATAAATAACAATCATGCACTCCTGACATCATAATTCACTTTTATATTTTAACAGAATAATAAGGCTACTATAATTTGTGACTCATGCTATAGTCAGTCGTGACATCATAATCATTAGATTTGAAATTTATATCACGATAAATACAATTTGTTACCTTTCTAACGCAGTTTGTCTAACAATTTTCTGACAAATGCTTTTCGAGCTATTAATTTTTTCAATAACTTCAAATGTTTCATTTTCCGAGATTAATCTGTGGCAATGATTAGCAAAAAAACCAGTCGTCAGCAACACATAGCTTTTAATCAAAGAGGATAGAAAGTAAAACAATTTCTGTAAGTTTTAATTCATTCAAATAATCAGAAAAAATGTTTTATTTTTCAGAGGTATAGTGAAATAATTGTATTTTTTTTTTCATATTTTTTATTGACTGTAACAAAAGAAAAACAGCATTGTGGTGTTAAGGAATTAAGGAAAGTGTTTGGTTTTATTTGCATAGTTAAATAACTTTTCCTTATCACAGCTTTTTCGAAAAATATTTATGAATATCCGAAGAGTCAAGAATTTATTTTTCAACTAAACAGTCTTACACTGATTTTTCTTCTGTGTGTTTAAATAACTATGCATTTTTTTCATATATTTATCTTTTATTTTTTCTCGATGATGTTTTATTAAAGAAAATGTGGGATCAAATATTATAATGGTAAATGGATGTGGAAATATTTTCCATGGTCACGGAAGAAGGAAGTATATATATTTATAATAATGTACAATTAATTAGAAAATATTTTTCTATACTTTGATCACAAATTCATTGGCTTTTCAATAACTTCAATAACTTCATGCTTCATAACTTCATAACTTCATAAACTTCATAACTTCATAACTTCATTGTTATACCATGTACAAGTGTCGTAGTAACGAACTGCTACATAATACATTTTATATAGTATGTAGCCAATCAAGTTGTAATATTTTTTAATTAAAAAAGTAACAGACAAATTTATTTGTCCGTATATCAGCTGATCATTGATATAGAATTATTGACATTATTACGAAATGTGTGAAATTCATTCATTTCAGTTGCTTAAATAATATTTAAAATTCATTTATAAATCTGTCAGGAATAAAGAGGTTTATAAAAATGATTGGGTAAAAGTTGTTGGTATCTCTTTTATAGCATTATACTTTTCAAACCTTAGTTGTAGCATAATGCTGGCAAGTTAGTATTAATCATACGAGTTTAATTGTTCATCATAACAGTTGGCATTCCTGCATTGTAGCTATTTCAAAAATAAGAAAAAGATCTTTTAATATATAGAAGAAAATTGTAGTGTCATGTATTTTATTAAAATTTTTACTTTGAAATGATTGAATTTTATCGGCATGTATAAAATAATTTTAATAAAGTTATGAGTGTCATATATTTTATTAAAAATATTCTTTGTGATATTAGAATTCCACAATCTGAGTTTCAGATTATTTCCTTTATCTGTTTTTCAGATGCTATCAATTCTCAATTAAACATTTTCATGTTAAACAAAGATATTTTACACACAAACATGATAAATTAACATTATTAACATTAATATTAAAATTGATGTTATGTTGTTACTCTTTCATTTTTATATTCTGTTACGAAGATGAATATGATTGAGAGTTTATAGCATCTTGAACACTTTTGGAATCGTGGGTTACTCGGAAGAGGTAATCGTATATTTTCTACGTGGATATATTGTATTTTTTTAGATTAAGAATCTTCGACTTGTTTTACAATTTTCTTCTAATACAATTATATTCCAATATATATATATTTTTTATACGGACACTTCTCTTTTGCCGAAATAAATTCATTTACTTCTCAAAAGCAGAAAGGAAATGTATTAATCTTTTTGTCTATAAGAGTCCTAAGAAACACCCTTTCAAAATTAATTTTCGTTCCCAGTATAAAAAGTGATTAAAGAAGCAACGGAAGTTAAATCTTTAAAGTACATCTTCGTCCTGTACAGCCGCAAGATTATCTTCTATGTCAAAAAGGATTGTGGGCTTCCCAATAAAAAAGTTTTATGACTCTTTTATGGAAATGAGGATAAAATAATTTTAACTAATTTCGCAAAATTTGAACGCATCAACTTCACATTAAAATGTTATTAATTTCCGTCTTTGAAAGTTTTTTAAATGTATATTCTGTACAGATGGGGTGTCAGGTATAAACTTCTTAAATATCAGCTTAGACATGAAATATATAAACAAATTAATATCCCGCTACGCGTAATATTTATAAGTAACACGAATCTTGGTATTTCGGAATTAATTCAAATAACTCTAAAACTTTTATTTTAAGGGTAAAGTTAGACTTTTTTTCAAAGGAAAATATTTTTTAAAATATTATTTTAATTTTTAAAAATTGCAGTTTCAAATTTTAGCCATATTAGAAAATTTAAATAACTGATGAAAGAAAAACTTTATTTGCATACATATTTTTTTTTTCATTTTTAAAAGCAGAAAATATATATAGTAATTTGTTTTCGAGATTTAGAAAATTAATTATTTTAAACAAATTAATAAATTTTGAAATAAAACAATGTCTTTATTTATAAGTAGATTTAGCTACAAGAATCATATCTTCGGAATTTTCTCTTAAAACTACAATTCTCAAGCACAACTTACACAATATATTAATAGATAATGTTTGTTTTGATATTTTTTTTTCTTTTGCTCAGACGATGGCAGTGCCTATTATTTTTACAAATTATTTTTATTTAAAATGACAAACAGTAGCCTGTAACAGTTTCAGTTCTATCCCTATCATTAAACCATAAAGAGTTGAAAAAGAAAAGTTCAACAAAGAACACTTGATTTAAATTTCTAAAAAAAAAAAGAAAAAGTTCAACTAAGAACGCTTGATTTAAATTTCTAAAAAAAAAGAAAAAGTTAAACTAAGAACACTTGATTTAAATTTGTAAAAAAACCGCATTTAATGTTTTTGAATATTTGAAGAATAAAGAAAAGATCCTCTTCCCAGATAACAAACAAAGACATTTATTAAGCAACAAAAGAAATCAAAAATATTTCTCAAAATATGTCTTTCTCGTACAAGATCTCCATCTGAACTAGCTAGAACATTCTCATTTTTTGTCAAAAAACATTCCAGTAAAAAAATAATGTTGCCACTCTACAAAAGTAAAATATAGTAATAAAATGAAATGAACAAAACAATCAAAATTTGCATAAAAGGGATTGAAACGAAAACAATGAAAACCATGTAATGTGATCCTTTCTCCTAGAGGAGCGGAATTTAGAAAGATTGCACAATGTGAAGCATTATGATATTTGAAAGTTTTTATTTTTGTTTTATTATTTGTTTCTATGTTATTTAATGCAACTTTATCTTCTTAAATGGTATCAGAGCATAAGCATTAATGTGCCACGCACCTTTGAAACCAACAAATTACATGTATATGTGACTCTAATATGGATTGTAATGACTCCAAATCTGATTAACTTCTAGATATGAGATTTCAAACAAATATTAAAACAGATATATGATAACAGTTAATACGAGTTGTAATTTTCCAACTGGAAAAAAAATGTCCGGGCCAGGATTCGAACCTGGGATCTCTTGGCTTAAGCTGCCACGCTCTACCTACTGAGCTATCCCGGTCAAATCTGGAGGGCATAATTCATTCAGTTAACCTTATTGACCATAGCATCTGGTCTGATATTTTAATCATCTTAACAGAATAGATCGCAGGTAATGGAACTCCCGTAAACGCTGGATACGTGATTACACTGGATTAATTTTAAAACAATTATTCAAATTGGTAAAGAAATCGTACGAGTTGTAATTTTCCAACTGGAAGAAAAATGTCCTGGCTAGCCAAGAGATCCCAGGTTCGAATTCTGGCCCGGACATTTTTCTTCCAGTTGGAAAATTACAACTCGTACGATTTCTTTACCAATTTGAATAATTGTGTTAAAATTAATCCAGGATAACAGTTAATGTTGTGTAAAAGAGTATATATCCATATAAAGTTTTTTTTAGTTTAATTTGAAATTTAATACTCTTTTAATAAATGAAGCTACCTTATTTGTCTTGCGCGCGCGCAGAATTTCTCAGAATTAAATTATCAGTGTTAGTTATATAATGATTAGTTCTTGAGAAAAAAATGTAAAAAAAAAATCCAAAAATTTTGAATTTTTATTTTAATAAAAATAGTTATAACTTCTAAATTTCTTACTTGATGAACATAATAGAAAGTCATTTTTTGCAGCTGTAAGGATTATATCTTGCGTCAAAATTTCATAAAATTCCATCCAGTCCTTTTTTAGAAATCATGCGTGTATTGTACAAAATCACCGTATTGAGAAAAATGACTTTAAATATGAAATTTCCCCTTGATCATATAATGAGAAATAAATCTGTTTTGGACATACCTTTTCTTCTAAAGCAAATTTTCGCGTGGTGTTTCTTTTACGATCTTCCTAAATAATCAAATTTTAATATAAAGTATTAAATAAAAAAATTATATTTTGAAACTTTGAAAGGTATCTGACAGTTTAACATTTTGACTGGTTTTGAAATTTTGCATTTAAGAGCCTTTAACATTGAAGTTATTACCAAGGTAAGTAATTTACCTACAGCTCCACTTTTTGATACTAGATCTAATCCCTCAGATTCCAGGAGCTATTGGAAGCAAGACTTTGTAGATTATTTAGAGGTGAGTATAAAGCAGTGAACATAAAGAAACTTTAACTGCACTTGTTACACATGCGTGTGGAGAAAAAATCATGAAACTGTTGAGAACATTTGATCTAAAGCCCAATGAAAATAATAAGTTTGAGAATCTAAAGCAAGTTTTGCTTGATAAGTTATTAAAAATTTGCAAGTATTGGGACTGTTTCAATTTTTTATGAGACCGGAGACATCACTCTATGATTCTGATTTAGTCAAATTCCACTGTGTTAACATATAATTACAGTGTGTAATTACGTGTCCAGCGTTTACTGGAGTTCCATTGCCAGCGATTTATTCTGTTAAGCTGTTTCAAATATGAGACTAGATGCTATATGTTCAATAAGGTTAAATGGATTAATTCCGTTGGTAAAGCATTGGCAGGTTCAGCAAATGGATTCCTGGTTCGCATCCTGCCTCGGACATTTTTCGCCCAGTTGGGAAATTACAACGCCATATGATTTATTTACCAATTTGAATGATTGAGTTAAAATTAATCTAAATACGAACCAATTAACGATAAACAAAACTTTTTTATATGTCAGAATATAAGAATTAACATATTTTCTAAGTACTGATTGATAGATTTCATTTAGAAGACTTTAAGAATAACGTTCAATCTACCTACAACTCCATTTTTTGACGCTGTATCTAACCAGTCAGAGTCCTGGAGAAAATCCAGAGTTGGAAAATCCAAAGTTAGAAAAAATACTTTTGAAGATTTGTGTTTTATTATTTAATGCTTTTGAAAAATTAGGGACTATGAAATATAACAGCAAACATATAAAACCTAAAACTGCATTTATTAGATGTGTAGGTGGTGACGAGTTTAAGAGACAAATCAGAACATTTGATCATAGGTATAGTGAAAAAAAAATTAATATGTCACTCTAAAGTAAGTTTTGTATGAATTTGAAAAGTATTTTCTAGATTATCAGAAGGAGATTTTTGCTTCTTTTAAACTACTTGAAAATAAAAAAGAATAAGGAGAAAAGTCTACTGTTCTTTATTCTAGACTTCGTTGTGCAGTATTAGAATGCAACTATAATGAATCTCAAGACTGTATGCTGCGTGACAAAATAATACAGGTTTTAGGTGATAAAGTGCTTCAAGAGAGATTAAAAGGAGAAACTAGCAAGAAAGTCAAAATATTTTAAGAAATACTTAGTGAATGCATAACTGCTGAGAACAGCAAAGTTCAAACTTAAATAATAAATGAAACAATTTCTGTGAATGTATTAAACAATTTTAAACGTAATTCCAAATCATCAAAATGCTTACAAAGCACTTTTTAGAATTATCTACATTGGATAGCGGCTAGTTGTGGCAAAGTCATCACATTTTTGTCTCACATGTCCCAAAAGGTGTACCTTCTACCAAAATTAAAGCCAGATAAAATTTTTACTGTCACAACTTAAATAGATATGTTGAAATATATGTGTATACACACCCAGAAAAAGGAATTGATTAAAACTACAAAACATGTTTTGTTGGGTACATTTTCGTTGTTTTAGCAAAATTCAAGTAAAATTGAACCATTTTACTTGAATTAACAAAACATTTCTTGCTGACAATACAAATTTTTTTTTTTTGGAATTGAAAAAAAAAAAAAAAAAAAAAAAAAAAAAAAAAAAAAATTGTTGATTCAAACAAAATTTCAATTGACCTATATTTAAACAAAAAGTTTTGTTGGGTCAACCAAATTTTTGTTGATTCAACAAAACTTTTTTCTGGGTGCTGCAATATTTGTCAAAAATACCAAACAAAAAACAAAAAAGAAATTATAATGAATACAGATATTTCTCATAGATCATGACAGAAAGTTGCACGCGGTTTCTATTTAAAAGGACAGCAACATCTATTAATGATAAATTATGCATAGAAACATGTTGAACTGAAGCCATCTAACAAGATAAAAACGCAAGCTGTCATTACACTAATAAAGTCTATCTACATAACACACGGAATTCTATAATGCATGAGTTACGAAAGACCACAGTTTAACTCTTATTGGATGCGGAATTTCTTCCAAGAATGAGTTATTAGGCAGTATATTACATCACCTCACTTTTCAAGAGCAAATGGACAAATTAAGAGAACGGTGCTGACAATAAAGAATTGTCTTTCTACGGCTGTAGAAGAAGTTGAAGATCGTTTTCTTGGAATCAGGGCCGAAACTAGAATTTCCTCATTAGTCATATCATTTTAAACATAACAAATACTGAAAATATATATATATATATATATCCTGCGGTAAATATAAATGTATTTAAATCCTAGAATGTCTTGCGGCAAGATAGACAATGAAATATAAAATAACCGAGTAACTTAAGAGAAAATTATTGCATTTACCAGTTTGTGTGAAAGTATTTATGCTCTAAAGTATTTTATTAAGGTAAGATGAAAAAAGTATGTTTTATTCTAGTTTTTGAGTTCCAATCATTTTAAGGTGAAATTAAATACCAAACATGAAACTCTTTTAAATATTCCTTACAGTTTCAGGTGAAGAATTAGTCTTCGGAAATTGTCGAAATGTCTTTGAAAGTGATCGAAATGACTCAAAGTATCAAAATAATATTCAATAAAACATATTATAAACAATCATCATTCCGTTGGATAATTCTAAAATAATTTTGACACTTGTTAAACTACATCGTCGTACCTCAAAAAATTAACTATGAAATTATTTTTATTGAACTTTGTTTACTGTAAAATATTTAGCTCCAAAACATACATTCATTTTGACTTGAAATAATTCACTTTTTGCTAGTGTTCACCTGGAAAATTCAACATTATTATCTGAATTTTTTACTCCTCTTTTAAATGTGTCTGATTCAGGATTTAACAATCAGCGAATATCATGTTTCTGTATCAACTTTCTAATGTTATTCAAACTGATAAATTTAATTAATTAATTTATTGGTATTTTTTCTTTGTAACAATGTTGGAAGAGTAAAAATAGTTATACATGTTTTCACCTCTTATCATTAGACAATAGCTGATTCCTAAACCATTAATTTTAGATAATTTCAATATTGAAAATGTTTCAAATTTTGTTCTTCTTCATTATCAAAAGTAATGTACATGAAAACAATTGTACTACGTCAAAATATGGTTTTTAAAGTTACGAAATATAAATATTGATGGGGTCGTGGTTCCTATAAATTATATTTGGTAAACACTAATCCATGTTCTAGCCAGTAAAATAGTATAAGATCAATTCTTTCAAGATCAAAACTTGCTATGTTATGAAAGTTTCGATTTTATGGATTTTCAACTTTTTTCCGTTTGTAGAGCAAGAAAAAGCCGAGAGTCTATATGTATAGAAGACATTCTCAGTTCAGTTTATTTGGTTATGTGTAGTTTTTGTAACTGAAGATAAACATGTATTTTGATAGTAATGATTTCATGAAAACTATCATAAAAATAAGTCTTTCATCTTAACGTCACACACACACACGCATGCAGACATATATCAAGTAACTCACTACTGAACACATTTTTATGGTTATATATACATTAAACTAACTATACCAAAATCTTTTACGTAATAAATCATGACTTTTGGAATACTTATTATTCATTTTCAAGACATGAAAATAATTCTTAACGTCTGTTATCATTACAGAAGATTAAGTTTAAGTTTGATAAGTATGTGTGTTTAACTCGTAAATCTTTATTAATGTTTAAGACAATACGTATTAACTTTCCCACAATGTAATTTTGTAATGGTTATGGAGAAGATAAAAATAATTAAATACCCGCGCAACTTGAGTTTATTTAATCATTTGTAACATTCCTTTTTTCTTAAAAAAAAAAAAAAAAAAAAAAAAAAAATCCGATTTCATAAAGTGCAATTTTACGCTCTAAGAACTTATTTTCATACTTTATCTGTAGAGGTAGCTTCTTAGTAAAAATAAATTAATACTGAAAAGGAAAATTTACATCAATCATTAGTGCTTGAATTTAAAGTTTTATAAATATATTATTAGTTTTATTTTTATGGCAATGATAATACGAACTATTGAATTTTGAAAAATAATAAAAAATATTAAAGAGTACTCAAAAGTACTTATAGAAAACATTTTAATAATTTGAAAATTAAGCATTAAAAACAATGACCTTGAATAAAAATATATATATTTACACTCATTGCCAAAAGTTAAGCAAGCCGCGGTAAGATGCAGAAAAATCGACAACTACTTCTAGATCGAGTTTGTTGGCCAAATTCATCCGTCATCTTCTTTCAAAATAACAGACTTTTTTTTCATTTGTAAGAGACATGCAAAAAAATTCAAAAGTATTTAACTGTAAGTGTTTGATTTTGGTACAAGGTTTCCAGAGCATTTTTTGTTTCGATTTTACCTTAAAAAGTGGCGGGGATATGGTAGATTGAATTTCTAGTGTCGATGACATTTTGAAACAATCTGAATTTTGTCACGTGATTGTCATGTGGTTTATTAATGCATTTGGATTTGACTGAGAATGTGTACAGGGCATACCAAGATCTCGACTGAGTTCGTTGGCCATCTTCATCATTCATCTTGTTTTAAAATGGCGGCCACTTAATTTTTTTAGAACTTTTAAAAATTCAAAAAGGTGTACACAAATATAGAAATTGAATTCTTGCTTTTCTTTACGTTATTGTTTTTGATAGAAGGATTCCGAAGAATTTTTTGATTTGCCTCTATCCGGAAAAAGGGCTGAAATAGAGCAGTTTGAAATTATAGGGACACTGATATTTTGAAACAATCTAATTTTAGTCAAGTGACAGTACTTGTATTTATTAACCAATTTGCAAGTGATTGATCATGTGTACAGGACTTACCAATGTCTCGACCGAGTACGTTGGCCAGCTTCATCTTCCATCTTGTTTTAAAATGTTGGTCACTTCAATAATTCAAATTCAAAAAGATGCACAAAAGAATTAGAATTTTTAAGTTTTCTCCTCTTAAGTGTTCGGTCTTGATACAAGGATTAAGGAACTTTTTTTGGTTTTGCTTCTATCTTAAAAATTGACTAAGATATTTGAAATTATAGTGTGGTTGATTTTTCCATAAGTAAGTTTTATTTGTAGGAATTAGAAAACACGGTACCTCGCAAATTTATTTTAATTGTTGTAAACATTGTTGTTACTCACATACGTTTAAAATTACATGGCCATAACTGCCAGCGTGAAATTCTGGCAAAGCTTGGTCACACTTAACGAAATATCTCTATATTTGTCGACATAAAAAAGTCGTCATAAATAAAATCAACTTGGGTATAGCTGACTTATTTGGCGAAATTCACATTCAAATTCAGTATTAAAGAAAACTGGGATGTTCTATAATCGTTTGAATGTTCTATAATCGGGTTCAACACATTTTAGCATCGTGTGTTTGAGTAATATGAGCTGAAATTTTAAAATCAAGGGATATGAAGCTACATTTTCCTACCAGTAAAGGCCGGAAGAACTTTTTTCTTGCAAACCTTTTTTCATCGCATTAAATGTCGATGATTTTGTAACAATATCAAATGAAAAATCAAGGAAACATTGCAACAAATTGATGTAATGTTTGTGAAATCTATTAATTATGTAATTGAAAATACTAGTTCTGTTTACTAATTACGCTACTGTATTTTCTTTCGAAGAAATATAAGTACAGTAAAACCCTGGTTATCCGAAAAGCATGGGGCCAAAGGATTTTCGGTTGACTGGGGTTCCATAGGAATTTTCGGATAACCGGTAGGCTTCCTAATTTTATTCTTCCAGATGACACTCACCCTTCTTATTTCCCCATAGTCAGGTAACGTGTTCGTGCTTGCAGGTGCAGCAAGAGTCCGTATTCTATCTCTTCAATTTTATTTTCCTGTTTACACGTGTTTTAATTTCCTCCAACCTTTATTTACGATTAGTAATACTGTAAAGCACAAACGGCTTTTTATAGGCATGAAGAGCTCAACGAGTTGAAAAAGTTGATACTGGCACTTCAATATATTGAAGTGCAGGAAGATGCAATAGTCAGATGTGTTGTTGTTTAAAAGGTGTCGTGCTAAAGCAGCATTGAAGCAACGCGAAGCTGAAAAACAATAAAATATCACAATATATTTTGTAAAGGAATGACGTGTCTATGCAATAAAATGCCTGCATTTACGCAATGGTCCAAATAAATAAAATGACGCTGCTTATTTATTTCACAAACAGCTTGTTTAAAAATAAAATTTTTCTTGTTTAAAAAAAGAAAAGGGTTTTATGGTATTTCGGTTAAGCCGATTTTCGGATAACCGAGATTCGGATAATCGGGGTTCTACTGTACTTACTTTAACACAAAGAACATATTGTTTTGAATTGTTAAAAATATTTTTTTTTTCATATTAAATAATGTTGTACCTTAATCCTAATTTTTTTTCTTCCTTAAATAACTTCTATTCTCTCATAACAGATTTATTCAGCATCAGAAAATATAAAGAAATATTTATCTTGAACGTTAATTGTTTTTGAATAGAAATTAATCATGGCTTTGTGCGTATTCACAATTAAGTTATTTCTGCTTCCTGATACACTTGATGAAGTATTTTAATGAAATCAATATATGAGATTTTAGGTGAAAAGCAGAGAATAGGAAGATTAATGACTGCAGCTTATGACGCTGAATAATAAAGGATTATCGAGAAAAAAAATACGCCTCTGGCTGCGTTTAACTTTCAACATTCCTAAAATATGCAAATATATATGTATGAATAGTAATACATAGTACCTCAAATAACTACTTTACGTTTCTCTAGAAAATTTTCAAAGTTGTTTAATTTGAAAATCCACATCAGTTTTACTCTTCAAAATGTTACTTGTAAAATATAGTTATCCAATTATATAACAGTATTATATTTTAAATTAAAACGTACTTCACATTACAAATTACAACAATTGAGGGACCCTCTGTAATAACAAAGCAAGTAAAAAAAATGGAGTTTTCAGCTACCAAGCTTTTAAATTTACTTTCAACATTTAAATTTAGAATAGAGCTTCTTTACATATATTCCTATTAAGAAGCGTTTTTCAGCCTCTTTTCTTTACTTATGATCATAAAATTTATATTTCCTAATTTCTGAATAATACATTACATAAATCTGAAAATTGAACACTCATTATTGCATATCGTTTTGGGTAAAAGAAAAAGTATATTTGATAAACATAAAAATGACTGTTTTTTTCCAACTTTTATATACAAGAGTTTACAAAATATGAAATCATCTTAGCGTTCTTTCGTAAAAATAAGTCCTAATACTGTCCTCAACCCTGTTTTTTGAGAGTTCGAGAGTTGAAAATAGTTTTTACAAGTCATGACCGTTCGAATATAAATAGAGCCCGAGGAATTACAAAGTAGGTTAAGAGACCTTCTTTTTACATGGTTTACCAGGCATCAAGGTAACTCCGCTTGCCTTGTTATTGCAGAGGTCCTCTCAATTATTCTACATTAAAAAAGCATAAAAAAATTCATTGCACAAAAATAATTCCCTTTCTAGAATTAGTGGTCTAAAACCGCATTCCAGTTTGACAATTCATTTCATTTTTATAAATTTTCGAAATGTGAACACACATTCGGCATTTCCGGGAAATGTAAATCGAAGAATCTGACGTAGCTCTTCAACAGCACTGTGCCAAAATGACAAAAATGTTTCTGCATTTACGAGAATAAAATAAAACCCAGTACGGAAATATACAATAACCTCTTCCGAGTTACCCAAGATTCCGAAAAGAGATCTTTATCTTTAGAAATTTCAGAAGCCAATACATTTTTTAGATTTGTATTTTTTAAGTTGACTGTTCGAAACATAGTTAAAAAAATCCCTCTTTATTTTGAAGTTTATAGGTTTGAACTGAGATAGGCAAACGAACACATAGCATCCATCTGAAGAACACAGTCATAATGTGTTAAATTGTGTTTTTAAATAAGTTAAAACTTTGTCTGTTGCTTGTCTTTCTTATATTTCCAGATATTCCGGTTGCTCCCACCAGCTGTCACGTGAACCCTAGTTGACTTTATCGGCTGAGATCAGCCATTCGTCAAGAAGAGCCGAAATTGTGGATGCTCATACCTGTTTTAACTCTCTTAAGTAGCAGTAGATGGCGTCACCAGACGATAAACGGGATAAGTAACGTACCGAGACAGTGAGAGAATGTTTGTTCCCGCGCACAAGCGTCTAGCCCCTGCACGTCCTCTGCACTTTGGCTACGATTTCAAAAAATGGATCGCGATGCGAGCATGCATATAATTCACTAATAGACGCTTTCAGTGTGACGTCAGTGATGACGTTTTGGTGGGATACTGACTCTAAACAAACGATTGCCATGTTTCATATCTTATTAAATATAAATCATAAAAAAAGGTTACCGCTGCATATAATGTATTGAAACACTTTACCGTGAGATATAGCTATAAGATATAGCTAGCTACATATATAAAATATAATAGAAAATACAACATAGCAACTGTTTGTTTGGAGTCAGTTTCGAAGCAAAACGTCATGATTGACGTCATGACTGAAAGCGTCTATTGTACTGGACAGTTCCAGTTACCCAAAAAACTTACTCAGACACAGTTCATTACTTAGACGTACTAGAATCATGTTGATTTTATTTCATTCTGCGACAACTTTTAAAAAATCGTAAAATCTATTTAAAACATTTACCCTAATATAACTATCAAAATTTTCAATATTTTTTGTGTTTTTCGCGTTCACGATAATATTTTAGCATTCTTATGAAAATCCAATTTCAAACTTCGATTAAAATACACTGTTTTCTTCCAAATTTTTAAATTTTTACAAATTTTTAAAAATTTTTTCGCATTTTAAAGCGAAATTTTAACATTCCTAAAAGAATTACAGTTACAATGTTTTAAGCCATTATAATAAATTTTATCCACTACGATTTTTTTAAATTAAAGCGAATTTTAGTGTTTTTTAACGTTTCATTCCGAGTTTTACACAATAAAATAAATCCTATTAAAAACTTGAGCTATGATAAAACATACTCATTTAATCTATATTCACCTTGTACTATAAATACTAATTAAAAACAGCATAAATGTGCAAAAACATATACGTACTATTTTATAAAATACTTTACTGAAAGTGTTTTTATATACAAAACTGTATTTCTACATAGATAACCTAAGGCTTTCGAGCAAACTTTTGCTCATCTTCAGGATTACAAATCAAAACACAAGCACACAAAAGACAGATGGATTATGGACAATGGAAAGACAAAAGTCCATTTTTCTTTTGTGTCCTTGCGTTTTGATTTGTAATCCTGAAGATGAGCAAAAGTTTGCTCGAAAGCGCTAGGTTATCTATGTAGAAATACAGTTTTGTATATAAAAACACCTTCAGTAAAGTATTTTATAAAATGGTACGTATATGTTTTTGATACCTATGTTGTTTTTAATTAGTATTTAAAATAAATCCGGTTTTAATTTTCTAGTCGAATACATTAGAATTACTTTATTCCCAATCATCAAACTGCACGAAATTCGTCAAAACCACGGTCACTAACGCAGCCGCTATGACCGCTGCGCGCACATGAACACACACACACACAAAATTACATTTCTGGATGCACGAAACACGCGGCGCAGCATTCTCTAGAATGCACGAAACTCAGTAGAGCCGTGGTCAATAACTTATATAGGAGAGCTGCGCGTATATGAAAACAACAACAACAACAACAATAACAAAAATTACTGGATACACGAAACTCGATGCGCAGCAATCTTGAATGCACGAAACTCATTAAAGCTGCGGTCAATAACGCCTGCATGAGCACTGCGCGCATATGAAAGCTAAAAAAAAAGAAATATCACTGTTTGCAGCAAACTCACTGTGCGGTAATCTCTAAAATGCACGAAACTCGTTAAACTTCTAAAAATTCACATTATATATTTTTTTAATGTTGGAACAAATTATTTTTTACGTTAATTAATTGTCAAAAAATAGAGGTTTTTCAATTTTCCTTTCAAATTAATTTTTATAACCAATTTGGATAGTTATTCCATTTTGTTTCAAACTTTCCAGCGCTTAAATATTAAAAACAGAAACCTTACATTTTTTCATTGAAATTATTTTTTATAACTCAAATAAACATTGAAATGTAGAAAGTTTCCAACTTTTTAAACTTTCCGCCACTTGGATTAGAACTCAAGTCCACAGAACTGGAGAAAAATGCATATCATAAAACTATACGCGCTAATTACGAAACAGCATAGAATAAAATTTTACGATACCAAACAAGTACGCATGCGCGCAGCGCGATTTGTATTTTGAAAATTTAGTGAAAGTGCAGAGGTTGGACGCTGTTTTCGCGCGCACACAGAAAGTTAAATGAAATTAGACGGAGCATTACGATGGTAGAGGGCGTTTCAATTTGTTTTTACCAAAGATGACACGACGTAGATTTGAAGGATGTTTTAAGAACACGGAAGATATACTTGTAAATATTTTCCTCAAACATATATATGTTATATAAAAATTTTATTTCGCAATATTCCTTTAAATTATTCTAAAGTCTGACATATTCTTTATTTTCCTATTTCTTAATCATATTTATTCCTATTTAATTTCCTTTTAAAATTGACAACGCGTATATTAATAATTATATTATTCCAAATCTTAATCTAAAACTTTAAGTTAATCTGTAACTTTTATCAACTATCCAATCTATAGTATTCTGAGAGACGTGTTTCATTTCAGACTAGTGTTTCATTTCGAATGTTTTCAGAAGCCATTTTATTATTTTATTCCACGGCTGGCTTCGCGCGCTGCATTTTTGTTTACTTCAAAATCAATGCGCCACTAAATACGGGATTCTTTCTTATTAAAACTTCTCCATCGCGCGTCATTCGCTTAGCCTTGCAATTCGTAAATTTCGCCTCTCACTGATTGGTTCATGTACGTATTACGTCGATTGTCTAGCTATCCGCGCATTTAACAAAAAGCAAGTGCAAGACTTCGGAGAGCAGAATTTTGTCTTGTTTTCAAGTGCTGAACAAAAGGCTATCTGGCGTTCTTATGAGCAGGAATTTCTAAACCAGCCATTTAAGATCAAGTCAACGATGTAATGCTTTATAGTCAAGCCTGGGGGCTTTAGAAAACATCTGCGTCTTGTGGGAATTGTTTCGTCATCTCTCTTGTGCCTGAATAAACGCTTTAATTGGATAACTGGCTTAGTTTTTATGGAGAAATTCTCAAATGGTTCTATTCATTGCCTGCACTCCTCGCCATGATCTCGGTCTGTCGACTGCAATCATTCACCAATTTTGACAAGCTGCCAGTTTATCGTGAAATTTTAAATCATACAACTAAAATCTAACACAAACACATACACACAAACACACACACACATATATATATATATATATATATATATATATATATATATATATATATATATATATATATATATATATACAACCTGTGGCCAGAAAGTTCGGTGAAGGAGCCTGTAGAGGTCGCTGCTGTACTAGTAGAATATCAACACACCGCGCGTGGTGAAGCTCATTATCTGTTTGAACTTTTGTCAAGGTTCCAAGTGCGTTTATTTCCTGTTACGTTTAAAAACCGAGCACAAAGGTTTTATTGTGGATTGTCGCGGTAAACAAAATGGATCAGAGAATAAACATGTTGTTTTGTTTCAAACTTGGAAAATTAGCAAAAGAAACTCACGAAATGCTCAAAGAAATTTATAAAGGTGAAGCCGTCAGATCAAAGAGTGTTTATGAATGGTTTAAGCGTTTCCGGGAAGGGCGGACCAGCCTGGAAGATAATGCCTGGCCACACACCGCCTTGGTTGTATGGCAGTTTCTGGCCGCGAATGGAGTTGTGACACTTGATCACCCCCTTATTCACCTGATTTGGCACCTGAAGACTTCTTCCTCTTCCCCAGATTGAAGTCAGCCTTGAAGGGAAAGAGATTTACGGACATCACCGACATTCAACGCAACGTGACGGCCGAGCTGAAAGCCATTCCGAAAGAACTGTTTTACAGGAGTTTCCAGGACTTATATACTCGTTCCCAACAGTGCATTACCATCCATGGAGATTATTTTGAAGGACAGTAAATTGTATTTAATGCTATACAATACTGTATTTGAAATAAAAATTCGTTCACCGAACTTTCTGGCCACAGATTGTATATGAGATATTGTTCATTTGAAATCTTTGTTGCAATTCCTTCCTATTGTTTCCTACATATACTTAAGTTAGAAGATCATTCTTTCAATATGAGAAATATGTCAAATAACAACATTGTTATATACAGGGTGGCCATAATTAAACTGCAAGTGTCCAAGGGGTGCTGGAGAGAAAACTACCGGAAATATTCCAGTGAAATTTGGTATCTACACGTTTCAGAACATGCGCAAGTCAAATATGCAAAAAAACAAAAATCGCAATTTTCACCCGATAGATGGCGCTATACTGTGTTTCAATGCTTATCGACGGCATATATGCAAATTTTAAGCCCATCGAACAGTATAAAAACATCAATACATTGAGTAAAGGCCAGTCATGACTCTGAATAAGAAGGAACGTGCATTGTTAGGGAAGATATTCTATCAGAATGGTAGCAATTATTCAGCTACTCTGAAAGAATACCGGCGTATGAAACGATTAAGAAGAGGTCCAATGAGTGTCAATGGATTGAAAAATATGATTTTAAAATTTGAAGAATCAGGAGAATTGGGCGTTATTCCAGGCACAAGAGGGCGACGTCCCGTAAACCCGGAAAGAGTGCAACAAATTGATGACGCCATTGCGACTACGAGTAGCAGTTCAGGAGCCAGTATGCTGCAACAAGTGAGCGCAAGAAGTGTGGCTCGGACATTATCTCTTTCCCTGGTCAACTGTGCATAAAGTGTTGCGCCACATTCTTCGGCGTTATCCGTATAAAATTAAAATTCTTCAAGAATTGAAACCTCATGATGACACCCTAAGATTTGATTTTGCAAACCTTGTCTTGTCGAAAATCAGTGAAGATGACACTTGGATACAGAGAATATTGTGGACAGACGAGGCGCATTTTACACTATCAGGTAGTGTAAATGCGCATAACTGCAGGGTGGAATGAACAAACAATACGCTAAACGTGAAGAACCCCTCCATTCCGATTATGTAACTGTATGGTGTGGAATGACTTGTGATTTTCTTGTGGGCCCATATTTCTTTGAGACCCCAATTCCAAGTGGTCCCAAACGCTGTAGTGTTACAGGGACTAGCTACGGTGCGATGTTGAGACAACAATTGATTCCAGCATTGCAAGAGAGACATTGTTTAGAAACCACGGTATTTATGCAGGACGGAGCACCTCCTCACATCGCTAAAGATGTTAAAAAATGCTGCATGATACCTTTGGTGCGGACCAAGTCATAAGCAGAGGTTTCGACAACGCTTGGCCCCCACGTTCACCGGCACTTAATCCTTGCGATTTTTATCGGTGGGGACATCTGAAAGATATAGTTTATAGATAACGACATGCTTCTGTTGCTGAATTGAAATCTAGCATAACGAGACACGTGAGGTGTGTTACACCACAGATTTTAAATGCGACGGTGGACCATGCTGCTTTACGTTTTCATCATGTGGTTGCATCTGGTGGTTCACATATTGAGCACATCATGTAATAATTTCATTGAATAAATAATGGCTTGTTTTCCAAAGCGTCTTTATGGATTGTTTAATTTGTGATCTTATTTACGCTAATTTTTATTACATGATACTGTAAAAATTTAATTACTGAAGCGAATTGTATGGAATTTTGATAGACTGTAAATAATATTTTATATTGTTTATATGCCTCTTAGAATGTCATTATGCTCTGTCTATCGATTTTGGAGGTTGTATATGCCACCGGTGAACGTTTAAATACGGTACAGCGCCATCTATCGGGTGAAAATGGCGATTTTTTTGCATATTTGACTTGCGCATGTTCTGAAACGTTTAGATACCAAATTTCACTGGAATATACCTGGTAGTTTTCTCTCCAGCACCCCTTGAACACTTGCAGTTTAATTATGGCCACCCTGTATTTGCTTAAATACGATTCACAAAATGTATTAGCTTTAAATAATCAAATTTTAAATACTTAATAATTCATATTTTATTTCAATGTCAAAAAATATATTTGTTTTAATTTATAAAGATATTTTATATAAAAATTAATATTTATTCTGTAAAGTTATTACAAAAAAAATATTTGGTTAAAATATATTCATGGTGTAAAAATTGTAGAAACGGAAAATGCTGAAAAACTACAGAATTAAACATATTTATTTTATTATTTTATTATTGATGTGCTTATAAAAGCGCAAATAAAAAACATAAATTAATATATTCATATATTTTGTTTACAACTGTACTTTTTTACTCGTCTTTAGTTCTTTCCTTTTGTATTATTTTAAATAAAAGTATTTATTTTGCAGCTTTTAGTCTTGCATTAACCTGAGGCTTTAGCTACGATTTTCTTTTTTAAAAACAAATCACATCTTTTTAAAAGGATGTTACTTTTATGTCTGTAATACTCTTAAAGATTTTTAAAGAATAACAGTTAAAAAAGTGAGTATACTAAAATATTCTGGATTAAAAGTTGTAAAAACTGAAAAAAAAACACGTTATGTAGTAAAGGGAATATGTTTAGCTTTAATGGGGGGATATTTAACCATAAAAAGCACTTTACACCCACAAAAAAAATTTACTTTAAACTTTTTGTCTTAATAAAAAAGGGATTTTCATTAATATAGGGTTCATAAAATTGAAATTAATTTCAAAGGAGTAAATAACAATATTCATTAAAGTTAAAAAGAGAAAAGTATTGCTTAAATCAATTTCACTTTTTGAGATTATTTATCAAATATATGAATATTAAAAAAAATCTATTCTAAATTTTTCACAGAAATAATTATTTATAGTAAGAATTCAGAAAAGAGCTTTAAATAGTAAAATGTAAATAAATGATTGAAAAATGATAAGGTTATCTGAATATAATGTTTTTTCATTAATATTTTTGGAATATTGGCAAGAGGAAGATCTTATATCCTAAATTTTTGGGCCTCGGAATTTAAATATTGAATTTGTAGAAAGAAAGACATGCCTTACAAAACACTTTCTCGCATTTCTATAAAGCTGTCAAATTTATCACTTCATTGTACCCGCTCTCATATGCAGATAAATAGATCATGCAGTCAACATCTCTATCTGAAACTGTTAAGTTTGCTGAGATGTTTTGTTATAATTATTTGGCTTTGTGCCAGATGGACATTTTTGAGAAATTCAATGAAATATCTCTGCCAGAGTGAATTTTTTGTCTAGTTCCGTATAATACATGGAAATAAACTATGTCAGTCTCCCTTCCTCTTTGAATAAATTTATATTTTTGGAAAGGGGTAATCAATGATTTTTATCAAGTTAAGAATTTCTTATCAGAATAAAAGCAAATTGATAACAACGTTGAAATTACATAAATTAATTCTAATAACTTTATTTGTAATTTTATTTATTTCTTAAAAAGTATTTATTATAAATTCCAATAATAAAGCTAAGGAAACAGATTACCTTTGTTGAATATACACATATAGAAAATTTATGTAAATAATTTTTTTTGGAATATTAAAATTTTACATTAAAATTATTATATAATGAGCATTAAGTTTCAATTAAAATGCAAATTTAAAATTCAGGACTATTTACTATCATGTGTGTATTTTTGCATGTTACATTATTTCAGTTTTGAAAGATAAAATTAGAAAAAATAAATAAATATTGCCATGACAAAGAGCAATTTCAACTGCAATTTTTTGTTTAAAACAATATGTTTGCACTCAACTTTTAAATTTATATACCTGACATGTATTATGTATCTTTATATTGCAAAGCTTTATCAGTAAATTATGTATTAGTAATAGTCATTATTTTATGTACTGCCAAAGAGATCTTGACTTGAAATATCAATTGATACTTCCAAATAAATGTAGTTGTACATGTCAATTTTTGAACATAAATTTTGCAAACTATTTAAACAATTAGAGAATTCGAAATTATAATATTTTTAAATGTTAAGTGATCTTCAGTCATTGCTTATCATATGAATTTAATTTCTTCCAACGGAAAAATTGGTCAGAATTATTTTTTGCATTTTATATTTGTTTCATCAAATTTTGTAAAAATTCCTGTTGTGAAATATTACATAATTAGTATGTGATATATTAGCATTGTGATAATTAAGGTAATTTATTTATTACTAACATTATTTTATATTGAATCTACACATATATTTATCAGATCGTATTCTTTGTTATAAAATTTTACCGATAAGACCAGATAATTTTTTTTTCAAAATGCCGTTATTTTAAAAATAGCATCAATGATGTATTTTGTGTGATTGTCTGCAGTACTACATAGGTACTTTATTGTAGAAAACAACTGCGATATAATAACATTAGAATTACACTCATACTCATCGATTAAGGATAGTGACTAGACAATTTCGATTTTAGACATTTTGTAAAATATCTACAGAAATGCTTGAAGAATCGTCCTTGAACTTCGGGGATAAAAAGAACAAGTTTGACCATATATTTTTAGAGCATTTTTTGTCACGAGCACACTTAGGGGGCAACAATAAATTGAATAAAAAATAATAGTTGCGATCACTCTGTAACAGAAAATGCTCTAAATGTAGAAAATTATTATGTGAACCACGTACAATTTTTGTGTGCATTTGTGTTTGAATATCACGCATAATTGTGAAGATATAAACATTTCTATAGAAAATAAAACATATTTTGTTTATAGTATGCACAGTTTTTAGCAAAATTGAAGGCCAATTTACGAAAACGTGACAACGTTGCGCAATATTGCGTAATTCATGAAATATTGGCAGTTGTATGATCTATTTGTTGTATTTTTATTCGCATTTGCAAATGATATAAAAAACTTTTTTATACTTTGCTAACCAACTATATAGGGCAACTTATATAAAAAGGTCGAGAGGAATGTCATGAAAATTCGGAAGGATATACGGGATACAGTTTGCTGACTGACGATTTGTGGGAATTCCTTATCATTCAACTAATCTTAAAACACAACTGAAATTCAGCTCATTATGCTGTCAATATCTTTCTGAATTTTGCGATATTCAACTGGCCTTTTTACATAATTTGACTTATATAACAAACTGCCAAATTATGGAAAAAAATATGGTATCGTTCAAGATTGTGCAGGTAAAAATTATTTTATACAAATGCTCATATATGATACAAAATACTCAAATGTATGCATATTTAGTTAAAGTAAAATGTTTTTTCTGCACTTTTTCAAGATTTCGGAAAGTGACATGGATTTTGGTTGAAAATTCTCCATGCTATAAGAAAAACATTTGAATTTTTTATAGAAACGTATGTATATGTCTTCATGAATATGCGTATTATTTATACACAAATATACAGAAACATTGTAAAAAGGCTCGAATAGCCATTTGTTACAGTGACTTACCATTTCATGCCTTTTCTGTTACAGAGTGTTGCGTGTTGCGCCATCTTCGACCCCCCTTTGTATGTAAGCTCGCTCGTGGCGAAAGTCAGTGGCATTCACTTCCGTCAGAGCGCGACCTACGTCGGTATACAAGATCGCTGCATGACGTTTAAAACGTCACATGGAGTGGATCATTTTTACACGGCGATTGGTGCAAAATGGTGGGCGCGCCGCTTTGCACCAATCACCGTGTATAAATGATTCACTCCATGTGACGTTTTAAACGTCATGCACCGGCCGTGTATTAAAATTGAATAAATATTGGTTCATTTTATAAAAAGTACCGGTTGAAATTGATATTAATCCATCTTTACCACAGATATTATTTTTTTAATTCACTTTACTATTGGCCGCCTAATCGCGATCTTAACTAAACTTTTAGTTGAAAAATATGAGGTAAAACATGTAGTTTACAGCACTGAAGATAAAGAAAATTTCTGCAGTCAAGCATATTTTTATGTAGTTATTGAACAAAACTTCTAAAATCGAATGTGCGCGGCATAATCATTAATTTATGAGCACGAGTGTATTTGTTTTTTTATTCCTTGACTTTCCCTCTCAAATAATTTTGATAATTTATTCAAAGATTTATTTTACATTCTTTGATTTTAATGTCATTAGAGTAAAAAGAAAATCTCTCCACTTTCTTTATGGATGAAACATTTTAACTGAAAATAATAATTTTGAAAAAATCAAATTTCTATCTAAATTAAACTGAAACAAATTAAATGGAAAGTTTAATCTAAACTATTATTTTCTATGGAAAATTATTACTATTTATAATTTGTAGTGGAATGTGCTCTAAACTTTCACTAATACTAAGTTTTACTGTTCACAGCAGAAATTTAGAAGTAACTGTTATATGCACATTCACGTCAAGTTGTTTCAGAATCTTTTTTTTTTACTGCTAACTCTACGAAAAGAAAATATGATGCCCTCCTTGAATGAGTAAGCGGATGATATGTTTTCTTGTCAAATCCACATGGCATAAACACACTAATGGAGAGCTAATAATTGTTGAGAAGGAGAAAAGAGGATACGAAGTCGGATATCATATCACATCAAATTCTGTCATTAGTTTGCTCTCAAAATTTACGGAAATGATAGTCGGTGTGAAACAGGCCATTAAACCATTAATGATTAATTTGACTGTAGTTCAATAAATCACCATCAAAACTCCACTTAATGGGCAGGCGATATAAAAGTACGAGATTCCAAAGAAATTAACTCTCTAAGGGAAAAATAAGTGCAGTACATACATAAAATAATTTAAAGGGCACTCAGATTCTTCTTTATTACAGAATCATTTGAATTACGTTCAACTAACACCACTTCTTATGTCTAATATTGAATGATTTCTGGGAATAAATGTATGAAGAAAAAAAGTAATGTCTTTTATGAAGGAGTTTTCTGAGAATGTTCGTGTTTATTCTTATTTCATGTTATACTTTTTCAAGTATCTGAATTTGTGTGTGATGCGTAAATTTCTTCTTTATTTTATTGTTGCATGTAATGTGCATAAGACGTAGTTCTGAAGAATGTAGTAGTAGAAGAGTGCAGTTCTGATAATTTAAACAATCTTATTTCTCATAAATAACCATTTTCATTAATTTTTATTTTTAAATAACGTATTTATACTTTATAATTAACTTAATCCTGTTAATTGACAGTATTTGTTTTAATTCATTCCAATTTTTTTATGATACTTTAATTTGCAAAGCTGGTTTCGAAAATAAAAGTATCCTCATTAAAAAAAAAAAAAAAAAAAAAAAAAAATAAATAAATAAATAATATATATATATATATATATATATATATAATAACCTTCAAGCAAAATTGAAAAAATACAAACATTCAACGGTAAGCATTGATCTTGGCGGACCTATGCAAAAAAATAATTATTTAAAAATATTATAATGCAAGCAAGAAATTTTAAAAGAACACTCCCATAGAATTAGTTCATGGGTATCTTTTCTTGATTAGTGATTAGTCTTTTAATAAAATTGTAATCCTATAGAAACAACTACTAAAGAACCTTATATGCCGGAAACAGCTCGGCAATATTTACTAACTAACAAAAGCAATAATTAAATCTTGGTTTTGCATAAAATAGTCGCATAACTGAAAAATTTAGTTCACTCAATAGAAATGCGTTAAGGCTGCAGATAACGCTAGAAGATTAATGAGATACGAATTAACTGACTTGGTGATTAATTGTTTGTATAGCTAATTTTCTCCATACGTTTCATATTTCTTCTTGACAGCTGCTAAAGTAGAATTTTCTTTCATAAAGTTTTTGAAAGTTATCCTTACATTGACATATACTTTTATGGCACTACTTCAAAATTAAGTGGTTTTATGAATTATCAAACTTTAGAAATTGAGTTTTTGCGAAGAATTTTCACAATTTTGGTAACTACTGTATATAAGTGGTAGAAATATAGCACTGCAAATTTAACTATTTTATCTACATTTCTAGAATCCGGCAAGCCTTTCAGTAAAACTTTCAAAAATGACATTCGACCCCCCCCCCCAATTCTTTTCTCTTGAGGAATACTACAACCATGAATGATAATTATACCGTATTAATATGCTAACAAGAGTCAATATTATTTTATAATTTTCGTAAAAATTCCAAACTGTCATCAGGTATTTCAAAATTATAATTTATCAACATAAATCAATTTTGTTCATTTCAAGAAAAATGCTTTAACTACAATGTTAAAATATTTCATCATAAACAGAATAAATTTAGTGAAATAAAATGAAGCTGTCATGATTAAGCAGAAGTATAAAAATGAAAAAAATAATCCTGATAATATTTTATTATGAATTTTCATGAATACATTTTAGTAGAAAAATAATTAAAAAAAAATATCTATAACTTGTCTCGTGATTTTTTCGGATTTCGATGAATTTTTCTATACTGTGATAATAATATGTTTCCCTATTGGATGTGCCTTCTAGTGAATTTTAATTATACTCAGAGGATGTAATTATTATTTTTTCTAATATATGTAGCTTTCTAAAGATAAATATCTTTTTTGTATTAGCATACGTCAAATTTGTTTTAATAATTTTACTTTATTTTACTGATCCACATATTGATGTAGTAAAAATAGAAAATATCTGTGTGATTTAAATGTAAATTTTATTTACTATAGCTGAAAATGAATTTAGGAAAATTGATTAAAATTATTTGAAACATTTCATTGTTCTTTATGGCGAGTTTATTTTTTTAGATGCAGTCTAGCCATCAAAATGTTATTTCTTAGGCTTATAATTTAACCTATTTTTATCAGGATTTTCTAAAAATAAACAGTTTTTTAAAAGCCGAAATTTATAAATGTTACTTATGTGAGCAACCTGTTAAAATCCAGATACAGGTAAAATAATAAACACAAATTAAAAAAAAAAAAATCCTAGAAAAAAAAATATGCTGAATAGTAATTTTAATATTACCCTACTACGAAACGTGCACTTAAAATATACTAAGGCATATAAATATATACATTTTTTTATAACATAAATTTGCCAGTAGCAGATTTATGTTACTTAATTTTATAGACTATTATTTTCTACATGTATTATTTTATTTTTTAATTGATTTCTAACGAAGGAGGTTATACAATTTATTTATATATACTAGGGGGCTCTGCCCCCTGCTCGCTATGCTCACCAACCCCCGTTCTGGGCAAGTCTCGTGAAAATCTTCCCAGTCGTTTACGATATCATTCATAGTCTGGAAAATCCCTTGCTCGTTTAATATATATGAATAATCGGGAAAATCTCTTGCTCGTTTAATACACTGCTCAAAACAGTTAAAGGATATTGCAGTTTTAGGTGGATTTTGTATCTGGGAAACTTTTTAGCTGATTGATACATGGTCGACAGACATAGTAGGTTATATGAGAATAAATTACACATGTTTGGCAGAAAAAAATGCATTTTATTGCGCATTTGTGTACAAAAGGAAAAAAACACAATTTGTGAAAGAATAAGAAAAGGTGTCTTCAAAGAAAATCATTTTCAGTAGGGGGTATGGTTTCCACGGGCGGCCAGCAACGTTGAACACCTTTGAGGCATGGACTCAATGAAGCTATTAATGACGAGTTGGGGTATTCTGCCCCACTCTTCCAGAAGAGCTCTTTCCAGTTCTTGGAGAGTTTGTGGGGGTTGTTGGCGGCCAGAAACTCGTCTTCCTAGAGCGTCCCAAACGTGCTCGATTGGATTCATGCCTGGCGAACACGCTGGCCATTCCATTCGAACGATTCCTTCCTCAAAAAGGAAATCCTCCACCAGGTTTGCACAATGTGGCCTGCAGTTATCGTCCATTAAAATGAAGTTATCTCCGATTGCTGCAGCGTAAGGGACTACAATAGGTCTGAGGATCTCATCCCTATATCGGCGAAAAGTCAGAGCTCCATCTCGAATGATGTAGAGGTCAGTGCGCCCGTCAATGGAGATGCCACCATACACCAACACTCCTCCACCGCCAAATCTGACATTTTCGTGCACGAACGCAGGATTATTCCTACTGCCACGGTCCCTCCAGATGAAAATACGCCTATTATCCGGATGCACAGAAAACGGGACTCGTCAGAAAACAGAATATTGCTCCATTCATTTCTCCTCCAGTTGACATGCTCAGTTGCCCACTCCCTGCGGTCGCGACGATGCCTTGATGTTAATCTAACACATACCATCGGTCGGCGAGCATACAGATCTACAGCATGGAGCCGGTTTCGGACAGTCTGAGTTGAAATCGTGGTGCCTGTAGCCGAGCGAAGGTGTTGTTGGAGAAGAGTAGCGTTCATGTTTCGGTGTCTCCGAGCTGTTAACGCTAAATACCGATCTTCATTGGGCGTTGTTGCCCGTCTACGACCTTGCCCTGGTCTTCGGCCTGCACATCCACTCTCCAAAAAACGGTTCCAGATCCTGGAAATGACACTTTGTGACACTCCAATGGCTTGCGCTACTTCGGCTTGAGTTTGGCCCCCTTCTAACCTACCAACAATTCTCCAAGCTTCTGAATCTGTCAAATGACTTCGCTGAGACATCGTACTCATCGAAACAAAGCAATCACTGAATGCCGATCATCCTTGTCTTCATTCTCTTTTATCCAGTTGAAAGTCAAATTTCATTCGCTGCCGCTGAAGCGACGTTTTTGACTTCGAACTCAAAATTTGCATACTCCACAGTTTGAAAACCAGAAAAATTTGCATTTGTGATTCTCTTCTTCTATTTTCAGCAAAAAAAAATTTCGTTTATATCTTTATTTTATATAAAACTTCAAATATCCTTTAATTGTTTTGAGCAGTGTATATATGAATTTGGCGACAGTAATTTGGTCGACAGGATAACTAACAAGTACCAATTGTATATATAGTGTTACAAATATTGTAAATAGTTAGCGTTTGTGCTTAAAAATAATGTAAATAGTTCAATTAAGCTCTATTCATAAGCTAATATTAATTTTTGTTGCATTGCAATATCTCAATTTGTTGATTTTTTGCAAGCAAGTAAACGCTATTGGATTTCAATGGGAGTCTATGGAAATTTGGCGAAATACTGGAAATAGCGCCAAGTTGGCGCCACTTTTGGCAGCTAATTTTGGCCGCCAAATTTGGCGATATATCGCCAAGTTGGCGCCACACTTGGCGACACACCCACGTCCCTTTCATTTGGTAACCCCCCTAATAGCGTCCATCCTATCTAAATTCTCTACTTTCATGTTAATTCCCCCTAAGAAAAGTCAGAAAGCTCTGACCAATCAGATACGTTTCGCGGTATGTACGCAGATTTTCATTGGTCCATTTCCAAATCATTACTTTTTTTTTATATATAGAAGGATATATTTCTTTCTATGTATGTCTAAGTATAACTTTTGACCGGCTGTTCCAATTTTCAATACACATTAAATTTTCTAAGTCATATAAATGATAAATATTATCTATACTAATAAAAGAAAGTTTCGCTCTGTGTATATGTTTGTTTGTCTGTTTGTCTGCGATGGCTAGGAAAATCGGGCGCACCTAATTCTGAAAATTTAGATTTCGGTAGTCAGAATCCTCCATTGGTGCACTTGAGTCTCAGAATTTTAATATTTTGAAAGTTAGAGCAGTTATTAATTAAAAATTGATCAAACATCAGAAAAAAAAGCACTCTTTCGAAATCCCCTCCCGCATGCCCAGAAGCCTTTTTATCATATCTTCCGTAAAGAGAAGAAGCAAATCGCCAGTCAGCCCGTTTAGTTTTCTATATTTCTAATTTCGCCACGGGCGAACGGCCGTAAATACAGAAAAACCGTCTACCTATTCTTAAAGAACGTACCTTTACGTCTTGAACTATCTGGTTGGTTTGAAAATTTTTCACATTTAACCCTTTCAAAAAAAATAATCAAAAAGCGTCGAATTCATGTTTTTTATTTTCTCCCGTTTTCCGAACCTTCCATCGGACTACAAGAGATTAGAAAAAACAAAGTTCACCAAACTAAAGATCTGACTCTTTCCTTTTCAAAACCACCTTTGATTTTAAAAAATACGAAAGTTAACCCTTCATAAAAGTATATTTTCTGTACGCCTTTACGGGATTTTGCCGATATTTAAAAATTTGTATCTGCGGTTCGAGCAAGTTACGAAAAACTAAAAATACCAGACAATATTTACATTTATTCCCTTTTTGACATCTGCAATTGGTTTTGAAAAAATACAAATATTGACCCTTTGAAAAAAATTCGCGTGCAGGACTCACTTTTGTAAATTCTTATTTTCCGCGATATATAAAATCGCACATCGGTTCTCTAAAATAATCAAACAAAAAACAAACACACCTAAGGGCATCTACGTTTTATAGGGTTCAGGCAAAAATCTTTAGTTTAAAAAAAATAACGTTACCACTTTCGAAAACGTTTTTTACCGCAAGTCAATTTCGCTTTTTTAACGATTTCACCTATATTAAAAAATTCAAATCTGCGTTTATAAACAAGATACGAAAAACTAAAATTACTGCATCTAATTTACGTTTCTCTGCTTTTTAAAATGTGGTATTCGTTTTGAAAAAAAAATTATTTTAACCCTCCGAAAAAAAATCGTTTCCAAAACTCCCTCACGCGATTTTCGTTTTTCGGCCCATGTTTAAAAATCGGCATCGACTCGGGAAATGCTAATACGGACAAACAAAAGGATCATAGACACGTTCATGTTCTTCAAAACGCACTAATGTGTTTTAAAAAATATCTACATTAACCCTTTCTAAACCAGTCGTCTACGCAGCAAACTTTCGCGATTTCCTCTATTTTGGCTATCTTCACCAGTGGTTAAATTTCATTTCTACTAGGAAAGCTGGTTGGGTCGAGTGTTATGAAAAGGTCTCTTCCAGAACAGATTGCACTCCCTGGCGGTGGAAGGTGTAACTACAGGAGTATATCTGGTTCTATATGCCCGATTACGACGGGGCACAGTGGGGCGTTTTGATGACCTAGGTGGGCAAAATTCATTTTTCCGATATTCTCGGAATTTAACAAGACCGCATATTCTAGTAGCTGAATGTGTCTTTTGTCGAGATCCATACGATTTTCGTCGAAAAAATTCTTGGTGTCGATTAACTACGACCGTAAAGAAGACATTTGTGCAATTGGTTTGAAGGTGTTTCAACGGTTGCATTTATTTGCCTAAGTTTGAAAGCACGTCTTAACTATTCAGTTTAATGTGAAAGCACGAGTTTACTAAAATACTATTACATATTTGTCAAGGTAACATTTAACCTATTGTTGTTTGAAAATAAGCGCCATTAAACCAGTTTAAATGCTTTTTTCAGAAATTATGTTTTTGGATGATCCATGTTGTTGATTACAAACTTTATCTTGACTTTTAATATAGTATTAAGCATTATTAAGCAATAAGACATTTTTTTAAATAAAAGTGTCATTCCTATAAAGTATTGGAAATTTAAGAAAACTCCTGCGAAAGATTGCGAATCGTAACGTTATTATTAATAAATCAGCTTTATATTAACTTACAGTGTATGTATTACATTTAGTTAAAATCTTTCAAGTCAATTTTAAACCACATTTAATTATCCGATTGATCTGTAACTTTAAATTAATGTGTAGTTTTAATGATAATACGATATTATTATAATTTGACGAAAGTTTTAAGCCACTTCCAATTATTTGATTAGTCGGAAACTTTCAATACATGTGTAATTTCAATCACAATACAATATTATTATAATTTGAGGAAAGTAAAAGTTATACTGTATCTACAGGGCAACACAAAAGTTTAGTTGAAATCTTGCAAATCAATTTTATTCCACTTATAAATATCGGATTGAGCTGAAACTTGGCTTACATGTGTATTTTAGATGATAATTTAATTATATTATAATTTCAGGAACGTAGCAATTATACATTTTTTACAGGGCCACACAAAAGACTGCGGAAAAATTGTTATTTATAAACAAAAATTTTAATTCAATTTCAACAAAATTAATCTAGATTATCGAAATGCACAATACCATCTTATAAAGTGAAAATAAAGTGCGCAGCAGTTATATTTCTTTTAAAAGATACATAATTCGGATAGATAACGCAACAGTATTTTTTCAACTGAAATAATTTGGGTAGCATTTAAATCTTTTAGAGTCAAACAAAACAGAAAAGCCTATTTTCAAAAATATGTTTTTATTTTAATATTTTTATTTTTCAGGATGTCAACACAAATTTCTCGACTGTTGTTGACGTATGTGTTGCCAACCAAAAGGAAAGAAAATTCGAAGCTATCCTTTCCTTTTTGTTTGAAAAACTGGAGAATCCTCAGTTAACTGAAGAAATTTTTAAGAGCTTGAAATCACGTGTCCGAACATTTTGTTTTCAAATTCTACAAAAATAGTCTAAATCGGAAAGAAATAAACAACGTTTTTATCAAGACAATTCCGCTTTGTTTCAGGGAACCTTTCACCTACCGGATTGAGTTATTCAAGCAATATTAAAAAAAAAAAAAAATGCAAATAAAAGCCACCGTGATAGACCAGTGAAACTTTATTATCATTATTTTAATTATTATTTAATCATTAAGTTATATTAACTTAGAGTGTTTGTATGTATGTTTAGTTCAAATCTTGCTAGTCAATTTTAAATCACTTTTAATTATTCGATTAAATTGAAATTTTGAATACATGCGTAGGTTCCATGACAATAGAATTTTATCATGCAAATAAATAATAAAATAATAATAATAATAATGATAATAATAATAATAATAATAATAATAATAATAATTAAATAAACCAAATATTTATCACTGTTTGAGCATTTTATTAGTGATACATTCGAAAAAATAGCAAAACCTAATATAAATCCAACGCAATAATTTTGTCCTCTTAGATCGTCAAAACGCCCCACTGTGCGGGGCTTGGCTCATTCGACTTGATATCTATACCCTTAAATATTTAGTTGCACTTTCTACCGCCAGGGTGCATTTTCCAATCTCAGGTTCTATAGGCCCGATTACGAAGGGGATTGCCTCATTCGACTTGATTACGATAGCCTTCAGATTTCAGTCATGTTCGTATAGAACAGATTGTTATTATCACAGGCCCGGACAACATCAGGCGCGTCAGATAGTTAATATATATATTTTTAAATAAAATAAATTTTCCAGCAACACATTCAATTTTATTGAATTTCAAATTATATTTTTTTTCTGTTTCGTATTATTATATTTTTTAATTGAATTCTAACGAAGGATGTTATACAATCTTTTTATATATATACTTTCTATATATGTCCAAGTATAACTTCTGAACGGATGCTCCAATTTTCAATGCCCTTTAAACATTCTAAGTCATATAAATAATAACTATTATTATTTTTCTTTTTTTAAATAACATACATTTACCAGTAACACATTTATTTTTATTGAATTTTATATAATTTTTTTTTTCTGTTTCGTATTATTTTATTTTTAATTGAAATCTAACAAAGAAAGTTTAGCGATTTGTTTGTATAGTTTTTTCTTTGTATGTCCAAGTATAACTTTAGGACGGATGTTCCGATTTTCCCCCTTTTTTTTTTTTAGAAAGACCTTAATATGCTAAAAATGATATGTTTGTCTGTCTGAATGATGTTTTTTGTCTTTTTAACACTTTCCAACCTAGTTGAAAAGTGTTTATGACTTCGGTTTGTCTGGCCGTATGGCCGTCTGTCCGTGCTCTAACTCCCGTAAATATGCTCGGATTGCTCTGCAATTTTTATATGTTATAGTCGTTATCTATAGCATGTTCTCTATTTCAACGGAAGTGTGTAGCACTTATAGTTTTTTTACATGGACACTCAAAAGAATTCTGTTACATTGCGGTCTATGGGGAAAAAACATTGACGGTTTATTTAAATAATGTTTCACTATTTTAAACGCATTGAAAATTATATATATCACTAAGGTGCATTAGAAGAAGCTTAATATGGAATAGGGTGTGCATAGCACTTATAGTTACTTTACAGGGACAGTCAAAAGAATTCTGTTACATTACGTCTATGGAGAAAAATCGTCTGCGGTTTATTTAAATAATGTTTCCCTATTTTAAACGCATTGAAATTTATATATATCACTAAGGTGTATTTCAAGAGGCTTACTACAGAATAGTGTGTGTACAGCAGTCATCGTTCATTTACAGGGACACACAAAAGAAGTAAGTTAACAATAATTCCTGGAAGTGCGTTTTAAGTTACTGATCGCGATTTTAATTTTAACTCGCTTTTTGTCTACTATGTGGTGTGTATAAATTCTGTATATCCTATACAGGGAAGCACAAAAGTTCGCGAACACATTTCCGTATTATTTAACTCCAGACGGAGAATTTTAAACTGTGCTACGCGTTTCCTAACTGAACTAAAATTTAACATCCTATGTAGTATATATACACATCTATAGATCCTATACAGGGCTGAATAAAAGTATTCGGATTACTTAGATGTTATCTTTTAGCTTATTAAACGGTATGATTTGTAAAATTATTTTGGAGGCGTTGGAAAGTGTTACATAATCTATGTTTGACGCATGATTTTTCGTTCTTGTTTTTTAATTGTTTAATGGCTTTAATTTTCGTAAAAATTGACCAATGGTCAAGAAAGTTTAATATAATTTCCACCATAGCAATCAGCACTTCTTTACCCTTTTCTATATATCATGCATAGCACCTCAAAAAATTAATGTATCATCTACTGCGCCCACCAAAAAAGTGTTACTGACACGAATGAGATTTAAAATTAAAATGGATTAGAACCATGTATTAGTTCCCGTAAACTGGTTTTGCGCAAAATAAACCGAAAACCCAAGTATGTAACCCGATTTTACTTGACCCTATTTAACCCGCGGTTCGATTCGCGTTGAGTTGGCAATAACTTTTCAGAGTCGGTTCGCTTTCGGTTGGGCAATGGGAATTTGCAGTTAGGGTTTGTTATATCCTTTTTTCATAAGAAATGTATTAATATTTTTTTAAGATGAAAAAAAAATTATGCGTTTTAGTATAAATGAGAAATAAATTTATGTTTTTACATAAAACAGATACTGGAAGTATAATAACAGCATATCTTTTTATAATTACTGCATAATATGGATTCATTTTCTTTCATTTAATATTTTGGGTCAAGTTTTGTGTTGGAGCCTGTCGGGTTTAGATCGGGTTACGGATTGACTTCAAATAGAGTTTTGGGTTCGAGTCGGTTTGAAACAACATGTGCAGAATTCTAATGTGGATAAAAATGCAGCATTTTCACAAAAACTTAAAGATGAAAAACAATACCTTAAGAGCATCAGTCATGCGAAAAAACGCGCAGCCAATGTCAAGTCTATGGGAAGGTTCTTGGCAGATTTCTCGCTTGAATTTTAATATTTTTAAATGATGTTTTTTGAGTAGGATAGCTGAGGTCGATCTCTAACGTTGTTAGTTTTTACTTTTTCGATTTTGGTTCCAGTTTTTTTTTTTATATAAGGGTACTTTCACTTTCAGAAACGGTTCCATCCGGTTCCAAAATTGAAAATGTCTGCTTATAAAAAAACTGTTACCAAAATCAAAAAAGTAAAAACTAACAACGTTAGAGATTGACCTCAGCTATCCTATTAAAAAAAATCATTTAAAAATATTAAAATGCGAGCGACAAATCTGCCAAGAACCTTTCCATAGACTTAACTTTAGCTTCAGCGTTTCTTCGCATGACTATCGTAGGCTCTTAAAGTCGGTTTTATTTTGTTATTAAAAATTACTTGTTGAAATTCAAAATGCATTCTTAAAAGAAAAAAATATATATCTTATTTTCATTTCGAAAATAAATGTTCTCTTTTAAAATAAAGATTATTTATAATCTATTATTTTAAAACAATCCTTCTGTTTGTTTACTTTGCAATTTATAAACAAAAGTTAAATCTGCGTGATTTGAAAAATACTGCTTTCCATGAACAGTATCTAGCGCTGCCGCCAGCTGAATTTCAGATATTTACATTCATGTCTAGACGATTTATTCTAAACACAATTCATTGTTTGGTTAGTAGTACATAAAAGTCCAAACAATGAAAGACAATTTAAACATATGTCAATATACGTATATATTGGCGATCTTTCGGTAGTTGGATTATTCTTTATAATACAATTTTATATTTTAAAATGAGTTTGCATTAAGACACAAATTTCATGACATGTTTTATGCTTTTTATGTATCATTATTTTCAAATGAATAGAAATTTATGTTTTCGAATTTAAAATCTTCAAAAATACGATAAAAAGAAAATTATACTCCAAAGAAAGAAATTCCTGCAGACATTTTACGTTTGCTTGTAATTGTGTTCGAATTTTTATTTGAACTTATTTATAATTTAAATTCTGACTACATAACAGATAATTCAAATGACAGAATGAATGAGATGTCAAATCTGAGGGAAATTCATGCATCTAGTATAGAATATGAAACAATTCCAATCACTTACAGAATACTGTAACGGAACTTCACAGATCAAAAGTGTGAAGAAATACACATATATATATATATATATATATGTGTGTGTGTGTGGAGTATTTACGAAGATGGTTTTTTATTCCATGAAAAAATGGCAGTTTGTTCAAGATGGTGAATGATTGCAGCCGATATCAAGAATCATGGCGAAGAGGTGAGACAATGATGAGACACCACAAGAGTTTCGTCAATAAAGAGCAGCCGATTTCCAGACAAATTGTTTATTAATAAACAGGAGCGATGCCAAGAACATAAACAGTACATAAACAGTATAGTATTAATTATTGCATATTAAAATTTGAAAAATTAAAATCAAAATACTTTATATATGATGAACAAATAGTTTTCTAATCGATTGTAGGCTGATGTAATTTCATTACAATATCTTTAATTTATGTCCAGTGTTTTCCTTCTTTTTCAGTATAGACAAAGTTTGTTGAATCGCACCATTTTGTGAAGTAACTCAGAAAAAGTACTTGGATTCCACGGTTTATTTTAATAACAACTGCCACATAATGAGATATAGAAAGTTTCCCTTCAAATTTTACTAAGACAAAATCATTTTCAGATATTTGCTCTAAAAGAACATTTTCTTCGATAGCAATTATTTCTGGAAAGTGTTCATTTCTTGAAGAATCGTGTAGTACAAAACTACTTTCATAACTTTCTGAAAAAGAAATACACTTCTTATTACTTTCTTCTATCTTTACAAGAGGAAAGTATTGGATTCATGAAAATTTTCGGCGGATTTATACGTTTTAGAAGTTCTTGAACACGATTTGACTGTTTTTAGAAAATGTCTGTCTATGAGTCTGTCTGTCTGTATGTATGTAACAAAAAATTTGTGGGCGCTCTATCTCAAGAACTAATGCTCGGGATTTAATAAAACTTTATATTCAGTTAGTCCCTGATATAAATTGGTGCTGATTAGTTTTTCGCGAAAATCGCTCAGCAGGGGGTGCTGCTATGCTGCATTTTTTGCGATTTCCGCAATAGCTCTACCTCAAGAACTAATGCACTTATTTTCATCAAACTTCAGATTCAGTTAGATCTTGACATAAATAAATGTTGATTATGTTTTGGTGTAAATAGCCTAACAGGAGACACTGCTATGCTACTTTTTCATGATTATCACGATAGCTGTATCTCAAGAACTAATGCACGGAATTTCATCAAACTTCAGATTCTGTTAGACCTTGACATAAATAGATGCAGATTACGTTTTAGTATAAATATCCCAACAGGCGGCTCTGCTATGCTTCTTTTTTCATGATTTTCACGATAACTATATCTCAAGAACTAATGCACGGATTTTCATCAAACTTCAGATTGAGTTAGACGTTGACATACGTTGTTGTTGATTAGGGTTTGGTCTAAATCTCCCAACAAGTGGTGCTGCTATGCTACTTTTTCATGATTTTCACGATAGCTGTATCTCAAGAACTAATGCACGGAATTTCATCAAACTTCAGATTCTGTTAGACCTTGACATAAATAGATGCAGATTACGTTTTAGTATAAATATCCCAACAGGCGGCTCTGCTATGCTTTTTTTCATGATTTTCACGATAACTATATCTCAAGAACTAATGCACGGATTTTCATCAAACTTCAGATTGAGTTAGACGTTGACATACGTTGTTGTTATTTAGGGTTTGTTCTAAATCTCCCAACAAGTGGTGCTGCTATGCAGCATTTTGCAGGATTTACACGATTTTATCGATGTCATATCTGAAGAACGAATGTACGGAATTTAATAAAACTTTAGATTGAGTTAGACCTTGATACAAACGGGTGCTGATTCGTTTTTAATGTATGCAAAACCTGTGTGAGATAGAAGAAATTTTGGGACTGGCATATCCGACTAGTTTTTTTATATTAATTTAGGCATTTTTGAGATTATTTTCTGAGTTATTTTAGTATTATCCACTACTTTTTCAACTTTTTTTAAAAACCTTTTAATAAAACAATCTTAAATATATCATGCATACCTACCCTTTGTCCCATTAGTCCCCATATGCTGATATTTTATATTTTTCTAATCTACATAGCACAAGTTTTTCCAAAGATAATTTAACTAAGTTTAATATAAAATGGAATATTTGTGTTATATCAATTAGTAGCCTCGTAAACAATTTCAGGCAATAATGAATTGTAAATGTCATTTAAGTGAAAAAATAAAACTTACTTTTCATAGTTGAAAACAATCTTTCTTCGTGCACTTTTTCAAACAATTGCAAATAGCTGATTTGTTCTTGAAGTTAGCAACTTTGGTGTTGCCATTTATGTGTAGCATAATGCTTTGTTAAAAATAATATTTTCAATAAAATTTGGCTACTGCCCTATTAGACCCTTGTCTCAGTAGCCCCCACTCTGCACTATATAAAAAGCAATGGAAAGGTACAGCATGAAATAAACTTAATGAAACAAAAAATCAAAAATGGAAAACTATAAATACCTTATGGAATCTGCAGAGGAACTTCATAAAAATATTCATAGTAAATATATGTTACTTCATCAAATATTGTCAGCGTTATGCCTGAAATCGACAATATTATGATCCTATTAATATATATAAGAAATAAAATAAAAATAAAAACCTACTGGAGTTCAAATAACAAAATAAATAAATAAATAAATTATTATTCGACATAAAAAGAAATTAGGTCATAAAGCAATGTACAAAACTCACCAAAAAAAAACTAATATTGGGGACGATGTAACTGGATTAAAAGTTCATTACAAATGCTGTAATTTTTCATATCACTAGATAACCCAAAATGGCTGCTAAAAGAACACAAAGTCATTGCATTGATAAAAATTATGAAAGGAATATAAAATTGTTTGGTGCTGCCATCTATCTCATGAAAATAAAAGGAATAACTAAAATTACAGATGAGTTAAACGATAAATCTTGTGCTGTCATCTACTGTGAAAGGGGGTGAGATGGAATAAAAATAAATAAATTCAAAACAAAATAGTAATTAATGTAAATGAAATTCAGAATGCGATGAAAACTAAGTTAAATATTATAAAGATGAAATGGAAAGACAGTACTACAATAATTAGCCATGTATGAGGAGAATGTGAGTAAGTAAAATGAAGAGTTTATTTATTATTTATGTTGTGTAAATGACTGTTAAATGCATAAAACCCGATTTTCTAAAAACTAAATTTTGTATCTTTTTTTAGCAGTTCCGCGTCTTCCGTCATTAATAGCATTTTGATTTTATAAAATTTTGGGGGAAAAATTTGTTATTTTATGATTTCTTTGGTAATTTAAAAAAAATAAGTTTTATTAATTTTTTCAGCAATCCGCATCTTTTCTCCGTAATATTGTTTTCAATTTTATAATTTTTATACATATTTAATGTCCGTGCTGATAAAATTAGATGAATGTTTTGATGTTTAATACTAGAAAAAAATAAAACAAGAGGATATTTATAATACAAAGTTGTATGTTTTAATTGTAAAAAAACAGGCCTAATGAAATGTGAGGAGCATAAACGTTTAATACGATTGCAGTGATTTAGAAGAATATTTTTGTAAACTGAAATATGTGGACATGAATGAATGTTAGTAAATTTAATAACATTGAAAGAAAAATGATTACGTTTCTCATAAATATTGAATGTCAAAGCATGATTAGAAAGAATATGGATATTAATGTCCATAAAATTAATAATAGAATTATTTATATATATATAAGTGAGCAACTTATAAAAGGCATAATACATTTCAAAACCAGATTTCAGTAATTACCGTCCACTCGACCGCAATAACTCGACTTCTTTTGTGCATCGCTGTATGTAATCTATATATCTGTATATACACTGCATGGTGAGCTAAAATTGAGCTTACTTATAAAACGCACAGCACATTCAAAAAATTACTTGAAGCAATTGCCACCAATAGACTGAAATGCGCTCGAATAATTTTGTAGATCACTGTATATAACACTGTAGATCATACAAAGATTTTTATACATGCCTCATATTAAACTAAAATCTATTTCAGGTAAAAAAAAAAAAAAAAAAAAAAAAAAAAAATACGCAGAACTAACCGGCAAATATAGTTTCATAAATTATCATCCACAGATGGCAATGTATGCAATGTAGTAGTTTTCTGCGTTGCCTTGTATATAAATTTATTTATATTCTAAAAACACCTATTAGTATTCGAAATAAAGTTTATCTGGAAAATGCATAACTCAAATATAAAACACCCTTCAGCAATTCACACTCATACTTAGGAATGGATACGAATGTTATGTGACCCTTGGATAACTATATATGCAGAGTGTTCCAAAAGTCCTTGACACTATTTAAAATTGAATAAAAGATCAAGCAATTGGTGAACGAGAATGCGGTTTGGACAAACCAGTCTAATAAAGAAAACACAACTTTTTAATAAAACTGTATAACTTTATGACTTTAATAAATAACATAACTTTAATAATATTATAATAATTTAATAATAATAATAATAATTTAATAATAATAATAATAATTTAATAATAATAATAATAATTTAATAATAATAATTTAATAAATAAATAATAATAATTTAATAAATAAATAATAATAATAATTTAATAATAAATGACATAATTTCAATACGAAAAAGCTCCAAACAGTGCTCAGAATCATCGACACGTTGTTGTTTTTGGTCAAAAGTCAACACGCGCGGCAGCCACTTTGACAGCAGCTTTTTCATAGACAAATGCTCATTCAAAATAAAACCTACACATTTCTTGGATATCTTCAGAGTCTGAGCTATCTCCTGCAACTTCACTTTACGGTTCCTCAAAACGAATTTTTAGACTTTTTTTATGTTTTCCGGAGTAACCACCTCTTTTGCGTGGTGCAGTGTCTGGATAACGCTTATCAAGCCAAGCTTTTGTTTCAACGGTGTTTGTTCTCATCAAATAACAATTCTTGAAATTCTTGTTTATCCATTTTTTTGTTTATCAACAAAGTTGTTCAAATAAAACCACTCTAACGTTTTATCCACACGGTGAATCGTCATGACATTTTTTCTACTACTTTTTAAAGGTTAGTATTTACTAAAAAAAAGCATCGGATTGGCGATTGCAACTCCATCTGTGTGCCAGACTGGGAACTTATCAGCCCATGTGTTATGATCTGAAATTTTGTTTAAGCAAATAAAAAAATGAGTTCCAAAATTTTTTTTCATAGATGGCGCTGCATCTGGAAAGTTATCAAAAAACTAGAATGCCTTTATACAAAACAATGGCGAAAGACGCACAATGCGTATGCGCAGTTTTTGCCCAAACTATATGGTAACCCACATTCCAGAACATAACGATACTCGCCTTCATGGGTTCGATTAGACGAGCCAGACAAGTCCAGAAACATTAGTTTGGCAAAAATAGAAAGCTCGCCAAGATGCTTGGCAATTTTTTCCCAAAAATTATATCAACTAAGCAAATGTGTTTTGTCCGTATGTCGCTATTATCTTACAGAGGCACCCTATTAACCTTGGCGCGCTTTCTATTATCATTAAACTAATGTCTGTTGACTTGTCTCACTCGTCTAATCGAACTCAGGAGGACGAGTATTGTTAAGTTCTGGAATGTAGGTTGCCACAGTTATTACAAAAACTGTGAGCCTTTCACCACTGTTATGTATAAAGGCATTCTACTTCTTTGGTATTTTTGCAGAAGCAACACTATCTATGAGAAATTTTTTAACAATTTTTTTTTATTTGCTTAAACAAAATTTCAAATCATAAGAAGCATTTTAGTCCAAACCGCACTCTCGTTCGCCAATTGCTTGATCTTTTATTGAATTTTATAATGTGTCAAGTACTTTTGGCACATCCTGTATAACAATTAGTGTGGGTATATTTTCCTTATACAAATCTACAATTTTTGACTAAATTGCGCGAACGTATATACGAACATAGAAAAGAGAAACATGACTTGCTACTATAAAAAAATTTCACATCACACTTTACCCACTTTTTTCACTACCTGGCATAGTTTATATTTCTACAAATCTATTTTTTGTCTAATGCAATTATAATTTTTTTAAACACAGAAAAACTTCAATTACACCACAGATATAACATATGGTGTCAAAAAAATATTTTTAAGAAAATCCTAAAACACTAAAACAATAGACAAATGTAAGTAACTATTTGTGTTTATTTAAAAAGTCAAAATTAATTAATAGTACTCTAGAGTTTATAACCATATGTGTTTACAGTCCAAATCATTTTTAACATCTTTAAATAACTTTTAGTTTTCAGTCTAGGATAGTCAAAAGTTCATTGACAATAAAATTTATGGTTTGCTATGAACAAGGGTTGAAATGCGTACATGTGCTTCTTTTTTTAACGCTCTTAAAATCATTTATTTTAATAAAAAATAAATTTATGAAAGTGTAAGAACTTTATAAACAATCCAAAAGAATATTTATTTTTTGCTTCTAGGTACTTAAAGACCATAATTAAAACCAACAATTAAAAAAAAGCAGTTTAAAAAGAGAATTTTACTTAGAACCGTTTTAAAAAAACAGTATAAAGGTAGAATTTTACATATAGCACTTGAACAAAACAGTTTGTAATAAGAATTTTAATTATAATTTAAAATTAAGGAAATCCAATTAAGCTTTTGAAGATGCTATTGGTTAACTAAATAAATCTTCTTCCAGATTGTAGAAGTACAAGAATGTCAGCAAAAGTTGGATATTCCATAAACTTTGAGAATTTTTTTTATGATAATCACAAAAAGCAAACATTTAAAAACATACTGAAGTTTAATGCTGTAATTGATGCGATTTTGTAAAGAAACCTTTCAAGCATGAATAAAAAAAGTTTTCTTAATAAATGCATAGCAACAACTTGTTAACGTATTTTCTAAGACTCAATATATGAAAATGCAATAAAAATATTACGTTTATCATATTGTGAAATATTGTTTTGAATAAATTAAGTTGTGGATCCCATTCTTAAATTTTATGGAAAATTAATAAAATTTACATCGTGTAGTTAAAGTAGGATTCGCTTTTAGATTTTAAATAAATGTTTAAAGAAAAATGCATGGGATATTAATGTTAGATGCGGTATTTTCGCACTTTTATGCCGTTTCTAAGAAATGTTCAGATAAAGAGCTATGTTACGTGCTTGGAATTGCAAAATTTGATGTGATTTAATGTGTTCCGCATTAATAATTTTCTAAAAATGCTGGCCCTCGGAAGTTCTGTCTTTGTTTGAGGGAAACAACATTTGTAAACACGAAATGCTCTTAAACTGTTAGTTGCTGTGATTACTTTATATTCTCATTTGCACCATCAACAAATAAAATAATTCATGTATTAAAGTTCAATGTCAGAGTAAACTAGATTAATTTTAACACAATTTTAGAGCTCTGAAAAATTATAACTCAATGTTAGAGGTCTGATGATTTTTTTTCAGCAAAGTATAAACTGCTGTACTTTTAAAATCTGTATTAAAGATGCTGCTTGTTGTAAGAATCATAAATATTCACGAAAAACAAATTGAACAATTTTAGAGAAATCTTGAATAATTTTCAACAGAAAATTCTAACACTTAACTTGTTCGATGGTGTAACTGTTTAGAAAACCACCTGCACTTTTGTAGCATGTGAAAAGAATATAACGTCGGAAAAAAATTCCCTCTTTTCGGTAGGTAAAAAAAATCATGACTTTAAAATTTAATTAAACTGAGAAATATACATCGTTAGACTATATGAGATTGGAATTTGATATCAACAATTATTAGTTGTCATAATCGGCATGGAAATCTTATTATTATTATTATTATTATATTTATTTATTTTATTTTTTTAGAAACTACTTTTTAAAAGTACGGGATCCAAAAAGTATGCGATGGCATGGCATAAATTATCTGAGAAATTGTGCACGTTTTATATTTAGCAGATTTATCGGAAATTACTAAAATAAAATAATTTTAAAACCCTTTTATTATCACTAAGTTTTGTGGAACCAGTTAATAATTTGTAACTTTTTCAAATATTAAAAATTTTCTGGTAAAGTTTTACGTTTATTATTAAAAAAATCCTTTCACATTAATGAGTCTTATCTTTCTTCCAAGTTTGATGGGGGATTTTAGAGATAAATGTAATTTATAGCTTCCGTGACTAAATGATAAAATACACGTTATTAAGTTTTACCCCTTTAAAGAGGAAAGTTTCTTCCAATAGCCTATTAAAAAGAAGAAATATATATTTTCTATAGTAGTATATCACATTCCTAAGTCACATATAAAGTTTATAGCGAGAGAATAGGCACTTTCTTCAATTAACTTATTCATAAATTAAAATTTAATGTATAATGTAAAACCTGCCTATATCTTTGAATGCTTGCATGGAAAGACAAATTTAAATAACACTTCCATGTATTTTTACATTTGATTTTACTCTAAAATGTAATTGCGAAGTACAATTTTGCATATTTCAATATTCTTGCGAATTTAATTTCTGAATTCTTCAAGTTATTTCCTGATTTTTTAGCTCAAAATCTTTGAAAAATTTACATGCTTTTAAATTCTACATGTATGATATTTTTATTTAGAATATGTACAAATAATGTTCAATTTTGAGAGCAATGAGTCTTAGCGTATATATTTAGGATTACTTAAGCAGATTTAGAAAATTTAATATCTAGATGAATGAAGTCATTAGGCAAATATATATCTATTGTATGCGTTGCAGAATTTTTTATTATTCGTGGGTTTCATTCACAATAAATAATTTACAGATATATATGCTTGTGGTTTAGACTTTCTAATACATGTGTTCTTAAGATGCATTTGTTTTTACATTTCAAATATTAGGATGGATCAAATGAAAACGGAACAGGAGCCACAGAATGAAATGACATGGTTCATTTCAAACACAATCTACAAATCTACACAAGAACTTGTCCCACTGTTTCACCAAATGGTAAATACCTTGCTCATAGAAGTCGTTTGGCTGAAATTGGAACCAGTTTCGAACATTGCCCATGTTTTCGCTGTCCGAGTAGAAAGGCCTTTTTGAGCGGACCAAAGATTACATTGTCACATGCCTAAACATCCGAGCTATACGGTGTGTATTCCAAGACTGTCCACCGAAACTTCACCAGTTTCCATTGCGGAAGTACTTGTGTTCGTCCCGCACACGAGTCAATGACAGTGCATGTTTTCCGTACACTGCCTATTTCAAACACAATCTCCAAATCTACACAAGCACTTGTCCCACTGTTTCACCAAGTGGTGAATACCTTGCTCATAGAAGTCCTTTGGCTGAAATCGGAAACAGTTTCGAACATTGTCCATGATTTAGCTGTCCGAGTAGAAATTCCTTTTTCAGCGGACCAAAGACTGGATAGTCAGATGCCTAAAGATCCGGGCTATACGGTGGGTATTCCAAGACTGTCCACCGAAACTTCACCAGTTTCCCTTGCGGAAGTGCTTGTGTCCGTCCCGCACACGAGTCAATGATAGTGCATGTTCTCCGTACACTGCCTTCATTCGCCGATGCGCTTTGCGAAATCCAACTTCTTCTATCACTAAATAACGAATAACACTCTGTTGCTCTTTTTTACTCGCAAACATTCCACAGACGCAGATATATAAAAACAACCGATTGCCTGACGGATGAAACATCGGGCTTCTGCTTGACTACCTAGGGTAAGTTCGATTCCTCAGTAGGTTTTGCCTTCCTTACATATCCACTCTACCCTGTATACAAAATTTATCACACTTATACAAAAATAAACCAAATTATAACCACTGTTCCGTTTTCATTTGATCCACCCTCATAATACTAAAGCATTCGAGCGATATTAAAATTTTTCTCTCATTTTAGCTTTAAATATCTAATGCAAATTTCATCATTTATTATTCTACAATTTCTGAGTACTTTGTGCAGTATGCCTTCATTCGGTTTCCAATAAATCAACCCCAGCATTCTTTTGGAACGTCATCACAAAATTTCATGTCAATATGATGAATAGTCTGAGTGATTAATTTAAGAAATATGTCTGGAAATTAAGAAGTAATGCTATGAAATATATATATCAGAAGATTTCATTTTTCACTTCTAAGAAAAAAAATCCCCTATATTAATGAAAATAATATATCTAATAAAGCTTTTCACATATTAATCATTTTATTCTAGAACTTATTAATTGCACAAAATATATTTTTTTGCACAGATAAAAAGAAGAAGAAAAAAACATTTATTTAATATATTTTTTTTAAATATCATGAATAAAATGTCTTAGATGTACAGAATAGCATAATTGTGCCATATAGGGCGATGATTTGCCGTAAATCACATTTCGGCAGGTGAGTAACACAAGTCCCTAGACATGAAATTTAAAGAGGATTGCATGATATGACAAAAGTAGAAATCGTTCTTTTTTTTTAATAACAACATTAATTTGACAACCCGATTGCAAAGCTATATTTGGTACTTTCTTGTTATAGCAGGCTCTAAGGTTGAGTCGCCAATAGACCATCGCCAAGTTATATGGTGCATGATGCTATAATCATGTGAGGTATATGGCATGATTTATATGACGAAATTATAGTTATATAAGATGTATAGGGGAGAGTAGAATAAAACCGGCCATGCGGTTAAAACTGGGTACCCTGTTTTCTCGCTGATGGGTGCTGCTTTGCAGACAGCACCTGTCTTAACTACATTCCTTAGTGTTCCCTAGCAGTGTGCCATCGGCTCTTGAAGTGAGTTTATTTCTGTGTCCGTGGAATGATTGGGAATAAAGTCACCTGAAAAGTTCTAATTTTTCGCCGTCTTTTCTGCTCTTCAATTAAATCTAACCTGACGGATCGATTTAGGTAAGTAAACCACTATTTTCTACAACTTTCACACGATATTTTGATGCCAAGTAGAAGTGCGTACATCCTGCTATCCAGGAGAACGATCCTGTTGATTTTTGCTCATCTGTTGGGGCAAAACTGGGTACCTATGGTTTTGCATTGAATTCTGTAATGAATTCTCCAACATACATTTATTTTTTTTTCTTCTAATCCAAATTGTGTTATACTATACGCCGAACAACAGACTGGCTCTTAGCTTTAACTTTTATCCGCATCCATTTTTTTTTAAAATTTTAAATCCAATTTCAAATACTGATTCATTTACCGGCTCAGTGGGCTGGACTCAGGCGTGACCCTCTCAACAGGGCTATCCTCTACAACTGTTCAATCATCGCATCTCCTCTCCACAAAACGCATTTTCACTAAAATCTATAAATTGTCTCTTCAAAATAAGATTCTTGTAAATTTTGCAGCCTTTCTCTCGTCGTAAATGTTAATGGCTCATCAAAAGTTAATGGCGCACTTTAGATGTTTTGGGATTTACAGTAACTTTAACCAAGGCAGTGGCGGGGCCTCCAGTTTTGCATTTACAATCCCTGCTTATTCCAAATTAATTTATTCTAAATTTAATTCTCAACATGCTGCTATACCGTGGCGGCGGCCCAATGATCGCCTCTTTTATTGAGTTACTTATATAAATATAAATATTTTGAGACGTCTTAGCAGTTAAGTTCCAGAAACTCTCTCTATAATGTCATCAACAGACCAAAGTATGCTGCAGGACACCACACTTTCACGTAGTCCAAGCATGGTGCCAATAGCATCAACAACAGAAGAATATCAAATTTCGGACCTTGTGAGAAATGGGAAGATCATTCTGAATAAGATGCAATACTCAGATACCAAGGATGAATGCTTATCGTACATAAAGAATCTGCGTTCGATACTTATAAAAATCGATAAAACAGATAAAAAGCAACAAGAATAACAGCGCCTTAGAATCACACAACTAGAAGAAAGAAACCACTGTTTGAAGAGCAATGCCATAGCTTAAAAGCAGGTTTCAATAACTTAAAAACCGTCATCCCAACGCCTGCAGACATAGCCGCGGTAGTGAGAGCAACACTAGAAGAAGTACAGAAGCAAAAGACCCTCAAAAACCATTGCACCACTCTAGCGCAAAGCACTTTAGATGAATCCACTAAACATGCCATCTTCCAAGCCATTAAACAAACCCTTCCTAAATCCCTAGTGCAGCCGCCAGCAAGATCCCAAACCACTGAAAAGCAACACTTCACAGACAGAAGGAACAGGAGAACCATAGTAGTAAGGGGTTGCTCAAGAAAATCAGGGAAGGAAATCGACAACATTTTCGCGAAGCACCAGATTACCAGCCCAATCATTTTTGAAAAAGTGACGCAAGGAAGATTTCACTTGGAAATCCTGTGTAAAACAGAGAACGACAAGGAAACCCTGATAAGGGACCTACAAAAAAACAAGCACGTGAACAGCGAGCTAAACTTCGTAACCAAAGCCCCGGACCACCACAAAATGATCCTTCTAGGCGTCCCAGACACTGTCACATAAGAAAGAATCATGGAGACCTTTGAGTCAACATACAAGGTACAGCCTGGTGACGTCATCATCCTAACTGCCCTCAAAAATAAACGTTCTGAAGATGCCAAGGACTGGATAATACTGATGCCACAGACGCTGGGACGGATGGTGATAGCAGATGGGGGCATCACCATGGGCTTTAGAAATTGTCAACTTCGCCCACACACCTACATACAGCGTTGCCGAAACTGCCAAAGTTTTAAACATCCGACAAAATATTGCAAGAACAACACCTTCTGCGAAAACTGCGGACAAAAACACCCTCGACCTTCTTGCGATGACGAGCCAGAATGTATCAACTGAATACAATCAAACGAATACAACGAAACACAATATCAGACCGACCACAAAGCGTCGGACTCGTGCTGTGAAAAATACAGAACTCTATACACCAGGGAAAGGGAACGCTTAGATGACATTTTCATTCCAAGAGCCCACCTACCGGAGCCTTATCTCCCAGAAAACCAGCCACCTTCATATCCAGAAGCTCACTTTGGCTACAGTCCTTTCCAGACGTCCCCCAGTGTGTATCAGTATTGCATAGTTCTAGCCTTCATCCACGAGGACGTTCAGGTACTCAGTTCAACAACTGGCAGTCTGACGGCTACAACCACCCAGGTAACTTTTAATCTTAAACTAACATTTAATATTAAACTAACTTTAAATTAAAAAAAAAAAAATCTTAAACTAACTTTAAATTTTTTAAATTTTTTTAAAACTAATTTTTAATTTTAAAAGTAAAGCATACTTACAGAGATGTCTCACGCACCCCCCTCTCCATCTTTAGGCCAACTAAATTTCCTACAAATTAACTTAAATCACTGCAAAGCAGCAAATGACAGTGCAAAGAAGCACATTCTCCAAAATTCTATTGATATCGCACTACTACAGGACGCCTACTGCACCAAAGATGGAACTCTCGAGGGTTTTCCAACATCATGGGCAATTTTCCCCTCCAAAAAAAACAGCGCACACTTGGTCATTAGGAATGTTGAGCTAGTGTACTCGCACCTCTTCATGGCTAATCACTGTGCCTTTGTCACAATTGACGCAAAAGAAGGCAATACCATCATAGGGTCGACCTATGCGGCGCCTTCAGTCGATTTCGAGGAGTCAATGGAAGAATGGAGCCATCTAATCACACAAAAACACGCATTCATCTGCGGAGGAGACTTCAATGACAATTCTGCTCTGTGGAATTGTGTACGGGAGGACCTCCGCCGGGAATTCCTCACAGAACACTTAGTGGTACATAACCTAGCAATTGCAAATGTCAACAATTCAGAGGCAACCTTCGTAAAAGTAAACTCTAAAGGTAATGTCATTGCCAGGGGCTGGCCAGACTTCACACTCACGAACACACAGACACTTCAAAGAATCTCTCAGTGGCAAGTCATAGACATTTATAGTGCCTCTGATCACAAATACATACATTTCACATATCAGACAACTCCACTTTACACGTTGAGAAGACGTTTTAACACCTCGAGGGGTAAAGTCCATAAATTTGACAAAATTCTAAAAGCACAGAAACAGGCACTAACTGAACAACTTCACAATTTCAACAACACAGAACAAATTAATACTTTCACTACCAAATTCATAGAAGAAATCCGTTTAGCAGCAAATGCTTGCGTCCGACTAAAAACAGTCAGAAAAACGCGCTCGTTTCTCCTTCTGGACTCCCGAACTCAAGGCACAGACAAACTTACTTACGGCACTCAGGCGGAAAATGAAAGCAACCAGACAACTCGACCCAAATGCGCATGAGCTAAAGGTGTTGGGTGCTAGATATTCGAAGCTTGCTGCGCAGTACAAGCTCAGTGTCCTGCTGACCAAGAATGCAGCGTGGAGGAAGTTCTGTAGTAGTGAGTTCAATCCTTTCGGCACATCGCAAAAATTTTTCACAGGAAAATATTTCACTCCTGATGAAATCAAGCTTGAACTGCCTCCCAGCGAAGCATCCAGACAACACAGTTTAGAATTCTTTACAGATCACGTTTTTGGCAAGACAGCATACCCACAACACGATAACGAGGACATAGAATTCACAGCACCACCAGACAAGCCCTTCACAAAGACTGAATTAAGAATGGCCCTTAATTTACTAAATGACAAAAAAGCACCAGGTCCCGATGCTATAGACATCCGATTGTTAAAACGGATATTCAAAATTCTACCACAACTACTCACAGACTGGGCAAATCTTTGCCTCTCTCATAATTACTTTTCACTTTTCCTGAGACAGGGGGAAGTCGTATACTTCCTGAAGCGAGGGAAGTCGCCCTCTGAACCGCGATAATACCGGCCGATCTGCCTACTACCAACGCTAGGAAAATTGCTTGAAAAGCTCCTGGTACAACGATTGACCTTTTTTCTAGAAACTAACAATATCCTGCACCCGCGACAATTTGGGTTCAGAGAGGGCAGATCTTGCGAAAAAGCTCTTCATGCCATCATGTCTTCCTGCGCTGATAGCATTGCCCGTGGAAATTACACTTCCCTCGCCTCACTTGATATACAGGGGGATTTCGACAAAGTGGAATGGTGCGACATTATACGACAACTACAAGTACTCAACTGCCCGAGAAATATTGCTGGAGTCATCCGCTCTTACTTATCACAGCGCAGCGTTCTAATCAACTGTGGTGCAGGCACCTCAACACACAATTTAGAAAAGGGTTGCCCATAAGGCTCTTGCCTTGGACCCATTCTTTGGCTGCTAATAGCAAATTTATTCCTTAAAGAATTAGATAAACTAGGTTTCCTCCTCTACGCGTTCTCGGACGACTTCACCTTTATTTTTTCGGGCCGCATCCGTCTGAATTTGGAGCAAGAGTCAGCTTCAGCCCTCCCTGTGTTCTGCCAGTTACTGGAACTCCTACACCTACAACTTTCACTAGGCAAATCTCAAGCACTGACATTTGCAAAACCATGCCTTCTGCGTAGCAGGAACCCAATCATTCGCGTCAACGGGACCAGCGTCCACCATGTTCCATATTTCAAGCTTTTAGGCATAACTATTGATAAGCATCAAAAGTGGCTAGCACATCTGCATCAACTTAATATAAAACTCATAATTTTTCACCACAACTCACTAAAAATGGCGTCAAAAACATGGGGTATTAGCAACTTCATGCTTAAAATATGGTATCACACTATAGTAGAGAAAATTATAACATACGGGGCAAGCATATGGGGGGGGACACTTAACAAAACAAACAATAACAAAATTGATCTCACTACAGCGAATGTTTCTCTTACAAATTTCACGAGGCTGCAAAACAATCTCCACGGATGCGTTAAATACCATAACTGGCATACCACCAATCGACACAATACTCGCATATGAATACACCAAGAGACGTATTCTCACCTTAAACATGAACCGACTGCAAGCGAATTCCTTCCAAACATCAAAATACAGCACAAAGTTCCAGGATGGCAGATACACCCCTCCGATGGGACATCTCACCAAACTTAAACACCAATCTTAATTCCTTCTCCCCATCCTCTAGGATTACTCTCTTCACTGATGGGTCCGGAACAGTCACCGGCGTGGCATCAGCATTCTGCGCCATGGAAAGGAATGCCGTCACCCATCAGTGGGCCTGCAGACTAGATGACCACAATTCTGTTTATCAGGCAGAACTCTATGAGATCCTAAAAGCCCTGGACTGGATCCAGACAAACACCACACACACCTTCGTCCAAATTTATAGTGAAAGTCTCTCGGGTCTGCAGGCTATCTATGCCCATAGAACCAAACATCCGCTAATCCTAGAAATCAAACTTAAGTTAAAGTCCCTTCTAAATAGAGTAGCTCTTGGCCACGTTTCAGCGCACACGGGCGTTCAAGGTAATGAAATCGCAGACGTACTCGCAAAGGAAGCAACAGCTAAACCACACATTGACATTCATCTTCCAATTCCTTCCACATACATAAAACATTTACTAAAAGCAAATATACTCATAGAATGGCAATCAATCTGGGATAACAGCAGCAAAGGCCGACACACATATAATTTAATACCGAAAGTCTCAATAACACACTACAACCTCTCCGCACACATAACAGCATTTCTCACGGGGCACGGTCCGTTTCGAACATACCTCTACAAATTTAAATGTGCAGACACATTCCTTTGCGAGTGTGGCGCAGAGGCGTTGGCTCCCCATTATTATTTCACCTGCCCGTTAACAGCACAGTGGCATATTAGGAAGCCTGCAATCCCTCCCAAGGAATGACCTCCTAATAATCTAAAGAGGCACACTCTAAACAGAAAGCTACTTAAAATCTATATTTTTCTGACAGAACTCTCTATCCTTACCTAGTAGCCGTCAGCTGCCACTCTCAATGTACAACTCCTTTTCAGTCCCTGCTAACTGTCGCGAAAAGGGTCCTTCCCTAGCAGGGCCGGCTTATTCGTCGTTGACCATAGTTTGTATTTGTATTTGTTTTAAACATTCTATCCCGCTCCTTGTCGCGTTTAACGGTGGGTCCAGCTTCGGCTGTAATTTGTATTTTTTTAAGACCTTAATAAAGGGGACCGGGAAGGACACTATGCTCTACAGACTTCTACTAGTCTGAGCAGTCCCTCTTAGGCTATCAAACCAAATCAAATTGTTTCTTCACTCAACAGGTGGCGGTACATGGACACAATGTTAATTCTGGAAAGAGCGGGCACATGAGGACTGCAGCGAATACGAGAAGTAAAAACTGAGAAAGTCATTACAAAACAACATTAAATATTACTTGAAAACCTGAAAAAAGTTACTGGCCTTCAAAAATATATATGTTTTAAAGTTTCATTCAAAATTTATTAAAATTCATTATTAAGGTTTTGTTACTGGAAAACTTAATTTCTGATTAGTACCCGGTTTTACCCTACCACCAAAATTTGGAGGTGTTTCCCCCGAAATGATCCTAGAAAACGCCTTTTTCCAAGTGGAGATGAATTCACACACTGTGCAACAGGTGTAGTTTTTCAATAGTCCAGATGTCCCCAAACACTTTTGTGGGGTGTTCCAATTTTTTTGCTCTTTAGACATTTTTCCACAAAGGAAAACTATTAGGTACCCGGTTTTACTCTACTTTCCCCTATATGGTGTATATATAATGCATGTAACATGTATATGATACATGTATGACATTTGTATAAACATGTATTTGATGTATATATGACATATATGCAAAACATAAATATGAGGGATAATTGACGTGCATATGTTATATATATATATATATATATATATATAATGTATATGTGTCTTAAATATGACTTATATACGTCGTATATGGCTTATATATGATTACATGACGTATATATATAGCGCATGTATGAGTTTGGTGAAGCCTTTGGTGAAATCGTAACAGCAATCTGGGCATAACTAAAATTGCAGTAGCCTTTATAACATAGAATTACTGTGGTATATTCTTCGTTGTGTCTCTCGTTCATTGTATTCTTCGTCGTGATTCTTCATTCAGAAACATATGCGTCAGAAATCTACCTCGAAGATTATTGTTTAGAAAGAGTGGTAGTTAAAATACAGGCTGTTTCAATCCTTTCTAAAGCATACATGGCAAAAGCATAAAAAAAATAAATAAACAGAATTTTTTTTTATTAGTTCCCGATATTCTTTGTGATATTTCTTTATGTGTAATAGATTTTTGTTCAGAAAAGGAGAAATACAATTTGTTTTTGTACCGTCTCATGTGTATTTATTTATCAGTAAAACAGTGCTCATGCATTCATTTAAAAATGACGAGTAAAAAAACAATTCTCTACATTTTTCTGGTGTTATATGTAAAAAAATGCTTATCAAACAAAATCACTAAAAGAAAGTACAATAAATAAATGTATACTTAAATAAAGAAAGAAATTTTTTAAGTGAACCTATATGTATCGTTTTTTAACAGTGGGGAAAAATAAAACTTACTTGCATAGTCTGTTCTCGTACTCAAAAGAAACCAAGAACACACAGAAAACGAATATTACTTATTGCTAAAAGAAAAAAAAACCAGCTATTTTGTGATATTAAGCATTTTCCTTCTTATGATTGAAGAAGAAAGAGTTTGGTTTATATGATTAAAAATGTGGTTCTTCTTGGGAATAAAGAAATAATAGTTTCCTTTTTAGCATTAATTTCCATCAGAAAAAGCTGCTTCTTCTTATTTTGATAGATTAATTTCTGATTTTCTATGAATGGTTGTAATTGAAAATTTTAACCATGAGAAAATATTGTATTTCTCGATGGTTTCCTTTGAAAAAGTTTTCATATATTTCAATAACTATTTTAGACAAAGATGTAATTTATTTAAAAAATCATAAACGATTTTTTCAAGATCGTATTAAATTTAATTTTTCTTTTTCCAAAAGAAAAAGTTGTATATTTTCATCATTGCAAATCAATGATTTAAATGATAGAAGGACTATTTGAAGGTATACTTAAAAAAAAAATATATATATATATATATAATATAAATAAAATAAATAAACTTCCACAGAACACTGTAAAAAGAAAGAAATCTTTCTTGATCTAGCAAGAAAGATTACGGAAATGCAATACAGTCACTTCTATTTGTTAGCCACGATTCTGAAAAACTTTATTTTATCTTCAAAAATCCTCAAAAATTCATAGATTTACGATATTTAAAGACGGATTTCTAGAACAAAAGTATCTTTTATTGCCCGTAATTATATAAAACATTTCTGAGTAGTTTTTATACTGTATTAATCAGTTCTCTCGACCCTGTATTAACAGAAACATCGGATTTCTGAAGCGATCAAATTTCAAATAAATATTTCCATGCTCAACAGACATGTTCAGACAGACAAACATGCTTAATTAACAACCTTAAGGCGGTATTAAAAAAAATATTTTTCCACGCTCAACAACTCAAAATTTTGAGACACATTCTCAGACTCATTTTTAAAAGTAACAACAGGAAACTTGGCGGCGTGATTTATAAAGACATTTATAAGGGCCCCATGTTTTTATTTTTCGTTCAATTAATTAGAAATTGATTCACAGACAATTATTTTCACAGTACAATCATTTTTTTTCCCAGCGCTATAGCTTCGGGAAATTCGGTTCAAAATGTCCACTTTGACAGCATTTTTTTAAATATATTCTGCCTTTATCAAAAAATCGAGACAATGCGGACATTATAAAGTTTCTGAATAAGAGAACCTGCCAATTGGATGCATTTTAGAGCAAAAATGAATTTACAAATGTGTCTCAAAATAAGCAGTTTGGATTTGAATACGTCCTTAAATGAACATTATTTTGTTAATCTTGCATGAACAAATTCTGTCACGTAACTGTGAAATTTTCAGTTGAGGATTGATAGCATGTGACAAACAGATATTTCGTGTTGATACGGAGCTCAGAAAACCGATTAATTCACGGTAAAATCTCCTCGTGAACGTTTCTAAAAGTAACGGTCAGGAAAAAAAACTGTTTTTTCAGAAATGCTTATTTTTGTTTGAATCTCGGAAATCTTGTGGTTTCTGAAAATTTTGCTTTATATTATAAGCATTTTAAGCAAAGCCTACTAAAAATTTGAAAGATCATTAAAAAAAAAAGAAAGAAAGAAAGAAAAGTTCCCAGTTAAACTGATGGCATTGAGCTCAAATTGTATATTATACACTTATTTCAAAAAATAATTCCTCTCGAAAAATAAAGAAATCGACAATATACCTGTTTACCAAATTTGAAGCAAATCTGGTAATTCTGTATAAAATACCCATTTAGCTAAATTAAGGGAGGGATTAGGCCCCCGTTTCCCCCTTTTATACTTAACCAATGAACCTCCAAATCTAATCAGGGAAGCGCGTTATCAGAATAAACCTGTATACTAAATTTGAAGCAAATCGGATAATTCTGTACGAAAAACCCATTTATCTAAATTAAGAGCGGGTAGCCCCTTTCTCCCCTTTATACTTAACCAATGAATCGCCAAAACTAATCAGGGAAGCGATTTATCAGAATGAATCTATATACGAAATTTGAAGCAAATCGGATATTTCTATCAAGAGTAATCGCGTTACGTACATAAATAAGTACGCACATAGAGAACCTGCGAGCGCATTAGCTCTTAGGTTTTGATAAACTGTGAGGTAAAAAGTAAAATTTTGGCAAAAGGAAAAGATTAGATAAGGATATATTTTCGCCAATGGGACATACCGCATGGTATTATTTTTCCCAAGTAGCATACACCTTGAAAAATAATAAAAAGGTAGTTATTTCGTAAAATATTTATATTAAAAAAACTAAATGTTTTAAAAGTATATTTTTATTATAAAAAAGGAACCTTTAATTAAGCATTTTTCTCACTTTTATCTAATTTATCGTTACAAGAGAATGCAGCATTTTGAAGTTCTGGTTCATGTACCACACTTAAATGAACAACGTCGCCAGTACACTGTAAAAAAATACATATTTCTTTATATAGCTCTTCTCTTTCTTAAGGTTTACGAAAATATAATATAACCTAATCCGAGTTACCAACGATTCCGGAAAGCGTTTTTTTTATCTTTAGAAGTCTCTTAAACCAATATATTTCCGAGATTTAAAGAAGCATTCCTGAAAGAAAATTTTATTTTGCTGCCCTTAACTTTTCGAAACGTTTCCGAATACTTTTTACTGTGTATTAACCAGATTTCGTTTCTTGGAATATCAGTTTATTCAATGCTAGCCATTCTCAAAAAACAATTTCAGCTGCTTGACAGAATTTATCCATACATGAGTAACAAATAATGTTAATTTTAAAGTTAATATTAATACTATTAATACTAACATTCATGCTAATGCTGTTAATTTATAATGTTTGTTGAACATGAAAATGTTTACTTGAGAATCGATAGCATTCGAAAAACCGATATTTCGGGTTTAGAAAACTGATTACAGTAATACCAGATACTATAGAAATTTTTGCACAAGCGGCTTGGCCATCGTAAACTATAATGCGATAAGAGAATTGATATATAAAAACTTAGCAGACGGAATAAAATTAAATAACTGCAATCATAATGCATTATGTGAAATATGTATTCAAACAAAAATAAGAGATGCCCCATATCCGAAATCAACAAACAAACCCAAAACAGAAAAAAGTGCATCTAATATATATAAATGTATGTACATCTATAGGCACACCCACTGTCGGCGGGAAAAAAAATGTTCGTCACTTTTATAGACGATTATTCAAGGTTTACAGTAATTTACTTACTTTCGCACAAAAATTAGGTTTATGTAGCCATGGTGAAAACCCAATTCGGCAGATTCCCTAAAGTGATTAGATCCGATAATGGAAGGGAGTACTTAGGTAAAGAAACGGAAGACTATCATAGGGCAAGAGGTATCCAACATCAATTTACGGTACCCTTTTGTCCGAGCCAAAACGGAATAGCCGAAAGGAGGTATAGGTCATTATTAGATATGACAAGGAGTCTACTCTCTCAAGCAGGCTTACCTCAAAAATTCTGGGGCGAAGCCGTAAATACTGCCAATCACTTGCAGAACAGGCTACTTACCAAAATAAAAAACAAAACACCGTTCGAAATATGGTTCAATCGGAAAAACTACTTTACACTACCTGCGAACATTCGGCTGTAAAGCTTATGCACCAGCGAAACAAATTAGATGATAGAGCGCAGGAAGGAATACTAGTAGGGTATGATGACAAATCAAAAGGTTATCGAATATTCACTAAAGAAAACAATATAGTAATTGCAAGAACGGTAAAGTTTATAGAAAATAATATAAACAACTTAAAAGAAAGCAATGAGGTAGAAAACTCAAATAATGACAAAAACTACTTTCAAATAGAGTTAAACAATACGGACGAAGATCCAACCGCGACCAAACAACCCATCGTAGAACCGAAAATATCTTAGAGATCAAATAGAGGAGTACCACCCGACAGATACGTTTGTCACGTCAAAACAAATGACACATTCGAACCAACTGACTGGAACAATTTAGTAGAAAATTTAGTACTGGAAAAAACATGAACAATTTAGTAGACAAAGAAAATTGGCTCAAAGCCACTCAATTGGAAATCAAATCCATAAAACAAAATAAAACTTCGGACTTAGTGGATTCCTCACCAAATAAGAAAATTATCGGTTGTAAATAGATTTTTAAAAGAAAGTTAGGAAATGTACAAAAGTACAAAGCTCGTTTAGTTGCAAAGGGCTACAATAAAAAATATGGCGAAGACTATGATGAAACCTTTGCTCCCGTAGTTTCACACACAGCAATTCGAACATTTTTAGCCTTGGCGGCTTAAATAAATCTAACTGTTCAACACATAGACATTGACGCCGCATTTCTTCACGGGAAAATGGAAGAAGATATTTACATACAACAACCAGAAGTGTTTATAGAGAAAAATTCTGAGAATAAAGTATGTAAGCTTAACAGAACCGCTTACGGTTTAAAACAGGCAGCTAAGGCCTGGCATAGAAAAATCACAATCTCACTAAACAATATGAAATTTGTGCAAAGTACTGCTAACTCTTGTCTATTTACAAGAAAAGAAAATGAAAATGTCACATATATCATTGTTTACGTTGACTATATTTTGATCGCAAGTAAAAATGAAACAATTCAAGAAGTAATTAACGAATTGCAAAAATGATGGCGCCAAAACAAATAAATCCTTGGTAGATAACGCGCTCTCTCGTCGTTAATTAAAATTAGAAGATTTAGTAAGAAAATTCAATTTAAAAGACGCAAAACCTATAAGTACACCGATGGAAGTCGGTTTTAATAAATTAGAAGATAATGATAATTTACTTCCAAACAACACTACATTTACGTAAGCGATCGGTTCGCTCCTGTATAATTGCCACCGTCACAAGACTTGACATAATGGCTTCAGTCAACATATTAAGTAGGAGGAGCGCAACTCCGCGTGAAAAAGATTGGAAAGCAGCAAAGCGAATAATAAAATACCTTAATTGTACGAAAAATTTATGCTTAACAATAAGCAAAAATAAAAAACTTACACTTATCACACATGCGGATTCTGAGTGGGCTGGGGACCCGAAAACCAGAAAATCTACGAATGGGAATATATTTATTCTTGGTGAAAATCTCATTCAATGGAACACGAAACTACAATCCAGCATAGCATATTCTTCAGCTTGAAGCGGAATATGTTTCTGCAGCAAGCGCTGGACTAGAAATTATTTTTGGCTTTTAAAACTGCTAGAAGATCTTAATTTACATCAAGACACACCCATTATGATTTACCATGATAATCAAAGCAGTACTAAATTGATCGAGAATGAAAAATTTTCAAGGAGGACGAAGCGCATAGATATAAACGTTCACGCCATACGACAGTTAAAGGAAGATGGAATTATTAAACTTAAGTATTGTCCTACCGAACATATGATTGCAGATTTTTTGACGAAACCCGTACCCAAACTCAACTATTGTACCACAGAAAAACAATGAGACTGTTACCTTATCCATCTGAAGTGATTAAGGTGGGGTCTTAAAATTAATCATCCAGATGAACTCCCGAAACAGAATCCAATTAGTAAACGAAAGACACTTAACGAACAGATGTGAAAAGTGTGTGTGCAGCCTTTTACTCTAATGACTGTTTTGAACTAAATAGAAAGACTGATCTCGGCAAATATATTACCTGACTATAAACAGACTTCTTTCTATATTTTATTTTGTGGCACGTGTGTTTTAACGCCACACAATTTTGTACTTCACTTTTAAATCTGTAACCGGGTTGATAAGTCGCAACAAAAAATGCTTCTTAAATTACATAGTTTTTATACTAAAAATGGAGTCCTTATCTTCATTTAAACAACATACATTAATTACATTTTATTTTTCCAGTTAATGATTCAAAAATCACAAGGATATTGAACACAATTTAATATGTGTTCATCAAATAATAAATAAAACCATAACTCCAAATATTAGAAAAATATAGGTGGATTTCCTGACATATTTATACATGGATAATACGTGCCATATTAGACGATGGACGACCAGATGACCATCCGAGCCGTGATGTATAGAAGGTAAGCCCATTCACTTAGCTCTGTTATTATTGTGTATTATAAATTGCCACTTATTAGAATTCTAATTTTAATTAACCACGAGAGAGCGCGTTATCTACCAAGGATTTATTTATTTTGGCCCCATAATTTTTTCCAACATATATACAGTAAAAGCCACCCAGAAACATTTGCGGAAATTACGGCCAGAAAAGTGAACATTTGTTTCAGAAATGCTTCTTTAAATCTCGGAAATCTGTTGGTTTCTGTGTTTTCTGAAGATGAGGAATCGTTTTAATTCGGAAGAGGTTTTATTATATTTTCGTAAACATTCTTTCTTCATCTTCCATGATCTTCATTCTATTGTATCCTATCATACGTAATTAATTCAATGATATCCCATGATAGGTAATAATTCCAGGTTGCCATAATGATTACGTCATATTTAAGATGGCGTCATATTATTTCCGTATTACTGAATTTAAAAACCGAATTTGTATATCAACATTGTTTAATTATAGCAATCTTATAACTTACCGACCGTTTTTTGAATATATGTTTCCGGAGAAATGGATATTAAAACGAAAAATAAACTAAATATGGATTTCAAGTTCTGAAATTTTCAAAGCTAGGCTTAAATTTCCCATCGAAATTTTCAGTAAATGTCAACAAAGGATAAAATGTTGCCCACTTAAAATGTACTTACTTTAATACGGAAATGAATCATATCATAATAACAGACGATATAATTCATTTTTTCAGTGAAATAATAACGATGATTTTTTTTTACATTGTCTCGTATTGGATATTTGCACGTAGTATAATTTTAATGTAACAGGATTGTAATTAATTTTTTGTAAAAATGTATTGAAACTTAATTTCATAAAATAAAATTAATATCTATAACATGAAAATCTGCACATAACATAAATTTTGTAATCATGCATTTTCGCATAAGAGTGCGACAGCTATTGCACCAAGATCTGAATATATATAAAACTAGCTATTGTACAAACGCACCTCATTTGTCACGTTTGACGTACAGTTTCCAACTTGTCACTCCTGTGGCTTATAAAACGTTCTCCTTTTTTTAGAGTGAATGCAGAAGCAACTATATTCATACAGTTGGTTTTTTGATTAATTTTTAAAGATGTATTTTGTTTCGTTACAACAGTGTGAAAACTTGCGTTCGTTAATTGAATAAATTGGAAATGTCTCAATTCATATTACACTTTGCTGTTAATATTAAATATCAAAATTTATCAAATCGCAACGACATAATTAAATGGAGATCTTTATTTTTCTTTGCAGAATGAGTTTTCTACATTATTTTTTTGGAAATTAGAAAATAGTGAAAACTGTAAAAATAGTGCAACTTTAAAGCTATTCCCATGACAAGTACACCCCCTCCCCGTCTCCTTTTAAACACTTTCGAACATAGTTGAAACGTATTTATGTATTCGGTTTGCCTATCCGTCTATTAGTCCGAGCTCTAACTCGCGTAAATATACTTTGATTGCAGTGTAATTTATATGTTATTACTTTACTATGGTATGTTAGGTATTGAAAATGTTGGTCTACAAATTTCGTTACATCATGGTCTATGAGGAAATATCGTTTGTAATGTAATATCTTAATAATGTCACTCTTCTTCAAACATATTGAAATGGATGTACATCATTCAGGTGCACTACAATTGAGATAGGTAGTGTAGAATAGGTTGTTCAAATCATTTTATAGTTCATTTACAGGGACACACTAAATAATCCGGTTAATGTGCTGTCTATGAGCGATAATTGCTGGCAGTGCATTCTCATTTGTGCTACGCGTTTTTAAATTTAACTAATTTGTTGCACATTACTTGATGTATATAAATTCTATACATCATATACAGGGCTCCACAAAAAAGTTCGAGTATATTTCCGTTTATTAATGGCAATTACTGAAAGGGAATTTTCAAATGTGTTATGCGTTTCTTAACTTAACTAAATTTTCTTGTGCTATGCAGTATATAGAAACATGTAGTTCATATTCAGGGCTTCACAAAAGAATGTGAATACTTTTTCGACTATTGTTGGTAAATTGTTAAAATTGGGTTTTTAAATGTATTATATGTTTTCCCAATTGTTGCTTTAAGTCTGAGCGGGGATAGTTGAGTTTAAACCGAAAGGTAGTCTTCCCCACCCGGTTTGACTTTGACTTTGACCTTGTTGTTTTAGGTTCTGGGCAGGGCTAGTTGGGCTTAAGCCGAAAGGTACCCCCCCGCCCGGTTTTACTTTGACCTTGTTGTTTTAGGTACAAATTTTCACCTTATTAAACGGGAGAGTTTTTTTGAGTATTTTGACAAAGTTGACATTTGCTTCATAATATATAACAAATCGTATGATTTTTATTTCTTGTTCTTAAATTACAATTAAAAGGAACATTTTGCTTTCTATACGTTGTTTTTCTTTATGTCTACTGATAAGTTTAAATAACAAATTACGATTCATAATTAACATCAATAAAAACCATATTGCATTTTTGTAATGTCTTAAAATACAAAATTAAGGAAATTTTCATGCAGGAGTTTAATTGTCATTAACAAAAATAAATTTCAGGAAATATTTAAATTAGCCTATTGTGTCCCTTTGTTTATTCTGAAGAGGTGATTCTTTTAATGTTTATTCAGTATCTGTGAACCGTTTGCATAATAATATGCTAATATGCATAGTAATTAATTCAATTAAGAAACTGAAAATGAAAGAACAGAGAAAATTAAGACAAGCATACATTTCTAATAAATTATAACTTCAATGTGAACATAATTTTGAACAGACATTTTAAAAACGAAATAGTATGGTATATTTTAACTGTTGAATTGGTGTTGAATCTATGACTTGTTTTTAAAAAAATAGAGCTTTATTTTCTGTTAATGAAATTTACTCTTAAGAAGCATAAAGATCAAATAGAAATAAACTAGTAAATCTGCAGATCAGGGGCCTCAAAGTCAGATCTAGACGTCATTGTTTATAAATCTCAATTTGCATAATATTTAATACTGTACAATAGGCAATTTAATTGTTTTAAGTTCTATATATTTTTATAAGCATAAAAGATTTTTCAAAGCTTACAAAAATTTTAAAAGTGGATTATTAAATATGCTTTTATGCAATGATGTTCCCATAAACTGCTTATTCTGTAATTTTGCGAAAATGAAAAGCACCTTTCTTCAGGAGGCGGAGTCCCCATCCTGCCGTTAATTTTACTTTCTCAATTTCCATTAATTGTGCTATTTCAATATTCAATTATATGTATGGATGTGTTTTAAAATTATAATTTCTTTAGATTAACCATCTCCTTGTACGAGAGATTTTATCCCATTTTTAAAGAATACTAACTTTCAACCACGAAACATCCACGTCTGTTGCAGAAATTGATTAAAATTTCACGAAAAAAATATAACGTAATGCCAGGAGAGATGGCGCGTTCGGAGAGATTGCGCACGAAGGGTTAAGAGCGAAGGGATAGATGGCTCGTGCAGCAAATCAAGATAGTTGTACAACAGCAGCACTGGAGTGTCTACTTGAATGTGCACGTTGATTGTTTCAAACGTCTAGGATAAATCATTGCTATTTGTTTTATTTTCCCAAGGTACGTGCTTGAATTTTCATAATTATTCGTCAGAATTTGTATAGAATGTAAGTAGTACAAAATATTTTAAACTTAAACGATTTCTCATATGCTATTAGCCTAGACTAACGGTGCGAATACCGATGGTTAGTTTTAGAAGCGGCCATGTGTAAATAAAAGACCACGCTATACCTCCTACCGAAATTAGAGAGTTTAAACATCTGCTCTTTAGGTGAGATGGAGCATTGTTCCCATTAGTTTTCATTCTAGGAGAGATTACGCTGCTTATAGATAAATTTGCATAAATTGCTAATTACACAGAAAACATATGAATGAATCTAATTTGAAATATTTTTCGAAAATCACATAATTATAGAAACCTGGAATTTACCCTTTAAATATTGAAGTGATTCTAGAGCACACATATTTGCTAGGCTGTGATCAAGGCATGAATCAAACTGTCCCTGAAACCCTTGAAGTACCACCAGAATCCACACCAATCCATTTCAACAATAGTATTCGTTACAAACACTGAAACCCAATCTTCTCACATTCTAGGCCTATCCTCGCATCCCATTGCAGAAGTTACATGAAATTGTTAACCATTAACTTCTGGGGTGTCTAATGTTACTCTCAGAAATACACATACGAAAGTTTTGGAATAGCTTTCAAGTACTATTCAAAGTAGTTTAATGCCATCGAAATCAAAAAGGAAACAGAGTGCAACGGATGTTACCTATCCACAAAATATACATGAAAAAGGACTTAAGAAGGAAGCACCTACAAAAAAAGCAAACAGCTAAAGATACGATGCTTCCAGAAAAAGTGCAACAAAAAAACTGAAGGAAAGAAAACGAAGGGCGATGAGGATGAGTGCACTGAATGTCGAGACATGTACCAGGATTTCGATCTATTCAATGTACTATTTATGACAGGCAGTGACGTAGCCAGGGTGGGCGTCCAGATGCTCTGGACACCACTAATGTTATAAAGTTTTCTTTGCCTTACCTAATCAGAAAACTTTCTGCGATAATCAAGAAGAAATAAAACTTTACAATATTACTGGTCTCTAAACCATTTGTATCACCCCCTCTCAGACTAGGTAGTTGCACGAAAGCTGCACCATTTACAACAATAAGTGCACCGATTGTGGACGACGACAACTTCGGTCAGCAAACAAGAAAAGATGGAAACTGTGAAAACGAAAATGGACTAATATTAAGTTAAACGTGTTGTCATGTAACTTAATGTTATTTTGTAATCTTTTCTAGGCTTGCTTTTCCTGAGTCTCTATTTTTTTCTTTAATTAAAATTCTTTAATTGTTCAATTGTACTTAAAATTCTTTCCTTTTTTCTGATTCTTTAATCATTAGGGTGAAATATTCACCCTAATATATATTTCTTCACAAAAACCTTACAATAATGTCATATAAGTGTAATTATTATTGTTAACAATTTAATCGTAGTCATTATTAATAACAATCTCTCCTACCCATGTGCGCAATCACATCAACTCTGTAAGGACAGTTTGCGCGAAATAGCTTTCTTGGTTTTATTGCTGATATTAATACCAAATTATGGAAAAATTCACTCTTTAACGGCATAATCGAGAGAGTTTTTTGTTTTCGTAAAAACTTTTATTTTATTTAAAAGAAAAAAAAAAAAACAGTATTGTTCGAATTTCGAAAGTTCCTTAAAGAATACAATATTGAGTTATTTTACAAAAATTATTTCCCCAGTTCTGGTAGCTTAGATTTTTAAAAATATCATACCTAAAAACAGCATAATTGAATAAAATAAATGTTTGTTTTCTTTAAGTCTATTTTTTATATTTAAAGCATTTAAACTACGAAAGGAACTTTTAACTACACTAGAAATTAGTTTCATCATAACGTGTGTTAAAAATTGTTTTCGTTAGTTCTTTATACTCTGAATAAATTTTAGAATTTTGGAAGTGAAAACATCTATGGGCAGTCCACAATCTTTTTCCAGGAAGTGGTACGTCACACTCAGAGGTGAGAAGCGGAGGTGTATGCGGATGTATACAGATTGTCGAGCCAGGCTAAACTCCACTCTTCGCTCGGATCTTTAGCCAATAGAAGAAAAAAATGTTAAATCAAATACTTACTGTCGAAGCCAATTAAAATTGGGTATAGTAAACCAATTGTTGTAAATAGGGATTCTGTTAGTTTTCTATTGAAATTTTTAGTACAACGTAAATATAATGTTCTTAAATGTGATATTTCTATAAATCGGGTTCAAACTGTCGTAGACCACTCAAAATTTGTATGTAAAACGTAATTAATATAAGGGAGAGGGGAGGGGGCAGTCGGTTTACCTATCGAATCCTCTAAATGAGGAGGAAAACCTGTATAATCCCATGGGATTTCCTCCTCAATTTATCATTTATTGCTGTAACTTTTTGCGTTTTCACGATATTTCACTGGTCTTTTTATATGAGTTGCTCTATAGTATTGACTATCAAATAATGACAAAAAAAATCTTTGCTGTAGTTCACGCATGCGCAGTTAAAATTTATTTCATACAAATTCTTATTTCTCATGAAATATCCAATATATTAATATTTCAATTACAGTATACTATTTCTACGATTTTTTGTCAAGTTTTTGGAAAGCGGCTGGTTTTCGGCTGAAAACTCTGCATGCTATAAAAAAACTTTGGAATTTTTCACAGAAACGTTAACACACAAATGTTGAACAGGACCTACATGGTCATTTGCTACAGTGACAGACCATTTTTAGCATTTTCTGTTACTTGGGTGATCGAAAATATTATTTTATTATTAAAATTATTATTGCAAACCTCTAATTGTCTTCGCGACAAAATATCCGCTTAAAAACATGAAGTCAAACATGTTCTTTACATCCTCAAAGTTCAAGGTAATTTCGGGCGTTTCTTCACGAGTGTCAGTAGATATTCGACGAAATGTCTGAAATTGGTCAACGCCCCTTAATTTCTAGACACCTGTGTAATTAAATCATCTCCTGTATCAAGTACCATCTCCTGTACCATCTCTTGAGAGAGGATGTCTGTCTCCTGCAAAATATAAGTCATACAATTATAGATAGCGAAAACATAGCAATTTCCTTAAAAGAGATCCAACAAAATTTTCCGAAAGAGAAAGTTTTTTTATAGTGACGATACTCTTAAAGACCATTATTTGGATCATCCTAATTCCGACGTTAGACCAAGAAATAACAGCTTCCGATTTGATAGATCTAAGTCAAAGGTATTCTTATCCAATGACTTATGTAATAGCTGGAATTAACATTTTAAAGTTTTCATCGGCCAAATGCATGCGAGAATATTTTTGTGAATAAAGCACAAAGAACAACATATGCTGAATCTGTAAAGTATAAAAACCTTGAAATTTTAAGTATAAACTCTTCTTAAAAGATGAAACACTACTTACTCAAACAATAGGTAGAGTTGCATGTCAGAAAAACTTATTTGCTAGGATTTTTAGTAAATAGAACGAGACTCATGTCTCAGTTGCAGTTTACATCGTATAGGGTGCACTTCAAGAAAGTCATAATATACCTCTTGGAGATGCTTTAAAATGGCTAGATGATATGAACTATGAACGTACACTCTCTCAGAAAGAATTTATGTATTGTGAAGGAGATAAAACAGATCGGTATTTGATTTTATAGTTGATTGTGAAATACTGTTTCTCTTAATCCCGTCGCGACGAGCGTCCTTTACAGAATTTTTAAACTTTTACCACCGGTTTTTCAAAACCGAATTTTCACATAATTGAATCGCAGAAATGCTAAGATTTAAAGAGGCAAAGCTTAGAATAAAAAATAACTGGTGGGAATAATCGATGATTCTGAGCGTCTTATGCGTCACGTATATGTGTCGCTCGTCCCCAAGGGGTTAAGATAGCCATTGGATTTCACTAATACAGATCAACATTGTCATAAGGTATTTAACGGAAAAACGAGATAAAATGAAGTGTTTAGCAAGTGAGGATATAATGGTAGGGTGGTTTTTTTCCCTAAAGATATAAAAATGGATCCCACCATTTAAGACAAACACGTATACTGTTATAGCTCAAACGTACATGATTTACAAAACAAAATAATCGATTTGATGAATTAAGGTATTCCACCAGCATCTATTGGTACTGGACAAGACCTAAAACTAAATCAAGCAATGCCTGATATAGACATGTATCCTCCTAGATCGAATACACATGAAAAGTGCAACCTGTATGCTAAATACAGTCCATATAGCGGGGAATTCTGTAACATGTCACCTAATGCTCAGTACGTAAACTTAAATTTTCATTTATAGTTTGCATCTTTCAACAGCTTGAAGTTGTTGTCTATTTTTTTTCATATTGATGAGTAACGATTTTCTGTTATTAAAAGTTTTAATTTTAAAATGTCGAAGTCAAACTATGTTCCATTTAAAATGTTTATTAATCTCTTTGATAAAGGTGAACATCGAGTTACTTTATAAATAGTAAAAGGGATTAAAATATAGATAAAAATACTTAAGTGATACAAAGAGAACACAAAAAGGCTTATAAAAACCTTCTAATATAACGATCGGCATGTTTCAACCTTCAAACGGCGCCGTTATCAAGATCTACAATAATAAACAAACTATTCTCGCAATTTTTTGAAAATAAACTTGAAAAACATAAATCACGAGATCATATATGTTAAAAAGCAAGTACTTAAAGCAGTCAACTAATTTTAGTTACTTGGTAAGTTTTCGGAATAATAGATCATCCTGATTCGCCATAACAACAATGGATTACAATATTAATGATTCATTCTTGTTCATGATTCGTCCAATTAATATCATCTGTAATAATATTAATATTATTCATTTAATATATATAATATTTCAAATCGTTTACCGTTTTTACTTCAGCTATGAGGTCTTAAGCATACACATTTTTTTAAAATTGTAATCACTATGTGAAAGATATTTCTTTTCTTCTATTATATAAATGGAAGAAAAAAAGATAAGTTCTTTACTACAAATGTGTATACTCCAAACAAATACTAATTTTAACATTTTCAAATATAGCTGAATATAGTTTTATGAGTTTCGCTGTCTGTCTACGTCTCCCGCTGCCTAATTTCCATATTTATCTCAAATTTCCCATATATAACCAATTACTAACAAATTGAACTACTAAAAATATAAACTGCATATATATAAAATCAACAAAGAGACACAAATATCTTGTTAATTAGAAAAAAAGTCAATCTATTATGGTAGTATATAGTTTTTCAACATATTATGCTTTAAGCGTTGGAAATCGGTATATGCCGTAGGCCTTAACTAATTCATGCTGTCATAATTTCAGGAATGATGATTACGCTTCTCTGAATAGGGTTCGTCAAATTTCATTAATGCTGATTACATAATTACTGACAGAATATTCATTATCACATTTCCCATTCTACACTAATCCTATTTCGACAAATGTTTCATAAAGATAAAAGTAAGTAACTGCAAGTTTAAAGTATTCCTTAAACTATAGTACTTTAATGTAATAAATGGAATTTATAGCAAAAAAAAATGTTTGATAGACATAATTATTTATATCCTTAGTTTTTCACCTTTATCTCACATTTAACATAAATCATCAAACATTTTTAAAACCAGTTATAAGTATTCAAAATAGCGTATTTGTAAAAAGTACCGGGAGGAAATACATGTCATATTTAATTAGAAAATGTTTCAAAGTTTCATGGCTGGAAAAGATATTTTCAAACGATCATCACTATATTGCCTGATACTTTATCTAATTCACTTTGTTACATTTCCATGAATTTTGAATACACTTCTCTGAATAAGGTTCATTAAATTTCACTAATGCTGATTATATAATCACCCACAAAACATTCCTTATCATATTACTCATTCTACTCAAATGCTACTTCATTTTTTTATATTATTAAAGCTAAACATAAATAACCATATCTTTTAAATATTCCTTACAATATAATTTTTAAGTATATGAATAGTTGAATTTGCGAGATTATTTCATTAAACAGCTGAAAAAAAATACATAATAAGAACTAATTTATGAACTATAGTTAATTTATAAATACGAGCGTTATCGTATGACATAGATCACATATATATATATATATATATATAATCCAGCAAAAACATGATTTTGGCCTGAACTGGCACCACCCCCCTCACCAGAAACAAGACAACACAAGAAAACACAATTAGAAAATATATGTAAAAATAAACAGAAACAAGCTGCGGCCTCATCAGCAGTGGGTAAATTCAAAGGCAGCCAAGCATCCGAACAAAAAGATTAACAATTAGTGGCAGTGGGTTTCGGCCAGAGCGCTGCGTAGCAAAAATTCAAAATGTACAGAAACATATTTGAATACTACTTAACAGACGCTCCCCCCACCGTACCCTACGCCACAGTATAAGCGAATGCTGTACCAAAATCACAATACTGAATCACCATGGTTGAAACAAATGTCTCTTCGAAAATACACACAACCAAATCAGCCACGTTGCCACAATTAAATAATATTATAATTGGTCAAATTTACCGTTTTTACAGAATTTGTTCAAATAAAAACCTGTTTAATAAGGAACTATTTTATTTTATCAGTCATTTATATTATAAAAACAATATCCCTCTGAATTTTATCAAAAAATATTCAGATTTTGCAGACTGCCTCCATTATTGATAGATTGCTTACATTCAACAGTAAATGACTCGTAATTCCTAAAGCCTGAAAAGGACGGTTTTATGATGATGGCTGTGTTTGTTGGCATCCGACGTGGAACGAATCTGGTTTGTGTACTGAATAACGGATTTGGTTTGTTTATCGTGTTTTACTTTTTTAATTGTGGCAACGTGGCTGATTTGGTTGTGTGTATTTTCGAAGAGACATTTGTTTCAACCATGGTGATTCAGTATTGTGATTTTAGTACAGCATTCGCTTATACTGTGGCGTAGGGTACGGTGGGGGGAGCGTCTGTTAAGTAGTATTCAAATATGTTTCTGTACATTTTGAATTTTTGCTACGCAGCGCTCTGGCCGAAACCCACTGCCACTAATTGTTAATCTTTTTGTTCGGTTTCTTGGCTGCCTTTGAATTTACCCACTGCTGATGAGGCCGCAGCTTGTTTCTGTTTATTTTTACATATATTTTCTAATTGTGTTTTCTTGCGTTGTCTTGTTTCTGGTGAGGGGGGTGGTGCTAGTTCAGGCCAAAATCATGTTTTTGCTGGATTATATTGAATTTGTGTGTTCTAATATGCAGCTTCTGGCGCTGTTCACACGAATATTTAGCTGTTTTGTTTGTGTTGTGATGGTTACTAGTAGGGAAAGAATGACAGTTTACCGTCAGCAGGTGGAGTGTGGAGGGAGGAGGACTGAGTTACTCCACCTGTAGGTGGGAGAGGAGGGTCACCTCCACCTGTGAGTGGGAATGAGGTGAGTGTATTATAGTAGGGAGGTATTTTAGGAGGGGGAGGGCTTAAAATTTAGGGGGGGCTTAATTTTTTTTAGGATCAAATTTAAATGTTAGATTGAAGTATGCTATAGGAGAGGGGTATAAAATGGAGGGGCTTATTTTTGAAGAGGCGGCTAACTTTTTTGAAGGGGGGCTTAATTTTTAAGGAGGGCTTAATTTTTTTAGGATCAAATTTAAATGTTAGATTGAAGTCTGCTATAGGAAGAGGGTATAAAATGGAGGGGCTTATTTTTGAAGAGCCGGCTAACTTTTTTAAGGGGGGCTTAATTTTTTTTTTTTTTTTTTTTTTTTTTTAATTTTAGAATGGACTTTCAGTTTGAAGGCGGAACGAAGATCGATTTTTTGGTGGCGCCCTCTATCGGGAGGGAATGTAATAACGGATATTTAAAATAGGTTTTCTTGAAAAGATTTGACTGGGGTTTGAACCCGCAAAATAGCTTCTTGACTTGATAATTTGTGGTAGGTTTAACTGATCAAGCCAAGAAGCTATATATGAATGTCGAGATTTTAAGTGTTTAAAGAGAGGTATCTCACGATACCTCTCTTAGAGTGACGTATCATCTGTTAAAATGACTTGAGAAAGGAAGTGATTAGCGTCGTGTGTCTGTATATAACGGTATGCATTGTGTTTTCGCTCATTTATATGCTTACCGGAAGTGAAAAGTTTAAGGTTTATTTTATACTGAATTTAAATGAAACCGGAAATTTATCTTTTTCAATATGATTGGATTGAATATTAACATATTTATTTTAAAATGTATAGTGGAAGCAATGGTAAAAAGAAGACATCTTTAGGGGTAATTACTGTTTTTATTGTGTTTGGTGTAGAAAATATAGGAAAGAGGTATAGTTTAAAAAAACAAATTCAATTTTATTAATAATTTTCCCAATGCAATACATGTGGACCCACTTTTCGTTTTTTAGTGGGTTTTGACAAATCTAATACAGAATCTTGTTTAATGTTTGTTGACAAATATTTATTTTTAATAAAATTTCGCGGGACATTCATTTCGTTTAATGTTTCTAATAATTCTTTCTGTGGCTTGATTGGTTTTCTTTTATTCACAGAAAACAAAAGATTAAATAAATCTGCCAAGTTCGATTCGGGGATAGTTTTCCTTCGAAACTTACAGTCAAATTTTTATCTTTTCGAAATTTTCTTGGACGTGCCATGACAAACTGAACTAATGCTTTGATAATTTAGGATAGCTTTATCTGTTCAAGTTAGGATATCATGGTGGATACAGATCATCAGATTACGGATATTTGTGTTTGGAATAACGTGATTTTTAATTTTGCGTATTCAGTTTCAATTATATTGTGAAATGAGGATTTATTTTTGGAAGATAATGTTAACTTTTTGTGATTATCTTGTAACAGACTGCTTTCATTAAAAGCGTATTTTAGAATTGTAAACTACAATTTTGAAATTTTCGCCTGCTTGGAAAAAAAGCACAGGGAAAAAAAATAAAAGCATTAAAAAAATAATAACAACAACTGTTCAAAAATATAATAACAACTAAACAAATGATCAAAAATAATAAAAAATGTTCAAATAATAATAACAACTGTTCAAAAATAATAAAAACTATTTAAAAAATAATAACAACTGTTAAAAAATAATAAACGATTGACTTTATACAACCAACATTTAAAAAAAAGATAATCGAATCTAGTTTTTTCTAACATGACTTATTTGAAATATTCACTTTTTCTAGTTAGAGTTATAACACGTAAGTGATTCGATCAGTAAAATATTATTTATAAAAGCACTAAATACGAGATTAATAAGAATTTTTAACTTACAAACATATGAACTTCTGATACACAAGTGATTCGACCAGTAAAATATTATTTAGAAAAGCATTTTTGACTTACAATTGTACGAACTTCTGATATGTAACCCTTTCTGAATCAATGTGTAAGAATTAACTGACTATTGAACTTATAACAGAGTATGATAAAATAATCACGTGACTTTTTTAAACCAATAAAATGTTATTATTTTTAAACAAGCGCCCTCTATCATTTTATGAATTTCCAAGAAACGAGTTAATATGATTATATTGTTTCCTGTTACCACTGTGAAAGGTTGTGTTTTCCTTTTTAAGTTAGTTTACATTTAAGTGATTACGGAACGAGTCATGGATTCTGCTTTGTTAAGTGCTAATGATATGTCTAACGTGAAGAGTGAACCCTCATCACAAGGATTAAATGACCATGACATGGAATTTTTAATACAGCCTAAAGAAGAACCCGTTTCGAATTGTGAAGTGAAACCCACCTCATCAGGATTAAAGAAACAGAAATTACCCTTTGTGTGTTCTACTTGCGACAAAGCTTTTCCCCGAAAGGTTAACTTAACGTTTCACATGAAATGTCATCTGGAGAAAATACCTCTTGTGTGTATAATTTGTGAAAAAACATTTGCTAGAAAGTATCATTTATTAAATCATATGAAGGTCCATTCAAAGACCCCTGTGATTCATAATTGTAATGTATGTGGCGAAGTATTTTCACAAAAGAGTGATTTATTAAAGCATGGGAAAATTCATAATACTTCCAAGCCAAATCAAAGGAAAAGTAGACAGTCACCCAGTCACTGTAAATGCGACGACTGTTTTGAAACATTTAATAATAGATCTGACTTAGTCAAACATAGAAAAATTCATCTTTCACCTAAAGAACTTAACCAGTCTGATCAACTTTCCTTGGGAAACAGTTCGAAATATGAAATTTCAGACATCACTCAGTTTAGTAAAATATTTAAGTTTTTCGATGTTTTTACTCCTGCTCATTGGAATTTAGGTGAGGAAATGATTGTTGAAGTACAAATGAATAAGAACTATGAGCTTTATGTTCACATACAGAAATACGAAGAATTTGAAAAGAACGGTCGTGAACTTACCCCCACAAATGAAGGCATTACATTATCATGTGCAACATTCGACAAATTTGAATCGAGATTGGATAAATTTAATTTTGTTTCTGAAAAAGATACATTCGTATGTAATAATGACTTACTAATCGCTTATGTAAATAAGGAATCATGCATACTGCAAGAATTATTCAAATCGAAAAAGTTTGGGTTTTGTTTGAAGTCGGATATTTTACTGCTTACAAAAGATCAATATTTGAAACTCGTGAAAAATGGCTTTAAAATTACCAAATGTCTCATTGAGACGCTTTTAACCAAGCTTATTCCTGTTTCGATTTTAGAAAACTTAAACAAATGTAAATGTACCCACCTCACAATAGAAGAGACTTTGAACTATTTCTTAAAATGTTTCGATGACGAGTTAAAGTCATCCGTTTCTCGCGTGTTTGATTGCTATCGATGTTCAATCGGAGAACCAATTAATGTGAAACACGAGTGTGATAGTTATAATTTGCGTAGAAAGTATAATTGGTGTAGTGACAGTGCACTGCTAAATTTCAACGTGACTGAATTTGTAAATAACATATTCAAGAAATGTTCATGTAATTATACTCATTTATTTTTTGAAACTATGAATATGGAATTTTATAATAACCATTTAGACAATGTATTTGTAAATTAACATAGAAATGTATTTATTTAATAAATATTTGTTTTTATATCACATATCTGTTTTTATTTCACATGTCTATTTATTTTTTTATTTTTATTTATTTATGAAATCAATCTTTGAAGTTTCATTTTCTAGAAAAAAAAAATGAACATATATTTATGAGTAGGCAAATTTTTTTTAATTGTAGTCTTTAAAGTTAACACTTTTTGGTTAAATGAAATCTCTTTTTAAGAAAAATTTATTATTTTTATTTGAATAGTTATTAAACTTATTTATTGATAAGAAAGTTTAATTTTCTCTCTCCTTTTAAACAATGACATTGCATGTTTTGATAATTTCCATCCCACAGTTAACATTACAGTATTTAACATAGTTAAGAAAATGTTTAACTTAAACCGTCACTGTATTTATCATAGATAAGTAAACATTTTATCTTTAACCTAAATGTAATTTAAATGATTAACTATAACTGTGACTGCTTTTAATCTAGATAAGTAAATGTTTCCAGGAAACACAATCAGTTTACTGTAGACTTTTATCGAGATTACACCAGTTAGTGGAATGCTGATTAAAAATATTTTATGACATTAATATGCAGAAAAGATCTCACGAAGAAGTACTTTCACCTTCAAAACGTCTACGTTTAGAAAAAACCATGGAAAATTTAAATACCTATGAGAAGGAGTTAAAAGACCCAAGATTAAAACTTTCTAAAATGGGTAATAACTGTGTAACTACTGAGGACTTACAAGATGTGAAACCCGAGATCGCAATGAATTTTTCAAACTTTGCCTATGGGAATGATACAACATCTTTCGAGAATCCCGGTCGAATGCCAAATTCTGCCACGGACTATTTGAATACATTTTCGAAGACATGAATTTTGAAAATTTAGATTGTTCTACTACCTTAGCGTTTCAAGAACCTACAAATAATATTTTACAGACTACTGTTAAACGCGAGGTCAACGAGCTACAAGCAAGCAACCTTTCGCAAACAAGTGGTGAATTACAAACCACCATCTCACCTGCAAATGACATTAAAAGTGATAAATTATGCAATTCCTATGTGTTTCACAAAGAACTAAGTGACTGTTTCTATTTAACTTTGAAGTTAAGAACTAAACAATATTATATACTTATACGAGAATTTAAACGCAATGTATCTACTAATGAAGAAATCCCGACAAACCGAGTGGTTAATATGGATATTCCTAGCTGGTTTGAGTTTCAATATAAACTTATTGCATTTAATTTAAGATACAAAAGCACGTCCTTTGTTTCTAATAACATGATTTTAGTGTTAAATCAAAATTCTACAATGCGAATTAAAAATTTAAAGAATCATTCTTATATTGACTTAAACGAACATCAACTAGAAAAATTAAAAGAAAGTACCTCTCATTTAAATAGTGCACTTTTACAACATATGTATACAAAACTTTTACCATCTCTTATTAAAAAGAAATGTATGGTGAGTAATATATCTACAGAAAATGATGAGGTGTTAAAGTATAAACTTAAAACATGTATCGAGAATAATATGTTATCAATACTTAATCAATTGTATGAATGCCATGCATGTGCACTACGACATTCGAGCAAAAGCCTTCACTCCTGTTTCATATTTAATAATAGGGAAAAATTTAATCAATTAGGGGAAGCTTTGTTAATGCTCGTAGATTTCTATTATGTAACTTCAACGTTTCTAAACGGAGTTTATAATGTTAGTGAGCACTTTTTATGTAAGATTAATGAACAAACTATTTGTAATGAATTATTTAAGACCTGAAAATAAAATGTTTTTGATTAAGTTCTGTGTGTTTATTTTTGCAAAGTGTCTATGAGTGAATTTATTAGTTTATAATTTAGTAGAAATTTTAAGTGAAGTGATGTAATCCAATTAAAAAAAAATTAATCTATAACAAAAATTAATTGTAATAAAAATATTCACATTTAAAAAAAAAAAAAAAAAAAAAAAAAAAAAAAAAAAAAAAAAAAAAGGTTAAAAAATTAGAAGTTAATGAAATTAAAACTTATTAAAATTAAAAGTTAACAACAAAAAATAAATAATAAAATAAAATAAAGATTAACAAAAATATAGTTTTAAAATAAAAGTAAACAAAAAAAGTTATAAAGTAAAAGTTAACAAAAAGTTAAAAGTTAATAAAATATTTAAAAAAGCAAAAGAATGTATGTGTTATGAAGAGAGGGGTTTCCTTGTGAAAGTAACTTACAAAATGTATGTGTATGTATTTATTAGTTTTTCATTTAGTAGAACTTTTAAGTGAACAGTTAGAATTTATGTTTTTATATAACTTAACACAAAATAAAATTTTTAACTATTGCAAAAAGATTCAACTATAGAATGGAAATATGCATATTAGTAAAACAATCACAAGTTAATAAAATGAAAGATTTTAAATTTCATACAATTTAACAAATATATATATATACGAAACACATTACGGATTTAAATATTATAAGAAATGTTTGATTGAAATTTTTAAGACAGATTTAATTCTTGGTTCTGCCATATATAGTTCGAACTTATTTTAGAAGATAGTTTTCAATAGTCTTGTGGTTCGAACTTGACAAAATGAAATCAAGACACAATGAATTGTATGTTATTTTAATCATTATGTCATGACTTCATACTTCTGAAAGTGTATTTAAAGGTTTCTCTAACTTTATTCAATGTTATTAAGCGTTTGTGAAACCGAAAATTAATGAAAAAACAGATCGCCTTCTACCAATTGCGCTAAGAATGTTTTATTCAATTATTATAAATAATAAAACCTTTTAGAATATTACTTATTTTAAATTCAAAATAATAAAAATTTAAAGTTAACAAAATAAATAATTCCTCATAAAATATACTTATAATATATTTATAAAAATATATTCATAAATTAATAACTAATTTATTTGCGTATTATTTTGAAAAGCATAGCATTTTAAAATAATAAATAAATTAATTATTAATTTATGAATATATTTTTATAAATATATTATAAGTATATTTTATGATAATTACAATTAGCTACGTGATCTAAACATCACTAGTATTATGAAGGTTATGGTCGCGTAGTCACGTGATTAGCCTGTGGTGGATGACGTCACTTAGTAACGTCATCATATCACGTGAGATTAACTGATATACGTTTGTACTATCTTTCAAATCTCTACAAGTCGTCACAAAAGCCAGACCCTGCTTACCCAGCTTATAAATATGTGAATTAATCTTTTTCGCTTTCAAAATAATAGATAGTTAAAATAACAATGATCATCCTTTAACTAATTAAAACCGTTTTATAATATATTTGCAAATATATTGTAAGATCTTTTGTTTGACATTTAAAAGAATAATTTAAGATAATAAAATTTAGTCTTTTAACATTGTGATTTAAAAGTAAGTGGGTATGAAAAGAAATTTTTCCGATTAGTTTATTTCTTAAAAAGAAAGAAATGTTAGACAAGAAAACTTACCGAACCACAGTACGCGAATTCAGAAGTTAAAATGACCAACACGCTGTTTTTAGCTGTTATCGACCTGAACATGTAACTGATGAGGTCTTGATCACGTGAGTGATAAGGAAGTATACTGATAGTTTAACCTCATTCTGTTATAAACCAGACACTTGACTTTAGCAAGCTGAAATGTATGGACCCCTTTTTAAGTTATCCTGTTTTTGTAAGTATATAAATTATATTTATTTGTTAATGTTTTAAGATAAATAGGGACGAATAGTTGAAAATTATAAATTTTCTAAGTATGGAAGATATTCGACTTGTATAATATATCTAATCTAGCAAAGGTTTAAAGTAAAACTCAAGTTAGTGTTTTTTTCTGCGCATGTGTAGATACAAAGTATATGGTTGGCTAGGCAACCAGTTGGTTGGTTGGAAGATGGGTAAACAAATGATTATGGGGATAAACAGTTAGTTCGATATTTAAAACATTGAAACTTACATTAACATAAAACTAAAAGTCAATTTTGATTAATTTGAAGATTTTTAAACATAACTTAAAAATTTTAAAAACTTTTAATTTTTATAAACTTTACTTTTCATAATTTTTATTTTAAAATTTTATTTTATTTAATTTTTTGTTAACTTATAATTTTTATAAAGTTTTAATTTTGAAACTTTTATTTTGTAAACTTTTATTTATTTATAATGAACAGAGGAATTATTTATTTTGTTAACTTTAAATTTTTATTATTTTGAATTTAAAATAAGTAATATTCTAAAAGGTTTTATTATTTATAATAATTGAATAAAACATTCTTAGCGCAATTGGTAGAAGGCGATCTGTTTTTTCATTAATTTTCGGTTTCACAAACGCTTAATAACATTGAATAAAGTTAGAGAAACCTTTAAATACACTTTCAGAAGTATGAAGTCATGACATAATGATTAAAATAACATACAATTCATTGTGTCTTGATTTCATTTTGTCAAGTTCGAACCACAAGACTATTGAAAACTATCTTCTAAAATAAGTTCGAACTATATATGGCAGAACCAAGAATTAAATCTGTCTTAAAAATTTCAATCAAACATTTCTTATAATATTTAAATCCGTAATGTGTTTCGTATATATATATATTTGTTAAATTGTATGAAATTTAAAATCTTTCATTTTATTAACTTGTGATTGTTTTACTAATATGCATATTTCCATTCTATAGTTGAATCTTTTTGCAATAGTTAAAAATTTTATTTTGTGTTAAGTTATATAAAAACATAAATTCTAACTGTTCACTTAAAAGTTCTACTAAATGAAAAACTAATAAATACATACACATACATTTTGTAAGTTACTTTCACAAGGAAACCCCTCTCTTCATAACACATACATTCTTTTGCTTTTTTAAATATTTTATTAACTTTTAACTTTTTGTTAACTTTTACTTTATAACTTTTTTTGTTTACTTTTATTTTAAAACTATATTTTTGTTAATCTTTATTTTATTTTATTATTTATTTTTTGTTGTTAACTTTTAATTTTAATATGTTTTAATTTCATTAACTTCTAATTTTTTAACCTTTTTTTTTTTTTTTTTTTTTTTTTTTTTTTTTTTTTTTTTTTTTAATGTGAATATTTTTATTACAATTAATTTTTGTTATAGATTAATTTTTTTTAATTGGATTACATCACTTCACTTAAAATTTCTACTAAATTATAAACTAATAAATTCACTCATAGACACTTTGCAAAAATAAACACACAGAACTTAATCAAAAACATTTTATTTTCAGGTCTTAAATAATTCATTACAAATAGTTTGTTCATTAATCTTACATAAAAAGTGCTCACTAACATTATAAACTCCGTTTAGAAACGTTGAAGTTACATAATCGAAATCTACGAGCATTAACAAAGCTTCCCCTAATTGATTAAATTTTCCCCTATTATTAAATATGAAACAGTAGTGAAGGCTTTTGCTCGAATGTCGTAGTGCACATGCATGGCATTCATACAATTGATTAAGTATTGATAACATATTATTCTCGATACATGTGTTAAGTTTATACTTTAACACCTCATCATTTTCTGTAGATATATTACTCACCATACATTTCTTTTTAATAAGAGATGGTAAAAGTTTTGTATACATATGTTGTAAAAGTGCACTATTTAAATGAGAGGTACTTTCTTTTAATTTTTCTAGTTGATGTTCGTTTAAGTCAATATAAGAATGATTCTTTAAATTTTTAATTCGCATTGTAGAATTTTGATTTAACACTAAAATCATGTTATTAGAAACAAAGGACGTGCTTTTGTATCTTAAATTAAATGCAATAAGTTTATATTGAAACTCAAACCAGCTAGGAATATCCATATTAACCACTCGGTTTGTCGGGATTTCTTCATTAGTAGATACATTGCGTTTAAATTCTCGTATAAGTATATAATATTGTTTAGTTCTTAACTTCAAAGTTAAATAGAAACAGTCACTTAGTTCTTTGTGAAACACATAGGAATTGCATAATTTATCACTTTTAATGTCATTTGCAGGTGAGATGGTGGTTTGTAATTCACCACTTGTTTGCGAAAGGTTGCTTGCTTGTAGCTCGTTGACCTCGCGTTTAACAGTAGTCTGTAAAATATTATTTGTAGGTTCTTGAAACGCTAAGGTAGTAGAACAATCTAAATTTTCAAAATTCATGTCTTCGAAAAATGTATTCAAATAGTCCGTGGCAGAATTTGGCATTCGACCGGGATTCTCGAAAGATGTTGTATCATTCCCATAGGCAAAGTTTGAAAAATTCATAGCGATCTCGGGTTTCACATCTTGTAAGTCCTCAGTAGTTACACAGTTATTACCCATTTTAGAAAGTTTTAATCTTGGGTCTTTTAACTCCTTCTCATAGGTATTTAAATTTTCCATGGTTTTTTCTAAACGTAGACGTTTTGAAGGTGAAAGTACTTCTTCGTGAGATCTTTTCTGCATATTAATGTCATAAAATATTTTTAATCAGCATTCCACTAACTGGTGTAATCTCGATAAAAGTCTACAGTAAACTGATTGTGTTTCCTGGAAACATTTACTTATCTAGATTAAAAGCAGTCACAGTTATAGTTAATCATTTAAATTACATTTAGGTTAAAGATAAAATGTTTACTTATCTATAATAAATACAGTGACGGTTTAAGTTAAACATTTTCTTAACTATGTTAAATACTGTAATGTTAACTGTGGGATGGAAATTATCAAAACATGCAATGTCATTGTTTAAAAGGAGAGAGAAAATTAAACTTTCTTATCAATAAATAAGTTTAATAACTATTCAAATAAAAATAATAAATTTTTCTTAAAAAGAGATTTCATTTAACCAAAAAGTGTTAACTTTAAAGACTACAATTAAAAAAAATTTGCCTACTCATAAATATATGTTCATTTTTTTTTTCTAGAAAATGAAACTTCAAAGATTGATTTCATAAATAAATAAAAATAAAAAAATAAATAGACATGTGAAATAAAAACAGATATGTGATATAAAAACAAATATTTATTAAATAAATACATTTCTATGTTAATTTACAAATACATTGTCTAAATGGTTATTATAAAATTCCATATTCATAGTTTCAAAAAATAAATGAGTATAATTACATGAACATTTCTTGAATATGTTATTTACAAATTCAGTCACGTTGAAATTTAGCAGTGCACTGTCACTACACCAATTATACTTTCTACGCAAATTATAACTATCACACTCGTGTTTCACATTAATTGGTTCTCCGATTGAACATCGATAGCAATCAAACACGCGAGAAACGGATGACTTTAACTCGTCATCGAAACATTTTAAGAAATAGTTCAAAGTCTCTTCTATTGTGAGGTGGGTACATTTACATTTGTTTAAGTTTTCTAAAATCGAAACAGGAATAAGCTTGGTTAAAAGCGTCTCAATGAGACATTTGGTAATTTTAAAGCCATTTTTCACGAGTTTCAAATATTGATCTTTTGTAAGCAGTAAAAAATCCGACTTCAAACAAAACCCAAACTTTTTCGATTTGAATAATTTTTGCAGTATGCATGATTCCTTATTTACATAAGCGATTAGTAAGTCATTATTACATACGAATGTATCTTTTTCAGAAACAAAATTAAATTTATCCAATCTCGATTCAAATTTGTCGAATGTTGCACATGATAATGTAATGCCTTCATTTGTGGGGGTAAGTTCACGACCGTTCTTTTCAAATTCTTCGTATTTCTGTATGTGAACATAAAGCTCATAGTTCTTATTCATTTGTACTTCAACAATCATTTCCTCACCTAAATTCCAATGAGCAGGAGTAAAAACATCGAAAAACTTAAATATTTTACTAAACTGAGTGATGTCTGAAATTTCATATTTCGAACTGTTTCCCAAGGAAAGTTGATCAGACTGGTTAAGTTCTTTAGGTGAAAGATGAATTTTTCTATGTTTGACTAAGTCAGATCTATTATTAAATGTTTCAAAACAGTAGTCGCATTTACAGTGACTGGGTGACTGTCTACTTTTCCTTTGATTTGGCTTGGAAGTATTATGAATTTTCCCATGCTTTAATAAATCACTCTTTTGTGAAAATACTTCGCCACATACATTACAATTATGAATCACAGGGGTCTTTGAATGGACCTTCATATGATTTAATAAATGATACTTTCTAGCAAATGTTTTTTCACAAATTATACACACAAGAGGTATTTTCTCCAGATGACATTTCATGTGAAACGTTAAGTTAACCTTTCGGGGAAAAGCTTTGTCGCAAGTAGAACACACAAAGGGTAACTTCTGTTTCTTTAATCCTGATGAGGTGGGTTTCACTTCACAATTCGAAACGGGTTCTTCTTTAGGCTGTATTAAAAATTCCATGTCATGGTCATTTAATCCTGGTGATGAGGGTTCACTCTTCACGTTAGACATATCATTAGCACTTAACAAAGCAGAATCCATGACTCGTTCCGTAATCACTTAAATGTAAACTAACTTAAAACGGAAAACACAACCTTTCACAGTGGTAACAGGAAACAATATAATCATATTAACTCGTTTCTTGGAAATTCATAAAATGATAGAGGGCGCTTGTTTAAAAATAATAACATTTTATTGGTTTAAAAAAGTCACGTGATTATTTTATCATACTCTGTTATAAGTTCAATAGTCAGTTAATTCTTACACATTGATTCAGAAAGGGTTACATATCAGAAGTTCGTACAATTGTAAGTCAAAAATGCTTTTCTAAATAATATTTTACTGGTCGAATCACTTGTGTATCAGAAGTTCATATGTTTGTAAGTTAAAAATTCTTATTAATCTCGTATTTAGTGCTTTTATAAATAATATTTTACTGATCGAATCACTTACGTGTTATAACTCTAACTAGAAAAAGTGAATATTTCAAATAAGTCATGTTAGAAAAAACTAGATTCGATTATCTTTTTTTTAAATGTTGGTTGTATAAAGTCAATCGTTTATTATTTTTTAACAGTTGTTATTATTTTTTAAATAGTTTTTATTATTTTTGAACAGTTGTTATTATTATTTGAACATTTTTTATTATTTTTGATCATTTGTTTAGTTGTTATTATATTTTTGAACAGTTGTTGTTATTATTTTTTTAATGCTTTTATTTTTTTTCTCTGTGCTTTTTTTCCAAGCAGGCGAAAATTTCAAAATTGTAGTTTACAATTCTAAAATACGCTTTTAATGAAAGCAGTCTGTTACAAGATAATCACAAAAAGTTAACATTATCTTCCAAAAATAAATCCTCATTTCACAATATAATTGAAACTGAATACGCAAAATTAAAAATCACGTTATTCCAAACACAAATATCCGTAATCTGATGATCTGTATCCACCATGATATCCTAACTTGAACAGATAAAGCTATCCTAAATTATCAAAGCATTAGTTCAGTTTGTCATGGCACGTCCAAGAAAATTTCGAAAAGATAAAAATTTGACTGTAAGTTTCGAAGGAAAACCTATCCCCGAATCGAACTTGGCAGATTTATTTAATCTTTTGTTTTCTGTGAATAAAAGAAAACCGATCAAGCCACAGAAAGAATTATTAGAAACATTAAACGAAATGAATGTCCCGCGAAATTTTATTAAAAATAAATATTTGTCAACAAACATTAAACAAGATTCTGTATTAGATTTGTCAAAACCCACTAAAAAACGAAAAGTGGGTCCACATGTATTGCATTGGGAAAATTATGAATAAAATTGAATTTGTTTTTTTAAACTATACCTCTTTCCTATATTTTCTACACCAAACACAATAAAAACAGTAATTACCCCTAAAGATGTCTTCTTTTTACCATTGCTTCCACTATACATTTTAAAATAAATATGTTAATATTCAATCCAATCATATTGAAAAAGATAAATTTCCGGTTTCATTTAAATTCAGTATAAAATAAACCTTAAACTTTTCACTTCCGGTAAGCATATAAATGAGCGAAAACACAATGCATACCGTTATATACAGACACACGACGCTAATCACTTCCTTTCTCAAGTCATTTTAACAGATGATACGTCACTCTAAGAGAGGTATCGTGAGATACCTCTCTTTAAACACTTAAAATCTCGACATTCATATATAGCTTCTTGGCTTGATCAGTTAAACCTACCACAAATTATCAAGTCAAGAAGCTATTTTGCGGGTTCAAACCCCAGTCAAATCTTTTCAAGAAAACCTATTTTAAATATCCGTTATTACATTCCCTCCCGATAGAGGGCGCCACCAAAAAATCGATCTTCGTTCCGCCTTCAAACTGAAAGTCCATTCTAAAATTAAAAAAAAAAAAAAAAAAAAAAAAATTAAGCCCCCCTTAAAAAAGTTAGCCGGCTCTTCAAAAATAAGCCCCTCCATTTTATACCCTCTTCCTATAGCAGACTTCAATCTAACATTTAAATTTGATCCTAAAAAAATTAAGCCCTCCTTAAAAATTAAGCCCCCCTTCAAAAAAGTTAGCCGCCTCTTCAAAAATAAGCCCCTCCATTTTATACCCCTCTCCTATAGCATACTTCAATCTAACATTTAAATTTGATCCTAAAAAAAATTAAGCCCCCCCTAAATTTTAAGCCCTCCCCCTCCTAAAATACCTCCCTACTATAATACACTCACCTCATTCCCACTCACAGGTGGAGGTGACCCTCCTCTCCCACCTACAGGTGGAGTAACTCAGTCCTCCTCCCTCCACACTCCACCTGCTGACGGTAAACTGTCATTCTTTCCCTACTGTTACTGCTTATATATATATATATATATATATATATATATATATATATAAATCAACATTTGAACGGAGGGTGGTTTTGGGGTCTGGGGGTCATGATCGGTGAAAATATATCGAAATTTTCCGGAACTGCTTTCCTCCGAACGGCTGCAGTAGGTAGCTTTATACTTTTTTGTATTGAAAGCTACCTAAAAATGTGTTGGTTATGGGAGGAAGGCTAAGCACGTTCAATCAATTCACAATTGAGGGGGTTACAATGACAGTGGCGTAAGTCAAACATTTTAAAAATCTAGATAACCATATTTTCACTGAACGTATATTAATTTCTGTTCAGAGCGACAGTCAAATAAGTCATAGTTCACTTAGGCAGTCGCTACAGAGCAACACAACTTGGACCACTTAATGCAACGGTAATACGACAAGTTTCACAAAATCCTTCGTTTCCCAAATTACTAAATATGGACTTAGTCCACTGTCAACTCTAACCCCCTCAATTATGGTAATGATGTCGATTTCACCTTAATTTTTTATATTAATTTTTATTACTAAAAATATTACTTTAAAATATTGTAGCAAACACATTTTCGTTTTGAGGATAGGTTTAAAAGAATCAAGCTAGAAAATAATTTTAAAAAACCGTTAAATATCAATAATTGGAAGAACAGCTTTGAAACTAATTTTACTTGAAAGTACATTTTTGTTTGATTCAATGGTATGAAAATTGAAACAATGAAATAATCAGAATCAACTATATCCGCTATAAAACCAAAAGCAATAGCGTAAGCAGGAGGCTAACGAAAAAGAAAGGCTACCGCGGTGCTTTACGCGTATCTTTTTTTACAGACCGCGGGAGTCACGTGATGCTCGAATCCACCAATACAGGTGTACGAAAAGAGCAACACTTCACTCTAGCGGTCTGTAACAAAAGATAAGTGGAATGCACCGCGGTAGCCTGTGTTTTTCGTTAGCCTCGGTAAGCATCATTATGACGTCTGCGTTGGAGACAGAAAAGTTTTTTATTTATAATATAAATAACACGGAAATTATTTTATTGGATACCTTTATTCTACGAAATTTCGGTATTTAAATAAGTGTTTTGAGCTGATGTAAAAATGAAATTCTTTTCAATTTTCTGCTCAAGAATTATTAAAGATTTTGTTTTCAAAAAGTTCACCAAAGATTTATCACAATCTTAAGTACCTTTAAAATATCTATTTTTTGTGTAAGCAGTTTATGCAAATTTTACTTTTATTTCAAAAATTCATTCGACAGTAGAATCGACATTACTTTATATTTTAATAATTTCCATGTAGAAATTTTTATTAAACGTAACAATATTACATTAGTGTACATAATTAAGAGAGAGCTTTTTAAAGGTAAATATTCATTTTGCATTTTAATATCTTTTAAAATCAATAATACGAAATTTATTGGTATAACTATCTGTTACCCGTGACTTCGTTCACGCAACATTAAAAGAAGAATAAATGCATTAATTAAGCAAAATATTTCACTCCCGATAATTAAAAACGTTAATAATTAACTAACTATTTATCACACTTCATAGGAGGCAATACGGTATTTTTTGTTATAGGGACCTTGACATAACTCAGTCTTAAAAAAGAGAAATTTTGTGCCAAATAATCGCGAAAATGAAATTGCAACCAATTCTAAAAGGAGGGCCAAATAAAATCGTGGAAATAGACGAATTGGGTAAAAACAAATGTCAATTTTACCTGATAAACAATTTTACTTTTAACGCCTTTGTGAAACTTTTTAACAGCCATCCTTCAAAAAAACATTAATTGGAAATAGTATATGCTTTTTCTTTAAATTCAATTCTGCCTCCTTGGTTTAATGTACAGCTGAAACAAATCTTGCTTTCTAAATGACAGTATGTTGACAGGCAATTTTTGTTCTCCAGAATAAATTGATTCATGAAGTTTGAATATGTGAAAATATGTTTTTATTTTTTGGATAATTTACTGAAATCAAGATTATGTTTTCACCATCTATTCAAAGTGAGAAAAATTCTGTTTTTTTTAGTTTTAATGAGAAAATAGTGTAAAAAATATACAAATATACTGATCTGTTTTATATCTTCTTTTTTATACGCAAATATGGAGTAATTTACTTTCCGTTTTTAGATAAACTTCGTTAAAATAAAAATAAAAAAATCTTGGCATTTAATTTAATTTTTTAAATTCTGATAGTTTGTGTGACATATCCTCGGATCAATCATAACCAGTATTAAGTAAATCGCGTTGCGTTCGATAGTCCAAGAGTAGTTGCGAAATACAAACACACGGTCATATTTTAATATAATAGATTCGTGTTGATTTTCCTTTTCTTAAAATTATGATGTGATTTTTAGCAGAAAACTGTCATCTGTATATAACGGATACTCATGCTTAATAATCAGTATAGATAAAAAAAAAAATTTAAATTTTTCGTTATAAGTATGGCGTGAAACTCTTCTATTTTCTATACTTACTGATCCTTGTATTATTAATGTAAGGAATTGATTCACACTCATTTTAAAACATATTGGAAAATTCCCGTTTTATTTCAAATATGATGTCTCTTTTTCCCCAGAGAAATCCCTTTTTAATGACATAATTCTTGCTAATTTTCTTTTCTAGGCAATTAATTTCAATACTGACATAGGAGAAATTATGTTACTTTAACGAAATAATATTAAATCTTTAGGTTTTATCAACAAAAATGGAACTATTAACATTCACCTTTTTTTTAGGTAATCGGGTTATTTCTTTTAGTTTTAAGAATGAAAATAACTGTTTCTCGCTATCCATGACATCATTTTCGACATGGATAATTTTGCGGAGCATATTATTGACATTTGCTAACCATTTTATTTTGAACTTTATTTTTATTTTTTAAAATTTAAATGAAAAATACGGTATAGTTATATTAGCCGTGCGCAGACGGTAATACGCCAAGTATTGTTACCCACAAAAGAAGAAAAAAAAGAAAAAAGTGAAGAAAAAACCCAAGATCATTTTATTTCACCAATCAAAGCAGATCCGCTTTATTTTCGATATATGGCGTCATATTCGCCTGTTTCCTATGGTTACGCATATTGAAACCTTGTATTATTATTAAAAACTAAAAAAATTCATTTTTATTTCTAATAATATTATTTAATCTTCTTTTTAATTTTTTAATTTTTTTTAATTCATTTTCATTTTTCACGTGAAAACTTTTCAATTGAAACTAAATTGTTGAGTAAAAATTATTATTCCGGGTTTTGAATTAGCTTTGGCAACGATAAAGTATTAGCAACGGTAAAGTAAATTTAACCATTTTAAAATATTATACGAAAAAAATGTCCATTTATTCTCTACGAAAATAACAAAATTTTGAATTATTAAGAAATATATTTGAATAAAATAAACAAAAACCAGCCTATGTTCATTTGAGGGTTATAATCAAACTATATGCAAATATACAGGATCATTAAATGCTCCATTTTGACGCTGGCTTCAGCCTAACATTTGCACACAATCAGATTTATAATATTACTAGCTGTTACCCGTTACTTCGTTCACATAACATTAAAAGAAAAAGAAATGTACTAATCAAGCAAAATATTTCACTCCCGATAATTAAAAACGTAAATAATTAACTAACTCTTTATCACATTTCATAGAAGAAAATACGATATTTCTTTGTTATAAGGGCCTTGACATAAAGCAGTTTAAAAAAGGTAAAATTTTGTGCCAAATAACCGCGAAAAGGAAACTGCAACCAATGGAAAAAGGACGGCCAAGTCAAATCGTGTAAATCGACAAACTGGGTAAAAAGAAATGTCAATTTTACCTGATAAACCATTTTACTTTTAACGACTTTGAGAAACGTTTTAACAGCCATCATTTAAAAATAATTCATTGGAAATAGTATATGCTTTTTCCTTAAATTCAATTTTTGTGAATAGGGATGAATAGTAGGGTGGGTCGAAAAAACCGAAATTTATATAATCGAAACGTAATAGTGCGGGAAAGTTGCCATTGGTAATAAGGAATAAATTCACAAAATATTACACCAAATGGTTAATATCTTTTACCGCCGCAAAAGGGGCAAAATTTGCAAAAAAAATCGCAAAAAAAAATTTTTTTTCAAAAAAAAATTTAAATTATCCAACCATACCAATACAATTTCTAATAGAATGCAAGAGCTACATCAAGATGTTAGTAATGTTGCAGTAAAATTTCATTATGGTGAAATCATTCTATTACCGCCGCAGGAACGGTCAAAATTTTGAAAAAAACGGCAAAAATTTCAATTTTTCGTTTTTTCAAATTTTCTTTATTTTTATTATGTGTCAACAATTAAATAAATTTACATTATAGCTTGTAATAATTTATAAATGTCAAGTAATTTTGATCATGGGCATTGCCAACCAGGAGCGAGAGGGGCCCGTCCCCCCTAAATTTGAGACAAAAGGGGCTTTTTGAAGGGATTTTGGGGATTTTCTGGAACTTTTTAGGCATTTTTTGTTGGGAGGGGGGCTTAAAAGTGAAAATTGAGGGGGAATTTATGGAAGAGCCCCCTCTACCAAAAAATCCCTAAAATTTAACGTATAATCGCAAAAATTTCTTCAAAAAGCCCCTTTTTCCAAAATTTATTAGGGGCGGGCCCTTCTCGCCCTTCGTTGGCAATCCCCATCATCAAAATTACTAGACATTTATTAGCTATTACTAGATATAATGTAAATTTTATTAATAGTAGACATATAATAAAAATTGAAAAAATTGTAAAAAAAAAAAAGGCAAATTGAAGTTTTTGCCGTTTTTATCAAATAATTGGCCGCCCCTGCGGCGGTAATAGAAATGATTTCACCATAATGAAATTTTATTGGAACATTACAAACATCTTGACGTAGCTTTTGCATTCTATTAGAAATTGTATTGGTATGGTTGGATAATTTAATTTTTTTTTTTTTTTGAAAAAAAATTTTTTTTTGCGATTTTTTTAAACTTTGCCCTTTTTGCGGCGGTAAAAAATATTAACCATTTGGTGTAATATTTTGTGAATTTATTCCTTATTACCAATGGCAACTTTCCCGCACTATTACGTTTCGATTATATAAATTTCGGTTTTTTCGACCCACCCTAATGAATAGTTCTACACCTAAATACAAGGAGCTTCAATTGCAAAGCTTTTTGCAGCCCAAAATTACATGCAAACGTAACACTTAAATTGCAATGCTTTTTGCAACCCAAAATTATATGTAAAAATTACTTTTGCATGTAATTTTCATTGCAAATTAACATTTATTACGGTTCAAATTAAAATTAATTTGGGTGCAAATTACATGTAAATGTTACGTTTGCATGTAATTTGGGGTTGCAAAAAGCTTTGCAATTTCAAGTGTTACGTTTGCATTTAACAGCAAATTTGTGTCCTTGGTTTAATCTATAGCTGAAACAAATCTTGATTTCTTGACTATATGCTGACAGGCGATTTTTGCTCTGTAGAATAAATTGATTCATAAAGTTTGAATATGTGGAAATATGTTTTTATTTTTCGGAAATTTTACTGTAATCAAGATTTTTTTTCACCATCTATTCAAATTGAAAATAAAATAATTTTTTCAGTTTAAATGAGAAAATGGCATAAAAATATATTAATCCGTTTTATTTCTCCTTTTTTATCCACAAAAATGGAGTAATTTAAGTACCATTTTTAGAGAAATTTCGTTAAAATTTTCAGAAAAATATTAATATCTCGGAATCTAATTCAAAATGTTAAATTCTCAGAGTTTATATGACATCCTCGAATCAATGATAACCGGTGTTAAGTAAATCGCGTTGCATTAAGAGGAGTAGTTGCAAAATACACACAGTCACATTTTAACTTAATAGATTTGTGTTCAATTTTCTTTTCCTAATAATCTTACTGATGCTTGTATTATTAATCACAGAGTTCAGAGAATAAATAGAGATGAAATTTTCATGTTTGGCGTTATGCTGAAAATTCAACCCTACAGTCGGCCCAAACAACCGGCGGCTTGCTTTGAAAACCTCTCCCCGTCCAATGAATCCAGTCATTGTTCCACGTGCAGCCTCTCTCCATCCAAGTCGGCCCTTGGGTCTAATGATTTGAGCGATAACCGACTTCATATTGCAAGCCGATTTTACGGTTCATTACCTCTCTATTCTTTCACTGTACTCAGTGATTATTAATGTATGAAATTGATACACGCTCCATTTGAAACATATTTAAAAAATCCCGTTTTATTATGACGTCACTTTGATCCCAGAGAAATCTCTTTTCAATAATATAATTCTTGTTAATTTTCTTTACCTGGCAATAATGACGTGAATTTTAGCAGAAAACTCACATCTGTTTGTAACTGATATTCAAGCTTATTAATCAGTATCAAAAAAATATTTGTTATTCATCTTAAATATGACGTCCATTATGTATATACTTTTATTATACACTGATAGTCATGCTCTTTGTAATATTACGAATATTTGAAAATACATGTTTTATTTATGACGTCATATTTGTTCAAGCCAAGAAGGATCCTTTTCATAGTTCCATGGTTCAAGCGAAATATTTTTCATAATAATATAATTATTGTTAATTCTTCTTTCTAATTATAACGCAGTTTTTGACAGAAAAAGATCATTTTAATGTAACCGATATTCATACTTCATGTATAATAACAAATACTCGATATTGTTGTTTCAAATATCACAGAAATTCATCTTCTTTTGAATTATTTTTATTTTTCACGTGAAAATCGCTCAATTGAAACTTAATTATTGAGGAAAAATTATTTTTTCGCATTTTTATTTATTGGCAACGATCAAAGCCCTAGCAACGATAAAGTAAAATGGTTAAATTTTATCTAAAAATGTCCATTGATTCTCTATGAAAATAATCAAATTTTGATTTATTAAGAAAAGCATTTGAATAAAATAAACAAAAACCAGCCTATGTTCATTTCCGGGTTATAATCCACCTATATACAAAGATACAGGGCCATTAATTTCTCCATTTTGACGCTGGCTTCAGCCTAACATTTGCACACAATCGGATTTATAATATTATTAGGATTAGGATATACTGATTAGTATAATGTATGATGACATTGTTTTAAGACTTGCTATCCCTACTCCATTGTATGTGTCTTCTTATCTAGTAATCATATTTAAAATGAAAGATGTAGGATGAAAAAGATGTTACAACATCTTCAATAATTTATTAACGAAAAGCTGCCTTAGAGCTGCCTATATTTTTGGATAAATGAGAATAACTTTGGCTAAATTATTGTGATCCAGATTTTCATAACAAAAATTGTAATATCACCCTCTTATATCTTCTCTTCACTTCCCCCTCCACATTTTATTTCTCCTCCGTACTTAAACTCGTCCAGATTGACGAGTGCTTCTGGTTGGTCTCCTTTGTCACATGGGACTCTTGACTCCACTATTGTTTTTAAACACTTATCGTCATTCCATCTTGGCCGCGTGCGAAGACTCAAGCTTACTTACATGGCCTAAACTTTTAAATCTGTTTTTATTTTTTTTTATCTTTGGCACTGATGATGGAGGGTTAGAGACTCCGAAACAGTTGTTTGCGACTTTGTATGTATTTTATTTGTGCTATTTTTACGTTGATCATTTATTTTCATAAAATCCTATAGTTGGAATAAAACCGGATATCTGAGTTTCACTCAATTTGAGCAGCCCTCTAGTGGTTAATGTTTGAAATACTTAGCTCTAGTGATGAAGAAGTAGCACCCATTACAATAACTTCATTTCTGTAGTTCTTTGTTAGAAACATTTTTTTATTCTTTCTTTGTGGTAATGTTTGTTAGTTTTCAAAAATCTTAAAAACGAATACATTTAAAGTTATCGAAATTTTTCATATTTCTGGATGTAGCATTTTTGATAAAGATTCATTTCCTACAATGAAACTTTTGCTAACATTTACAGGTGCAATTTCACGTTTTGCTTTACGGATCTCATTCTCTTAGGGTAAAACTGGATATCCTACGCGGGATAAAAAAAGTTATTGGAAAACAATTATTGATGAAGTGCCCGTACACATTGTTCATAAAAAAGACTGTCAAAACTGCATGGATAGCAATTATTCTTATTTTTATAAATCTGATAAAGATGTGAAATTCTGTAATTTATCAAATCGTAATGGATATATTTTTCCTTTTGTCTTTTAATTTGAATCATTAAACTTATAACTGAAATAGTACTAATTTAGTTACTTATAATTTAAATGTATTGTTCCTTTTTAAAAGAATGTCTAAATGTTTTAATTTCCTGTAAATTTACCATTTCCATCTGCTCTCCCCCTCTTCTGCGGAAACACCGTATGATTTTACTTCTAGCCAATAATTATATATATATATATATATATATATATATATATATATATACATATATTATTTCTGTTGTCATCATCCGTTTTTTTATGCATTTTCAAAACGCACAATAATGAATGAGGCATTATTCGAAAGATTTTTAACCCTCTGAGCGTTTTGAAAAAGGGTAAAATTGTAATGTTGCATTCTCCTCATTTTGTTTTAAATGCTAAAAAAATATGATTATTTCAGCATTATAAATAAACCTTAATTAGAAATATGAATATAACCCTTGAGAGTATTAATCATTCTTCAATGCTTTGAAAATTCATTAAATCTATAGAATTATATTATCTTAAACATTGCATATATTGCAGTGAAACCTGGAGCTTAGTAAACGGATTAAACTGGCTTCTGACATAGGTCACTTACATTTCGTTAAAACATTTTTAAAAAAAATTAAAAACTGAAAAATTAAATCAGCATTGCTTTTATAAATGAAATTAATGTTTTCTCTCAAATCAATGTAGCCACAAAAATAAAATACCGCATCATATTATGCTCAACAATGATTATAAAGAAAAACAAACATAAACTGTGATGCCTGTGCACGTGTTTATTTTATATTTATGATTAAAAAGAAGAATTTTAATTTAAATGTTTAGAAAAAAAAGACACCTTCCATCGTTCGAAGCACTGACATTTTACGTGTAGCATAAAATGTATGTTTTTGTTATACTAAATTAAACTGTATTTTATATGTATTTAATTTATTACTTTCTTCTATCTAAAATAGAAGTATTGTAATCGAAATTTTTCGGTTTTCGACGGATTTACATGTTTTAAGGGTCAGATATTCCGAAAAACATGTTTTTACAAAATGCTTGTCTGTCCGTCCTCATTGTATCATCAAAAGTGTATGAAGTTATGCAGATAATTGAACCAAATTGTTTTTCTATGTTTTAGGCTATGGCCACCAGGTCCCACTTGAATTTGGGGATAATCCGACGAAAGGGGGCGCTGCGATAGCGACTTTTGTTCTATCTTACTTATTGTATCATCGAAATGTATATGAAGTTATGCTGAGAATTATACCAAATTTTTTTATATGTTCTTGACTATGGCCTGCAGCTCCCAGTTGAATATGAGGATATTCCGCCTTAAGAGGGGCGCTGTGATAGGCATTTAAAGATATCAATTTCAAAAATATGTACAAAAAAATTAGAAATCATAAAAGTTTTTTTCCGTTAGATGTTCGGCTTTGATCCAGGAATTTCGGAGAAATTTTTGTTTTGTCTCTATCTTAAAAATAGCTGAGATATAGCAGTTTGAAATTTTAGGGTGGCTGACATTTTCAAACAAGACAGCAGAATTCATCCATAAACGGGTTAAATTTATGAGTTTTAGTGAACATGGTTTCGGCAAATTTACTTTCATTGTTTTAATTATTGTTCCAATACTTATAAACTTAACACTAAATATTTATATTCGCCAACGTCAAACTTGCACCAAGCTTGGCGACAAAAATAAGCTGCCATAAATGAAACCAACTTGGCTATAGTGGACTGATTTGGCCATATTATCTCTCAAATTCAATATTGACGAGAACTGGGAATGAATCTTCTTTAATCGGGTTCCACGCATTTTAGCTTTCCAGTAAAATTTGCTAAAATAGTTTTCTGTCGATACAGGACAGAAGGACTTTTCCTAGTTTAGTAGGGGAGACCGGGGCAAAATGACTACAATGTTAAAAATTTTTGGTGTTTATTAATTTCTTTTGAAGTAATAGTAAAATTAATTTTACATGAACTGATAGAGTATACCTTTGTAGTATTAAATACATTACCATTTAATTTTTCAAATAAAAAAAATAAAGGATAATTTTATTTTTTCATAACATTAACAAATCGTCATCTTGCCCCAGTACTGGGGCAAGATGACTTTGGCCTTGGGGCAAGATGACAACACTGAAAAAGATTGAACATATTTTATCTTTTGAATATGTTACATGGTTTAACAAATGATAACTGTGTTTTTACATCTTACAAAGTATCAAACTAAGCATAATGCAGTGTAACGTAATGTTGAAGTGTTTAGTTGTGCAGCTAACAATAGTCACAAATAAAAATGCCATTTTCAAAATTGGAACATTCCTCATGCCACCAATCTTGGCATTTACAGCACGGGATCTATTCTTCTGTTGGTGGGTCACAATGCCGGAAGTTGGCCTTAAACGCTTTTTGAATTTTTTGGGAGGAGGGGGACCAGCGGGGGAGGGGGAGGTCTTGACACCGTCGAATGGTACTCTCCTTTTACCGATCGGACGCTTGGAAGTAGAGATACGGACCCGATAGGGTTTTTCTTTCTGGAGAATAGGGGGGGGGCTTAGCGGATGGCAAAAATGTCTTCCTCTGGTCGCCCCCTTTCGAACGACATCTCCCCCGATTCCATGCACCCCTTAGCCCCAGAGGAGATAGAAGCGCAAGGTCGCGCGAACAGACACACAGACAAACAAGCGTTTACAGGATTTAAATAGAATAGAAAACATAGTTAGTTTAATAAATTCCGAAACACGGGGCGGGCCAGATGACGAGCTCGTCATCTTGCCCCGGACTGCCTGTTTAAAAATATTCGTTTTCATTGCCATGAAGGAAGGCGATTAATTGACATTTATTCATGGTAGTAAGTAGTATTTAAACTAAGTTACTCGTAAATATTAAAGAAAAACGATATATCTTACCTGTATCTGTAGCAGAGCTTATTTACATATGCATAAAAGTTATAACGTGGCAGCGGAAAACAATCAAAGCTTTACAACTGACACAAAAATGGCGATTTCAGCGTCTCTATAGTATTGTTTAACGAACGGTCGATAGGAGAGCCAGTAGTGTCCAGTTGATGCTGCCACCTAGCGGAAAACGGAAAAATTAAGACATTCGTCATCTTGCCCCACTCTTCATCTTGCCCCGGTCTCCCCTATACATCGGCTGATCAAGATCCAGGTAATCCGACGAAATTCGCAAGCAGCTGACGTACAACAGAATGGCAAAAAGTATTGATTTTACTGGCGATGTGATATTGCGAATTTTGAAGTATCAACAGGAAAATTTTGGGATTGGTTCACCCGACTAGTTTTTCTTAGTCTCATGTTTTTCCCGAAGCTAAGGACGGCATCCTCTAATGCAGTTAAAATACGACTGTTATATATATATTCTTGCTGGTGCCTTTGCTATCTTCTTTCAGTTGATGCTGTAAACTTTGATGGAATAAATGCGATGATATTCTGGCTTCACTAATTATGTTTGTAGATTTTTTTTAGCCTTACTTTCCTTTAGAAGTTTAAACCTGCAACTACAAAATATTAGACTGCAGTGCGAAATTTTCGCACGGGATGGTCATTTATTATTAAAAATGTGGTGAAGATATCATATATTTAATGTGACATGATGTTACAAGGATAGGTGCAGAATATGTACTAAAAGCTACATTACATTTTGTAGAAAATTATGTCTGGAACTAATATATGGAACTAATTATAAAGTATGCGGTTTTTCCCTACTTTTTCCTATACATATTAGTCAATCATTAACAAATCCTCTCTATTTTTTATTTTACTATTGCCACTATTTTATAACTAACATCTATGCACCTTCTAGTAAAATAAACATATAACAAAGTACTTTTTCAACGTATTCTTAAACGTAAGTCAAGAAAACATAATAATAATAATAATAATAATAATAATAATAAACATGAAATAAGTAGAAAGAAAAAATAATTTCTGTAAGTATTCATTAACTGTTTAAATAATCAGAAAAAGCGTCTTCCAGAAATGTAATAATTTTGATTATTCAAATTTTTTTAAAGGCTTATGGGGAAAAAACAGCTCTGTGGTACTAAGAAATTAAGGAAAGTTTTCGTTATATTTAGTTAGTTAACCAATTCTTTGTTGTCACTTATTTCTATATAAAAAAAATATTTATGATTATACGAAGATACAAAAAAAATGGACCTTTTTTTTATATAAAGGCTTGTTTATCCATAAAAACATATTGAATAATATTCCATGTTCACGACAGAGGGAAGATTCATAATTTTATTTTGTTTTATATAATTACTGGAAGTGTTTATAAATTTGAATGGAAAAAATTCTGATTTTTATTGTAATCCCAAATTTATCGGCAATAATCGTAAATCAGTTCTAAGATGCTACAATATGTATTTTGTATCTAAAGGAATTTTGATATGTTATTTAATATATATAAGTTAAATTTGTTTATATGTTCGTTTTGGATCCTAAATTAGTCAAATTATTGGGGAATGTATAAAAATTTATGAGTTAAAATAAAAGGTAGAAAAACGTATAAGGTATGCGATTGAATAACATGATTGTGAATAATTGTTCGAATGCCTTTTTTTTTATAACTTTATAAATTTTCCCGAAGTAACTTCCTGTACAACTTGCAAGATATTTGACATTCCCAAAATATCTTTGTCTCTACTTCTGCCTTAATATATTGCTATTCTCTCAAAAAATAAACAAGATAATTGAATACATAGACGATATTCAATAGCATGTTTCTAATTAACACATTTGAGGCAAATATTGGTGCCTGAGTTATTTTCAAATCTAAATTTTAGAATGATTTTGACAAATCTTTTTCATTTTTTTATTTCACAGAAATATTTAAATATACTAGGGCTATTTTTTAAATAAGGTCCGTTTGTGAATGAGAGTGAGAATGATGCGCGTCTGTTTCCAGCATGCTTTGCGGGAGTTTAGATGCAATTTCCAGTCGTATCATCTGTCTGTGTGCTGAACTGTGGAAGTTTCTAATGTTTACGAAAATTGATTCGCTCGTCGACTGTGAAATACGATCCGTAATTCAATTCTTGATTGCAAGAAACTTGGCAGCAGTGGAAATTCACCTTCAGATTTTTGAAGTCAGACGTGGTAATGAAAAGACTGATAGTAAATTTCAAAAGTGGGTGTGTGCCACGCCCAGGCCGACCTTCTCAGATTTCTGAAAATTTGGGTGATGATGTGGACAATAAAATTTGAGATGACCGACGATTCACGATTTCACAGTTTGGAGTTGGTAGTCAACGGTTCATCGACAATGAAGAAGTGACAACTGCAGTTATGGGTTGGGCTTCTTCACATTCGGCATATTTCTTTGACGTCGGAATTCAAAAACTTGTTGAACGGTATGACAAATGTTTGAACAAAAATGCAAATTATGTAGAAAAGTAGATGAAAATATGTAGAAAATGGAAATAAATATATTTTAATGATATTTACAGTATTTTTCGTGACCTTATTTAAAAAAAATAACCCTCATATATTATCTAAGGTCTAAATATTTTCAAAGTTTTCGTGATTTTATAAATTAAGAAGAAGTTTGAGATCCATTTTATGGTCAAACTCATTTTTCTTAAACTTTACGTAATCAAAACAACATGCGTATATGTTAAATAATTATAAAAAGGAAAACTTTTGCAAGTTTCTATTTCGTAATCCTTATTATATCATGTATGTTTTCCTTTTTATAAAAATTAATTTAATGTTAAAAAAAAATCAGACCTTTTTAGCGTAAACTGTGTATTTACAAAATTTTGCTTATAAATTTTGAAATTGTTCTGAAATTTACGCTTGACTCATAATTAATTTTCATTACCTTGCTTTACGTGTTTATCTTAACAAGGATTCTAACATTCCCAAACTATCATTGTCGCATGGAAATACATATTGCTTTGTTAGTTTATTTCGAAACTTCAAATTATTTCTGCTTGTTTCTGACATACAATATAAATAAATTTCCTTCTTAAAATAACAAAGAAAACCTTTAAAATCTTTATTTCTAAGAATCTTTAGAAAATATTGCTTTAGAATTAATTCACTTGCCTAGGGATAAAGGGATTAAAATAGCAACTGAAGTTAAATCTTAAAAGCACCAGCCACAAGATTATATCCAACAGCCAAAAGGAATATCCACTGCCCAATAAACACGTTTGTTGCTGCATTTATAAACGTGAGGAGAAAATAATTTTAAGAAAATTCGTAAAATATGAAGTCAAGAAAAGGACATTAAAATGAAATTCATTTCAGAGTATTCGAGTATTTTAAATGTATATTCTTAAGAGATGGAATGCCATGATTTATATTCTATAACGCCAGAGTGAACATGAAATAAATATGTTAAATAATATGGAATTATTTTGAATGTGTATATGTAACATGTAGCTTGATAATTCAGAATTAATATTCGTAAATTTCAGAACTTTGCATCTCAAAAGTTTATTTTAAATGTTTTTAAATTGTTTGTTTTTTCTTAATTGTAAAAACTTTAGCTGTATTTATGTAAAAAAAGATACAATAGTAGATCCCCATAGTATAAAAAACATTAATACAAGTTATATATATATATATATATTTGTATTTGAAATTTAAGCTAAAGACATTTCGATATCATTTTATCAAATCAATTTTCTTAAATTTCCTATAAAATTATGCGTAGAATTTTTTCGTGGCTTATGGTTACTTCTATGTGATCCTTTTTAAAATATTGAGAAACAATCTTTATTAGAAAGAAAAACATGAGTGTCACTATCTCTGCCCGTTAAATTTGCAATATAATACAACGTTCTAGGCAGTCGCTTTTGCTTTTATCGCAGATATATTTAGTTTTTAAAATTGCAGGATATAAAGTTTTAAATCATTGAATAAAAAATGCATGCACTTTGAAATAAAAAATCCTACTCTAATAATGTGCACTAAAAGTTTGTCTTTTTAAAAAAAAACTTGAACGCAACTTGCTGATTTTACAAGATTTTTTTAATTACTTAATTTTTTTTAATCTATCACAACAATTAGCATAAGTTTGTTACAATAATGTTTGTAAAGTAATCGTTGCAGTACCATTAAAAATATGAAAAACTAAGGGAAAATAACAACGTTACCAAAATTGATATCTGATTGCACAAGTTTGACGAGAGCTACTACTCCAACATATCTCACATAAGAAAAACAAAAGGATTTTCTTTTTTTTTTTTGGAAAATAGAAATATTTTTTTTTTAATTTTGTATGTAGATAGATTATATACGAGATGAAGAGACAAGAATCATTTTAATCATGTGCTTTATTAAATTTCAAAACTTTGATTTTAAGATGTATAACTGACACTTTTCATATAAAAATGTTTTTGGATGGTGGTAAATGATTGTATTGGGTGGTGATTAGATTCTATTTTCAATTAAAATATAATTTCCCCTATGTTCTGTATACTGTGCAGTAAATTTTTGCACTGGTAGCTCGCCTGGCGCAAAATTACATTACTTAAATTTTAAAAGGATTTGTTTTCCTTTATTTTTCCATCATAGACCAAAGACAGATTCATCTAAACTTCCTTTATTTCCAATAACCCCTCCCACACACACACACACACAACAAGTAATAGAAGAGCTAAATTTAAATGGAATTAATACCTTTTATATGTTTTACTGCAAGAAACTCGTACTCAATTTAAAAATAGGTAAGTCAGATTCAACACAACTTTTCTTTATGTTTCAAACCTCCCCCTGTTTGGAAATAGGTTACATAAATTTGTTAACATTATTATGTTTTGTATTTTCTGTAACAGGATTGGAACTCCAGTTGAAAATATTTCAACAGAGCAAGAGATTTAAATATATGAAGTTTAACGAGTAATGTTGTATTTACATTTATCAAGTTAATGTAGAAAATCTAATCAATATCTTCCATACTTTTTATGCAAAACGCAGAGCATTGATATATACCATAAAAAGGCTCTTGGATATTTTTCCTTCTCTAATACTTTTTAAAATTAAAATTTAGTGTATTTTTGTTCTCATCTTCTTATCTAAGATTAAAATATTCAAAAATAGAATATTTTTTAAGGCATCAAATTTATACATACAAACATAATCTAAAATTTTGCCTTTTACGAAAGATTTATAAAAGATTTCCGGTCGAAAATAACATCGATAAGTCATTTGAATTCTCTTTGAAAATTAGAAAATAAAATAAAATATAAATAAAAAATTAAATTCTGACTTTTATCCAACAAATACACACTAAACAATAGTAAATATATATTTTTTTCCATAAGGGAGGAGAATGAAAAATTTTCTATATCATTAATAGCTTCCATATGTATACACTTTATCATACATATACCTTAAGGAATAATTGGCAGGACTGCAAATTTTTATTACACACTCGTGACAAAACAAATATAGTTGGATTTTTTTCCTTTCACAAAATGATACTAAAGGAAGTTTACCAATAACAAGTTGATAGCAAACGCATAACGAGTGTGTAATAAAAATTTGCTGTCCTGCCAATTACTTGTTAAGGTATATGTATGATAAAGTGTACATATATGGAAGTTATTAAAGCTATAGAGAATTTTGCATTTTTCACACTATTTGAAAAACTTTCTAATTTTTAGTGCGTTTTAGTTAATGTCATAGTTTATTTTTATTTTTTTAATTCTATAATATTTATGATGTATATTTGAACTTTTTAGTTTCCTTTTTAAATAGCATGTATCTTCGTTTTCGTTCAAAATCTCAAGTGTTTTGGAATATAAACATAACGTAGTATGTTGATTTTTTTATTTGTAGTATGATGATTTTGTCATTTCTGAAATGACCTGGTAATTAAAAAAAATCTTCAAAAATATTAACTAGCATAATCCCCTTAAAAAGTATTTTTTGTCTCGAAAATATAAATTAAATCAATGTCCATGAATAAATGTCACTGTAATAAATAGATACTAGATGGAACCCGCCAAAACTTGACGGAAAAAATTTACTATAAGAATATCAGTGACATAAGCTACTTTATTACATAAGAAGGGGTGCGTATGAAACACTCTTTCAAATATTTTATTTTAATAGTTTTTCCCCGTGAAATACAGTACTATTTCCGATACAAACTCCGAAAAAACAATCCGTAAACAACTGTGTAATGCAAATCAGTTTGACATTACTGCCATATTCGCCACGGCAAGAAAGAAAATTTCATGGACCTATGAAGTGGGAAAGGGGTCTCAGTTGTGCCGGAGTCACTACGCTATGGCCCATTGTGATTCGACCGTTTATGGGTTGTGGGTTCGTGGGTCTCCTCCTCGCAAGCGCAGGTTCTCTGCGACGCAAGCATACCCAAATTATCGGATTTTTCGGTAGGTGGAAGACAGATACTCCGTAGGCCGATCCCAAGGTTTACGTGGATTTTGGGCAAAGGCTAGCTAATGCCAGCCGGATCACTCCAAAACTTGACCGAGGAATTGACGGAGGCAGGATCGATCTCTCACGAGCACGATCTTGTGGTGACTCTGTAGTTCGCCGATCGTCTGGAGATACGGCGTATAGCAACTATCTGCGACGAGACGGCGGCAGAGGTGAAATAGTCGTCTCGGACGATCTCACGACATCCTCTGAAGCTGGAGAGTTGTGAGCCGACCTCAATGGTCACCGCAGGAAGCACCCGAATCAAGGAGAAGGTCACTATCCAAAGGCAGCAAGCCAGAGGTCTGCCAGAGACGAGACCTTTCTCTTTGAGGAGGGGACAACCGCGTCCTGCCATGTGATTATGAGGAACCGGGCCGGAGGCTGACGACTAACGCGGCATCGTTCAGCCAACGCTCGAGACCTTGGTCCGAATCCCCAGTCCGGCACGTCTCTCGTGCAGCCAGGAGTTTCCACATCTGGCGGGCGGACGAGTGGCGCGTCTATTGAGCTTCTCTCAGTAATATCGATCGGTCCCGTCTCTTTGGCGCGCTTAGAGGGAGTTTTCACGTCCTCTAGAGTCCGATAGTGGTCCTTCATCCTTCCGTTGTAGTGCATATATTATGAGAAGGATCTCCCAAAGGGAACCGGGTCGCTGGGAATGAAACTGGGCTTGCCTGGTGGGTAATAATTTCCTCGCGGGTTCTTCTTTGGCGAGTGACAACCTATCCGAATCCCTCCTTTGGGAAAGGGCCGAGTTTCTTCGTGGTCCTGGGTCGGAGAGAGGCGCCTCCAGCTCTTTTTTGTGATATGATATGTGAACCTCACAGCCGATGAGACTAGTTGCTTGCCCTTCCATGCATGTCATTGTTCGGAAGCCGTGAGAAAAAAAGAGCCGTCGAGGTAACATGACATATGACCTAGCGACCGTCTCCCCTTATGGGGTTGCGCGAGCGAAACAGTCGGGGGTTCCTTGGCTGTTCATCAGGTGTCTGTCCCATGCGGAAGTTTCCCATGAGCAGGGTTGCTTTCGTAACGACCAGTTTGTCGACACTTGGTAAATTGACCTGGGTGTCCGCAGTGGGGAGCGGCAACAGGTCGATCGCAGCGCCGAGGCGAGACAAGCCTCTGGTGTGATATAAGTCCCTTAGAAACTTGGGCGCGATGGTCGTATTCGTGACGCCGGCTACCCCTGTGGGCCTCTGGCGGCGCAGGCTAGTTTTTTATATCCCTACTTTTATCTCATATACAGTAAATAAAAGAGCATAATTATTATATATTATATACTTAAATTAAAGTAATTGAAGCAACATCATTATTAATTACTCGAGGTGGACTTTAAAGACGTTTAATTTACATTTAAATCACAAACAAGTACATCAAACACAACACACGTAACAGATACATTTTTACAGTAAACAAAACTTAATACCGGTAGGTGACGTAGTTCGCTGTTGTGCTGCCATCTATTAATTACATTTCCAACTAAACACCACAATACTAAATAAAGCACACATTCCACCCGCCTGTGATAATGCAACCGAATGAGCTCCTATGCGCATGTGCGTGCAGTGCATCTGCCCTAAGGCACCGTCGAAATTCAACGTTAGAAAAAGTTTTAAAATGCTTAAATTAAAGGCTTTAAAATGTCCTCCTTAATCATTGTTTGTTTCAAATTCATATCTTCTTAAAAGCATCCATTGTTTTAAGCTAATGAATTTTTATGTAAAGAGGAAGAATGTTTTTTACAATAATAAATCAATTTGCAGATGAGGGAGATTTTTAATGTTTTCAAGTGTAATTTATTTTTATGGTGGATTCAGTTCCTTTAGATAATCAGGATGATTATTCCTTTTCCATCACAGTCGGGGATCTTTTCCCTCTTATACAGTTAAATACCCAATGGATCTTTAAAAAAATAATAAATTGCCGTTCCTAGATCATTCTGATGCAACATATACATCAATGAATTCAACATATAAATTTTATGTTAATCATAAACTGAAAATAGTTGTTTTTTTTAGAGTTTAGTTTAGCGCCAAAATGCTTCTATCTTATGGATAATCTGATCTTATGATTTATGTGTCTTTTTTATTATTTTTTTCACTTTTTATGATGGTTAGGGAAATCTATTTTTAATTGTGGCAACTTTCCCAGGGGCTATTTTACATTATTGAAGCAAACTGATGATCATTGTTGAGATAGAATTGAAAAATATTTCATGCTTGAAAATTATTTAAAAAATCGTTAAATTAAGCAGCAGTTTTCAAATAAATTTCAATCGAAAGCTATTTTTTTTCTAATTGGTGATGTGAGAATTGAAATTGTACAATGTAGTAAAAAATAGAAATTTGTAGTATTTCGAAGTGATGTAAGCGCGATGAAAGCTAAAGCGATAGCGCCGTTTGTTGTCAAAACCATTATACATTTCTAAAAATTGCCACTGTGTTTTGGCTGGCGTCCGAAAGTAGACTACCATTTTTTGACATCAAAAGAGAAATTCACAGTGAAAGAAATAGGACTTTGTCGCTAATAAGGAACTGTTAAATGAACTTATAACAAACCTACCAAAATAATTCCTGTAAAATATTAGCCTTACATTGTTTATTCTAGCTAAAAAACAATCATTATTTCAAGTTTTTTTAAAAACATAACACTATTTTTAATAATTTTAATTTTCCTGAAATCCTTTACTTTTGTGAATTTTTTTATTAAAAAATGAAATCTTCTAACCTACAATTTAAAAAAGGTAATTGGTAGCATGTAATCAAGGTATGCAATTAAGATGAAGCACGCAATAAAAGCTCCAGTTCTAATCTTTAAAATTAAAAATTGAAAAATCAGTTAAAATTACGTCATCAAAATCATATAAATTTTTCTCTTTAGTTTTATCAATGTGAAAATGCATTTCCAGCTAAGCATAACGTTATTTTCACCGACGCAAATTTCTCACACGTACTTTCTATACGTTAATTTTATGCTTAAACACCATGTATACAAATAAAAATATATTTTGTATTTAATTATAATGAAAAAATGGCATCAACAAAGTTATAATGCTTAATGATAAAATAAACCCAATGGACAATATTCCCGTGACGTCACAATAAATATGAATTTTTATTCTCTTATAAAACACGCGGATAAATATTTTTACCGAAATTTAACTTGCAAATTAAAAAATTCGACCTAAAAGCTACATGCTTTTTATATTTAAAATCTCCTTTTTATCCTCGCAACCACAGAGTTTAGAGAATAAACTATGTGCCTCGCAACAGTGGGCGTATTCCGATTGCCGATTTTATGACGTCATAAGCAGACGTAAAAGTTTAATTTAAAATTACGGCTAATTAATAAAATTTTCGAACAAACGAATGTACGGTAACAAATCTGTGTCCAAATATCTCTCATTTAAAAAAAGAATGATGTAGTTTGATGCAGTAGTTTGTTCTCACTTATTGTCGAAACCAAACGCTTAGCGTTTTAAATATATAGATGATAAAATCGGAAGTGAAGGAAAGTGGGGAAGTCAATTTATTCAAGACATTTAATCTTATAGAAGGCGTATGAAATTTCAAGTTCATAAAAGAATTTTAAATGATCTTATATATAAAAATTTTTAATCATGCATATTGGGATTATCCGAAGTATTGTCTACAATACAATATGTTAAAGAGCTGGTTGATTGTGTATTTTTCTAATTATTACGAGTGAATTATTTTACTAAATGCATTGGTTTTTCTTAAATCTTATGTGTGCGAAGTCAAGGGTAATAGCTAGAGGTTACTAAAATTCAAGATATAAAAGTAATTCATAATTTTTTCTACTATTAATCTATTATTACAGAAGATTAACTTAAAATTGATAAATATACGTGTTAGCTCACTAAATTTTTAATACTTAAAAGAACATTAATTTTCTCACAACACAAATCTATAATAACTGTGGATAAGATAACAGCTATTAGTTACACTTGCACATGGGTTTATTTAAATATATAGTACTTTAATTTTTCTAAAAGTAAATATTTTTATAAGAAAATCGGTTCTTGTAATTCAAATGTTACGCCCTGGAACCTAGTTTTCCTACCGTTGCTAGAAATAGCTGCTTTATAAATAAAAATAATAATTAAAATGAGACATGCCATTAATCAGTAGAAAAATAGTTATAAATTATTATTATTATTTTATTTATTTATTTATTTATTTTTTTTTTTTTGACAGCGCACGCTTTTTTTGTAGTGATGTTAATATACACATTTAAAAAATTGTGTGAAATTAATTACATTCAAAGAATAAAAAGTAATTAGAAAGCGATAGAATTACGGATAATTCTTTCAGAAAAAGGTAAACAGTTTTAAATTCAGCTTTTAAACTGATTATCTAGAATAAATAAAGGGGCCACATCTTGACCCATAGAAACTAAATTAAGAAAATGTCATCATTAATTTTTTTAAAACTAGATTCTTCTTTAAAAAAGATCATTTTGTTAAAGTATAGATGCATTTAGTGCATTTTTACTGTGGTGGATAATATTATACGAATATAATTTTAAGCGTAATTTTGCATTACAAAATAGATGATAAAAAGTTATATTTAATATTAACATGCATTATGTTTGTAAAAGGTGCAAGAACATTTTTTTGTACAGTGAGATAACTATTTAATTTTTTTTTTTTCAAAAGACTATAAATAGATTTAAACTGAAGTGTTTACTTAGTTGTTTGGAGGATTCTTATTGAGTTAAACATTCTCCGAGGGTCATATATTTCCAATGTTGAAAAAAAGAAAATAATATTTAGAATTTGTGGTGTATTGTGCGGGGTATTGTAAGAAAGAATAATAGATTTTTAAAAAATGACAATTTTGGAAAAATTATGAAAATTATGCTATGAAGCAACGGCAAGGTAGGCCTGAATTGCACAGTGTCCCCAAATAAAGATTAATAAGTCATCTAGCTTGTGTTAAAAAGGAAGTTTTATGAAATTCACAACTATTTAAATAGAGAACATAGCTATTTAAATACATTCACAACTATTTAAATAATAGAGCCTTTAATATTGTTCTAGAATATATTCAAAGCGTTCGGCACAAAAATATAATGTTTTATCTTCCGCTTTCAACGCAAGAAAATAAACTGTGAGTGAACTTTCCTAATTAATGTAAAACTATGCATCCAAAATAAAAATACACTGTCTTTCCCGACGGAAATAAATTCAATTTGGACGCACCCGGTGTTTTTAGGTGGTTTTAGTTTAACTTTCCAAAGTTGAAGGCATTTTCCACCTAACGGCAATATGCTGGTGTTCTCGTCATATTGTGGAGCGAATTTTAGCTACAAGAACAACACCGATTTCCTTCATTTAAGTTGAAAGGATAATGGAAACATATTTAGATATGTTGGCCAAACGCATTTTATCTGAAGCATGCATGACTTTTAACATCTAGAAAGTATTTGTTTCAAGAAGGCAATTCGTTTACAAACGTTTCGAAATATGCAAAATCATGCTATGAAGCAATTTTCTTGTAATTGTTTGATCCGAAAAACTAAGATCTAAACCCCATGGGAATACCGTGATGAATTCTGGACTACGAAATATTCAAAGCTGTTACATACATTACAAAGAAGGAAAATTTATTCATTCCATTCATCAAGGTTGGAATTATATTCTCTGAAAACCTCTAGATAAATTCCGTTAAATTCTGATATTAAAATGCTTTTACATTAAAAAAAAAGGGGGGAATTGCAATAATTTTAATATATTTGGGAAGGGGACATAAAAGACTGTTACATATACATTTTTTCTAGCTTTTGTTTAATGCATTGCATTTTAAGAGAAATTATAAAATATTCAATTTGCTGCTGTTCGGCATTAAGGGAAGTTGTAAATTTTAGTAGTTTATTGTGTCCAAGTTTTATTTATTTCGAATAAAAATTTAATGTATTTTTATGTAAATATGTTTTTTCAATATACTTTTCCCACTACTAGATGCATTTCTAAGTATGCTTTATAAATGGTATTAATCTAATCTGAATTATCAAACATCTATAAAAATCAAATGGTAAAGTTTGGTCATTTGAACAAAGTCTCAAATTTCGATATACATAGCTAAATATCTATCACACTTATTAGTATATCCTAACAAAAAAAAGGTTAAATATTCCAAAAAGATCTATTTACTTGAGATTATTGTATTTTCTGTCCAAGGAATTTACATATTTTTTTTAAGTTAGAAAAAAATATGTTTAAAATAAAAAGAAACATGCATTGTTTTTTTAGATTATTATTATTTTTTTCTTTTTAACACTATTATATGGTATCTCATTGAACATAATTTTTTATAAGAGATTTCTTCTGCGTCAAAAAATTAAAATAAATGCATCTACAGCGTTAATTGTTTTTTAATGGAAATTAATCACAGTGTTGTGAGTACGCGCAATGAAGTTGTTCCTGACTCCAGATGCTCCTAATGAAGCAGTTTAATGAAATCAATATATGAGCTTTTAGGCGAGAAGCAGGGAAAAGGAAGATTAATGATCACAACTTATGACGCTCAACAAGAATGGATCACGGAGGAAAAATAAACGCCTGTTGATGTGTTTAATTTTCAACATTCCTTAAATGTGTAATTATATATGTATGATTAATAATACATGATGCTTTTGAAAGCAATTTGGGTTTCTTGAGAATTTTAACAAAACTGCTTACTTTTAATTTATTAATGAAATACTAAAAACTCTCATAAATATAAAAAAATTACAAAAACATTATGGAATTTTATTTATTTTTATTGAAACTTTATTGAAGTATGTTCTTCACAGGTTTTATCTTTAAACATGCACTTATGTTAATATATTTAATTACATATTTTTAGAAAAGAAACTGCTATCATTTATAAAATGATCATAAAATATAATTTACATGCAAAAATATTGAAATTTTTTTTTTTTACATGGGATAAAAAAAAAATCTTATAAAACACTCATTAAAACATGCTTAAAAGGTGCTCAAAATGAGACAGACATATGTAAAAGATAATAAAACATATTTTATCGCGAGATCTTTCAAACACAAACGCGTCCATCATCAAGGGGAACTGTGACTGATAATACAATTGTCGTTTCCACTGTGCCATTAATTGTTTCAAACTCCGTTACGTAATGGCAAAGTGGCAACGACAATTGTATTATCAGTCAACAGTTCCCCTTGAAGATGGACGCGTTTGTGTTTGAAAGATCTCGGGATAAAATATGTTTTATTATCTTTTACATATGGTCTGTCTCATTTTCAGCAATTTTAAAGCATGTTTTTAATGAGTATTTTATAAGTTTTAAATACAAGGTGAATCCACCGTTCCACTTTAAATTCGTTTTTAAATTTTCCTGTTAAAAATAAACCACTGCATTCCAAAAAAATAAATATATTAATTTTAAAATTTTATTTATTAAAGAGTTAAAAATTGAAAAACAAAAACATAAGCTTTCCTGTTCATTTATTTAGTCCATAACTATTCATTTTTTTATTTGTACTCATTCGTTCTATCTTTCAACATTACCACAAAGAAAAAGGATTATTTTGAATCTTTGAGGTATTCTTTACTTGAAGTTTAGTGACATTTTTTTTTTTCAAAAGGTAATTTTTTTTTTTAAAGAAATTTTTTTAATGTTTATAATACTCTTAAGAACTTTGTTTCTGGCATCGCAGTTGAAACAAAACTAATAAACTTAAATATTCCGGATTAAATGCTGTAAAAACTGAATACATAAATTAAAAAATGACTTTATATGGTAGAAAGAATAGTTTGCACCTTCACAAACAAAAAATTAAGTTGTAGAATAAAAAATTCCATTATATATTCCATAGGTACATAAATAGGAAATAAATAATTAAAAAAAGAATTTGTATTAAATAAAATGTAACAATTCAAAATTTTGCTTAAGTAAAATTTAGATTCTTCTCTTGGCAAACACGGTAAGTTCCTCTCTCCCCCTCCCCTGGCTCCCAAATTAACTGAAGTAACTGAATATTTTTAACGTGCAGGATGATTATAATTAACGTTGCATTTTCAAAAGGCTGTAAAAAAAGGACCACTGGTCAGAAAGACCTGATATTTCATTTAAGTATATGTGAAGCAATGGGAATTTGTTTGGCGAAAGAAAAAAAAAGTTCAAAATTAACTGATAGATGGCGCTGTACTCGTCATAAAATGCTAATTAAAAGATGTGATATGCTGTTGTGGCGCTCTTTGTCAGTCATAGAGCCAGAGACACTTCTTAAACCCTTTATTGTCCGGAATGTATTCAATACAATTGCCGCACAGCCACCGTTCTTGTAAAAATGTTTGACAAGCAGAACCCGATCCTTCAATGATAGTCATGACTTCCTTCTCAGACAACAACTGCATGTTCCCGGCCTTTTTATCACAAGTGTAATGTACAGTGCGCATGTCACGTCTTTTAATTAGCATCTTTTGACGAGTACAGCGCCATCTATCTGTCCACTTTTGAACTTATTTCTTTCGCAAAGAAATTTCCCACTGCTTCATGTATATACTCAGATGAAATATCAGGTAATTCTGACCAGTGGTTCTTTTTTACACCCTTTTGAAAGTACAAATTTAATTATAATCACCCTGTATATGTTTAAATTCAGTTTGGAATATCAAAAATATTTTACGTGACAAAAGCCGATGCTATGTAGTTTCGAGATCATGCACGTATTGCCTGTATAAAAATGTGACAGTTGAGGATGTTTTTCTCTGTATATAAACAGAAATACATCTAAAATTAACTGAAAACACCTTTCTTCTATTGACATTTTTCATCAGTAAATTATTCAATTACATTTTAAGTCTTGAAGAATTAAATAATAAAAAAAAACAATATAGATACAGATATAGATCTATTATGGTGTTTAATGATCAAACAGAACAAAATGCATATTTCTTTGTTTGCAAAAGGCATATGAGCTATGCGGTAATTCCACATATGAAGGACAGATTTTATAATAGGATTTTTAAATATATATATATATATTGTTTAAGAATTAAACATCAAAAATATTTTTAGGAATAAGTATTAAACGAGACAAATAGTCAAAATATTCAAAATTTTTTTAGGTAGCTTTCTTCATAAAAAGTAAAGAGCTAACTATTACAGCCGTTCGGAGAAAAGAAATTCCAGAAAATTTTGGTATATTTTCACCGAGCATGACGCTCAGACCCCAAAGCCACCCTCCGTTCAAATGTTGATTGATATATATATATATATATATACTAGCAAGCTACGCCCGCTACGCTGGTCAATTTCTCTTTACGAACTGTTAATCAAACAAAATATTGACATTTCATAATTCACTTTTATATTTAACAAGAATAATAAGGCTACTATAGTTTGTGACTCATGCTATAGCCAGTATACACGTCAGGACACATCGCCCTTATCATTAACTTTTTACGCATGAAGGTTTCGCTAGGGTACTCTATTGTGAAATTTTGGTAAGTTTTGAAATTCAATATTTGAAACACGGCATAATCATTAGATTTGAAACTTCTATCAAGAAAAATACAATTTTTTACCTTTCAAACGCAGTTTGTCTAACAATTTTCTCGCAAATACTTTTCGAGCTATTATTTTTTTCAGTAACTTCAAATGTTTCATTTTCCGAGATTAATCTGTGGCAAAAATTAGCGAAAAACCCAGTCGTCAGCAACGGATAGCTTTTTATTAAAAAGGCTGTTGGTGCAGGGATTGTCACCACCAATTTGCCACCATCACTTTTGAAATCGGTTTTGTAGTTCCAGAGATTCCATCGAAATTGTAATTTAGAATGATTTTCGAGCGATTTTCGCTCATTTCACCCTTTTAAATATCGATTTCTTGTTTATTTTATTCTTAGAGAGCATTTACATCTTATAAATAACTACAATGCCAAATTTCAAATTTCTTGCTCCTTCAGTATAAAAAAGTCTCAATTTCCGAACATTTTTCGCTCTTGCACCTCATTGGTGTTAGTGGCACCGACATAAAATATAGCCTATGTTGGAGCAGGGATTGTCACCATAAATTTGCCTCCATCACTTTTGAAATCGGTTCTGTAGTTCCAGAGATTCCATAGAAATTGTAATTTAGAATGTTTTTAGAACGCTTTTCGCTCATTTCACCCTTTTAAATTTCGATTTTTTTTATTTCGTTCTGAGAGAGCATTTACATCTTATTAGTAACTACAATACCAAATTTCAAATTTCTAGCTCCTTCAGTATAAAAAAAATCGCAATTTTAGAACGTTTTTTGCTCCTGCACCCCCCTGCGGTTAGTGGCACTGACATAAAATATAGCCTATGTTGGAACAGGGATTGTCACCATCAATTTGTCTCCATCACTTTTGAAATCGGTTCTGTAGTTCCAGAGATTCCATAGAAATTGTAATTTAGAATGTTTTTAGAACGCTTTTCGCTCATTTCACCATTTTAAATTTCGATTTTTTTTTCTTTGTTCTTAGAGAGCATTTACATCTTCTAAGAGACTACAATACCAAATTTCAAATTTCTAGCTCCTTTAGTATAAAAAAATTGCAATTTTGGAACGTTTTTCGCTCCTGCAACCCCCCCCCCCCTGGGGTTAGTGGCACCGACATAAAAGCCTATGTTGGAGCAGGGGTTGTCAACATCAATTTGTCTCCATCACTTTTGAAATCGCTTCTGTAGTTCCAGAGATTCCATAGAAATTGTAATTTAGAATGTTTTTAGAACGCTTTTCGCTCATTTAACCCTTTTAAATTTAATTTTTTTTTTTAAATTTTGTTCTTAGAGAGCATTTACATCTTATAAGTGACTACAATACCAAATTTCAAATTTCTAGCTCCTTCAGTATAAAAAAATCGCAATTTTAGAACGTTTTTCGCTCCTGCACCCCCCTGGGGTTAGTGGCACAGACATAAAATGTAGACTATGTTGGAGCAGGGGTTGTCACCATCAATTTGCCACCATCACTTTTAAGATCGATTGGGTAGTTCCAGAGATTACCCCCTACAAACAAACAAACAAACAAACAAAAAAACAATCTTTACTCCTTTATAATATTAGTATAGATATATATATATATAATATAGATACATATAGTTATATATACATATATATATATATATATATACAGCGTGTCCACGTATAACCTGACCGACCTTTATTTTCGCAACCGTTGGTCCTAGATGCATACTTCCAATTACAAAAGTGGTCAAAATTAGGTGCAGAGTTAAGATAAAAAAAAGTTTGAAGCGAAAAAACAATTTAGTGAAGAATTACAGAATCTAAATTTTTATACAGCCCCCAGGTCCCTATACTTATATTTAGGAACGTGTTATTTATTCAAAAGTATTGTAAACAGAAAAAGTTCCGTATCTGTACGGCCAATATTCACTGAGAAATTTGAGTTCAAAGCTATCATGCATAGTATGGGGACCGTATACAAATGGAGATGTTAATATATCCCCTATCAGAAAGACAAGGAGGTTTTAGAGTTAGATATGATCATGACAAAAAGGTTGTTGTTCAAGTCAAAAAACAGTATAATATTTGTCTAATCACTGGTATTGAAAATAAAAATGTATATTTTGTATAATACATAAAATCACAGTGCACAAACTCATACAAATTTAATAAAGTAATTTGAAATAATAACATAGTAAGTAACTCAAATAAAAACGAAATAGCTCCTGAGCTGTTTAGCTGTAAGAAAACCAGTATAAGCCAAAAAATTGAATTAATTATTGAATTAAATAAAATTAAACTGAATAAAAAAGTCTTACGTCTATTTTATAGTATCAGATTTTTCGCTAATTTTAACCTTGAAATTTATGATTTGCGAAAAATCCTGACATGATGGTTAAAAGTGAAGGTAATTTTTTTATTCAGCGTTAAAAAATACATAAAATGTAATTATAAAAGTTAAAAAACACAACCATCGCAGGTTTATGTTATCTAATCTAAAATTCTTTCTTAAACTTGTTGACGATAATCCATCCGAATTTTTTTTGTGTTATCCTCTAATATAAGTATGTATAAGATAGTAAGCGTCGAAAATTATAATAATATTACATTGTCATCGGATTTAAGTTAGTATGTAAAATTTAACTTTGATCGGACATTTGAAAGTGAGTTAAACTTCGAGTACAAATTTTAAACTGGAAAGACGGTCGTTGCAAGTTAAATAAAACCTTATGAAAATAACATAATTTTTGTTAAAAGAAATCATAGCCTCAAATCCTTTCAAAATAAAACATATGTTAAAATACAATTATTTTAATTAATCTGAAACTTAACTAATAAAAATTAACTCAATCGTAATAGTTGTACGATTTCTTTCAAAGCGCAGATAACTTGAAATAAGTTTAAGTACTTTATATACGACCCCTGAAAGCATGGCCGAAATCATCTCATTTTAGATGCAAAAAAGTGGTATAAGTCATGCATTTCAAAGTTTCATATCTCGGTCAATTTTAATGTTAGATGAATGGGACTTTCTTTGTCGTACTTGTTAGTGTCACAGTAAATTTTTACCAAATATCACTTATAGGACCGGGGGACCGTATAAAAATTTAAATTTCGTAATTTTTTAATAAATGTTTTTCTTGACCCAAATCGCTTTAGAAATAATTCTTTACTTTATTTAAACCATTTTTGTAATTGGAAGTATACATCTAGGACCAACGGTTGCGAAAATAAAGGTCGGTCAGGTTATACGTGGACACGCTGTATAATATAGATACATATAGTTATATATACATATATATATATATAATATAGATACATATAGTTATATATACATATATATATATATATAATATAGATACATATAGTTATATATACATATATACAGGGTGTTTCACAAAGGACCCCTAACTTTAAAAATCAATAACCCGGAAACAGTGATATATAGAAAAATGTAACCAGTCGTATGTTTATTAAAAAAATCGTAAGAATCTTATACATGAATCTCAAAATTTTGTTTAAAATAGCACCGATAGATGGTGCTGAGAGCGTTAAAAATCCTTCTAAAGAAAGTTCAGAAGCATAGAAAGACTAGCCGTCGAAGATTTCGCCATTGAAATCTGACCGCTATTAGCGTATAGTGAAAATGATTCCGAAAGTGATGAATACCGTGGAAGAACGTGTGTTTATTGTGTTGGAATACCACCGATTAAATCAGAGTCCTACTGCCACACGGATAAGTTTTCAAACGCGATTTCAAGTCGCAAAAGGCCCAGATGGGAAAACAATTCGCGAACTTTTCAAAAAATTTCAACAGACAGGCAACGTGGCTGATGCGTTAGTCAGAAATGTAGCCGGACCCACTCCGTCGTTACTCCTGAAAATTCAACGACACTTGCTGCAGTTGTTGAGCGTAATCCGAATAAATCTGTCCGCAGACTTGCAGCTGAATCCGGAATCAAGCCATCCCGCACGTACGGAATCCTGCGGAAATCATTACATATGTTTCCTTACAAGATTCAATGCCGGAACGCCATACCAGTTACAGCTGAACGACAACGAGGGCATTTCGCTAATGAGATGCTCGAGAAGATTGATTGTTTTGGTTTCGATGTCGGCCGAATATGGTTTACGGATGAGGCCCATTTTTATCTGGATGGTGTCGTTAACAGAGACAATTGGCGATTTTGGGGTACAGAAAAAATCCACATTTGACTCACGCATGACCACTTTATAGTCAAAAACTTACAGTTTGGGCTGCAATCTGTCGCAAAGGCCCTTTTTTCACCTTTTTTGTGGGCCCTTTTTTCGCGAGAAACGGTGACGATTGAGCGGTATATTGCGCTTTTCGCCACTCAACAAGCGTTAGACGTTCGACCAGGCATGGCATGGTTTACGCAAGATCTGCATCGTACTGCATCGTCTGCATCGTACATAAGACGTTTTTGACTTTTTGGACGAATACATCGACGATACAGTTATTGCGTTGAACTATTCGACAGTGAAGAGAAAAAGCGTGGAGTGGCCTCCGTATTCCCCAGACCTCAATCCCTGCGATTAATTTTTGTGGGAACCATTAAAGGACATTGTTTACCGGAACAATCCTTTAACACTCGGCAAGCTCGAAGAGGCTATTTGTTAAGATTGTGTGTCGATTTCCGGTGACACACTACAGAGAGTCACTGACCAGTTCATTCTGCGTTTGCGACATGTCTGTTGTGTACAAGGTGCACATTGTGAATCACTTTTAATGTGATACGCCTATTTATCGCAGCGCTATCTATCGGCGCTATTTTTAACTAAATTTTTAGATTTATGTATAAAATTCTTACGATTTTTTTAATAAACGTACCACTGATTTCCTGTTTCTATCTATCACCGTTTCCGGATTATTGATTTTTAAAGTTAGGGGTCCTTTGTGAAACACCCTGTATATATATATATATTATAGGCCATTACTTTGAAAATTTTGAATTTTCAAAATAATGTCCACATATCTTTTTTTTTGGAACATCTTTGTAAATGAATTAAATAGCATAGAGAGATTGACTTCAAGTTCGAATGGATTGGTTGGGGAAATGTTCGAAAATTATAGTATCGCCAGTTTGCAGGGTTATTCTCAGAGTTTTATTAATAGTTTAATTTATGATTTTAGCAAAAGTTAAATTTATGAATTTCAGTTATATTCACTGTTCAATTCTAGAGGTGTTTCGATTGAACGTGATGGAAATTAACTGTTTAGTTTACATTTTATAATTTTCATGTTTTTATGTCAGGTTTTGCTTGTTAATTTTATGGTTTTGACAGGTGAAGGGGAACGTTGTGCAAGTAAATCTAGATTAACGCCGCAGTGCTGGTCGTAAGTCAAGACGCCCGTCTTCTTTTCGGTTTTGTTGGTTTTTAAAATTGATGTATCGTTAATGTTTGTTATTTGTTCATTTGAGAATGTTGTGATTTAAGGTTAGTTTTAGTTATTTGTTTGGTTTCAAATTTATATTTATGAAATTTTGGGTTGTCTTACTTTTTATAATATACATATAACTCTCTAATTTTTGAACCGATTTAGATGGGACTGGGTATGTACTAGGGAATACCAATGTCTTGACTGAGTTCGTTGGCCAGCTTTATTCGTCTTCTTGTTTCAAAATGGTGAACAGTTTAAAAATTTGATTTTTTTTTTAATTCAAAGGTATAAAAAATTATAAATTGTAAAAAGTGTTTTCCTTAAGTGTTAGATTGTGATAAAAGGATTCAGGGACACTTTTTTTTCTTTTTTTGCTTTATCTTACAAAATGGTTTAAATATAGCTGTTTGAATTTCTATATTGGCTGATATTTTGAAACAATCTGACTTTCGTTATGCTGTAACTGTCATGTTGAAATTCGCATTCAAATTCAGTATTAACGAAAACCGGGATTGAATCTTCTATAATCAAATCTGATTCAAGCATTTTACATGACACTGCAGTTATGCAACATAAAACTGAAAAATGTTGTAGACATTAACTTGATAAAGAAAACTTTATAAAAAAGTTCATGTTTCTGCTGCGACGAACCTATTAATTAGTATATCTAATATTGTATCAAGTACAATATTTATTTATTTTTTAAATTAAGTGTTGAATCTTGGAATAAATGTTAATGTTTATTTTATGTAGTTTGTTCTATAAAATATTTTAATCAGCAGAAATAAGCAAGTTACATATAACACATTGGCTGATAAGTTCCCGGTCTAATAAAGAAAACACAACTTTTTAACAAAACTTTATAAACTTTATGACTTTATATTTTATATGACTTTTATAAATTTAATAAATAACATAACTTTAATTTAATAATAATAATAATAATAATAATAAAAATAATAATAATTTAATAATAATAATAATAATTTAATAATAATAATTTTATAATTTATAATTTAATAAATGAATAAAAATAATAATTTAATAATAAATAACATAATTTTTATAACGAAAAAGCTCCAAACAGTGTTCAAAATCATCGACTCGTTGTTGTTTTGGTCAAAAGTGAACATGCGCGGCAGCCACTTTCACAACAGCTTTTTAATTGACAAATGTTCATTCAAAATAAAATCTACACGTTCCTTCCCGTAAGGCCGAGGCTAACGATAAAGAAAGGCTACCGCGGTGCTGTACGCGTATCTTTTTTTACAGACCGCCGGAGTCACGTGATGCTCGAATGCACCAATGCAGGTGTACGAAAAGAGCCACACGTCACTCTAGCGGTCTGTAAAAAAAGATAAGTGGAATGCACCGCGGTAGCCTGTCTTTTTCGATAGCCTCGCCGTAAGGCATGGTGACGTCACGGCGACGTCACTGTGAAGTCACACTGTGACTTTGTGACCGTCATCGTGACGTCACGTGACGTCGATGTGAAGTCATTGTGACGTAAATGCGAGGTCGTTATGGCCGTTTTCAAGGCTTTCTGTGACCTCACAATGTGACTACTTTGTGAAGTCACCGTGCGACTTAAATGTGAAAAATGTGACGAATCTGCATCGGATAGGGTGACGAGATTTTACCCGAATCCTATACGGATTGTTCGGATCAAAATTTTTTTATGGTTCAAGTTTGTGACGTTTGTGACGACACTGCACCGGGTCGGGTGACCAGATTTTACCCGAATCCAATCCAGAAACTTCGGATCGATCTTTTTGGATTTGTTTGGTTACAGAATAGATTTGGATTACTTGTCGTGTGACCTGATTTTCGTGAACCCGATCTGACCCGAGTCGGGTATAATGTTTTTACTGTAAGTCTTGTTTGGAATAGAATCTTGCATACGACCGAGTAACCAGATTTTATCAGAAATCGTGTTACGATACAATTTCTGATGTCGGCTCGGATCTAGAGTCATACACGAATCCGGTTATATACTTCTTGAACATGATTGAATGTGAACTTGAACATGAATGATGGTTGACTGAAACTATATTTTGATTCAACCCGTATTCTTACCCTAACCCAGCAACAACAACAACAAAAAATCTGTAAGCCCACAACCCGACCGAACCTGATAAATAATTTCGCATGGATTCGGATAACAAGATTTCACCAAATACGGATAAGATCGACGATAAGGATTGGATCGGCAATCATTTTTATTGATGCAACTCGTATTCAAATTAAAACTTTGCATCTGATTGAGAAACCGGTTAACACGAAACTTTCTGACACATTTATGAACAAACTTTTAAACGCATGGCACTTGCATGCCTGATTATTAAAGCTATTTGGAATGAATAGCGTTTTCCATTTTTAGATAAATGTAATACTTAAGATCAATGTCGGTCACGTTTTACCCGTTTCTGACGCTGCGCGTCGGAAATTTGGTTCAAAACATCGACTTTGATAGTGTTTTCTGAAACATCATCTGCCGTTACCAAAAAATGGATAACGCCATTCGATTATATATAGGGTAGATGTGCCAGTAATGGACACCCTTAAGGAATTTCTTTAACAATTATTTTTTAATTAATAGTTATAATTGTTGTATTCAACATTTTTTAATATTATATTACTCTACCAACAATATTTAACCATGCCCATAGTCACATTTCCCAATGTGAATCTAAATTTAATTGTAAATAACAGAAATAAATCAAAACACCCTAAATTCCAGTAATGGACACCTCACAAAAAGTAATAGATAATTGATATTATGATTGCATTTAAAACTAGAATTTAAAGATAGCATATTAATGAAATAAATAAAGCTGAATTTTAATTGGTTATTTTTTTATAAACTAAAAACATTGAAAGTGTCCCATTACTGGAAGGCGGTCCATTACTGGCACATCTAACCTATTCTGAATAAGAACACCTGCCAATTTCATGTATTTCCGAATAAAAATGAATTCAGAAATATGCCAGAAATTAGCTACTTTGTATTTGAGAACAACTTTAAAGAAAATATATGTACACATTTTCAAATAAGCATTCTGAAAAATTTATATTAGGAATCAATTTAAATAATAGATATACCTATTGTGCGATATTATTAAATATTAAACATTGTATCAAGCAGTAAAACAGTTTTCGTTGTAAATGAAATATAGAACTTAAGATCATAAATGCCAAAAAAAAAAATTATATATTTTTTTTTCTTTACAAATTATTTTATTTATAGTTTTTGATAGAATACTAAATACAGAACTTAAATATAAATTTTTACAGTAAAAACATTCGATAACACAGCTGGAAAAATTACCTTAACTAAACAGTTATTTTATTGTTTCATCAATATTTATTATTTTTGTGCATCTAACATTGACATATCTCGACAAATAAATTATTCAATGCATTAAATTGTCACTTTTTGTTTTCAAATATACCGGAAAATTATTTCTGGAAACCTACACTAGCAACGAAATTATTAAATTGCAAATCAAATATTAATAGTTTTAAAAATTGCAATGTTTTTAATTATAATGAATAACTATGAAAATTGAACTAAGAAACGCAAAATATTAAATAAATTCCTCATTTTATATAACACTTTACATTTAGAATACATATTCTTAGTAAATACAGTTTTTCCAAACAATCTATTTTAAAAAATATAAAACATTAAAGATAAAATTTAATACAAGTGATTTTTTAAAAGAAAATGTAAACATCTTAACTTTTAAATAATGCACTATTAGATGTACTAGTACTAAACATGCACTATTAACAAAACTTCGAAGACATTAAAAGTTACCTGCTGATCTATAGATAAAGGGGTTATGATGGAATGCTCCTTATCTGCTTCCCTTTCATTGAAAAATTAGAATGTAAATCCACTACAATAATTTTCAAATTATTCCAGCAGAAGCGATGTGTTCATAGATCTGAGAAATCAAATATCACCCAGGCCTTATGAACGCACCCGGCTAGACACAGTGAGATGTTAAAATGGATGGTTTACTTTAAAATGGAGATTGTTCACTTTAAAACGTTAATTTACTTACACAGTATAAATCTACAAACTTCAAAGAACCCAACACACGCTAATCCTAGCTTCGAATGAGAAAAAGTCGTCTGCCTTCAATATGCGCGCGCAGTATTGTTTAAACACAACAGAATAACAGCTAGCAGATGTTTCCAACTTTTACCGCAAATGATATAGGAAGAAAATAATTTAAATAAAGACATTTCAAAACCTTTATAATTTATATGGCTGAAAAACGAACTTCTAATGATGCTATAATATTCTTTTTTTATATGAGAGAGTTTTGTATTCTTAGAAATAAGCTGTGAAAATTTACATTTTTATATATTTTTTAATCCATTGCATTTGCTTTAGTCGTCAAAAGTAAAGATATATTTTAAATAATAATTGATTTAATAGGCTTTATAAAGTAATTTCGATATAAATTTAAATTGCAATCAAATTTCCTAAGTACAAATTTTTCATTTTTTGCACTCTATCGAAAAGAGCAATATATTTAATAGAGGTGACATCTTACTAAGCACTGGCCAGTTTTGGATAAATTGCTATAGGAATGACATATACTTTATAACATGTTTTTAATTCATTTTTGCTCGGAAATACACGAAATTGGCTCATGTTTTGTTCAGAAACTATGTTATTGAAAAACCTTTTCCATTTTTTGTTAAAAGCAGAAGATCTTTAAGAAAAGAATGTCAAAGTCGGCGTTTTGATTTGAATATCCGACGTGACAGTGAAAAACTGGTCGTCACATGACACGAATTGCTTATAACTCGATAAATAACTAAATTTCTATTTAAGGATTTTTACCTTCGTATTATATAGTATATTTTGTTAAATTTCATGAAAATGGTAATGAAAATTTTAAAAAATTATCTGCCTTATATATGTAGACAGATATTTATTTATTATTTTATTTTGGAAATACTCAATATATTTAAATAGTGTGTGACAATATTTTTATTAATGATTTAGGTACATGACATAATTCAAATCTATATTTTATGAGTTTTTTTTTTCAAATTCACTCTCCGATCACACCGTGAAGTCACAGAGTGTTGGCATTTTGGTCATAGGTTTTATGTGACTTATGTGACTTGCAGTGACGTCATTGCAACGTCACAAAAATTTTTAAAACTGTCAAAAAGTAATTTTCTTTATGTTATAAGATGTTCTAAAGTTTATTTTAAGTTTTCTTTAGATCTCCAAGACGTTCACATTTTGGTCACAGTGTGACGTTACAAAGTGGTGGCATTTTGGTCACATATGTGACGTGACGTACGTGACTCACATTGACGTCACAATGACTGAGCATGCTATGCGGGTTGGATATCTTCAGAGTCTGAGCTATCTTCTGCAACTTCACTTTACGGTTCCCAAAAACGATTTTGTGGAATTTTTTTTATACTTTCCGGAGTAACCACCTCTTTTGCGTGGTGCATCACTGGTGTCCGTACGACCACGTTTAAATTTAGCAAACCAGTCAATAAAGGATGATTTATCTGGTGCAGTGCCCAGATAACGTTTATCAAACCAAGCTTTTGTTTTAACGGTGTTTTTTCCCATCAAATAACAATTTTTGAAATTCTTGTTTATCCATTTTATTGTCTATATATATATTACTCCGTCTCTATTCGATATGGACGGTTGGGAGAATCTGGAAGATGAGCGGTTCCCTGTTGAAGGTGTCCAGTGTATTTGAATTCAGTTTGTACTTGTTTAATTATGAGATTAGTTATTATTTTATTTTTAGCTCACAGGCTATGAAAGCCTGAGAGCTAATGTAGCCGCCCGTTCTGTATGTACGTATGTATGTAGGTATGTATGTATGTACGTAGGTAAGTAACGCCATAACTCTTGATAGAAATATCCGTTTTGCTTCAAATTTTGTTTTTAAGTTCATTGTGATAAGGCGCTTCCCTGATTAGTTTGGGGGTTCACTGGTTAAGTTTAAGGGGGGAAACGGAGATGGGTAATCCCCCTTAATTTAGATAAATAGGTTTTTCATTCAGAATTTTCCAATTCCCTTTAAATTTTGTATATAGATTCATTGTGGTAAGGGGCTTTCCTGATTAGTTTTGATGGTCCATTGGTTAAGTATAAAGAGGGGAAACGGGAGGGATAACCCCATTAATTTGGATAAATGGATTTTTCATGCAGAATTATTTGATTTGCTTCAAATCTTGTATATATGTTCATTGTAATAAGGCGCTTCCCTGAATAGTTTTGGGTGTTCCTAGGTTAATTATAAGAGGGGATAATCCCTCTTAATATATTGTCGATTTCTTTATTTTTCGAGGGGCTTATTTCAAACTCTTTGAAATAAGAGTATAATATACAATTAGTGTGAATAGCCTGTGAGCTCAATGCCCTCAGTTCAACTGGGCAGTTTTCTTTTTATTAATTTTCTTTATCGTCTCGATAGGTAAATTTGGGGATCGTTGAATGCATAAAAACGTTTTAACCCTGCATTTGTGTGTCGAAAGCCGTTCAGCCTGTCTCCTGGTTTGTTTTGTTCATTAATTTAGTATTTTATTTGGTTACTTTTGTTGGTTTTGGTTAAGTTTTTATGGTTACGTTAGAATGTATCTTTCATTTTATTGCGTTCTGGTTTACACATTTATTTTTTTCATTTTATAGTTTAAATTTTGTGGTACATTTTAAGTTTAATAAGAAAATTTTCAACTATATATATATATATATATATATATACATACAAGTCAAGTTGTTTTAGAAAAGTTTTCCGATTACAATTCTAAGAATGGAAATAGTCTCCTTAAATGAGTTAGAGGATGAAATGTTTCTTTGTCACATCCACGTGCCATAAACACACTAATGAAGAGCTAATTATTGTTAAGTAGAAGAAAATAGGAAAAAAAGTATGATATGATATCATATCGATTCTTATACGTTTATTGTCAGAAGTTAATGGAAATGACAGTCAATGAGATACAGGACATTAAAGAATTAAGACTTAATTTGACAGAAGATTAATAAATCACTTCTATAGTACCCAACTTAAGTACAAGAAGCTGGAAAATAAGAAATTAAAAAAAAAAACTAAATCTACAAAATAAAAGAAAGAAGTGCATAAATTTAATAAATAGAAAGTTCTTCAGAATACGGGAATTCAAATGTGTATACACAATCTTTTATATATGTTCAAATGACCAGTATACTTTATGATTAATATTAAAGGATTAGGAATAGATGTGTTATCACTTTGAACTGATTATTGGAGGCTTTTCGTTGGCGTATTTTGCAGACTCATGCCAGACTGTCATTTACAGATAAGTCGTCATCTTGGAATTATTTGAAACTCCGAATTTCCCGATGGGTACGTATCAGAAAACACATTAAGGATGTTTAGATTACAAGTTAAAAAAATTAACATGCATAACAGTTACATAAAATAAATTTTACTTCAATTTCTTCGAATTTTTAAATAAAAAATTTAGAATATCAGATTTTTAAAATGGAAAGCGTTTTTCAAAACCGTACGAGTGAAGAGCAAAAATTTAAATTGAAAAAGGAAGAAAGTGCATTTGTAATAAAGTACAAATACTTCACAAAGCAAAGAACTTTTAATTTTATTTTAGAAAATATTTATGAAATAATAAAATTCTCATTGATTATATTATTCTCTAACTACATTAAAAAAAAGGATCATCTCTGAATATGAATTCTACTTTAGCACAGAAACATAGTATTTAATTACTTTTTTGTTTCTAAAATAATTTAAAACGAAAGTGTAACTTTAGAATGTGTTTTAAATACACTTTTGTCTATTTTTGATGAACGCAGTATTTACAGAAAACCAGATATACTTATATGTGTTTATTTATTCCCGAACAATATTTATTTACACAAGCATTCTATTGAATGCATAACGTTTTAACCACATTCTATTATTTAAAAAATATCGTAATTTAAATTTTTCTTTATATAACTCACAGTAAAGCACCTAAAATGAACAAGATATCAAAGATTTTTAATTTTACAACATACTTAAAAGTTATATCACTAATCACCTGTTTACTTACTTAAATAGTTTATTTCTAGTATTTGCAAAATATTAATATCTAAAATTATTGCTTTGATTGCATCTCTTTCTAAAGGGTTTCTATTAAATGTTTATTGAGAAAATGTGACGAATTTTTGCTTTGGCCACGGTGTCCGGTGTTAATACACCTTGTCCATGGATTAAAGTAAATAAAACATGAAGTCTAAGAAAAATATGAAGTCTTTTATAATTAAGTGATAAAAACACGGCAAATTGAAACAATTAATGCGTATTTCTAGATACAGAGTGTTTCACGAAGGACCCCTAACTTTGAAAGTAAATAACACGGAAACAGTGATAGATTGAAGCAGGAAACCAGTGGTATGTTTATTTTTTTTAAAAAAAACGTAAGAATCTAAAACAGAAACAAAAAAATAGTTAAAAAAAGAGCCGATAGATGGCGCTGCAGGCAGCATTATGAGTCCCTATAAAGAGAGCTTAGACGCCAGGAACGTTCAGTCGTCGAAGAGTTGGCCGTTGAAACGTGATCACTATTAGCACATAGTGAAAGAAACTCTGAAGGACATTGTTTAGCGCAGCATTTCTTTAACATTTGTCAAGCTTGTGCGTTGATTTTCCGTGGCATACTATAGAGTATTTCATTCTTCGTTTGCGACATGCGTGTTGTGTGAAAGGTGCACATTTTGAATCGCTTTTGATGTGATACAGCCTACTGATGGTTATGCCACCAGCAGCGCCATCTATCGGCGCAATTTGTTACTAAACCTTTGAGCTTTCTTTATAAAAGTTTTACGTTTTTTTTAAAAATAAACATACCACTGGTTTCATGCTTCTATTTATCACCGTTTCCGAGCTATTTATTTTCAAATTTAGCGGTCCTTCTTGAAACACCCTGTACTTTTAAGTCCCTAAGTAATATGTTTAAAAATGGCATTTTTGCAAAACATTTTCAATGCTTTGATAAATGGTTAAAGTATTTAACAGGATTAATACTATGCATGGAACACAAACAGGAACGTTTAGGTTGTTATCAAGGAGTAGAGTTAATTTTTTATATCTGTAACCATATTATCTTCGAATTTGCGGTCGGTGAAAGTGTGGAATCATCGTGAAGAATAAAATTTCCATCTGTAAATAATCCATCAACTTCATTTCCGGTGCGTTTTAAAACGTTTTTCTTATTGTAAATAACATTAATTTTTGTCTTTTCTTCGATAAAAAAAAGGATTGTTTAATCATGACAAAGCATTTCCATATGCACTATAACGTCTTCTGTTCAGCTAACTGATGTTAAAACAACTACGTCTTGCAATACAAGTTCACTTATTATTCTTATTCATGGATGAGGAAATGGACAACTTCTGTGGTCAGATACTGGAGAACCAAAGGTAGAAGTCTGACTTAGCTCCGGCGCTGCGGTGGTATCCTTTTGAGTCTAGCTCCTACCCTACGTAGACCTGTCCAGCTTGGGTGACCCTGACCCTGGTCTAAGGGGATGTGCAACAACAACATACAAGTTCGCGTGAAATGTATTGGAATTACCTTTTTTGAGCAAGATGCGATAAATGAAGTTGAATCTTGTAAGATATTAAGTATACGCTGTATGTTTCTTGGCGCTAATTTACGTACAAAGGACAACACCATTTAAGGCATTTTTCTACTGCTGTTGGGGAAATCTGGTTACAAAATGGTGTTTTTACTTTCTCGAACCCAAGTCATCCGATGTAACGGTTTATTGCAAGTGGAAGAACTTTTAAAACGTTAGCAATATTGCTCTCTAAAGAGGATATTTATTTAACAGAGATAAAATTTCGAGCTTCCATTTTTGAGTAACACTAAACACTTCTGCTAGTCCCGATATTAGAGCAGATTTTTAGGAATGATGACTACATTAGATTTTCTTTTTTTAATTTCAATTCAAAAATACCTGTTTCGATTTTTAAACGCTTTATTTAATAAACAATTTAAACACACTTTTCTGCAAACTACAAAAATATCTGCTCTTACATAAACCACCAATTTATGAGCCATAATTAATTTTTGAAAAAAAAAAAGATGTAGTGTAAAATTTTAATATTTAGCAATTACAGTGACATAAATTATTAAACGAATTCTACAAATTTCGAGTTGATTGAGACATTCAAAATCGGTCACATTACTTTTGCATCAACAGTCTGGCGGCTGTTCGCACATTTTTAACGAGATTTTCATGAAGTTTTAGAGATATCTTTTAGATTTTTTTGTTTGTCTTTTGAATAATCAGTTTTATAATTAATCTTATTCTTAACTGCCTTTTTACACCGTAATTTCTAAAACAATAATGCTTTCTGTGGTATCGGGAGAGGTATTTTGTTATATCTCACTTGAACGTTTTTCCAAAATCCCTGAAATGTTCTAGGTCAATGTTTGGATAGTTCCTTTTCAAAGTCCAAAAGCGCAAAAATCGATTTGTGACACATCTGAAGATTTTAAGGAGATTGCAGTGGCGCCAGTGGAAGTTGAACCAGAGATCTCATGAACGGGAGGCGAGAGCGTTAGCGTCAAGCAAAAGGCCAAGCCAGTTACTTTCAGCTAGTGACTCGCTTTAAACTGCTCATGTGAGATGATATGGCAGCACTAAATAAATCATCGCTGCAAGCAAACTCCGTGAAACGCTCACAGCACAAACCTGTCATTCCGCGCATCACATTTGCGTACGACAGCATCACTCACGTGTGCATATCGCTTGTCTGACGTCAACAAGACGTCTTCGTCACTGGGGATGGAGTGTGTAGCTATCTCAATATATTCTCAAAAACAAAGTTTTCGTGGAAATAATTGTTTACAATCAATCAATTTTCTTTTTGCAATAAAACAAAATTGCCTAAAAAACGTTTCAACAGCCTTTGTATATTTATTGAATAAAATGATCACTGCAACTGAGTATTTGGTTTACAAGCATCCTTTCAAAAGTTTCCTTAAAAACAATACTGCTTTAAGAAATGTTTTAATATTTTGTCGAAAAGTTAAAGTAATTAGTTTTCATTTAATTATTTTTCATGAATATGTTAATTAGATTCTAGATTTTTTGTTTTCAATTTCATGGAAATTCACATCTGGTAATGAGTATTTGAAAATGAAAATTTATCAACATAACAAAATTTTGTTGCTTTAAAGAAACAAGTTTAAACATTAAATTTAAGAACTGTCATCGATAACTGAATAACTTTTCAGAAAAATAACCAAAATGTCATGATAGAATGGATCTTCAAAATATTTTATATTGAATTTTCATGAGGATGTTTATTATTAAAATAATAATACGAAATTAATTCATGTCTGCCATCATGAAATTTTCTGTTTACTAAAAAAGATTTTTCGAGAGAGGAGAGCAGTGTTTCCAATGAAAAAAAAATAACTAATCTAATTTTCCCAGTTTATTCTGAGATGGGAATCTTTTTTACATAAAGAATTTTAACTGCACTCAGAGAATGTAATTATTATCCAATCAATTTTATTATAATTCATCAAGATGCTAATTAGAGGGAATGATTTTAACACTTTTCAACATAGTTCAAAAGTGTTTAGGAATTCTGTTTGTCTGTCATTTGTCTGCCGCCTCTCTGTGTACTGTCTGTCCGTTCTCTAAGTCAAGTAAATATACTCCAATTGCCGTACAATTGATATATGTTATTGAGGTTTACTATGAATTTTTTTTATTTAAAACAACATGTGTAACATTTATAGTTCATTTACAGGAACACTCAAAATAATTCCGTCACATTACGGCATATGGGGGAAATCGTTTGTGGTGTTAAACTATGTTATGAAGTTAGAGTATTTCAAACGTATTGAAATTGATAGTTTCACTGAGGCGCATTACAAGATGAAAAATAAAGAATATGGGGAGCATAGCATTCATCGTACATTTACAGGGCCACTCAAAGGAATTTTGTAACTTTCCAGTCTAAAAGGGAAAATCGTTTATGGTGTACTTTAATAATGTTACTCTATTTAAAACGTATTGAAATTCATATATATCACTGAGGTTTTACTGCAAGATGCTTACTGTAAAAATAAGATGTGCACATCCTTCATCGTTCATTTACAGGGACACACAAAATAATTATGTTACAGTACTATCTATCAGTAATAATTTCTGGAAATGAGTTTTGAGTTGTGGTACACGTTTTGAAATTTAACACATTTTTTGCACATTACTTGGTGCATATAAATTCTTTAAATCTTATACAGGGCTGCACAAAATGTTTCGAGTAGATTTCTTTTAATTGGCGTAATTTTCTGTAGAATAATTTTCAACTTTGCTATCCGTTTCCTAACTGAAGTAAATTTTAGAATACTATGTAGTGTATGTACTAATCTGTAGATCCTATACAGGGTAGCACAAATAATTTGGTTAATTTTCCTTCTATTGACGGTAATTGCTTACACTGTAAAAAATTTTTTGTAAAATTTCAGTAGATGTACCATAAATTAACGGTACTTGTACCTTTTTCACTCTTTACGGTATGAGTACCGTACTTCTAAGGTATATTAAGCTTAAAAAACCGTATATGTGCCATTTTGATAATAAACGGTATTTATACCGTAAAATGGTTGTTTTTCAGTAAAAAATCGCTATTTATACCGTAAAATAATTATTTTTTTAGTAAGGAAGAAGCTGGTAGTCCCGTCTCTGTGTACAGCAACCCCTGTAGTGATGCTCTTGCTCTTGTTACGTAATGCGTGCAGGCCTGAGGAGAGGGAGGAGTGCAGCCGGTACATATACTTTACATATTTTATGGTACATATACCGTCCAGTTAAATTAAGGTATATGTACTGGTCACAAAGTTGCCAGTATATGTACCGTAATTGTTGACCGAAAATTTTTACAGTGTAGATTTGGTTTTCAGATGTGTTATGCGTTTTCTAAATACAGGAGCTCTTTAACTGTTTCAATTTGTATATTTTTGTCAGATCTGGTAAATTCCGGCGTTTTCCCATTGTACATTTTGTAGGTATATTTATCAGTTCATATTAATAGTAGGTTTTATTTTCATTAATTTATGTAAAGTAATAATTGCCAGCTTGTTTAGTATTACTATACCACCGTAGTTCTTCACAAACATTGTGTATTCTTTCCCAATCCCCTTTTACCTTTACCAAATTTGTTAAGTTAAACTAATTTGAACCCTTAATACGATCATGCATGTAAAGCTACACTTCGTTAGACATGTTTAGTTAAATAATTGTACACTTTAAACATTGTAAAAACTGTCTAACCTTCATCACATTGTATGTACGTTAAAGTAAACAGTGGGTTCGTGTCTTCGACCCCGGATTACACTTATACTCTAAAGCGGAATCAGGGTTCCTGGGGAGGTCATCCCTTAGAAATGATATTTCACATATTATATTGTGGAATTTTGTTAAAGTACTCTAAATGTATTAGAAAGTGTTTCATAATCTATGTTTGGTGCTTGTTTTTCGTTCATGCTTTATTTTACGGAAACTGCCAACTGGTATCAAGTACTTTAAAATTGAATATAAAAAATAACAAGATAATTTTGTTAGATTAAAGATAACCGATTTTACTTGAATATAATGAACTGTCATCAATAACTGATAAAAAATTATGAGTGAAAAAATAACGCTGTGAAAATTAAATAGATCCTGAAAAAAAAAATGCGTAATGAATTTTCATTAGCATTTTTCACTGTACTAGAAAAATAAGAAAAAAAACATATCGGGTTTCGTAATTTTTTCTGTTGGCGATAAAATATTTTCTTAAATTTGAGATTCATATTTTATAAATAAAAAATCTTAAATTTACTAATTTTTTTAACTTCTGATAAGGTTATTTTTCCCTAAAGAAGGTACCTTCTATTGGATTTTAATTATACACAGAGGATGTAATTATTGTCTTTTAATACATGTGCATTTTTATAGAAATATTATCTCTTTATAAATTTTTACACTAATTAATTTTAATATTGCTACTGTCTTCTATTTTAAAATCAACTTAAATAGATACATAGAAATAAAAAGAAAATGTAAGTTGTTTGAAACTTTTACCATAAATATTTTGTAATATATTTGAAATTGTATTTAAGAAAATGAATTACAAAATATTTAAGAAATTTTATTGCTATCATGTTCATATTAGTGTTTTTTTAATGCAGTTTTATTATTTAATGTTTTTTTATTCACACATATTTTCGCTTTCTTTTTCACTATATTTTGTAAATAAAAGTAAAAAAAAAAGAGAGAGAGAGAGAGAGAGAGAGAAATAATTCTTTAATGCTGAGTTTCCCATATATTGTAAATTTACGCAACGAACAAAAACACTGCACATTATAAAATTTTTACCTTTTTAACACTTTATAACATAGTTGAAAAGTGTTTATGAATTCGATTTGTCTGTCTGTCTACCTGTCCATGCTCTAACTCGCGTAAATATAATCAGATTGCCTTGAAATTGATATATGTTATTCAGGTTTACTATGGGATGTTTGGTATTGAAAATTAAGTGGGTCGCATTTATAGTTCTTTTATAGAGACACTCAAAGATTTTCATTATATTACACTTTATAGGGACAAATCGTTTGCGCTGTATTTTAATAATGTTAAACGATTTCAAACATATTGAAATTGATATATATATATCACTAAGGTGCACTACGAGAGGCTCACTATAAAATATTGTGGGCATAGAATATATCGTTCATTTATACAGACACACGAAATAATTCGGTTGCAGAACTGTCTATGAACAATAATTGCTGGAAGTGCGTTTTTTAAATCTAGCACGCGTTTTTAAATTTAACTATTTTTTACATATCACCTGGTGTGTATAAATGCTATAGACCATATATAACGTAGCAGAAAAGATATCCAACACATTTCGGTTTATAGACCGAAACTGCTGTTTATTAATTTTTAACTGTATTATGCGTTTCCTAACTGAACTAAATTTTAGCATACTATGTAGTATATATACAGATCTATAGATCATATGCAGGGTTGCACGAAAGAGTTCGGCTATTTTACAGACTGTTGATGGTAATTGCTGAAATTGAGTTTTCAAATTTGTTATTCGTTTTCCACAATCGAACTTCAACTTATTAATCGGTAAGGAATTCTAGAAGTGTTGAAAAGTCCTTCATAATTTATGGTAGACGAATGATTTTTCGTTCTTGTTTAAACTATGATAGGAATTGATGCAAATAAAGTAAATATCATTTTATCTTATATTATTTGAAATATAATGTTGAAAGCATTTCGCATTAAGCAATGTGTATATGAATGGTATTAATTATATTTTCATATAACTAAATTGTTGGTTTTAGAATTTATATAAAATAATGTTACGTATGTTAATCTGCTTTTAGTAATTAGTATCGTATAAAAACATGTGAAATTATGATATATCCTTAACGATATAAAACTAAAAAAAAAAAGCTTTTTAAATAGATTTAGAAACATTTTATAATGTTAAAATTTTATTAGTGAACGTTTAGCTTAACTGTTGTAAGACAGACTTAAAATTAATTTACGTAATTGTGTGTAAACGTGTGTTTAAGTTTATGTTTCTGGTAATTAAGAGTGTTATATAAATGTAACGTAGTTACGAGAATTTTCGAGCAAGTTATCAGAAAGTCTGTTAAATATATTATTAATGTGTTATTCAATATAATTTAACTTATTGCCTGGTTATTTCTTTCGTTCAATGGATTAATTCTTAATTGTGTCTCAGGCTGAATATTAGATAAAGTTTTGCTTTTGAAAGGCACTAGTTTATTAAATGACGTTTTAAAATATAGCAATTAGTGTTAAATTTAAAACATGTTTCTTATACTTCGTTATTGAAAACTCTTCAAATAATTGCCTTAATACATAAAAATTGCATACGTTACATCCATTATTCGTGTCTAATACTCTAACTTTAATATTAGCCTTTTGAAAATGTTTATTATTGTCTGGGATGTGTCTGAAGGTTTCTGAATAATGTAATTAAGATTCTCAAATACAACTTCTGTTATAAATTAAAACAGAAATTATTCTGCTTCAAAATACATTTATAATTTTTTTTTGTATAAAATTTTCTTCAAAAGGACATATTTTTAAATATTCAAAGTATAGAATAGATACTTCTGCACGTATTCACCTTCATTTCGTTATAAAATCGTAGGCTAATTGCGAAATCTGGCACTTTGGAAAGAACTTAAACTAATTCATGTGTAAATATATTTTTCTATTGAAAATTGTTGTAAATATTATTATTTGGGCTTTTTAAAATCTAGTATTAGTAGGTTACAAAATAGTTACCTCCCTTTTCTCAATCAGCCTGATATTTTTCAGTAGTATTGCAAAAAGCCTGTCATGAAGGAGATAGACGGTATTCACTTTATGTGTTGGCGTAACACAAGGGAAAATGCCATCTTGTCCTTTTTACTTTTTATTTACAACACACACCTACAATCACAATTAACAAACACAAACAAATAATAAAAAAAAAAATCGTAATAACATTTCACTCTTTAAGTCACATCACTCTCAACTATACATCACTTCACCTTCACGCATCAAAATCCGAGCGCTAACTAACTCTTCTGAGATTCTTCGCTTTCGAAAAAAAAACAAGTTGGAAATTGTACGTCAAACGTTACAAACGAGGTGCGTTCGTACGCACGTTTTAGAATTAGATTCATGATATCCCGTGCGTAGAACGGGTTAAACAGCTAGTTAAGTATATATTTTATGACACTGTTCATACAAATATCTTAACTAGTTATATAAATATTCAGATATATATGTATCAGCTAGTTATATAAATATTCAGATCTTGATGATTTTTAATTCTGTGAAATGAATTATATCGTCTGCAGATTAATTTCTGTCATATAATAAGTATCTCGGTCGCTTGACGATTAAACTTCGGAAGCTCCTATAACAAAAAAGCACCGATTTAAAAAAAAAAAAATCAAATTTCTTAATAAATATTTTTATTAATATCTCCTAAAATTTTGATTCGATTTTAATAAAATTTGAAATGTCTCGACAAAATTCTGCAAAGATAATATATTTTAAATTGCAAACCATTTGGTTGGGTAGTTTTTGCGTTGTTATATGCGGACAGACAGACAGACGGACAGACAGACGGACGGACAGACGGACGGACCAAACGACGACTATAGGTGCTACGTATTTATATAATTACGAACGCACCTAAAAACAGTTCAATTTTCATCTTTCATCGGATGAGTACTGCCATCTATCGGTGGCCTGAAAAGTAACTTCTCTGAAGGTAAGTTCTTTACAAGCCTATGCATCTTTAGGCTAATTGGAATATGACCATTTGTTTCTTCTGTCTGATATTGTTTAGGCTTATTGCAAAAGCCTATGCAGCTTAAGGCTAATTGGAATATGAACATTTGTTTCTCAATCTGCCTGAAATTTTTAGGTTTATTGTAAAGATATTATTAGCTTATGCTGTGTTACACCAATTCAAAAAGAACCATTTGTTTCTCAACCACCCTGAATATTTCCAGGCATATTGTAATGACCTCATGCAGATTTTGGCTAATTAAAAAATCACCAGATATTTGCCAAAGCAGAATAGTTTCATCCTCGTTCATTGGAATTAATCCAAGGTAGTGAATGTTTATACATATTTTTAGTATAAGCATAAAATTAAATCTACCCTATATATATAAAATCCTAATGAAACGAATTTGTGAAACGATTTTATGAAACGAATTTCTACCCTATATATATAAAATCCTAATGAAACGAATTTGTGAAACGATTTTATGAAACGAATTTATGAAACGATTTTGTGAAACGACTGATTAAACGACTGATTATGTTCTAGGGCTATTTTTAATAAAATATTAAACGCTTGATGGTGAAATTAATACCAATTGTTCATAAAAATCCGCGGATGTCAAAACTGGTAATAGAATTTTGAAATTGGAATTAGTTTTCGAGATATTAATTTTTTTCTAATTTTAATGACATTTCTGTAATGATGGCAACTAATTACTCAGTTTTTTTGTGACAAAAAAGGGAAAAAAAATTGAAAAGGATCCCGATAGGGATTATTGATTTCTTTTTTTTCGTCATTTTCAAATTGAAATTGAATTTATATTTTATTTCAATCGGTAATGAAGACAAGATTGTAATTAAATTATGTTTTTCGGGAAAATTTGAAAAAAAAAAAATCACATTTCTATCGTCAGGATTCAATCGTCTGTCAGAATTTAATTTAATTTATAAACTGAAAATATTTTGAATAAATTCGTCCAAATGACGTCATTTATGTAAACGCAAAAGAAAGAGGGGGAAAAGGAATTAATGGTAATTATTATTTATTGATATCATTTTGTTATTTTTTTGTAAAATTTAATTAAACGAATTTAGAAAATCACTAATTCGGATATTTAGAACGAATATATAAAATATTAATTGCCCAACTGAACGGAAGGAGAATAAAATATCCTGCTTCTTTTTTTCCGCCAAGCTTTTTAAAAAAGCGTCAAAACACCTATAATAGAAAAGCAGCAACAGTTCATTGGGTTTGTTTTCATAACTTTTGGCAACAAATGTACGTATATTAACGAATCTATCCCTTTTTGAAGCTCGAATTACGCCAAACCTAAAAGCAAAGAATCCTATACTGGAAAAGTACCCGATTTTCTTATGGGCAATATTCAAGTGACATAACATGGTGTAAAATTATCGCGGATTGCAAATTTGTTTAAATATCTCATCAATTGATGCCGAATAAATGCAGGCATGCATGCACAAAATATTTAATTAATTTTGTATGATAAATAATTATTAGAAAATTCGTATATACATATTAATTAAAATAAATAATTTACATATTTAAAATAACATGAAAATATGCATGATGGTGCACTAAAATAGAGAGAAAATTAACACCTCTTACTGAAAATGTCTATAACATAGTACTTTTCAATACCGTGGTTCTTAATGTTATTCACAAGCAGATGGATTTTTTCTCATCCTTAAACGCAAAGGAAGAATAGAATACAGATCGTTGTTATAAAAGTCCGAGAGGTAGCCACAATTTAAACCTAACCATTTTATACAAGCTGGTTTTCAAGTTGTAATTGATTTTACTTATCAGTCCCGAAAACAGTCGTCAGTTCTCGCAACAGCTGTGTATGAGACCATGATAATAAAAAAATGCCCAATTAAAGCGTTAAAAGCATGGCAACCCAATTACAGATTTACCAATATTTTTAAAATAAAGTACGCTGTCATGTTTTTAGAGGCCTCGAAGTCTGAGCGGGGGTTGGCGAGCGTAGCTCGCAGGGGGTAGGCCCCCTTGTTGCTTATAAAAAAATTATAATAAAACTGTTTTCTTGACAGATTTATTAAAGCTACTGGAAGTCTAAGGATAGTTAATACTTCAATTTTGTTTTAAGGGTAAATTTTTCGCAAACACCTCGAACAGAAGGATCAATAATATCTGCAGATGAGACAGATTTTTTACTGTATTCCCGGAATTCTGTAGAGAAAACTTAGAGAATTACGTAGAGTTGCTGAATGACAAAAAAAAAATAATAATAACTTTTTCGGTGGAAAACATCACATCCACCATTGTCGCGACAGATGACGGCTGTTTTCTGGATTGGTTAACAAAGATCAATTACACATTTGAAAATTTCAGCTTGTTTAAAATGGTTCATTAAAAAATGTCGCCGCATCACGGACTTTTATAACAGTTAGAAGAAACATTTTCTTTCATATTTTATAAGAAAATCGTTTTAATATGCCAATTTATGTATATCAATTTAAATATTACGCAATTTTCAGCATTAAATGTTTTTCACGCGTAAGAATCTAATTTGTTTAAGTTTTCTTTACTTTTAAATATTCATATGTACATATATATTTGAATTTAAAATACAGTGTTTATTAACTCTATAAAAAATGGTTTTAAATATGACGTTTTAAATTCAACGATTTAAATATGACGTAATTTTTCCAATTAAATGCATTTCGCACGTAATAGTTTAATTATTTTTACGTGTAAATAATTTTTTCTTTTGTAAAGTGCTTGTAAATAATATTATTTGGGCTTTCAAAATCTAGCAACAGTACTTAAAAAAAGCTATTTCAAACTATAAAATACATTTTTATTCAGATAATGAATTTTTGAATGAGAAATAGGAAACAAACTTAAAAATTTAGACAAATTTAAAATATGATTGAACACTACTCATCACAATTCACTCAATTATATACCTCCGAAAGATTGCTGAATTGTTATGCGCAATTTTTGATCCTATAAAATACTTTAACTGAACTAATTTTAACGATTTTAACATTGAATAGAACTTACAATAATTCTTCGATTTACAAACCGCCTGTTTCAGTATGTATATCATACATTTGTGTATAAAACTAAAAATTTTCATTTTTTTTATATGAATAGCGTTTTTCTTATGAGGCAATAAATTTAAAAGGTCTCAATACATTCAATTGCGGCAGCGGTGACGACAGTAGCATCAGTTACTGTTTTTAGAATAAAGAGATACTTCTGTTTCATTTTCGTTAAAAAATAACATTGTCTCAAATGTTTAGATACATTATGCAATTGTTAACAAATGCTGGATTGGTTTAAATGAATAAACCGTTTTCTCTGAGCAGTGTAACAGAAATATTCAATTTCCGTTGGTTATTTAAGATGCTGAAAGTTACGGAATTCACGTCCACGTGTAACAAGTGTTTAGACTGATCGAAGAATTGGAAGATTGGCGTTCAATCAAATTATGTCTATAAAGAAAATTAAAAATAACCTCGGTATAAATGGCTCAAAGGACACAATACTTGGATCCTTATAGACAGCAATAATATTGTCATAAAAAATATATCTTGCATGCAGTGCCTAAAATCGTACCATAACTGGGACAGAATGGATTGGTCTCGAAATTACATGTCGTAAGGGGATAAGTGGTTCATTGTGTTATTCCATGATAGAAATGAATGGAATCTGTATTATCTTGATGGCTAGAAATTTTACTTGCACGATCACAGTAAAGAGCCACGTACTACCTTCAGTAACCGACAGTATCTCTGCTGGTTTGAAAGGGGGGGGGGCGAATGGCTTTCATAGCCAAACCTGCCTAGAATTTCTCTATGTGAAACAAAATTCAACAAACTATCAAGAGACACTGCAGAAACATTTACTTCCATTCAGTAACGTCTTATTTTGGAGACGTCTTAGAGGATACTGAGTGGAGAATTGTGCATGACATTGCTCCATTCCACAACTCACATAGTACGAAACAGTGTCTTGGGTTAATGTTTTAGACGTGTTATTATTATTATTATTAAACCGCAGACCAGGCCCCTACCTGCCTTGCATTATGCCCAGCTTAACGAGTTTGTATACCTGGCCGCGGTGCGAAATTCGCCTAATCTCTTCATAGCAGAGATCCACCTGATTAACTTCTTGGGTGTCTTTGGCTGCAACGCTATTTCGTGAGAGTTACTTAATTACTGTGTAGGCCGGTTCTAGTTTGTTATTAATTATGGGTTTCTGGGTAAGTTGTCGAATAAGGAAAGGGGCTTGCTTCCGGGCCATATTCACACTGACTATGGTTGCTAATATAGACATGTTTATATAATTCAGTTTAAATATTTGTGTTTCCCCTATGTATTACATCCAGTGTTGGGTATGAGTGCGCGGACTCGGGTCTTCACGGACTCGGGACGGGTCGAGCCTGATCATCAGTTTTTCTGGGTCGTGCCTGGGTTTTGCTTTCTCTGGAGGCACGGTCCGGGCCGAACTAGACATTTCTGAACCTGTGCTTAATTCTTCCTAGAAGTCTGCACAATTACCATTATTCTACAATTAAAATTGCCTTTATAGAATAACTAGCTGTTACCCGTGACTTCGTTCACGTAACATTAAAAAAAGAATAAATGCATTAATTTAGTAAAACATTTCACTTGATAATTAACAACATATATAATTAACCAAAGCTTTATCACATTTTATAGGAGACCATACGGTATTTCTTTGCTATAGGGTCCTTGACATAACCCAGTCTTAAAAAAGTGAAATTTCATGCCAAATAATATATACAATCGCGAAAATGAAACTGCAACTAATGCAAAAAGGAGGACCAAGTAAAATCGTGAAAATCTAGGAATTCCTCTTCCTAAAACGAAAAACAACACTGGCAGAATTCTTCTATACAACAGTGCATTTTAGGTGGTATTTGGTGTACAATTTGTATATGTGTGCATTGCTAAATGGGCATTATTATATTGTCTATTTGCATAGACATATGTTATATATTTCTTACTACATTATCTTGTTTATGTATATATTAAATTAAGTGCTTCACGCTAAGTGGTGTAAATAGTGAACAAACTTCTTGTGGATTTTATACATTGATAGATATTTCACAAAGATATAACAATCTGAGGCGATTCTAAAATGTAAATAAAGGTTGCTAAAAAGTACTTTAAATTCTGCCCAATTTAACCTAGATATTTTCTCTATCGCGTCAAGAACACTATAAGCAAATAAATACCGACGACACAAATCTGATGATCTAAATTTACATATTCTTGTTAGTATATATAGGATTATTTTGATTTATTTCATGCGCTTGAAATTTTTTACGCTTCCTCTAGGGTTAGGTGTCGAATAAATGTACTTTCTTGTTATTTTATTTTGCCATTTCTATTTATTCTATTTTCCATTCATTCCATTTATGGATACTGATTTAATTTACATATTCGTGTCAAAGAATATTCTTTAAAGTTATTATCAGGATTAGGATAGGATACGATTAGGGTTACGATTAGGAATAAAAATTGAACGACAATGGCATGACCAATTCAGGTTTAAAGTATGAACCAGGAAGTCTATTTACATCAGGAAGCAATACGAAAATTAGAAAATTATCCTCTGATATTTTTAAATATGTTTTACAGTCATAGTTGACATCAAAGGTGAGCGGGAAAATGATCATCTAAAATACCATTAAGTGTTTACCACGCAAAAAACAAATCTGGTTACAACAATGTATTTAAGTTTGCGCCAAATTTCACTTGATTAAAAAAAAAAAAAAAAAAAAAAAAAAAACGCAAATTGACTATGGACCTAATTACAGACCCCTAACCTTCCTATTCTCGGAAATGTTCTACCTATATGTAAAAAAAAATCTACTATAGAACGCGCTTTCACGTTTATAATGTTATGAATTGGCACGATTGGCTTGTTCAAGTTTACACAATGCGGCTGGAAGAAAAGATTCATTACTTTTTGATTTCTTCTTTGCTTTTGCATTACGCGAATTTGTTGGTAAAATCGATTTTCTTTTCGATAACATTGTTGTTTTTAACACTTTCCAACCTAGTTGAAAAGTGTTTATGACTTCGGTTTGTCTGGCCGTCTGCCCTCTGGCCGTCTGTCCGTGCTCTAATTCCCGTAAATATGCTCGGATTGCCCTGCAATTTTTATATGTTATAATCGCTATCTATAGAATGTTCCCTATTTCAACGGAAGTGTGTAGCCCTTATAGTTTTTTTACAGGGACACTCAAAAGAATTCCGTTACATTGCGGTCTATGGGGAAAAATCATTTGCGGTTTATTTAAATAATGTTTCACTATTTTAAACACATTGAAATTTATATATATCACTAAGGTGCATTAAAAGAAGCTTAATAAATAATAGGGTGTGCATAGCACTTATAGTTACTTTACAGGGACAGTCAAAAGAATTCCGTTACATTACGTCTATGGAGAAAAATCGTCTGCGGTTTATTTAAATAATGTTTTCCTATTTTAAACGCATTGAAATTTATATAAGGTTCATTACAAGAGACTTACCACAGAATATTGTGTGTATAGCAGTCATCGTTCATTTACAGTTACACACAAAAGAATTCTCTACTGTACTTTGTTAACAATAATTCCTGGAAGTGCGTTTTAAGTTACTGAACGCGATTTTAATTTTAAATCGCTTTTTGTATATTACGTGGTGTGTATAAATTTTGTAGATCCTATACAGGGAAGCACAAAAGTTCGGGAACACATTTCCGTATTATTTAACTCCAGACGGAGAATTTTAAACTGTGCTACGTGTTTCCTAACTGAACTAAAATTTAGCATCCTATGTAGTATATATACAAATCTATAGATCCTATACAGGGCTGAATAAAAGTAGTCGGATTACTTAGATGTTATCTTTTAGCTTATTAAAGAGTATGATTCGTAAAATTATTTTGGAAGCGTTGGTAAGTGTTACATAATCTATGCTTGACGCATGATTTTTCGTTCTTGTTTAACTTTAAAAATTATTGTAATTTTACTTAAACATTGGTTTAAAATCAATGCAATTTTTCTTATCCTACAAGACTTTACAAAAATCTATTATGAAACAACTTTAAAAAAAGCTATATTTAAAAAAGACAACAAAGTTTTTCCTATTTTAAAACTAAAAGAAATGTAAAATTAAATTCCGGTTCGAAACGACGATTTACAAATGTGTTTCGATTGTGGGAAAATGATAGAAGAAAAATGTTGTTACTTCCACACAATCATATTAAATCTTTAGCTTTTATGAGAAAAGCAACTTTCTCTTAAAAAATATAGTTATTTTTATTAAGATTTTCTGAATTTACAACACATACATTTAAAATACATATATTACGTACATTTAAAATAATTTTTTTCATGTGAAAAAGAAAAAGAAAAAAAAAGAGAAATTAATCACAAATAATTTGATAACCCAAGATCATTTTATTTCAACATCAAAACAAATCTGTTTTATTTTTCTCTATATGACATCATATTCGCTTGCTTTCCATACTTACTCGTATTTATGCACTTTGTATTGTTATCAAATATTTGAAAACGCACGTTTTATGTCTAATATGACATCATTTCATATTCTGTTTTATTCTTAAATAATTCATTTCCTTTTCATTTTTCACGTGGAAAATTTTCAATTGAAAATAAATTGTTGATTAAAAATTATTACTCAGAGGATTATTTTATATTGGCAACGATAAAGTATTAGCAACGGTAAAATAAATTTAACCATTTAAAAATAAGCTGCAAAACCGGGCCCTTTGGGACAAACCAACCAAACCAACCAACCATTTAAAAATAGACGAAAAAATGTCCATTTATTCTGTATGAAAATAATGAAATTTTTAATTTTTAAGAAAAATATTGATCTAAAATAAACAAAAACCAGCCTATATTCATTTGAGGGTTATAATCAACTTATATGCAAAGATACAGGATAATTAAATGCTCCATTTTGACGCTGGCTTCAGCCTAACATTTGCACACAATCAGATTTATAATATTATTAGGATGCATATACATTTCTGAGGGGGGGGATATACAGTACTGTAAAACCTATAATAAGAATCTGTGTATGACGAAATCCTGTTTTAAACGGAAAAAATTTCTTGATCAATTGCAAAATGGATATAATAATCCATTTGAAAATAAATAATACTTTGCAAGAGATGACAGACCTGGTAAAAACGGAACTAAACTATAACGATTTTTTTCTGTCCTATATGATTTCGTCAAGGTTTTTCTATATAGAATTTTTCAGATTTTTAAGTCTCCAAGCCGTGTAAATGAATTAATCGTATTAATAATAATTCAGATATTTACATACAAATAGAGATTCATTAAACAATCAATATAGTTTACAATAGGATATATAGAAAGAAATGTAGTACAAACAGTATTTTGGAACGAAGGTCCCTGTACTATGCAGTCTATGCTAGAGGTCTGCACGGGCCGAAATTTCAAGGCCTGGACCCGTCCGGTATAAAAGTTAAAACTTCTGCCCGAGCCCGGCCCGGAAAAAAATTAAAATCTCGGCCCGAGCCCGGCCCGGCCCGAATGAATTTCTACAAAACATTTATTTTTATGCCGATTTGGTTAAAATTTTGTCTCGTACGAGGAGTTCTGACCAAAAATACTTATCTTTGCTTTTTATTGTCATGCTTATAGTTTTCATTTTTATAGAAGTTATTGCGATATTTATTTTTTTAATGAATCGCTCTTTGTTGTACGTAAATGTTTCAGTTATCAATAATATAGTTAATCCATATTCCATGTATTGGAGACTTAGAAATCTGAAAAATGCTATGCAGTAAAATATTATAAGACGGAATTGCATAGGAAAGAAAAAAAATGCGTTATAGACAAGTTCCCTTTTTAGCAGGTGTAAATGTATTATATATTCTTTTCTTACGTAAAAGTCCATTCATTTTGCATGGATCAACATATTTTTCAGGTTAAGACAGGATTCCGTCATAGGCAGGTTCTTTTTCTCGCATTTTACTATATTTTAATAGGCCTAAAAATGTACTATTCTTAATAAAGAATAAAATTTAATGTTTAATTGTAGAATAATGGCGATTTAAAAATGTATTTATTTTTCGCAAAAATTTTTGGGCCAGGGAAAATTTGACTGATTTTTTAATAGACCAGGCCACGCCGAGACAGTGATTTTCATACGGGCTGGGTCAAAACCGGGACGGAAAATTTTGGCCCTTGAAGAGATGGAAGAATTATACTAGTCCCGGTTCAGCACGGTAACAGTAAGTTAGGCCTGGCTCGAGCCTTTAGAAAAAAGTATGGCCCGGGCCCGGCCCTGAAAAGAATGCAGACCTGGCCCGGTCCGATTGCCGTCCGGAATGAAAACAGGCCCAAGCCCTGCCCGTGCAGATCTCCGGTCTATGGCACTTTTATTTAAAATGAACAATATAAACATGAAAAAAGACTGTAATAATTATATTTTTTTTTGTCAGAACTCCTCGCACAACACAAAATTTTAAAAACATGGACGTAAAAATAAATATTTGTACAGAACAATTAACATTATACAGGCTGCTGATGCATTTTATCTGTCATTTATAAAAACTATCATTAAGAAATTCCAAATTCTTCACAGAAAGTTGGAATAATTATTTTTGATTATTAAAAGTATAAATGTTTCGTGAATAAAGTAAAGGAAAATTAGTATTGAAAATCTTATTCTCGAAATTTCTGAGCAAACAATCCACCAGATTTAGCAATACTGTTTGTGGTATTTATAGTGGTTAAAATTGTTCTGACTTGGCCTTAGAGGTTGACTTTTGTTTCGGATTGGGTTTTGACTCTTGCGGGTCGGGTTTGGGCAGACCCGATTTTTCAAAAGAATGTGTCGTAAATAAAAAGGTTAAAAATCTATATGCCATAAGAACTCCATAGCGGACACACACGGAAAGCGAATATTTCTATTTAGCAAACACGTTACAGTTTTTAACACAATTATATATTTGTATTGTACTGCTTTTCTGCATTTATATGGAAATTTCCTTTTTTATGCAACATTCATGGATAAAGTACTTCTCTTCTTTATACATTTTGCTTTGGAGATACTTTTGGTTTTTCGTGTTTGGTCATCTCTAACAAAGCTTTAATACCCCTTTCCCTACCTCCACCTCTCGAGTTCTCCGAATCTTAATTGGAACCTTTTTGTATCAGAAGCCGGAAGGCCTCTTCTTTGTATATTCCGGAAAAAGCAACCCATCTTATCTATGTGATCGTATCGGACATTAGAGCAGTGATAATATCTGCTCTAAGTATTGGACACTATTTGCTGTCTGCGTATAATTGCAATCCGTCTTCCTCTATTGCTGACGGTAATTATTTTAAATGCATTTTGTTATTCTTCAGCGTTTCTAACACATCTGATTTTATCAGTGTTTTGAGGATGCATTAACTTATATTTTTCAAATTTGTACCAAGGCTTTCCAACAATATCAAAAACCTTCCTTCCCTTTACTTCACTAAAAACAACAATATAAATTTCACCATCCAATGTTCCTTTTGAAAAGTGATACGTGCGATATCTCTTCATTCAGTTCCCAATAAATCCACCTCTCTATTCATATAAAACGTCATTACCAAAATTCATGTCACTGTCATGTCTGAATGATTAATTTAAAAAATACATCTTTCGAAATTAAGAGCTACTTTCGTGTAGTGATACACCTTAAGAACTTATTTTTCCTTTACAAAAACAACTAAGAGAAATGGTAGATTATTCAAAAATAATCTAAAGAACACAGATATTAAAACTTTTCTTGTCTTCCCATTATTATTTCTTTTATTTTTGAGTGTCTTAAAGACTAAAGTAATGTTTTGATGTTTAGGTAAGTATCAGAAAAATTCATTTGCTTAATAAGAATATCCTGAAATTAAAAAAAATCATTTTAAAGAAACTGTATATTTAAATTTCATTTATTCTTTAGGTTCAAGTGATTTTATTTATTTTCACTTTAATAGTTTGTTTCTGTCAAAAATATTCAGACTGTTTCATAATTAATTAATGATAAAATAAACATACTCTTTATTAAAAGAGTAGTTAATAATGTGTATTTTTTTCGCGTTAATTAATTTGTGTGATTCTTATGTGATTGCAATTATACATTCAGGCAAACAAATACTTTCTTACCGATACATTGACATTAGCCAATAAATATATCCCTGCGTGTTTTCATCATTCCGCATCTTAACTCTTATAAATACTCTTGAAATCTTATAATTTATTAAACTAAAGTGATTACAAAAAAGTTGATTTTTCATTGCTAAACTGACAGAGTGAAAAATGTCCCAAGCCAGGAATCGAACTGGGAACCACAGAATAGTGCTCTGAGGTTCTACCACTGAGCTACAACGAACGATATCCCATCTCGGCATCTCACCTTCTTATATAAAAAAAAGGAAAACTCCACTTCTTTGTTACTCATTAGTTTCGGATGAATTTCACTCCTGAAAAATTAATTGAAAAAATTAATTGGAATTTACTTATAAAGAAATTATTTTAAAATTTTTGCATCAGTTTTAGTGATATATACTTAATTTTTAAATTGTTCTATAAATCATGTAGCTTAAAAAATCGACCCTGAGATATGAAATTTAAATATCAAAATTTCTCGTTTAAAATGTGTGAGTAAAATAACAAAGATATTTTTAAACACATATTCACTTAAAATCTCTCTGCATCATATGTTTAAGGATAAAATTTGCAACTTTTTTTCTCTTTTCAATGTATTATATACTTCTAATTACTAATGTACTTATTTGATAAAATGTGATGGAATTCAAAACTGATATTGAATAAATAAGTATTACTTTAAATATGTATTTTCCTTTTCATTTGTATATTTTTTTAAATATTTGCCTTGTTGCATAAGATGGAAATGCACATTTCATTGACAGAAAAAAAAAAAAGAATATTTATTGCAAAGTTTATTATGCATATTTATAGAAGGTTGAAAAAAATCAAAATAGTATATTCATTAGTAAAAAAATCTTGATTATGATACTGGAATTGTAAAATAAAGCAAAATTGTAAAAAAATAAAAAATAAAAAGTGTTTGAAGGAAGTGAAAAATATTTCTTGAATCCGTTCTTTTATGCATCTTGAATTTTTTTCTCATTATCATTAAAAGCAGTGATGTTGCATATTTGGAAAATAAGTGGAATTCTCTTATCTCGGAAATTAATGTAAATTGTTTCCCTTTCCCCATTAAATTTCTGCCATAAGTCATGTTTCATGTCTGCTATTTTCTTAAATGAAGAAATGAAAACTTTAATGATAACAAACAATATTTTCATTGTGAGATGGGGATTATTTATTTTGAAAAATTCTCCAGATATTAAAATACCTATTTAACTTAGATAACATAATACTGTTTAAAGTGCAGAATATTTTTAATGAGTAGAGGATTAAAAAATTCCCATACAAATTTATGCGTTAAAGAAAATTTGTCTATATTATATCAGTTTATTATTTTAAATTCATTCCTGTATTATCGGTTGATATAATTAGAGTACTACATAAATACTAATAACCCAAAAAGTAGATCTCAGTTAATCAATGCTAAATGGAAGAATTTCTTTTGGAAGAATGAAGATTTCAGAAAAAAAAAATGTAGTGATATTTGCTTTATAAATATACCTTGTGAATAAAAAGTCCAGGAACGGTGTAATATCTCTAGAAATAGAAGTCGGATAAAAAACAAAAAAAATACGTGTCGAATAATTTTTTGAAAGCTATTTAATCGTTTAAAAGTTACCCACCCCTGCCCCATTTAGAGGGAGCGGCGGTTAGGGGCAACTTTGACATTTGAAATGTGAACCCCAATTGTTATTTGCAGATTTGGATTCTATGGAATACATAAACCTTTTTTTAAATATTTTGCAGATGGCGCTGTAATCGCAGAGAAGTCAAACTATTGTGAAAAATTCGGAAATACACTTTACATCTAAAGAAAAATAAGGCTTCTCTATTATTCGGATTACTTCACTCAAAGTAATTAGTCAACGGAAATTCAACGAATTTTTTTAAATTCAAATACTTTTAGCGTAACCCAGGAATAACCATGTACTAGTTTTCTGTTCTAGACGGGGTGCTTGTTTAAAGTGTGTCTCCTCGCCTCTCACTGAACACTCCTCCAAGAAAGTTTTATGCCTTAAGATGTTCAAATTCACCACCACCATGCACTTGGCTGTGGGCTAACAAGAGGTAAAATTGTTGAAAACATTTTCCAATATCTCTAGTGTTATGGAATTGGAAACATTGCGTATTCTCTCTTTCAACTGCTCAATGTCGTTGGGTTTGGTCTCGTAAATATTATTTTTCAAATATCCCCAATAAAATTAATGGTTAAAATTAATGTATTTTGTTTCATAGGATTCGAATCTGCAAAAACGAATGGGTGTACCAATTTGAAATTTCATATTTACCCCTCACCAACCTCCCTAAGGTGTGTGGGGGTGGCTAATTTTGGCACCATTAAATAGCTGTCAAAAAATTTCGACACATATATTTTTTGTTTTTTATCCGACGTCTATTTCTCGAGATATTACACCTTTACGTAACTTTTTATTAACCCGATATGTAATAATTCATAGGAATAAGAATCAGTCTTTGGTTTTTTAAAAATAAACTTCATTACAAAGTAAAGCTTAAAAGACTCCCTTTAGATACATCGATCTAGTTGCCTGTAATGTAAGTGAGTTTTTCATATCTCATCGTCAATTTCTGAAACAGCAACTTTCAAAATTCAGTGATTTAAGTAACTTCGCATAGGATTTATAAGTTTACTATTACTAATGTTGATCTATTACCAGTCTGTTTATCCTAATAGTGTTGAACATAGTACATGAAACTCGAATTTCGACGCAAGATTGGTTACATATGCTGGATGATTCAATTTACGTCATCACATACTTCGATTGTTCTTTCATGTTTCTCAAGCTGTATGACACCATGCACTTTCACTAAAATAGAGACCTCAGTTCAAAGCAGAGCTCTTGTATGTTAAATGGTTTTTCGTGTTTTTGATGAGTTAGTGGAAATAGTATCTTGTATTAATATTTCAAAACATAGGGAAAAAAAGTTTCAAAAATGTAGTTTTGATTGGATGGTATGAAAAAAACGATGAAAATATAAATTGTTATTAAATATTAACACATATATTTACTCCTTTTTTTATGCCGTATGTAAGAAAGAGTGTGTCAGAAAATCATAGACAAAATTTACTTTCGGAACTTTCTATGTATACATTTTCATTTAAGAAAAATGTTATAGAAGACCATGTAATAATTTAAAAACAGTTATCAATTTTAAACTTTATTTTTACTTCATGTTCTTAAATACTGGTAATTTTTCTGGAACTATAAATATGCATTACAATGTCAAAGGTAAAGAATGCTATATATATTTATAATGACTAATCAAATTATTAAATGAAAGATAAATAAAAAATATATTAATTGAGTAAAGAAGCATGTTCGCTGAATTATTTCATATATATTATTTCGTAATCCTCAGAAATTAAATAAATTACTTGTTTAGGGAAATCTGTAATCTTATAAAAAATGGATACTATAAAGGTACTTTTTTAATACAGAAAATAATATTTGAATGTTTTAGAGAAACAAGCATTTTTTTTTCATTATGATCGAAAAAAACGAGATTGCATTTTTGAAAGTAAAGCTGATATGTCTAAATAAATATATAGTTTTACTTTAAATACTCATTCCTGTACAAAACTATTGTTTCTGATTGGACAGCCTAACCTATTTTTTTTCTATTATTATTATTTTATAAAGATATTAATCATAACAATGCATTGTCTTTTATATATCTTATATTTCATTACAAATTATGATGTACAAAGTAACATAACGTGATTTCGATAAATATCAAACTATTCTCTATACAAACTAACAAATTTTACCTTTGAATTACATTATTTCTCACATACCAGATGCGTTCTCAAATTCTAGAATAAATGAACAATTTTTTGAACAAACTTTTGTTTGCTAAAATCAAAATTTTAAAGTAAAATATTTTTACACTGCACTTAGGGAAACCTGCTATATCAGAATTTATGAAACTATTCCATACTAATTTGAGTGCGTTATTCTTGATTTGTAGTGTGCCCATGCACAGTGTAATGCAGCGCTTCCAATGTAAGAAAATGATGTTTTTTATAAACTAGGCTTAATGAGATTATGTAAGGATTCACAGACCTGTTGGTTATTCATTCAAATTTACAGCTTTTATATCCAACGGGTATTACGAAAGTAATTAAATGAAAGATTTTTAATCTCGGCTGTTAGTAGGACAAAACCGGTGAATAAAAATATATCAGGATATATTTAATAAATTCTCTCGATATATTAGGTAATCCAGGAATAAATTGGGGGATATTAGAGCATAATTATTTAATAACCCTTCAAATGAAAGGCACTCTCTATTTTTGGTTGGACGCGTACACATTGCGCATTGTCAGTTCTTTATTAAAATTATTCTTGATGACGTCACTTAAGTGTGCCAGGATTGGTAGGCGGCTCTTTCCAAAATTTTGTATATATATCGAAGGAATAATCTTCATGAAAGAAATTCAAGGTATAAAAATCTGGACTCTTACTAGAACTTGAATCAAAATACATCGACGTTGTCTGAGAGACTGTTTTAGACTGAAATTCATTCTGCATGGTGCACCAACCTCTTCAAAACAATTTTAGCTTAAAAATATTGCAATCCGAAATCTTTGCTTTTAACATCTTGAGTCTCTAATTAGAAATGTATGTAATAAATTTGGATGCATAAATTTAAATATTTAATTAGAAATTTGTATTGTCATAAAGTATAATTTCAAAGAAACTTTCCTGTATCAATTAAAAAAAATTATGGAACAAGGAAAAGTTCGACAATTATTTGGAGAAATATATAAATTATTTTAATTTATTCCATGGTATAATTTGATGAAGCATTCTGCAAATATATTCAGTAATTATGGGCTGCTTCCATAGTAACAAGCATAATGATTATTTTTATTAAGATTTTGCATTTGCAAAAATACAAAAAAATCAGATAAACCATGCATTAAAATTATCAGCCAAGAGATCCCAGGTTCGAATCCTGTCCCGGACATTTTTCTTCCAGTTGGAAAATTATAACTCGTATGATTTCTTTACCAATTTGAATAATTGTGTTAAAAGTAATCTATTGTAATCACGTATCCAGTGCTTACTGGAGTTCCATTACCGGCGATCTATTCTGTTGAGCTGATTAAAATATAAGACCAGATGCTGTGATCAATAAAGTTAACTGGATGAATTATGCCCTCCAGATTCAACCGGAATAGCTCAGTTGGTAGAGCATGGCAGCTTCAGCCAAGAGATTCCAAGTTGGAATCCTGGCCCAGACATTTTTTGTCCAGTTGGAAAATTACAACTCGAATGATTTCTTTAGCAATTTGAATAATTGCGTTAAAATTAAACTAGAATACAATTGATCCATATTTTAATTACGGTAAATTTGAAAAAATATTTAAAAAAATAGAAATTAATAGATTATTTGTACAGTTCAAGCAATCCTAGAAATAATAAAAAAAAAGTTTTTATGAAAATAATTCTAGAGTCTAAATGTTGTATATAGTTTTGATAAGTAAGGTTTAATTGCTTAATTACTAAATATGAAGTTAGTATGAATTTCTTGTACCGAATGAAACTTTATTAAAATGTATATATTTTACAAAATGTTTATGAAAATATTTAATTTAATTTATTTCGCAATTTTCTATAGCTAAGTAAAGTATTTCTTTAATGTGTATGCAATAACTGAAATTTGCTTGTATAATAGTAAGCAGTATAACAACATAATTAAGAAACGGAAATTGTATGGATATAGCAAATTAAGAAGCATGTAGCAATTATACTTACAATTAGTATACTAGAACAGTTGAAAGTAAACATATTCTGAATAGATTCTTAAATTGAAGTAGTTCAGCGTTTAATTAATTTTAATAAGATGCCAGTTGAGGATGCTTACTCATCTATATTTCAACATATTATACTATTGTATTCGTGCTCAGACTGGAATATATTCTTCGAATAAGGCAGTTATTTTGTTACTAACATAAACACGTCTTATTAGTTCAATTTATTTTAAGCGTGGAAATAAATTGTAAATTACATTCTTTGTAGCAACATATCTTATTGATTCCATGTATAATTATTATTTTCTTCATTTCAAATTATTTATTTTATGCATATTTTTAATGTTGAAATTAAATTTGCTAAATTGATACTAAAGTAGATAGAGTTATTCAAACAATTTAAACAGTTACCAAGAAAATTTTGAAAATGTGTAATTTTATAATTAGAATTTCTGAATTTTTAATTATTACACTACAAGTAGTGGCGTCTAAAATTCGGACACATATGTGTCTGAAAAAGCAATTCAGACACTTAAGTGTCTGAATGTGAAATTTCAGACATCATAGATGTCTGAATTTAAGACACATAAATATCTTATTGTGATCAGGATATAAAAAAACTGAGAAAAATGTCTGAATAATGATGATAGAAATTCAGACACGTAAGTGTCTTAATTTACTATAATTGTGTGGTATGTGTGTGAGTGACTATGATAAAGAAAATAAATAAAGATTGCAACTCTGCAAGGGAAATTTTATTTAACTAAAAAAATATGTACTCCGATCCACACCCCTTCCTTACGAAAGCTGCCAGGTTCCTACTCTGAGCAGTCCTTCACGGGCAGTAAATTTCATTCTCGGGCAAAAATTTCATATACAATTGCGCCACTGTATGGGCCAGCAATATCAGAGAATGTTTCCAAACAGATGAATGTTGTTTAAAATACAATCCCATCCACTAAATTTTGATCAGACCCAGGGCCGGCCCAATGTCGCGCGGAGTCCTGGCAAATCAGCTGGGTAAAACGTCACTGACTGCAATATTCGAATAATATAAATCTTCTTTAAACTTTGTGTATATCACAGATAATATAGAGGTATATAATATAGAGAATAATGTGTATCAGAATTTTTAAATTCTAAAAATCTTCTATCCCTTAGAATATTTTAAATATTTATTTTTAGCATTTAAGGTTGCTTTGACGATACTCACATATATACATTTCCTTACAATTTCATCAACTTTGGCTGTAATAAATAAAGTCAATTTTAACTTTTGAACTGCTTAAAAATTGACAATAGATAGCGTCAATATTCAAGGCTATAAATACGTTATTATTATTAATCGTGTACTGAAATACAGAGGAGATACTTTCTGACAAATTTTTTAATTCATTTCTGTTCGGAAAAATATGAGAAGGAACGCTTTATTATTCAGAAACTATGTAATCGAATAGCGTTTTCCATTTTTGGTAAAGACAGAAGATCTTTCAGAAAATACTGTCAAAGTTGGCATTTTGAACCAAATTTCCGGAGTGACAGAGCGAGAAGACAGAAAAATTAATCATCACGTGGCAACGTTTCGCGTATAGCTCGAAAAGTCAATTATCAAAAAATAGAACAATCATTTCGATCCTAAATCGCTTCAATAGTCATGTCCACCAATCTTATGCCTTTACGTTTAAAAGTGAGGCAGAAAATGTGTCAGAAAGTTTCGTGTTGTTGAGCTGGGAATTTCAGAACCTTCCTAACTAATTTATTTTTGGTGTAATAAGTAAGAAAACAATTGCTTTTCAGAAAAATATAAAGTCCTTAAAAATTATTTGCACTCACAGGCGTACGTAGAAAAAAGGAACCCTCCCCCTATTTTTTTAATAATCAAATTTAACACTTATTTTAATTGTTAAAAGAAGTAAAATAAAAAGATGATAAAAAGTAAAATAAGTTTTATTAGTTTTATTAGACTGCTGACAGGTTTCAGCTGAACCTGAATCATTATCAAAACAAATAGGAATATTCTATAATTGCACGGCCTATGAAGTTATTTGAAACGCTATCCTTTAATTTTCACGTACTTTTTAAAATTTCGCATTATTTATTATTTTTCTCTTGTATATTTATTTCCATATTTGTAACCATGGAGTAACTCGAGCCACAATTTTGGTAAGTTAAATGATGTTGCATCGTTACATACTGTATTTTTACGTGTTACATCCTCAATGGTTTCTCTTATAATGGATTGATTGTATAGATTGCAGGGGAAAATTATTTTACTTTCATTGAACTCTATTTGGATGGCTTCTTCTTGATATAATCTTACCAGGGCTGTGGTTTTTCTATTATACTTAATATCAGCAATATACACTTTTTTTCCGTAAAAACTTATTTTACTGTTTATAATCCTTTTATTTTACGCCTTTTAGCAATTGAAAGAAGGATATAATTACAAGATGTTGTAATTTGTTATAATTTTAATCACTTAATTTATATTTTTTGAATGGAAAATATGTATAATTCACATATATCCTCCCCCCAGATAAATAATAAAGTTGTACAATTTTAACCACCATCTCAAATTGTCCAAATCTTTCCAAAATCCCGTTCAAAATTTCCAATTTTCTTAGCAACAAATGAATCAATTCTATAAAAATATCAACACGCAGCCGACTCATTAAATTACTTCCTTTTAAAAGTACTCGTTCACATGTCTTGATGTCTAAATCTGTAAGGCTCTGGACTCGTAACAATAAGGTCCCAGGATCGAGCCCGGCGTGGGAAGGAAGGGAGTCTTCCCGTAATCGAAAATAAAGGTTATTTTACAGATATCAGCACTTCACTTTTTTTTTTGCAATTTTTTACCAGGTGTTTGCCCAGGTAACAAAATGGCGATATTTCAGACACTTCAAATGTCTGAAAATAAGATACTTAGAAATGTCTTAAAAAATACTACACTTTAAAGAGTCTATTTTTGAACCCTCTATTTCAGACACTTATATGTCTGAATTTCAAACGTTGAAGATTCAGACATTATTTCATTCATTTATTTATTAACAAAAAATAATGTTTTCGCTTTTGTTTTCATTAGTATATATATATATATATTTGCATTTTATGCAAATTTGTTAAATTTAATATATTTTACGAAAGATTACGATACATTAATAAGAGGTTTATTTATTTATTTTTTTTTTTTGGTAACTTTCTATACTCGTTTAAGGTATTCCATGACGAAGAGCAGTACTTATTTTATGTGTTGTTAAACTCAGATCTCTTTGTTACCCACCAGCAATGACCGTGACAGTGTTTTCTAACTACATACTTACTGTCGAATAACAACTGTATGCAGATTTCCAGATTCAGTAAGCCGTGAATTGGTAAGACGTCCACTTTTCGGAAAATATTGTGATCTTAAAGGTATAGTAAAATAGTTTTTTTCCAATATAATTTATTCATAACTTAATTAATTCGTAATATAACTTAAATCACTTTGCACAATAATGTGAATAATATGGTAAAATATATTTTTGTGTATTGCTATTGACGTTTATTTAATTTTAAATTTCAACGAATAATACCATTTCCTGTAATTTCTAAATTAAATATATCACGGTTAAGATAGAGTTATTTATTTTTCTCATTAGTTTTGTAGCTATTTCTTAAATATATATTTATTATTTTAATTAAGAATTCTAAGGTTACATATAAATGAAAAAGCTCTGTGTATAATTAATTCTAAGAAGATTAGAGTTAGGGACGCTTGCTTATCTACGTTTCAATAAGCTATTATGACATTTTCGTTCTCAAATATCAAGATAGTCTAGACTATAAGATTGAGTTAGACTATTATTTTATTACTAATAGATGCATATATTATTCGTGTACCTATTTTACGTATTATTAAAAAATAGATAATTTAATTATTTGTAGGAATATTTCATATCTATTTAAGTGAAAAATATTTCTTAGAATTCAAGTTCTTTATTTTGAACTATTTATTTTTTAAATATTTATAAGTATAAGAATAAAATAGCTGCAATTGAGTATTCTGATAATTTTGAAAGGTATAAAATAATAAATATAAAAATAACGTTATGTATTGAAGTTTTGTTTATAAAAAAATAAATAAATGAAGAATCATATTTCATGGACGTTTACAAAGTAAATTTTTTGGGCTTCACATAAAGTTAAATAATTTTACTGATGAATTTTACTGAAATAATTTTACTAATAATTTTAACGATAAAATTACTAAACTAGTTTTAATAGCTATTTATACATATTAAATATATATTTATTTAATTAATAATTTTAAAAAATTACTAATTTTGTTGCAAATGGCTCCGAAATAAGTACAACATGTATATAATATTCGACTTGTTTTATTTTGTACGAGATCACATATTTGTTTTTAATTAAAAATTTCTTTTTCAGGAGCATCCGGCTTTATTAGACATCGACAAAGGCCTGTAACGAATGCCTTATGCTCCGGTATTTTAAATTTTAAATTCCTCTGTATTTTGGTGAAACGTTCCGTATGAAGCAAAGTCTTTTCTTTATCTAAAGAATCGAGAGAGTAAGAAATTTTTTTCTTGTACTACATGTTATTTTCCTAGTTTGCAGATATTACAACAAAACCACGAATAATACATACAACTCATATTGCTGTTCCTCGTGTTTTGAATTATGATTGTGTATGGTAATTGCACTATACTACATAAAAATCTATATAATGTGTTATTTAAACCTTGTAACAAATGTCTGTAAATATACATTCTCTCAGTTAAAATTTTATTACAATGTTTCATTTTCTATAATATTCATAAAAAGATTAAAATACAATTATTTTGCTCCATTGTTTCTGGGAAGAAGAATACAATTAATGCCATAGAGATGGTACATGTTACCAGTATTATGTAAACTGTCTCCTGTATTATATAGATTTTTGTTTACCAAATACTTGTAAAAACACAATGAAATTGCATTTGCAATGTTTACACACTCTCAAGTAATTAGTACAAACCCTTAAGTAATTAGTCAGAATTTTATAAATCTGCTACACATGTAATTATATAAATTCATATTTGATAATATTTCTATTTAGTATTCGAATAATAGAAATTTAAAAGAAATAGCGTGTATCAATTTAGGTGTTCTTAAAACAAACTTATTTTACTGTTTTTAACAAAGTTGAAAAGTGTTGTATTAATTCGGTTTGTCTGTATGTCTACCGTCAGTCTGTCTGCCTGTCCGTGCTCTAACTCTCGTATATATACTCAGATTGTCATGAAATTGATATATGATATGGAGGTTTACTATGGCATGTTCGGAATTGAAAATGAAATGTGTAGTACTTACAGTTCATTTACAGGCCACTCAAAAGATTTCTATTACATTACGGCCTATGAGAAAAAATCGTTTGCGGTGTACGTTAATGATGTTACTGTATTTCAAACATATATTTAATTTCATATATATCACTTAGGTGCATTAAAAGATGCTTACTATAGATTGCGGAGTGCACAGCGTTCATCGTTCATTTACAGGGACACACAGAAGAATTCAGCTACCGTACTGGCTATGAAAAAAAATTGCTAGAAGTGCGTTTTCCATTTTTGCACTGGTTTTTTAATATAACTAATTTTTTGAATATTGCTTGATGTGTATAAATCCAATAGGTCATTTACAGGGTTGCACAAAATATCTCGAGTACATTGCCGCTCATTGACGGAAATTGACAAATAGGAATTTCCAGCTGTTTTATATGTTTCATAACTGAACAAAAGTATTAACATATCATGTACTATATATACAAATTGATCCAAATTATATATACTATTGATCATATACAGGGCTGCACACAAAAAATCGAATATTTTTTCAATTATTGTTAAAATTGCGTTTCCAAATATGTTAAGCGTTTACCAACTTGATTCCTTAGATTTCATCTTTCACCTTATTCATCTATGAATTTTTGTTACAGCATTCTGAATGTGCTGGTAAATGGTCATAGTGTATGCTTAACTCATGATTTGTCATTATTGATTTTATGCGAATATCGAAATATCATTTTTATTCATTGTTTGGTTTGTAGATTTGTTTAATATATAATTATTCTTAGTTTAATGTGCCTGTTAAATATTTTTATTGAAGAACAACAAATGGAAGAATACAGAAAAATATGAAAACCAATAATTTAAAATTATAATTAATTAATATGCAAGAACTTTAAACGTAAAGATCACTTTAAATATTGCTTAAAATTCTATATGTATGTGAATATTTACTGTCTAGTTCATATTTATTTTTTCAATAATTTAAATTCACAATGGAAAAAACTATTCCTGTTACCAATAGAATTTCGAAAACGTACAAAGGAATAAAAACAAATGCAACAAATTACTTGTGAAAGTTAAATAAATTTAGAAGTAATTAGAAGTTATTCATTTAAGAGTGATATTTCTGAATCAATAATAATAGAAAAGTGTAAGTTGTGTTTTTGTTTTTATTATCATGAAATATAATTTTATGCAAATTCATTGTTTCGTCTGAATACATTTTACAAAATGTTTACTATAGTATTTAATTTAATTTCTTTTGTCCATTTCTATAACTAAAACTATAATGTTTGCAGTAACTGAAATGTGTTTGAGTAATAGTATGCATTACAAGTATTTTAATTAAGAAACTGAAAGTGAATGAATACGGAAAATTAAGAGAAAATTAATTATTAACTTTAATTTTAAAGCTAGTTCACTAGAGCAGACAAAACAAACATAATTATGAATAGATATTTAAAATGAAACAGTTTTCGTTTAATTAAAATATAATAATATATGTGTTAAAGATGCTTCCTCATTTACATTTCAAAAGAGTACAATGGTCTTTCCGTGCTCAGACTACAAGAAATTATTCAAACAAGACAGATAATTTGTTACTATAAAAATTATACATTTTACTAGAGTTCGTTTTCAGTAAGGTGGAAACAAATATAAAATTAAATTATTTGAAAGATATTTGTTATTTATGCAAGTTATAAATGTAATTTCTTTTATTTAAAGTTTTTATTTTATGCATATTTTCAATGACTAATAAATATTTACTTCGTACTCACTTGTAAGATTAAGAATGCAAATAATGCACATTGTTGTTGTTAGTCTTACAAAAATAGTATCTAATAAATAGAGTTTTTTGAATTAATAATGCAGCTAAGTTGCTTATAAAATAATTGGATAATGGTCTAAATGTTATTTATTTATATGAATATTTTAAAAGTTTATTTGCACTTTGTTAAGTAAAAATGTGTTCCTCGTAGGGTTTTTTTCGGTTTTTTGACATGATATACATATCAGAACACATTTAAATACAATTTATAGTTTGACTAATGGGTACAATTTTAAAATTCAGACATTTCCACTAAAATCAAGCAGTGAAAATTTTCTTAAAAAGAATTTCGTCTAAATGTAATAAATTCAGGGTTTTCGGTTCTGCTAATTTTTTTTTTTAAATTCAACCATTAATCGGAATTTTAACTATACAGGTTTTTTATAAAGTCTCTGTCAGGTCCCTGGCACCTATAGGCTTAAAAACTATTGTTATGAAACTATGGTGATTATTATCTTATTATTATCTTATTGTGTGTGTATCTTTTGTGTACTGTGAGGCTTTTCAGTACTGGAATCTTAATCCGGAGGGTAGCAAGTTGAATACAATGGAAGAAGTATGTCCTTTGTGATGTGGTCTTCCATAGATAAGAAAGAGATTGCACCCATTATTTAGGAAGACAGACCCTTGTAAACAGACGAGGATCCCCGTAGACAGAAGGGTGCTCTGGAGAATGACCAGAGAGGAAGTTAGTTGGAACGCAGGACTGGAGCGTGTAGGTTGGTTGTTCAGAGAGCAGCTCTGGGCACGTGTGTGGAACGAGATCTCTCGAGAGGAAGAGATATAGCGTGTGTGAGATTAATAGAAACCTCGGTTCTGAGTGAATGAACGTAGTCTAACGGTACACAGAGGATAGTTTTCTGTAATTATTTTAATATTAAACCGGATAATTTACATCCGAGTTTAAGTGTAAATATTGTTAATAAAGGGTTAGTTTAAGTATAATTGAAAGAGTCAGGTTTCTCTTGAATATACATCACGTATCGTGCCCGATATCACGTATTCATATCGGTGGTGGCAGCATATCAAAAGACCGGATTATATTTCGAAGTCGTGTGGACGGAGAAGTGGAATCCGACAGTCTCTATAAATTTTTTTGGTATAGGTTCTAAATCCAAGTTATGTGCAAGAGATCTGATAGTATGCTTTCAACAGAAGTAGGAATAGCCATTGTTTGTGCTCGTCTACATGAATTAACGCATGGACAGGTGCAGAAAAATTTCTCCCGCATTAAATTGCCATTCTCCACAGCTTCCATTAAACTGTAACTTATAGCTTGCCGAGGTGTATAGTTTTCAATTTCAAGTTGATGCACAGTTGGAATGTGGTTATGATAATGTAGAGTTTTCCAAACAGTAGAATGCACAATAGCGAGCTCCCAGCTGAGTCTTCACACAAATAACGTGGGGCTATGTGCTACCTCTTCTTGTACTATTTGCACAACGTTTTTTGTTATTAGAGGTCTGTCTTCATCTTTAACATTACTGGTTTGCTTGAATTTGTTTACCAAGCTTTTAATAGCTACTGTAGTGAAAGAAACTGATTTTCTGAATTTGTGGGCGAAGTCCTCCTGCACATGTTCGTACATTTAGACAAGCACAAACAATGTGTATTTTTTTCTTCTGTTGAAAGGATCTATATATATATATATATATTACGCTATCGTACGTGACACAGAAATCATGGTTATTTGTTAATTGATTAATGGCAACGCCCGAATAAAACACATCTTATTGGTTACGTCCTTTGGCAGGATTTAGGCCAGGATTTTTGGCCTGTTTGGTGCTGCCATCTACAGGAATAAAAGCGAAACAAACAATGATTTCAAATTGTAATTATAATTTGTCAACATTAACAATTAAATTGATCGTAGACAGTTCTATGCTATTTTTATACATTTTCATTTGAAATATTGATTTTTGTAAGCATTTAATATTTATAATTTAAATACAATTAGCAATATAAAATTTAAAATGTAAACAAAGCAATGATTTTTAAAAAGGGATTTTTAGTAAAAAGGAGAAAGTAAGTGTAATAATTTTCCCTGACCGTTTCATTATTTAAACGTAACTGGTATTACTTTTAAAATTTTAGCTCTTATTTAATTTTTTACAAGTTTTTAGTATAAATAAAAATTATTCAGGCTTTTTTTTATGAAGTCCACTCCACTGTTAAATTTTTCAATGACAGTCTGCCCGGCAACGCCGGCGGGTCAGCTAGTTCTATAAGATAACCTGCAAAGAAATTTGCTTAAAAACCCATTTCTTAAAATGTATAGAAACTTTAGAAACACCCTGTATATTCAGGTTTATGTCATTTAATTTTTGTTAAACAAAACCTTGAAGAAGTTTAATATTAAGTTTTAATGACCAGTACAAATTCAATCTTATATAATTGTTTTCCTATCCGCAAACACATGACTATTAAATCTACAAGGTTTTGAAAGATTTCAAACACGAATATAATTGCTGAAAAGAAAATTACGAATATAATGCGTATTGCTGAAATGCAAGGAATTTGGTTGAAATTTCTGCCATGGACCACAATAAAGAAGTTTTGGAACATTAGAAATTAATGCCACATGTGATGCTTGCAAAGAAAATTTTAATAAACTTTTTGATCGACCTTTATGACTTCTTTTACCTTAGTAACATCTTTAATATGGATAACATCTTTAATATGAATGTTGTGATATATTTGATGATATTGTATTTTATACGGGTTTCGCAATTTGAAAAATTTTAATAATAAGTGTGAATAAATTAAATTAGGAAATTATTTGGAAAATTATAAAAATCTCTCTAAAAATGTATAAACGTAAACAAAATATTAAGGCAAAAATTCCTTATAATGGTTAAGTCTTAAAACGACTTAACCATTAACCTCGACTTAACACTTTAACCTCCTTGTCAGTTTAAAAGGAGAATGTCAAAATTGGTAATCACAGACTTTGATTATTAGATAGATTTCGTAAGAAATACTACCTATTACATTCTCCCCTAAGTTGGAATTTTTGAAAAATTTTTGCAGATCTACGCCGATCATGACTTCCAGAACCCAAAACCACCCCCAGTTCAAAACTTGATCTATCTATCTATCTATGTCACATTTTAATAGACACGATAACTCCCATAATTCTCAAATCTCTTCCAAACTGATACATAAACTGAAGGGGCATAAAATCTCGGTCAAGTTCGTTAATGAGCAAAATCGGACAATGGAGGGGGGGGGGGGGGGAGGGGCTTTTTGTGAAAACAAAAAAAAAAACATGATTTCTTAATTATGATACGTATCGAATCCGTTTAAAGTTATTATGACTTCTAGGAAAAGGGCCAAAAATTTATGTATAACAGATTTTTGATATCATTAAAAATGGCCCCAAGGGGAGAAAAAAGGGGGGGTTTAGAAGAAAAAATTCATAACTTCGTCCATTCACAAGCTATCAAATCCGCTTAAATTTATTATAAATCCTCTTAATATTATCTAAAACTTTTATATTGACAAGTTTTTTTATAGGAAAACCCCTTAAAGCAAAAAAAAAAAAAAAAAAAAAAAAAAAAAAAAAAAAAAATATTAATTAAAAGCAAAAAAAAAATCCCTGCCGGCTCCGCCTGCAAACAAGTTAGGTTTCGAAGTGGACTGTTCAAAATGCCGCATCATGGCAAAAAGGTAATTTCTTCCGCAATTCTCAACTCAATTTCGTAACTACATTGCAGTCATATACGACTGTTTCTTTTCACTGTAATGGCAAACGTATGTGTACTGTTGGATCGTTACATTTGATAGTCCGTTATTGTACAAGTGCATTTCTTGATTTAATAGCTGTCAAAATGATTTCCAAATCTTTACGACTATAGTTTGTATATATTTCCAAGTTTTTCTAAGGCCATAGAGGTACACAGCCATACAATTTCACTACACGAGACCAATTTCCGCAGTTTGTTTTTGCATTTCGCATCAGAATATTCTGAAAGCATACGTAAATCTAAGTGAAATCGTTATATTTACAGATTTCTCTTTTCAATTATTATTAACTGTCAAAGTTTCTTAATATTTTTGTACGTAAAAACTGAATTTGGCAAGTAGTTCATAATTAACTTTTGACAGAGTAATTAATGATTTTGGTGTATATTAATCAACGAATTTTTAATGTTATTTTATGAAGCTAGTTCATTTTAAAAGTTTTGCGTAATTAAATAAATATAAAGAAAATTAAATGTAGACAGTGATGAATGCTTTTTAGGTGCGTTCGTAATTATATAAATACGTAGCACCTATAGTCGTCGTTTGGTCCGTCCGTCTGTCCGTCCGTCTGTCTGTCTGTCTGTCCGTCCGTCTGTCCGTCCGTCTGTCCGTCCGTCTGTCTGTCTGTCCGCATATAACAACGCAAAAACTACCTAACCAAATGGTTTGCAATTTAAAATATATTATCTTTGCATAATTTTGTCGAGACATTTTAAATTTTATGAAAATCGAATCAAAACTTTAGGAGATATTAATAAAAATATTTATTAAGAAATTTGAATTTTTTTTTTTAAATCGGTGCTTTTTTGTTATAGGAGCTTCCGAAGTTTAATCGTCAAGCGAGCGAGATACTTATTTTAATACGGAAATTAATCTGCAGACGATATAATTCATTTCACAGAATTAAAAATCATCAAGATCTAAATATTTATATAACTAGCTGATACATATATATCTGAATATTTATATAACTAGTTAAGATATTTGTATGAACAGTGTCATAAAATATATACTTAACTAGCTGTTTAACCCAGGGACCGATTTAGAAATTTGGGGGCCCTGGGCACAGATGCGTATGGAGGGGCCCCCTTGCACAGATTCTTTGAATAAAAAAATATATCGAAAGCAGTACTTATTAAGATAACCACTACTGACTTTGATAATTTCTTTAAAATATTAATTTAAAAAATTAAATTTGATAATCATTAATTTACTTTTAAATAATTATTTGATAATTAAGAATTTTTAATTGAATTTTACAATAAACTGTGTGGTGCTGATTACCTTTCTCTATGCAAGTCCATATATCTGGAATGATAAAGTATTCCACAACTAATAATAAATTTACCGCAGTACCAAGCTATAATTATTTAAAATATTAGCATATCCTATTAATCAAACGACTTTTTCTTTCCAATACAAGCTTTGTATGAAAAAAAAAATGAACTAAATTTACACAAGTAACTAGAAGAACCACACGACTTTGTCCATGTTAACCATGAGGGCCTTACATGTAAAATAAAAATGAAATAATATGGTAATCCCAAAAATGGAGTTCTGTACATTACTTCACATAAATTGTTAAAAGACAATCAGCAAAAAATGAAGTTACTTTGACATATCATAGATAATCTCTGACAAACAGATTTTTTCGTTTTAATTTTGTTGTTTGACAGTTAAAACTCTTTTGGCCAATAATTGAAAAACCTTTAGTAGCATTTGGGGGCCCCTGAAAATTGGGGGCCCTGGGCCCGTGCCCCAAATGCCCTGCCGTAAATCAGGCACTGGTTTAACCCGTTCTACGCACGGGATATCATGAATTTAATTCTAAAACGTGCGTACGAACGCACCTCGTTTGTAACGTTTGACGTACAATTTCCAACTTGTTAACTTTAGCATAGATTTTACAGATGCGCAAAAATTCTTTAGAATTTTAAGTGGCATATTGTTCTGTAGTTGATAGCACATGTATTTCTGACTAAATCTGATCCGTGTTGCCCGCAATAATTTCTTTATTTTCTATTTTTAACACTTTACAACATAGTTGAATAGTGTTTATTAATTATATTTCTCTGTCTGTTTGTCCGACTGTCTGACTGTATGTCCGATTACCCGTGCTCTAACTCTTGTAAATATACTCAGATTGTGAAGAAAGTTATATATATTAATGAATTTCACTACAGAATGTCCAATAATGAAAATGAAACGTGTAACATTAATAATTCTTTTACAAGGAGAAAACAAAATAATTCCATTACTTTATGGAAAAATCGTTTGCGGCACATTTTATTGATGTTACGGCATTTAAAGCATAATGAAATTAATAAGCATTACTGAGGTGGACTACAACATGTTGTTACCGGAGTATACAATCAGTAGCATGTATAGTTCAACTACAGTGGCGTAAAAAATAATTCCTTTACATTATGATCTATGGGGGAAAATCGTTTGCAGTGCATTTTCAGCATGTTATGATACTTGAAATATTATAAAATTTAAAAGGATCACTGACGTTCAATGTAACTTATTTTGTGCATATTATGGAGTGCGTAGTATTTATCGTTCATGTACAGAGACTCACAAGATAATTCCGTTTAAGGACTGACTATGATAGGTAATTCTTAGAAGTGCACTTTCCGCTATGATATACAGTTTTATGTAATTTTTAGTGTATGACGTGTTGTTTACAAATTCTGTAGATCCTATACAGGGCTGCATGAAATATTTCGAGAAATTACTGGATATGGATTTTTACTGATTTATGTATTTATTTAAATTGCTTGTTTAGATATCTCATTTCATTGTATAAAAAAAAATGAAATTTCTTAATAATATCCTGTTAGTGTTGGAGAGTGTTTCATAATGTATGCCTGAAGTATTATTTTTCGTTTTTGATTTAGTCAAAAGTTGCTATTTATCAGCACTTTCTGTATATATATATATATATATTCAACTCATATCACTAGAAAAATATAATTGTAGCGAATAAAATAAACCTAAAAATGAAATAAAAAATTAATCATATTTGATATGATCGGTAAAAAAGAACAAGTGGGAGGTGTGATCGAAGATCGCTCAAAGGGTTTCGTTTAATATTCCTTTCAAAACACTTTATCCTTTTTTTAATAAATCCAAATAAATTTCATTTAGCAAACAAAAAAGTCATATTTTTTATAAAGTAAAAGTTTACCGGTCTATTTTCTCGTTTTTTCGAATATCTAAACCAGCCCGATAGAGGGCGAAGCCCGCTATTATATTCTACTATACTAATATCTGTCATGCGGACTGAATGCGATATTTAAAAAAAATAATTTCAAAAGTAAACAAGTTGTACACCTTCAAAATGTTAAAATATGCGAATATTTCCATTATCGGATTTTTATCCTGATTCAATATGTTTCTCAAACTCATATATTTACTATTCTCTATTACTCATATTGATACGCGCTTTGTATTATTCTCAAATATTTGAAAAATCCGTTAAACTTCCAATAGGACGTCAGATTTTCTTTTTAATTCTCCAATGACGTGATATTAATCTGCTTTGTGTACATACACATACTCCTTGTATTATTGAGAAATCTTAGACATTTTCCGTTTTATTACCACTATGACGTCAATCAATTTTATTTCATATTTAACTTTTTTTTTCAATTGGTGAAACTTTTTATTTCATTTTCATTTTTCACGTGAAAATTGTCTGATAGAAAATTAATTATTGTGGAAAGAATTTCATCGCGAATTTTTAATTTTTGGCATCTGCTATAACGAAAAATGTTTTAATTTAATAGGGAAAGGCTGTTAGAATTTTGGTTTTTTATCTCTATTTATTAAAATAATACGAATTTTTCAAATTTAATAATTTGAGCTCTTCATAGCTGATATTAAGATTTATACACAAAGTTTCAACTCTGTAAGTTATGTAGTTTTTGAGAATGGCTCTGTGACGGACAGACAACGGAGCGGGAGTAATAGGATTTCGTGAGATGAACGAAACCCTAAAAAAGTTTATTTTCAAATGTGAATGTTTTTTCATCGCATTTTTTACACTAATTCAAAAGTGCGTGAAATATACAAGAGGGAAATTATGTTAATGAAACTTAAATTATTAATTTTAAACTACTCTGTTATTTTATTTTCACAAATAATCAAATTAGCAAATAGCGAATGGAAAACTTAGCACGTGAAAAAAATGCAGTATTCTCTCATTTAATAAATGATAGATAAATATAAGTCTATTTCATAATTAATTGGAAAAAATATCTAAATTAAAATTCCAACCTTATTTTTTATTTCGGAATAATAATAATAAAAAAATAATAAATGTTTTAAATTCTTAAAATTAATAATTAAATTTACGCTTTGGAGGTTTTTTTAGGTAACAATTCCTTGAAATGTTTCTGCAATTCATTTTATATCATCTTATGCTAATTTTCAAACTATAACTTCATTATCAAAAAAGATTTTAACTTATTTAATTATACAAGGATAAACTAAAAACTCTTTAAAAAAGCTTCGTACGGTATTTATTTTAATTCAATCCGGAAACTGAAATCATTGTAGATAAAGTTATCAACCTTCGAAATCAATCGTAATTTTTTCGCTCTATTTCTGAATTCGTATTCAAAAAGAGCGCATCGCATTTTGATAAAAAGAAATGTTTGTTTTTATAATTTAGGCTTATCATATATTCTAATACGAGCAAATCTTGTGTGTGTGTGTATGTGTGGTTATGCAAATTTTATCTTAAAACGGCTCTAACGATTTTGACTAAATTTCGTATCCTACCGTTTTGAGGCACCAGAAAACCATTGGGCTCGGTCACATGTTCGAGAAAATTCGATTAGTGGGTCATTTTGGGTCACCATTAGTCAGGGCATAGCTAATTGTATGTAAAAAACCGTTCAAAATATTTTGACTAAATTTTGTATCCTACCATTTTTGGGCACGAGAAGACTATTGGGCTGGGTAAAATGTTCGAGGACTTTCTATTAGTGGATCATTTTTTGGGTCAACGCGGGTCAAATTAATTTTACCTAAAAAACGGCTCGAACGATTTTGATTACATGTTGTATCTTACGATTTTCGGGCACGAGAAAATCATTGGGCTAGGTCACATGTTCGAGAGGTTTTGATTAGTGGGTCATTTTGGTCATGGGACATTATGGGTCAAGCTACTTTTATCTTAAAAACGGCTCAGACGATTTAAAATAAATTTTGTATCCTACGGTTTTTGGGACTAGAAAATCACTGGGCTAGGTCACATGTTCGAGAAAATCCTATTAGTGGGTCTTTTTGGGGTCACATTGGGCAAGCTAATTTTGTCTAAAAAACGGCACGGACTATTTTGATTAAATTTTATATCCTATTGGTTTCGGGCATGAGAAGACAATTGGGATTGGTCACATGTTCCAGAAAATTTGATTAGTTGGTCATTTTGGCCATATGTCGTGATATTTGAACTCAAAGCTAATTTTGACCGAACATACCTCGGTCTTCCCTGCTCGTAGTCAATAATTAAAACATCCGAAATGTACTGTTTCATATGTTTAAACTAACTTTTCATCATTGTGCGTTGCGTTAATTTATTTATTCTTTGAAGGAATTATATATATCTATACTAATAAAAGAAAGTTTCGCTCTGTGTGCGTGTGTCTGTTGGCGATGGCTAGCAAAATCTAGCCCACCTAGAAGCCTGCAAATTTAGATTTAGGTAGTCCAAACCCTCTTCTGGTGCACTTGAACCTCAGATTTTTAATATTTTGAAAATTAGAGTAGTTATTAATTAAAACCTGATAAAAGATCGCAAATAAAAAAATCTGTATTCCGAAAACAGCTTGCGCATGCCCAGAAACCATTTATTCGTTCCTCCGTTAAAAGATGAAACAAAGCGTGGGTCATTCCATTTCTTTTTAAGATTTTCTAAATTCGCCATGGGCGAACGGCTAGAAATACGGAAAAACCGTCTACTTATTTGAAAGAACATACTTTTACGTCTCGAACGATCTGGTTGGTTTGAAAAAATTTTACATGTAACCCTTTAAAAAAACCCCCAAAAAGCATCGAATTCATGTTTTTTATTTTCTCCTGTTTTCCGAACGTTGCATCCACCAAAATACAAAATATACGAAAAACGAAGGTCACCAAATTAAAGATTTGAGTTTGCCCTTTTCAAAGCCACTATTGGTTTTTAAAAATATAAAAATTAACCCTTCAAAAAAGTATATTTTCTGTATGCCGTTTTGCGATTTTTGCAATTTTGACAATTTTTAAAAATTTGCATCGGAGATTCAGAGAAAGGTACGAAAAACTAAAAATAACAGACAATATCTACAATATTCTTTTTTCGACATCTGTATTTGTTTTTGAAAAATACGAATATTAACCCTTCAAACAAAATTCGTGCGCAGGACTCTTTTTTGCAAATTCCGATTTTCTGCGATATATAAAATCTGGCATCGGCTCTCTAAAATAACCAAACAAAAAACAAACACACCTAAAGACATCTATGTTCTACCGGGTTTAGGCAGAAATCTTTAGTTTAAAAAATATCACGTTAACCCTTTCGAAAACGATTATTACCGTAAGTCAATTTTGCTTTTTTAACTATTTCTCTTATCTTTAAAAAACCGTTTTGAAAAATTTTAATCTTAATCCTCCGAAAAAAAAAATCCTTTCCAAAACTCACTCACGTGATTTTCGTTTTTCGGCCCAGGTTTCAAAATCAGCATCGACTCCGGAAATGTGAGTACGGACAAACAGTAGACTCCAGATCATAGACACGTTCATTTTCTTCAAAACGCATGGTTGGGTTTTAAAAAATATCTACATTAACCCTTTAGAGACCGATCGATAACGTAACCCACTTTCGTGATTACTGCTATTTTGGCAATGTTTACCCGTGGTTAAATTTCAATTCTACTAGGAAATTTGGTTGGGTCGAGTGTTCTGAAACGGCCTCTTCTAGAACAGACTGCGCCCCTGGCGGTGGAAGGTGGAACTATAGGAGAATATGTGGTTCTATGGATCCGATTACGACGGAGTTTGGCTCATTCGACTTGATATCTATAGCCTTAAATATTTTAGTTGCACTTTCGACCGCCAGAATGCGCTTTTCGATTTTGGATTTTATGAGCTCGATTACGACGGGGTTTGCCTCATTCTACTTGATTTCGATAGCCTTACAGATTTAAGTCATATTCGTATAGAACAAATTATTAATATTTCGGGCCCGGGCAACGCCGAGCGGGTTAGCTAGTATATATATATATATATATATATATATATATATTTCAATTGTAATAAAAAGGTGAAAAAGCATTTTTTTTCAATTTTATAAATGCAAGTCTGAAAGATGCACTCCACGATATGTAAAACTTCTACATTCCTTTTATTTTTAACACTTATCAACAACTTATTGGATAGGACATGCTTGAATTGAACTATACAAAATATATATATACAATATTGTTTCATAAATCATATAGATAAATCAACATATTAATGAGAATCAGTACTCTCTTTTTGAAATCACATGCTTACCATTTATAGTTCATTTACAATAGTATACTAAAAGACATGAATACTTTACTATAGATTGTTACGATGGACATCGTTTGAGAAATTTATCTGAGATTATGTTATCATGTAAACATTATGTTTTCAAATTTATTTTCCAAATTTTGCGAGAATACTTTGTTTATCGTTATATTTCTTGAAAATGGCGCCGCAGGAGCGTTGAAACGTATGTTGATCATTAAAAGGTTTTTTTTATAAGCCTTTTGTTGTTTCTTTTAGTATCACTTAAGCATTTCTCTAGATTTTAATGAGATTATTATATTAACGAAAATTGTAAATTTAAACTGTAGAAAATTGTATACCAACACTAGAGAAAGTATGAGTTTACATTCACCAGAATTGCTTACATTATTTCAGTGGAAGCGCTTTCTATCCCACGGTTTCAAAAACATTTATCTTATCTTCAGATATAAGAGAAAGATAAAATTGAATCCACTGAAAGCGATAAATTTAGTAAGTTTACAAAAACATTTATGTTTCTAAAAAGACGGATTTTGATGCCGAAATGTTCAATACAAATGTTTCTGCTATGTTCGGAAACATACTTATACACGTATCTATATGTGGATGCTTTTTTGAGTTTTTTTTTTTTTTCAAATGACTTATAAACGCAGAGGATATGTTTACGGAATCAGCTGTAATTATTTTTTAAAATACATTTTCGTAAACATCTCTTATATATCGAGAGCTATTCCTCCAATGTTTTACAGTGATTGCAAATCGTTACTTTAAACTGTACAAACCACATATAATATAGTTACAATTTCAGAAAAAAAATCTCTTTACTACATTGCTGACCTATATTATTTGCTGAAAATGTATTTTTTATGTTATCTCTAGTTAAAAAAATGTGGTCTGTATTTAATAAAATAAGTAATTCTCATACAAACACACACAAAAAAAATCATTAGTGAATAAAATAATTTTATGAGATAATAGCTTACATCTGAAATTAAAGGCACTGAAATATTATTTATTATGACATAAAGTGCCTTATATATGTTTCCAGTTATGCTTTGCGCTTTGAATATCGCTCATAAAATTGTTACCTATCTCTCTTCAAAATTTGTATACTCACTTTTGAAACACATACTTGTAAACAAATTACTAGAATTTCAATATTTTTAAAGTAATAGTATAAATTTGATGCATATTTTAAAATAATATTTGAAAATAAATTAAAGAATTAGCATAATTTTAGCAATTTCTGAAAATGATAATTTCATAATGCGAAATATGACTGCTTAAAATTGTGTCGTTAATTACTTTGCACTATATTACTCAGCAACTCATAAATTTGTACATCATTGAAATTAACAACGAAATTATGTTCTACCTATTTCAAATGATAATTTACTAATGTAACACAATATTAATCAGAACAGTGTTATAGGATAACTTTCTGCCCCAGAGAACCATTTACATATTGGTGATAAATTGATTCCGATTTCCATTAGATTCGGGATTGAGTTTCCTAAACGTAACGCAAGAACGCTGATTCGAAATAGTACTTATAAAATAATTTATGACCTGTATTTAGATTGAATAATTAGTTATGATGTTTGTGGTTTTCAGGTGTTACTGTATATATTTGTTTACATTTCTAATTATAATGTTAGAAGTTTTTGCATGCGCTATATTCTTAAGAAACCGCAGCGCGTACAGCTCCAAGATTCTGTTAAAATGTATATTTACTGTGAAGGTATATTATAGTGTAGAAAGCTATTTATGCTATTTGTGCATTTTTTTTCGCGCTTCGCGGTGTTATTTTTATATTCGTAAAAGGAATCGGTTGTTAATCATTAATCACAATATATTAAATTTTGACTTCTGCGATTTCGGTCGAAGATCATCAAATTTTTATGCGTTTTTATTTCTATGAAAATATGCACTTAGAAGCCAGTTTTTGGATTTTTTTTACATAAAAATTTTTGATTTAATTTTTTATTACCTTTTTAAAGTTTTTTCGCGCTTTGAGGCAATTTTTTTCAAAATATTAAAAGGAATCTGATAAAAAATTTTAGTCTAATATAATAAATTTTGTCCTCTTTTCAATATAATTTATTCGGAACTCATACAGCGATTAAAAAAAATTTTTGTAAATTTTTTATGCAATTTTTACAGTTTTTTCGCGTTTTGTGAGGATTTTTCGATAATTGTAAAAGGAATCGATTGTTAATATTTAATTCCAGTGTATAAAATGTTGTCTTCTGCTATTTTGGAATTTGTAGCTAATTTTTATGCGTTCTTTTGTGTTTCGCGACGATTGTTGGACAGTTATAAAATGAATCCGATTTCAATCTATTATCCCAAAGAAAAAAAAATAATTGTCCTCAATTAATATACAGTTTATTCGGAAACCCCACAGCAATTTTCTATTTTTTAGCTTTCTTCTCATGAAATGTTTAGTGTTTTTTGCGTTTACCAGAAGTATTTTTTTTTTTTTTTTTTTTTTTTTTTTTTACTCCAATATAGTAAATTTTGTCCTTTGTGATTATTTGCTTTTTCAGAAATTTTAATGCGATTGTTACCATTTTTTTTCGAGTTTTTTCTAAAAGGAAGTTCGGTACATTTAGCTTCTTCCATGATTAAATTCAAGTTAGAAGAATACCATAGTGGTTCCTATAGCAAAGTGAACAACGATGCTGAAAATTAAATTCAATTTGTATTGAAATAAAACTGAATGTCATAAGTCATACTGAGTGGTAAAGGAATCAAACAAGGTGTTACTTTACGAACTGAGTAAAAGTGTCTGGGAGTGACAAAAGTGACAAGGTCTTATATTAAAAAGCCGAACTGGACAATTTTCATTAAGTTGGAACTCGTATTATTACTTTACCAATCAGTATGACAGTATTAATAGAATTAAGTGTTATTACGTATACGGAGTTCGTTTATCAGCGGTGTTTCTTGTTGAACTGATTCAGATAACAGACTGGATGTCATTGCTAAAAGTTTTTCTGATTTAAATAGATCTGCTGGATTCGTTCAGGACAACTTAGTTGGAATATCCTTGGCAGTTTAAGGCAAGGTCTTGTGTTCGAATCAGAATTCGTAACTTTTCACACAGTTGAAAAAAATTACCCGTAATAACCCGTATGATTTATTTACCATATAAGTGTGTTAAAATAATTTAGTGTGTTGGAAAGTGTTTCAAAATCTATACTTTTTGCATGATTTTTCATTCTTTTGTATAATATTAAATATATTAAAGATATTCTCTATTCATATAACTTTTAAAACCGCTTAAAAATAAATATGAGCTAAATTGCTGTTCTACTCTTTAGAAAAATGACTGTCACTTTACTTTTATTTACACTGGATGCCGCTTTATGCCACTTCAACACAACAAGATTTTGATAGGATTTACAGCAAAGAACGACTTAGGAATATACTAATAAGGTCTTGTATTACAAAGGAAATGATAACTTATCCTTCATGAAATGATGAATTTTAAAGAAAATATGAAAACATTTATTCGATGTCCGACAAATCTGTATTCTTTTGACAGTCATCTAGTAGGCATTCTCTACAAGAATCCGTAATAGACGAAGGCTCCTTTCATCATTCTGAGATTGACGTTTGTCAGAAGTGGCAAAAAAAAAATGTTTTGGGACAGCGTCACGATTGAGTGGGAAAATTCCAGTGCGTACGAACTCATAAATGCAGTTCTCAGCACATATCCATGCATTTCTAATGACAATGCCAGCATAAATTCTTTTAAGTTGTTACTGGGGCTTATGCTTCACTCACTGATTAGCTGCTTTGTTGAAGTTAACTTTGAATGGTTTAAAAATTGTCCTCTCAGGCGGTTGCGGATCTTGTGTGGTATGACTTGGCAGACATAGTAGGATTATGTCATTGTTATCTACATAGTCCAGCATTTCCAGAGAACGCACATGCGCTGAGTGCCCGTCAAGATTTAGCAGCACTTTCCCCTTAGCTTTCTTGGAATGAAATGTTTCTCGAGCCATTTATTTAAAAGCTCGCTAGAAATGAAAGAAGATTTGGGGTTCATATAATTTTTTGAGCCCGGAGAAAGACGGTTTGTAAACCCGGGATTACATTTCACTACTTTAAACATTATAATAGGGAGCAGTACCAAACCCTCTGCGTTAATACATGGAACAACTTACACATTCTACCCTCTTTCAGATGAAGTCAAAGAGTGGACATCTTTGACACCTTTCGCAACTATTACTTTTCCTACTTCATTATTTATTATTTTATATCATTTTTCCCTACTTCATTATTAACCAAAATATTCTCATGCATCAACGTTATTTGGCAATTATAAATGCAGCGTCTTATCCCGAATCACAAGTGAAGCATATATCCCCGATGCATGTGGAGCATGTATCCTTTTAATCGACGATAAATGCCCCAGTCAGTAGCTCTAGAAGTAGGAACATATATGGCTGCAACCTATAACTAACACATTACATGATATATGTTTCTACAACATTCACTAAATATTTCATAAAAAATGTCTATTAAGTACATTACTGTTCATCTTCAGCTTGTCTCTATTTTACAAGAGCATACAATAAAAGCCAAACTTACCTTTCTTTGATGGATCTAGCATTTATTCGAAGAAATGAATCGCGGTAACTTCGTCTACTACATTTTTCTATAACGTTGGATAGTAGAAGAACGTTACTAGCTCCGCCACACATCCAATAGCTGAAATACAGTGACTAGTACAACTAACCCGATGGGGCATCTAACCTGGATTTATCCTATATCATTTAATACATATTTAATTGAGGCGTTTAAAATAATAGAGTTTTAAATGACAATTTTTTTAAATTAGTGCTACTTGCTTAAAGATTACATTGAGCCGTATTAAACTTTTAATAGGGAGATCGGTATAAATGATAGTTCTATGAAACCACCTACAAAGAGCAGCCCATTATACTTTTCTTTTTGTAATTCATTGTAATGGTTATCGAAATTACTTACTTTTGAGTATTTAAGAAAATGTGACATTTTGAATTTGAATTACATCAAATATGAATACATAACTTAGACTTTAGATTTATTAACTTTTTCGAAAGCAGATCAATCATAAATATTAAATGTACATTATTGCGTCAAGGGAATTGCGTCCAGGGAATTGAGTCCTTTAAAAAGATGTGGATTACCGTTAAGTCTTCTATAAATCCATATCATGCTTGATGAACATATCAAATAACTCACTGTCAATTCAATCACTCTTACAGCAGCAAATTCCAAATCCTTATAATTCATAATTTCACCTGTCACATTCGGTAAATTTGCGTAAAATAATCGCCGGAATATTAAATGCAGATCATGAGATTTATTACAATAAATCCTTTAACCGACTGCATTTGAGCTGTTTATTTATTCATTCCTTAAATTATATTTTAATAAATTTGGTTCATTTAACTTAGCTGACACGTGCATGCAATGTAACATATATGTAGTATTTAAATGTAAACAAAATGCCCTTGTAAATGATTTATAAATATTATTTTTCGCTGAAAGTTGTGATAATTGAAATTTGTTTTAATTTTCTCATCGCCGCGAACTGATATATACGTTCACTATGGTGCAGATTTCACTGCAATATTCGCATTATTTAAATTAATATAATTCTACAAATATAATGTAGTTCTAAAACATTATGTAATGATTAGTAGTCTCAAGTGTTATATTCATATACGTAATTAATTTTTTTATATCATATTCGAAATATCATGTTTTATTAGCATTTTAAAAAAGTACAGAGGAAATAACATTACAATGCTGTCCTTTTGCTCGGCGGTCAGAGGGTTAAACATTAACGAGAAAAAAAATTATTTTTAGTAAACACAGAACTAAGGATTGACAATCTGAACGATATCAATTTAGTTGTAAAATACGAATTGCTCAAAATACCATAATACAAGACTAAAGCATTCACTGTTAAAAATTTTGTGTGTGTGGGTTGGGGGGTTGAACCAACATTTTGTGCTGGAGTAGCTGCAAATATTGGATGATGCAATCTATCTCGTTCCAACATTTGGAGCTCTGGTTCAACCGGTCCAGTATAGCATGTTGGAACGACAGCTCACAAGCTTTTCGTTCCAGCTGCTGTAGCGCCAAAAGTGTGTCCAATCCATCACAAAACTTTAAACAATGTGTGACGAGTGTAGCGTAAGACAACGGAAACATAGTATTAAGTGACACTTTGTGTATCGATAGAGTGTAGTCAAGAGAAAAACACACGAAAGCCATAAACTATGGATAGAGAGTGTTGGATAGAGGTGGATAGAGAGTTTTGGATAGAGAGTTTGGAATGGATAGAGAGTTTTGTAAAAACAAACCACAAAGTTTGTGAAATATTTCCGTGTAAATGTAATCGGATGAATTGCCGTCTTTTTTGACCCTCTGAGTTGCTCGGTTGGCAGGACGCCAAGCTTTAGAACCTAAGAATTTTTTTTTGACGTGAGTTCGATTCCCGCCCAAATTATTTCTTACAGATGAATTATTGTTCAATAATTTTCAAAAAACAGCTAAAATTATATAGAGGGACGTGCAGTAAGTGCGTACTATTTTATTTCAGGGGCAGATGCATAGATCACGCAGAAAATCATAGCAAAGGTATGTATAGTATATTATTAGCTTTTTATAAATTATTATTGTGTCGAACTTGCGTGATCTACTAACGTGACTCGAGTAATTTGAGTGATACTACACACACACACACATATACATATTTGGGCCGGTTGATTCTGCTATAGCTCCACCAATCTTTCATTAATTCAGTTATTCTGGTTTGAATTTTTTTAATTTATTTATTTATTTTGACATGTGTTATATTTCTTCTTTTTTATTCTGGATATGAGTTAAAGAGGTACGTATTCATTTTTTTCACATTTTGCTTCTTTCTTCATTATTGTTGTTTTCTGCTTCTAAAATGTGGATTTTCTTTCATTTAAATAAGCTACATCTTTGATTATGTTCAATGGTTACTTGATGACGCTGAATGTGATAATATATATGCGGAAAAATACTTTTTAATTAAAAGATAAGTGATAACTGTTATTTGATATCTTGATATTGAGTAAGAATATTTGTATTTTTCTTGACAATAATTTCTTGAATATGTAAGAAAATACCGAGGATTTTTCTTGAATAAGTATCAGCATTATTCTTTTTAATCTTTCAATAGGGCGACAACAGTTGCTAAATCACATGTAAAACAACTAACATTAGTATACCTTTTTCTCGAGCACCAGTGGACTGATTTTACTACTTTTTGGAATAGTTTTAGCTGTAGACAATCTATAAATTGATCGTTCGGCCACAAATAAAAATAAAAAAATGCAATAGTTACGCGATTCCGTAAAAAAAACAAGATCTCATGTGGAACAGATGACATTGACGCAACTTTTTCTCAAGAATTACTGAAGCGATATCAATACTTTTCTTTAGTAGTTTTTGATGGAAAATCCAGTTAATCTAATCTCCTATTTTGGATAAAGAACTTACAAACATTCATCTAATTAGTGAAAGTAAAAACGAACATTGCGCGCAATTGATCATAAACATTTCATCAGAAAATATCCAACTCTATATGAACTGTGAAAACCACCACATGAAGCTAAATCTTAACCAAACTGTATCATGCAGAAATTCCATGACATCATCGTGTATTTTCATCCAAGGACTAAAAAACCTTTTTTTCACTCCACTCTCCGTTTTCATAATGTGAACATATAAAACTGAGGGCCTACGCACGGCGCTCTGAATAATAAAAGTAATACTTCATCTTCAGTTATTAAATTATAATCAAGACTAAAAAGATGGCCAATGATTTAACACAAAATACACGTATTAATGAAACATTTCTTTTCAGCAACATTAAATAAAGTAGATGTGCATCAGTGAAATATCTCTCACGAAATGGATTATCGTCAAAACTCGGACTGGGACGTGCTACTGTTGGATATATGATCTCAACTCCTCGAAGTAATAAGAAGGTAAGAAGCATGTTTCCTTACCTCTATTAATGCATATTGATGAAGCGAGAAAAATGTAAACAAATATTTTATACTGCACTGCCGATAGTTTTGGCAACAGCTAAATTTCGAATTGATAGTTTAGTAAAAAAATAAAAATAAAAAATACAGTAATTACATTTTTATCTACAAAATTTAGCAAAAAAAAAAAAAATAAATGTGGTGAAATTTTTTCATTAACATATCTATTGTATTTTTAATTTTAAGTTTTTGCTAAATGACGATACATTAATAATTTTGCTGATAAAAGTGCTAAAATAATGCTAAAATGTCTTGAAATAGGTTCTGTAGTTCTCGATAAATAGGTACATTAATACCAGCTGATTTACATGCAATTTTGTTTGTTTGTGGAATCTCTAAACAATTAAATTTTAAAACATTCCAACATATTTTAAAACGTGTTTATGACTTCGTTTGTCTGTCCATATTCTAACTCTAATAAATATACTCAGATTGCCCTGTAATTTTTAGATGTTATTGACGTTTGTTATAGCAGAATCACTATTGAAAATGAAGTGTGGTTTCTTTACAGGAACAGTCAATATATTCCATTACATTACGGTGAAGGGGTAAAATGGTTTCGAGTGCATTTTAATAATGTTACACCATTTGATACATAATGAAATTGATATGCATTTCTGAGGGGCATTAAAACATGCTTTTTGTAGAATATGGGTTACAAAGCATTTATTACAAAATTATCCAGTTACAGTACAGTCAATAAGCAAAAAATCCTGGAAGTGCGTTTTCAATTGTGGTATGCGTTTTCAAGAATAACTGAATGTTTGCATAGCACGTGGTGTGTATAAATTCTACATATCATATACAGGGCTGAGCAAAAGAATTCCGACTATAGGTAGTAATGGCTTAAATTCATTTTCAAATGTCTTACGCGTTTTCCAAAATTCATCCTTCACCTTATTAAGGCTGTTCTCAAATCCAAGAGAACTACTTTCTAACACATTTCTGAATTTATTTTTGCTCGGAAACGCAGGGAATTGGCGGGTGTTCTTATTCAGAAACTATGTAATTGAAATGTGTTTTCCGTTTCTTGGTAAAGGCAGAAGTACTTCCTGAAAATGCTGTCAAAGTGGACGTTTTGAACCGAATTTTTGACGAAAAAGCGCGAGAAGGGAGGAAAACGTGTCGTCACGTGACACGAATCGCTTATAACACTATAGGTAATTTAGTTATCAAAAGAAGGAAAATTCATTTCGATTCCAAATCCTCTCAGGCCTTACAATTTTATGCTTCTGCGTTTAAAAATGAGTAAGAAAATGTGTCACAACATTTTATGTTGTAGAGCAGTTCATTTCAGAACCACCTTAAACAGTGAAGTTTTGTTACGATACTCAGGTTTTGTTGGAAAGCGTTTCATAATCTATGCTTGACACAATTTTTCTTTCTTTCTTCCTTTTTATTTATTTTTATTATTATAAAATGTATAAATAATCCATGGACAAAAATATTAACAAATGTATTGGAATCGCTTCAATTTTTCCCGCGAAAAATGTATATCAATCTTAGCTGTTTTAGAAGTGATTTCGCTACTATTGTCGCTCCCTTAAATTAAGGCACTCCAGGAACTATCGAGATAACCCTTCTGTTGACGGCAATGGTTTGACATGATAATTATTATTAAAGCTTCACTTTTATAACCTAATTCATACAAAAATATTTTCCTAATAAATAAATAAAAATTAGAATTTAACAAATTAGAATAACCATTGAAAATATGTTCCAAAAGCTAAAAAAAAAAAAATACCGTACTTTCGTGTTATACCGGCCCCCACAATTATGATTATGCCAAGGTTGCAGTTATGATTTCATCAAGATCATCGCAAAACTTATTTATGCATCCTATATACGCATATATATATTCCAAACACTCCTATATGTGCCATATACATCACTATACACATACTATTTACGTCTTATATGTCGTATATACATCATATACACATGTCATATATATACATCATATATGCATCATATATGACTATAATTTGGCCACATACGTCAAGAAATGTAATATATATATAAATATATATTCATCTATATATTTAAAACGCTAAGCAATTTCTTTCGACAATCCGTGAGAACAAACTACTGCATCAAATTACACCATTCTTTTTTTTAAATGAAAGATATTTGGACACAGATTTGTTATCGTCCATTCGTTTGTTCGAAAATTTAATTAATTAGCTGTAATTTTCAATTAAACTTTTACTGCTGCTTATGACGTCATAAAGTCGGCAACTCCCACTGTTGCAAGGCATAGAGTTTATTCTGTAAACTCTGTAGTTCGCCAATCTTTTGACATTAGCTAACATCAACTAGGTAATATTTTAACATCTATATATTTAAAACGCTAAGCTTTTTTTTGTCGATAGTCCGTGAGAACAAACTGCTGCATCAAATTACATCATTCTTTTTTTAAATGAAAGATATTTGGACACAGATTTGTTATCGTACATTCGTTTGTTCGAAAATTTTATTAATTAGCCGTAATTTTAATTTCAAATTTTACTTCTCCTATGACGTCATAAAGTCAATCGCCAGAGAATGCTGCAACTTTTCATAAAATTGAAGTCTGATTCTGACCGTAACTTCAAGCTATCTGGGAAAGGTAGAATTGTAAACAAAGATCGAATACGTTATAAAAATATCAATGTCACCAATTTATTTACTTTTAACATTTACTGAAACATTAAAACTAATACAAAAAGATTAAGATATATTAAATTACTCATAAATTTGTTTTTAAACGTTAATAAATTTTATTTATTAAATTAAAAATACCCTTACATGGAACAGAAGCCGCAGACGCACAGGGATTGGTGCGATTTATTTTTTGCTCTATTTTGCCGAGAAAACCCAATTTTCACACATTATTTTTATTAAACACATGCAATTAATTTTATTAATTAATTAATTTTAAATTATTTTATTATATTTATTTACACATGTATTCAATTTTATTAACACCAAGTTGCCATACAAAGCAAAAATCGCCATTTTGGCGCCAAAAAGAAACCACGATGCGTCTGCGACATCTGTGCCAATTTAATCAAAATTGTTTGGGTGCACCGCATATAGGAAAATTAATTAAATCCGTGATTATTGTTTCTTTCGGAGATTAAAAATAAGAAAATTTAATTCTTAACGAAATACAATTATTTGGTCGAAAATTTTTTCTTAGTTCGGGCTTAGTTAATATTCTGGTACTTCTCCATTATCCCCTCGACCACTTTCCATATAAAAGACTATCACCAAATTATTCGTCAAACTGTAGCGCCCAATAAACAAATGGAAGAAGTTTTGTCGTTAGAATCTCAGAAAAAAAACAAAAGAAAAAAGAAAGAAATTTGGAAAAGCCCAATTCATTAAAGTATCATTTATCAGTAACTTTAAACAGTAAAATTTACAATATATTAATGAAAATAGAAACAAAAATAACCTTGGAAATTTATTTAATTAAATTATTTTTCTTAATTATCTCTCTCGACTGCTGGATAAATGTTTGTGACGTCAGTTAAAATTGATCTATTGTACGTAACTGCGCATCGCAACATTTTTTCAATGCATTTTCGCTGTTACTATCATGTTGTCGAAGATGTAATTTCTATTTTAATTAATGATTTAACTAAAAAATCTGTAAAACATCAATAAAAATACATTAAACGTCGAATTAAACATCACTTGATGATAACAAGCACGTGTAACGCATTTGACGTAAAGTGAGTTTGACGCCACGATAATACATTTTTGGCGTTAAAATCCAATAGTTTGGCGATGGTTATTTTCTTAATGGAAAGTGGTCGACCGGATAACGGAGAAGTATCAAAATTCTTATAAATCGTATGAAATTGAAGGGCATATGTATTTAATGCGTTTAAAAATACGATTAATGTTTCTCAAACTTTGAAGCTGAAAAACAAGCGAGTACGAGGTATTATTACGTATTACGTAGGTCGCGGTACGAGCCACCATCTGGACACGGTATACGGCGGCTGCCATTTTTCCAGTACAATTAAATACAAAATATATTTTTATTTGTATACATGAAGGTTAAGCATAAAAGCAACGTATATAAAGTACGTGTGAAAATTTTGCGCCTGTGAAAATGACGCTATGCTTATCTTGAAATGCATTTTTACATTGATAAATCTAAAGAGAAAAATTTATAAGATTATGTCAACATGACGTAATTTTAAACGATTTTTAAATTCTTCATTATGAAGAGTAGAATGTATAACGATTGTGACAACAAACGGCGCTATAGCTTTTGTTTTTATCGCGCTTACATCACTTCTAAATACCGTACAATTTCAATTTATACATCATCAATTATAAAAATGTTAACTTTCGAATGAAATTTATTTGAAAACTGCCGCTTAATTTAACAACATTTTAAATAATTTTCAAGCATGAATTATTTTTCAAATCTACCTCAACAATGGCCGGCAGTTTGCTTCAGCAATATAAAATAGCACCTGGGAAAGTTGCCACAATTGGAAAATGATTTCCCTAACCAACATAAAAAATGAATAAAATAATAAAAAAAAAAACTCTGATAAATCATAAAATTAGATTAACCATAAGATAGAGCATTTTGGCGCTAAACTGAAATCTTTCAAACAAAAAAAAAAAAAAAAAAACGATTTTCAATTTATGTTCAACATTAAATTGATATCATGTTGAATTCGTGTTGATGTATGTGTTGCATCAGAATATGCTTGGAATTGTATTTTATTATTATTTTAAAGATCCGTGGTGTATTTCACTGTATAAGAGGGAAAAGATCACGACTGTGGAAAAGGGATAACCGTGATTATGGAAAGGGACCGAAAAAAAACATTCAAATAAATTATACTTGAAAACATCAAAAATCTGCATCATCTGCAGATTGTATATTATTATTGTAAAAAAATTTCTCCATCTTTACATAAAAATTGATTAGCTTAAAACAATGGATGTATTTGAAATGAACAATGATTAAAGAGGACATTTTGAAACGTTTTAGTATTTAAACATTTTAAATCTTTTTTAACGTCGAATTTCGACGGTGCCTTTGAACAGATGCAATGCATATGCACATAGAAGTTCACTCGGTTGCATTATCACAGGGAGAGAGATGTGTGCTTCATTTACTGAATATGATATGGACGTAGGAATATACTTTTTGTATGATACTTCATAGGTCCATGAAATTTTCTTTTTTTAGTGGTGAATATGGCGGTAATGTCGAACTTATTTGCATTAAACAGTTGTTTACGGATTGTTTGTTTGGAGTTTGCATCGGAAATGGTACTGTATTTCACTGGGGCAAATAACTTTTAAAATAAAATATTTAAAATACTTTTTCATACGCACCCCTTCTTAAATAATACAGAAGCTTATTTTACCGATATTGTTATAGTAGTTTTTTCGTCAAGTTTTGACGGGTTCCATCTAGTATATTATTATAATGTTATACATGCTTTATAATTTGGAGATAAATCTTGGTCACTTGGCGATTCATCCTTGGGGGTGCACGAAAGTACGAAAGTACCAAATAACACGAAAGTACCAAATTTACAACATATTCATGTAAACAGAAACAAAAATATTTCATTCATGGGGGCCACTATAACACGAAAGTACCAAATTTACAATATATTAATGAAAACAGAAACAAAAATATTTCGTCCTTGGAGGTCGCTATAACGCGAAAGTACCAAATTTCTACTTTATTTTTCCTATCTGATAATTTGCATGCATCCTTGTTGTAACTTTAACATTTTTGTAACGATTTTATGCATTTCTATTGCCTATTCAAAGAAAAATTCTTCTAAAGTTACAGAATTTCGTTAAAAACGCTTAAAAAATAAAGTGACGGCGTCAAATAAAATGACGACGTCAAATAAAGGGACGACGTCAAGAGGTCCATTCTCGACCGAAAACAACAACATTTTTCCCAATGGTTAAAAAAGAAAAGCGCAGTTACTATTAATTTTCACTTGCGAACCTTAATATATAAACGAAAAAATATATTTCAACATAAAAACATTTATAATTTGCTCAAGTATTTCTACCAATTAAAAGAGAATTTATTAAGTATCACGGGAAAATTTGTAAGAAAAGTTTTGTTGGTTATTGAGATAAATCAGCGAATTACCATCATATTTTGTAGTAGAGTTTATTAAGACTTCTGTTTAAGTTTGGTCTAAAAATATTCATTTAGGTACACAGGAAAAACTATATTTTTGAAATGATATGATATGCAAGGAAACGAGTGAATAAATATAGATCCAGTCTTTTCTAATAGTTTCATAGTAAAAAGATTACTTATTGATTACCTAATAAGCCTAAAAATTTTAGAAACGTAATCAAATTTAGAAATTCAACGAAACAGAGAAATCTCCTGTTTCATGTAAAATAATTTGTTTTATACAACTGAGGATTATTTGAAATCTTTTGTTTGATTCTTAAAAAAATAAAATTTAACTGCCCCAAAATAATTTTATTGTTACCTTTTAAATCCCCTGCGTACCTTCTCTTATAAAAAATAAATTATTTTAACTAAAATATACCGGATGTCCTAAATTGGTCTGACTTATTTTAAAATTCAATCACTTCCAAACGGTGACAGATATTTAAAAAATTCTTGCAGAAGAGTAATGTAAGATGTGAGGAGTTTTTTTTTTTTTTTTTTTTTTTTTTTTTTTACTGCGATTCCTGATTTTAGAATTACGAGCAATAGAGGACGTTGCAAGTGATAGGAGTACAAACCAAAACAAAACTAAAATCACACAGCATTGATGCGAAGGTAGGAGGTTCAATACATGGAGTGGATCTCATTCGCTAATACAATCTTGTTCATATGAGTTGTAATTTTCCAACTGGAGGAAAAATGTCCGGGCCAGGATTCGAACCTGGGATCTCTTGGCTGAAGCTGCCACGCTCTACCAACTGAGCTATCCCGGTCGAATCTGGAGGGCGTAATTCATCCAGTTAACCTTATTGATCATAGCATCTGGTCTGATATTTTAATCAGCTCAACAGAATAGATCGTAGGTAATGGAACTCCAGTAAATGCTGGATACGAGATTACACTAGATTAATTTTAACACAATTATTCAAATTGGTAAAGAAATCATATGTTGGTAGAGCGTGGCAGCTTCAGCCAAGAGATCCCAGGTTCGAATCCTGGCCCGGACATTTTTCGTCCAGTTGGAAAATTACAACTCATATGATTTCTTTACCAATTTGAATAATTGTGTTAAAATTAATCTAGTACAATCTTGTTCTTTGGGCCCAATTTTGAATAAGATTTTATTAGTGAATGAGACCCACACCGTGTATTGAATCTCCTTCCTTCACATCAATGCTTGGTAAATTCTACTTTTGTCTCGATTGAATGTCTATTGATTGCAGTGCCCTCTATTGCTGTTAATTTGAACTAAAATCAGGAATCGCAGTAAAAAAACTCCTGACATCATACATTAATCTCCTGCAAGAATTTTTGCTTGCAGTGCCATCTATTGCTGATTATTCGAACTAAAATCAGGAATCACAGTAAAAAAAAACTCCTGACATCATACATTTCTCTCCTACAAGAATTTTTTTAAATATCTATCACCGTTTGGACACCTGGTATGTAGCCTATTAAAAACTGTTTAAAAATTACAGGCATAAATGTAAACTATAGAAAAAACGAAATTTAGAAGACCTTACTTGTAATAACGTCCAACATGCTTTTAGACTAAAATTTTTAAGATATATACTTTCTGATTTATTTATAAAAATATATATGTTTTTAATTATTTATTCAAATTTACCAAGGTATCATAATATAACGAGTAAGATATGTAGAGCAACACAGATCGCTTTCGATGATGGAGATAATCCAGTCGCTGACTGACAGGCACTTATTAGCATACTACCCGATGATATTATAATCCTCAGATGGAGCGGCGTAGATTTCACGTTAAAAGCCCTCGAAGCGTAAATAGCATCCCATACGTTCCAAATATTCAATTAACTTACAAGAAATTTCTTCACTTTATTTAAGAGTTGATTACTTTGAAATTACATCGTACTTAATTTATAGAAGTACTGTAGAAACTATCAACTATATTTCTAGATATTTTAATCTAATAACATTTCTTGACATAAATACAGTGCATAATTCAGTATCAATTTCTAAATTGCATTATATTTCAGTTTCATTTTTAAATATTTTAGAATAACATACAGCTATGTTGCGCCGTTATAATACAGCTACGTAGTTATTTAGAAATAAAAAAATGTTCTTTTTTGGTTAATAATAATTAAAAATCAAATCAAAATATTTCAGTTTTGGTATGTATATTAATGAAACAAAGAGATTATGTGTCTGTCTGTCAGTTACGCTCTCACGCAATGTTAGATGTTGGGCACTTCGACAATGGGCATGTAGCAGTACACCCGAGAACTCCTCGAAGAGTTTTTCAAAATTCAGTTTAGATTTTCTAAAAATAAGTTTTAAGTGGTCAATTTTAAGTTCTTTTACTGAATTTTTCACGAGGTATTTTTTTTCTCCACCCCCTCTCTTTGTATCCAAATACCTTATAATTTTAATCTTTACAGCACAGAACAGAACAAACAATGTGCTGTCAGTTTATTATTATTTTTAAACTGTAACGTCATTTACGGATTTTCAACGATTTATTTAAATAAATGAAGAATGTGTGAAATTTTTTGCTTTTAATTTCAATAAATCTCAATCTCCAAACGATTTTCTTACAATAAGTTTCTTTCCACGAAACTGTAACTTCCACCAGCTTTGATAAGTTTTTGTTATTTCTGCCGTAGTTGATTTTCATCTTCCTAAAATATCAAATAATAAATATAAGCTCAATTTTCGTTCTTTGTTTCATGATAGGATAAATAAATAAATAAAGGCATGTTATGAAAAATTAGGATTGGAAATTAGCTAACATATAAAACAGACAATGCAAATCATACATGCAGTGTAACGTGTTATTTTTTTGCGTTTGATTTCGATAAATGTCAAACTGAAACCGAATAATTTGTTTCTTCCCCCAACTGTAAAATATTTATAATATTATGATATTTTTTCACTCTTAATATCCGTAAAATAAAAAATACCAAATGATATGTGCTCTATTAAAATTTCAAATTTATTGAATAACGAGCTGATCCGCCCGGCGTTGCCAATCACAATTGTCCGGTTGACTACTCAGCTGTACCTACAATTCTATCAGCTACCAATTACAATTAACTTCCAACGGTGTTTGACGTCTAGTGAGTGATTTGTGACGTTATTTGAAACAAAAAACGCTACAAAACAAGAAAAAAAAAGATTGAAAAACTCATAAAAAAATTTTTATCATAAAATCCAAATCGGGATAATTAATAAACCGCCTTTAAATTTTATAATCATTATTTTTTATCTGTAAAGAATTATTAACTCTCTCCAAGCTAAAAACAAGAACGAAAAATCATGCGTCAAGCATAGATTATGTAACACTTTCCAACGCTTCCAAAATAATTTTACGAATCATACTCTTTAATAAGCTAAAAGATAACATCTAAGTAATCCGAATACTTTTATTCAGCCCTGTATAGGATCTATAGATTTGTATATATACTACATGGATGCTAAATTTTAGTTCAGTTAGGAAACACGTAGCACAGTTTAAAATTTTCAGTCTGGAGTTAAATAATACGGAAATGTGTTCCCGAACTTTTGTGCTTCCCTGTATAGGATCTACAGAATTTATACACACCACGTAATATACAAAAAGCGATTTAAAATTAAAATCGCGTTCAGTAACTTATAACGCACTTCCAGGAATTATTGTTAACATACAGTTGAGAATTCTTTTGTGTGTCCCTGTAAATGAACGATGACTGCTATACACACAATATTCTGTAGTAAGTCTCTTGTAATGAACCTTATTAGCACTTTCCAACCTAGTTGAAAAGTGCTTATGACTTCGGTTTGTCTGGCCGTCTGGCGTCTGGCCGTCTGGCCGTCTGCCGTCTGGCCGTCTGGCCGTCTGCCGTCTGCCGTCTGCCGTCTGTCCGTGCTCTAACTCCCGTAAATATGCTCGGATTGCTCTGCAATTTTTATATGTTATTATCGTTATCTATAGCATGTTCCCTATTTCAACGGAAGTGTGTAGCACTTATAGTTTTTTTACAGGGACACTCAAAAGAATTCCGTTACATTGCGGTCTATGGGGAAAAATCATTTGCTGTTTATTTAAATAATGTTTCACTATTTTAAACGCATTGAAATTTATATATATCACTAAGGTGCATTAGAAGAAGCTTAATATGGAACAGGGTGTGCATAGCACTTATAGTTACTTTACAGGGACAGTAAAAATAATTCCGTTACATTACGTCTATGGAGAAAAATCGTCTGCGGTTTATTTAAATAATGTTTCACTATTTTAAACGCATTGAAATTTATATAGATCACTAAGGTGCATTACAAGAGACTTACTACGGAATATTGTGTGTATAGCAGTCATCGTTCATTTACAGGGACACGCAAAAGAATTATCTACTGTCTGTTAACAATAATTCCTGGAAGTGCGTTTTAAGTTACTGAACGCGATTTTAATGTTAACTTGCTTTTTGTCTATTACGTGGTGTGTATAAATTCTGTAGATCCTATACAGGGCAGCACAAAAGTTCGCGAACACATTTCTGTTTATTGACAAACTCCAGACGGAGAATTTTAAAATGTGCTACACGTTTCCTAACTGAACTAAAATTTAGCATCCTATGTAGTATATATACAATTCTATATATCCTATACAGGGCTGAATAAAAGTATTCGGATATTTTTCCGAATATTGTATATGTTGGAAATTCCTGAAATTATGTTTTTAAATATGTTATGCGTTTTCCAAATTGTTTACTTAGAAGTTATCTTTTAGCTTATTAAACGGTATGATTTGTAAAATTATTTTGGAAGCGTTGGAAAGTGCTACATAATCTATGCTTGACGCATGATTTTTCGTTCTTGTATAGATTTCAATGCGTTTAAAATAGGGAAACATTATTTAAATAAACCGCAGACGATTTTTCTCCATAGACGTAATGTAACGGAATTCTTTTGACTGTCCCTGTAAAGTAAGTATAAGTGCTATGCACACCCTATTCCATATTAAGCTTCTTATAATGCACCTTATTGATATATATAAATTTCAGTGCGTTTAAAATAGTGAAACATTATTTAAATAAACCGCAAATGATTTTTCCCCATAGACCGCAATGTAACGGAATTCTTTTGAGTGTCCCTGTAAAAAAACTATAAGTGCTACACACTTCCGTTGAAATAGGGAACATGCTATAGTTAACGATTATAACATATAAAAATTGCAGGGCAATCCGAGCATATTTACGGGAGTTAGAGCACGGACAGACGGCCAGACGGCAGACGGCCAGACAAACCGAAGTCATGAACACTTTTCAACTAGGTTGGAAAGTGTTAAAAAAGGGGGGGGGGGGATGACGATTCTGAGCGTAACTGAGATCGAAATTGAAGCAACCAATCAATCATTTTGTGCAAATTTTTTAGTGTTGAAGGAAATAAATCTAAAAAAATTTCAAAAATTGCTGTATGATTTCCGAATAAAATTTATTGAAAAGAAGATAAAATTTACTATATTGGGTTAAAAGATTGGAACCGGATTCATGTTGCTAATGCGTAAAAATTGCAGCAAAACGTCAAAAAAATGCTAAAAATCACATAAAAGTTAAGTAAAGAAAAGTATTCAAAAATTCCAAAATCGGGCTTACAAGTGCAAAACAACATGCTTAGACGTACTTTCCTAACAAATTTTGTAGCTCTGTGTGCAGCGGTCTCTTCAGAAAGCAGCACGCAAACACACAAACACACAAACTCCCTTCTTTATTATAGTTAGGGTTAATATAAAAATAAATTAAAGATAAATAATGTGTGACTCAAAGAAAAAAAAAGAAAATGTTCTTATAGGGTGTTTCATCGAATGCGGCGGTACTAACACCATTTAGAGGTATACATTTATCAATAAACCTTTATTCCAAAGGTGAAAAAAAGAGACAATGCTTCTGTTACGAGTACGAACTTCCTAAACCTGATCTTATCAGTAAAAAACTATTGATGTATCGCCCAGTACAAATGAAAAGCCGTTAGTTATGCCACCCCCTGTATTATGGAATCCAAATACAATCCAGGTATTGCTTCATCACTTAGGGATTCGGTAGCTGACATGAGTGTTAGTAGGTAATAGATCTTCTAGGTAGCAGATGCTAATGAAGCATATATTTAAAAAAAATAAAACTCTAAAAAAATAAAACTAATTAAAAATCACGAAAATAAATCATTTTAAAACTAAAAATGGGAATGTACGTTATTTCTAACAACTACGTGCTTATTTTAGATGGTTTCATAAATAAAATTTTAAAGGATTAAGACGGTAAAAACGCTGAATGATCGCGATTTACAAAAATCATATTTGCCATGGAATAAATATTTACGAAGCAGAAATTCACTAAGAAATTTCCGTTTTCTTAAATTTCAAGTATTTAAAAATCCAAAAAAGTGCAAAAATAAATTTTGTTTTTCACTTCAAAGTGAAACATAAGTTTAGTACAAATGTTTCTGAGCAGCAAAAAAAGACATAAGTACTAATTCTTACAAAAACGAAAAAAAAATAATAGTGAAAAAATTTTATTTTGAAGTTCGTAGAACATAGTCTCAAAATTTGCCGATTTCAGAGGAAAGGGGTCAGAGTTAAATATGCTTTGTGTTTTCGAAAATTTAAATTTCTAACATTTCACTTTTAGAGATTTTTACTGGTGCGCAGATTTGCACTTTAAAAAATATATATTTATCTCAAATTCTCTAGAGTATTATATCGATTATTGGAGATTTTCTTTTTCATATTTGTTAAAAAATAATCTAAAATTTAGGTTTTGGGACATCATCCAGACATTTTAGTAACATTGTGAAAAAAATTGTCCAATATTTTAAACAACCTGTTTCTGTTATCACAACAGACTAATTTTAATTTTAATTTTAATACTCTCCCAACTTCATGTATTTTAATTTCAGCACATGTGGAATCAAAAATTAGTAAAAATTAAGGGTTTTGTTTTCTGTAATGTCAATAAATGTTTGGTATGATAGTTAAAAATGCACAGATTCTGCTAACGCAGCATCACTTTCATCACGGTAGCCATTCGTCTTTTTCATATTATAACCGTAAGTTAATATTTGAAAACATTTCTTTTGATGATGAAAATTTACAGGGTTATGAATGAATATTAAAAGAATTTTAATTGTATGTCAAATGCAATTACCATATAGTTCAATATTATAAAAAAAAATTAACATAGACATCTGGGACAATATGTTAGAACAATGTGCATTTGTAAACATGCATATTTAAACTCATAACATCTAATGGTGTGCAAAATATACCAGCGGGAGTAATTAGGGGTTAAGTATTGATATTACATGCACAGATATTAAATATTACAGATTTTGAATACAACTATTTCCGAATAGTAGTATTTTCATTAGAATTTCAGAATTTTGCGATTAAATAATGCGAAAATATTCGAATTCAAAATCTGTAATATTTGGCACCTATTTAGTAAAATCAATAGTCATATCTGACATCGTGTTCAATCACATAGTCTTGTTTCTCTGTTGTTGACCACTGAAATGCATCTTGATGTCGTCATTGACTAATCATTGATTGTTACTCGAATAAACAACAATTTTAAGGGGCAACTGACAAATAAATCAATGTAATTTTCATCCACACTTGTCAGCCCTCCGTTAAGTACATGTTTGATATAAAGAAATAGAAAAAAATGTCGACTTATACAGTTTATGAAATCACCGATTCAAATATATTTGACGATTTCTGGATGAAAAAAAAATGTATACAGATTTGTTTGTCATTTTAGAATTATTGATTTGTTTTACGCTGTGTTGTGTATAAAATCGTTTAAAAATTGTGAATGTTTCTGAAAAAAATATATAATAAATTGGAAATTGTACGTTAAACGTGATAAATGAGGTGAGTTACTATTATAACTAGTTTTAAAATGTAAAAAAAGAAAAGAAAAAATCATACTTATTATTTTAGTGAAATATATTATATCGTCTGCTATGAGCAAATTGAGCCTGCTTTTGTTTTTTTTTCTGATTACGTATGCTACGTTTATAGATGCGAATTGTTTTCGATTCCAGACAGCACTGCAAAATTCACCATGGAGATCTTGCTTTGCGAATTATTACCTCCACGGTTTAATATTTTTATCACTCATAATGAAGGAATCTCTTGTGCTTATTTTCTTTAATGTATTGAGATATCAACCTAATTTCAACTGAAGTTATCTCAGAATCTATACATATTTCAATGTAACTCATCTCTCAAACAAACAATTTTTCTCAACGATCTTTCTAAAAATCTAACTTTTATGCAATTTTATTCAGAAAAATAATTTTGAATTAAAATGGCCTCTTGCCATATATATTTTTTAGTTTTGAATCGATTTGATTTAAATAAAATTTGAAATGACTCGACAAAATTCTGCAACGATTATATACAGTAAATTTCAAACCATTCGGTTGGGTTGTTTATGCACTGGATCTTTCTAACAGTGATGCAGGATTCCCAGCTTTCTGCTGGATACAGACAGACGGACAGACCAGACCACGACTATAGGTGTTATATATCTATATTATAAAGGACAAACGTGTCCGTGCGTAACGCAGACGTCATTTTGCGAATGGCAACACTGGACAATGAAATTTCGGTTTGAGATTTTTGCTAAAACAATTTTTTTTTAATTTCTAGACATCGCGCATTCTTAATATTTAGATCGTTATATAGGGGGGAAAATTCTACTTTCAAAAGCAATTTGTTTGAAAACTGTATCTTAATTGACTCATTTAGTATCGTATTTAAATTAAATTTCAAGCATGATTTTGTAAAATCTATCTCTATCGCTTGCAGACGATTACAAAATGTTAATCCGTTTGTACTTTAAACAATATAAAAAGTTCAGCATTTGTTTCCAGCTAATATTCAATTACGAAATTAAAACTTCATTAAACAATCAATAAAATAGTATTTAAATAAAACACAAATTTAACACACGTGTAATCGAAATAAGTGCTTAAAACCGCTGAATTTATCAGAATAAAAGAAGGCTGTAGATAAAGAAATATTTATCGATTTCTTCGGCTAATAACTTCTGGCAAAAGGCTAATACGAAATTATCTCTTTTAACAGATTTCGAAATTTTATTTCAATATATTAGTGACACGTTTCTTATATAAAAATGCTCTTTGATGCTGTTAGGAGACAATAAAAATAAATATTAAATGAAAAAAAATCTATTATAGTTTCAATAATGAAAAAACAAAAACAAAAAATCATGCGTCAAGCATAGATTATGTAACACTTTCCAACGCTTCCAAAATAATTTTACAAATCATTACCGTTTAGTAAGCTGAAAGATAACATCTAAGTAAACAATTTGGAAAAAGCATAACATATTTAAAAACGTAATTTCAGGAATTTCCAACATATACAATATTCGAAAAAAAAACGAATACTTTTATTCAGCCATGTATATGATCTATCGAGTTGTATATATACTACATAGAATGCTAAATTTTAGTTTAGTTAGGATACGCGTAGCACAGTTTAAATTCTCCTTCTGGAGTTTCTGTCAATAAACGGAAATGCGTTCGCGAACTTTTGTGCTGCCCTGTATAGGATCTACAGAATTTATACACACCAAGTAATAGACAAAAAGTGAGTTAAATTTAAAATCGCGTTCAGCAACTTAAAACGCACTTCCAGGAATTCTTGTTAACAGACTGTAGAGAATTCTTTTGTGTGTACCTGTAAATGAACGATGACTACTATACACACACTATTCTGTAGTAAGCCTCTTGTCATGCACCTTAGTGATATATATATAAATTTCAATGCATTTAAAATAGTGAAACATTATTTAATTAAACCGCAAACGATTTTCCTCCGTAGACGTAATGTAACGGAATTCTTTTGACTGCCCTGTAAAGTAACTATAAGTGCTATGCACACCCTATTCCATATTAAGCTTCTTGTAATGCACCTTAGTGATATATATCAATTACGGTGTGTTTGAAATTGTGTAACATCATTAAAATAAACCGCATATGATTTTTCCCCATAAACCGTAATGTAACGGAATTCTTTTGAGTGTCCCTGTAAAAAAACTATAAGTGCCTCACACTTCAGTTGAAATAGGGAAAATACTATAGATGACGACAATAACATATAAAAATTGCAGGGAAATCCGAGCCTATTTACGGGAGTTAGAGCACGGACAGACGGCCATACGGCAGACAAACCGAAGTCATAAACACTTTTCAACTAGGTTGGAAAGTGTTAAAAAAATTGTTTTTACCCATATTCTCTATCCCGGAAAGCCCGGGTTGGATGCCCTAGTTTATATAATTACGAAATGAGAACAACATTTATGCACTGCAGTACGTTTCTTTCAGATAAAAACAATTTTATTTATGCCATTTATTATACCAACCTATCCAAGATAATATGTTTAAGTGCATCTTGTTCAATATTTATCAGCATATTTATTAGCGAACAATAAGAGAGGCCTAAACTTGCATTTACTGTTTGATCTCAAGTAGTGGGATGCAATAATGCAATTACCTGAAATCTAAACAGTTCTATTCTGGCTAAATATTATTTCCATTCGATTATTCGCATCTTCAAAGTTCTTTTTCTCGAGCTGCTAGCATAAAATACGTGAAAAAGATGAAAACTGTGTATACAGATTTACTTTTTTCTCTTAATAATAAACTATTCTGCTAAAGATGGATTACAAGATTTCCAGAAAAACGAATAATATACATTGTGTTTTATTATTTATTTAATTTGTTTTACCATTTGGAATAGTTATCTGCTATTACGTGATGTTTTATGTCTAAAAAGTGTAAACAAATGCTCAAATAAATAGCAATATAATACTAAACATTTCAGAGGGATGCTATTTTCTAACCCTAACAACTGAAATTAAATAATAAGATATGCTGAAAAATAAAGTTAAAGCGGTATAAATTTTTTTCAAAAAAAAATTAGAGATAATTGATGTAAGTTCATTTTCATTTTATATCAAATGGTGTAACATGATGGAATATCTGCTTTTGTTGTCTCTCCTATCTAGTCGTCCAAAGTAATACAGGGACCCCCATTGAGGTAGTCAGAATTTGTATAAAAAGAAATGTATGTACGAACGCCCAAGGAACGCAACGGCAGAGTAGGAGCTTTTAACCTCTTCCAACCTGAGGTACACAAATGTGGACCTTTATTATTTTCCTCATAAAGACTAAACTGGTTGATTTTTTTTCACATTTTTACTTTACTTCTATATAGATGATTTTTTTTTTTTTTTTTTTTTTTTTTTGCTTTGAAACAAAACCAATAAATGGCGTCGCTTATCCCCCCCATAAAGTAAATGTTATTTTCATCTGAGTTTACAAAATACCTTCAAGGCAGTATGGCCAAGAAAATAATAAAATCTTTCTGATTATTTAACTCAAACCCTTTACAATAATAATACAAAAATGAGGATTTGTAGACTACACTGAAAAAAAACAATTCTTTATTTTACGGTATAATAATAACATCCCCGCTGCTAGTATTATACCGTAAAATTGACAGTAATAAACAGTAAAATAAGCAGTAATACACTGCCAGGCAGGCGCACTAGCGTATTACTGCTTATTTTACTGTTTATTAATATTAATTTTACAGTATAATACTGGCAGTTGGGATGCTGACATTATACAGTAAAATCAACAATTTGTTCTTGCAGTGTATTCACTTATTAAAACCTTTAAATTTGTTATTGCGGGAATTTAGGTTATTGAAAAATAACCTAAATTTTAAGGGGGCTTGTAATTTTAGATCGATTTGAACTTAAATTATTAGCCTCTTAAAGCATCAATTTCAGGAGAAGTGTTCATTTTGTCATATACCGTGTCATTTTGCTTGTACGAAAGCAAAGAATGAGCATTTGTAGTGTTAGTTTACCTTCTGGTCTCAAGAGGATAAACAAGGCACTTGTTATCTAACAGGTTTACTGGACGACTCTTAGAGTTAGCGTTCTAAATGTTGTCCAGATTTATTTATTTATTTTGAATTTTACTTACCCATCATGCGTAGTATAGGATAAGTCTTGTAGTTGTTTTGAAAGTCGAAAAAAAAATGACGGATTTACATGTTTTAGACACTGGAGATTCTGAAAAACATATTTTTAGAAAAAAAAATTGTCGTCCGTCTGTCTGTGTGTCCGTGTGTCTGTAAACGCACTGCCTCCCGAACAAATTGAGATAGAGACTTGAAGTTTGGTGCGTACTTAGCATGTGATAATGGGAAGAAGCTTATTGAATTTCAGTAACCTCCATTATCCGGAACTATTTTTTTCGGACTCTCGAAATATTTTCTGATAAAAGGTATATAAAAATTTTCGAAATTTTTTATTTTAAGAAATGAATATAAAAGACAATGGAAAAACATAAATTTTGCATAAAGAATGAAGTTGATCGGATAATGAGTTGCCGAGATATTTGTAATCCTATTTCCCACACTGTTCGATTTTTCATGACCCTGTATTTCATTCAAATTTCAATTCAAATATATATTTTAATTGGAAATGAGACGCTTCATTTGACGCAGTAAACCATTAGTTAATAGGATTATAAATTTTGGAGTTACAAGGATGTTTCTTTTACGCAAATTCAGTAATAGAGCATTTAAAGTTTATGACGTCATCACGCCACGATTTTATTCGAATTTCAATGCATTTTATAAATAGTTTTCACATGTTTTATTTTCATATTTTATATTATGCATGTCCATGATGGGTAAGTATTACGGTGGCCCCCAACGACTAGTTTTACATTTTGTAAGATTTTATGCTACATCTAACAAAGCATTGAAAAACGATACCTTATTATTATTTGAAAATGCACTGATTATTCAACCTTTCCGTTTATTGTACATGTGTAAAATGATGTAGAACATTTAAAACACATTTACAAGTTAAAATCCCCTATCAAACAAACAATGAATATTGAACACTTCAAGAGTGTAACTAATATAACATACTCAGTATAACTAATATAATAGATAATCATAAATCTAATAAACATTTCATGATCACAAAATAAGATTATCACTAAATAACAGAAATATAGCGATAAACAAAGCATTCTCGCAAATTTGGAAATTAATCGAATAAACTTGAATTTCTTCAGAATAAGAAACTTCAAGTTTATTTTCCAAATTTGCGAGAATACTTTGTTTATCGCTATATTTCTTGAAAATGGCGCCGTATGCGGGTTGAAACGTATGTTGATCATCAAAAGGTTTTTTATAAGCCTTTTGTTGTTTCTTTTTGCATCACTTAAGCATTTCTCTAGATTTTAAACATTTCATGTTCAAATGTTCCAAAAGCCACAAAAGAAATAAAAATTCAATAAGTCGAAAAGTTACGGTTTTCACATAAATATTCAGAAATACATAGAATTTTGAATTATAAATATTTGTAATTTGGAAAATGATGATCGTTAATTTAAAATTTTTCCAAAATACTATTTTTTGATACATTATTTCATGGTGTTTCTTAAAAACAAAAACAAATGACAAGAAAAAAAAATAAACACACCATTTAAAGTAGAGGCGTGGAAAAAACTTTTAAATACCCCCTTTCAAACTCACTCTACCAAAAAAGTTCGTATAAAATGTAACTTCTAATATTCGTTTAGTAATAACATTTACTAAATAGTGCAACCCTTAAATTTTACATAGGGGTCATTTATATATAGAAATTGTAAAAAATTTTTAAATTTTCTCAATTTATTAATTTAAATAATGTTATCTTATGTACCGAAAAAAAAAGAGACAAATATGGTGTCAAAATTATGTCTCAGTGTTAAAAATTTTAACGTTTGCTACAATTTCTAGATATAGACGACATTCTAAACCAACTTTAGGTTTAAAATTAATTAGTAGACGATTGTTACCAGTCACATTTTTATACGAAGATTTGCGGCCGAGTTATTGGGAGGAGGGGGTTGTTCCAATTATTTTACGATGACTGCGTATGGATAGTTTTTAATTTATTATTGATTTACTGATTTTGCTGTATTTCTTACTTATTATTAAAGATATATATATATATGTGTGTGTGTGTGTGTGTGTGTGTGTGTGTGTGTGTGTGTGTGTGTGTGTATAAGGGGTTACTGAATTCATAAAATTTATTTTTAAAAATAATAACAGAAAGTCGCCTCCCCCCCCCCCAAAAAAAAAAAAAAAGAGAGAGAGAGAGAAAACAAACACTCCATACAATTTAATCATAACCAAATTGTCGCAGGAAAACAAAGAAAATGACATCCCGTTTTGTATCCTATAGTAAAGTTTGTCAAAAAAGCCAAATATGATGTCAACAGCAGGTTTTCACTTTGAAAATTTCCAGTTTGGTAAAATTTCAGTATAAAGAAGACACCTTAAGCTAAGTTGTTTTTAAACATAAATTAAAAGCATTCACAATTTCCTTTCGAATAGCTACTTCTTTTTTTTCTTTTTTCTGTGACAAATTAGAGTTTAAAATATTGGGTTGAGGAAAAAGTAATTTCGTTTTTTCCCAATGGATGGCTTTAAAGTCGCATATCTCTAGTAATGCTTATTCAATCAAGACATACTATCAAGACATACTGTCCATAGAACATTCCAGATATAAAGGTAGCGTTATCTGTTTACTCAGTCAAAAGTTATTGCGCTTTGAAAATGAAGATTCCAGAAGGTCATTTTCGTCACATTTTGCTTTTCTATTTCCGAAAAGGAAAAAAATGCAGCGCAAGCTCATCGAAAATTTTGTCGTGTTTATAGTGATGAGTGCTTATGTCAACGCCAGTGTCAGAATTCGTTTGCTCGTTTTCGTTCCGGAAATTTCGATTTTAAAAATGAACCTCACCCTGGCCAGCCAATCGTTGAAAAAGGTCAATGAAATTCTTAACAATATCGAGGTAGACCGACATTTTTTGGAACTATATATCGATCAGAAAACATTTTTGAACCATTTACATAAGATTGGATACCAAAAGAAGCTCAATACTTGGGTTTCGCATGAATTAACAGCGAAAAATTTAATGGACCGAGTTTCCATTTGTGAATCGTTGCAGAAATAAAACGAAATCGAGCCATTTTTTAAACGAATGATTACAGGCGATGAAAAGTGGGTCACGTACGACAATAATGTGCGAAAAAGATCGTGGTCAAAGCCCGGAGGAAGCTTCACAAACGGTGGCAAAGCCCGGATAGACGCCAAGGAGGGCGATGCTGGTGTTTGGTGGGATTGGAAAGGCATTGTCCATCATGAGATGCTCGAACCTGGCCTAACCATTAATTCGACTTTCCATTTTCAACAACTAATACGATTGAACTAGGCAATTGAAAAAACGTCCAGAATTTATCAATAAGAAAGGCGTTGTCTTCCACCACCACAACGCCAGACCAAACACATTTTTAGTGACTCGGCAAAAATTCAGAGAGCTTGGCTGGGAAGTTTTGATGCATCCACCCTATAGCCCGGACCCTGGTCTATCCGACTACCATTTGTTTCGATCTCTGCAGAACTCTCTTAATGGTGTAAAGCTCGATTCAAAAGAGGCTTGTGAAAACTACTTGGTTCAGTTTTTCGCCCAGAAATCTCAGAAGTTCTTCAGTGACGAAATTATGGTTTTACCGGAAAAGTGGCAAAAGGTCATCGATCAAAACGGCACATATATCATTGATTATTGTTTGAAATTTATATGAATAAATTCTCTTTGAAAAACATGAAAAAAAACTAAATTACTTTTTCCTCAACCCAATATATATTTGTTCTTTTTTTATTTTTATTTTTCAGTTTTTCTTTATTTTCGTCGACTCTATCTTTTCAAAGAAAAATTTTAGATCCTTTAATGTATAAAGATAAATAAAGAAAAATCAAAATGTGGTTATAGATGTTTATCTGAAATATATTACATATGAGTCTTTATCACATTTTTAAAACAAAAAACAAATCAACTGTTAATTTTTATATTTATTTTTTGTTACATTTTGAAAGTCATAATGGACAATACATTAATTTATATATATATATATATTATTCAAATTCAAGTATAAATATTCACACCAACAACACCACGTACGAGACGTAAGTACATATATGTACGTACATATGTATATATTTCGTTTTATAATATTTTTCTAGGCAAAATTCAACATATTTAATGTAAATGTTTTATATAATTTGAAAAGTATTTTTCTTCATACAACATCTGATAAGACATCAATATATTCTAAGAAAAAATCCTAAAAAATGTTCCAAAAACTTAAAAATCCAATTGATATTTTAAACACAATAAATATAAAATATATTATGCAAGATAATATATTTTTTTGGAATATTAATTTTTAACAGAAAAATTATAGGTTTATAGAAATATTAATTATACTCTAATCAATGTTATCTCAATTGTAACAAATATGTTTCGTGATGCTAGAAACGTTTATTGACTAAATACACGACTTCTTTAAACAAATTTATATTTTTTATTCTGTAGAAAACAAAAACAATGTAAAAGCGACTTTTCTTGACTTTTAAACCTCTTAAAGAAATCTGTCAGGGACATCTGCGGTTTTAAACTTTTTCAGAAAGAAATTCTGTCGAATATTTTTTTCGAAGTTTGCTATATTATGCATTTTGCAAAAAGTATGAATATAAAATTTGTAATTTTTATATTCTTAGAAGACTCTTTTAAAATATACAATTTTTTTTCACAACTTTATAAATTCAAATGATAACTAGAATTTCTATGCATAGATTTTTTTTAAATACAAAACATGTAGAAATATTACATTAAATTATATTGACAAATGATTCTTAAAAAAAAAAAAAAAAGAAAGAAAAAAAATCAGCATATTGTTTTTTTTTTTTTTTTTTTTTTTTTTTTTACTTCATTGCACAGCTATTGCCATACATTAGTGAGAGTGTTTTTGTACAACAATGTGTTTTTGCGGAAACCTTTATTGTTATCTATATACAGAGGAAGTATATAATTTCCTTTGTTTGAAGTCCATTGTTAAAAATAATCTGAAATTCACGGATATTGTTTTCCTGAATTTCACAGAAAAAGTCCCTTTTCACGACAAAGGGGCATTTTCCGTTTAAAAAATGACTTAGTTAAATCGCATTTGATCTCGTCACAAAAACAGAACATTTGTCTCGCTGATTTATTTTTGGAAGGATGAAAGCGTTTCATTCTCCTCACATGAATTTGCAAGATATATCAAGGAATTTATTTTTAAAAACATGCAAGACCTCCTTCCTCTTATTCATTGGAGCAGTACAGCATTTTGGATAAACAGAATAATTTTTCTTAAAAAATATACGACATCTACCTCTTGTGACACTGTATTAAATAAGTGTGATAGAATTTTTTTACATATTGACATACTATATTCTTGTCTAGTATTACATAAAATGATATTTTAAATATAATTTTTTAATCGGTTTTCAAAAAACACATTAATTATAAAAATATATATTTTTCAAATCATGTACGAGTATTTATAGTCATTTAATCTAACTGAAAACAAACAGTATTTTATATATATTTATATACATAAATTGCTTCATTTAGTATATCCAATTTTTTAATAAAAAAGTAGAAACGGAAAATTTTTTTATATTTTGCTAAAGAAGAAATTATTTTACTATCACACTTTTTCGTAAGAGAAAAAAAAATCATGTATTAATGAGTTTAATGTGTTGAATTCCTTATAACATTTTCTGTTGCGGTTAAAACAATATTTTATTAACAATTGATTCTAATTGTTTGTTTGCTATGAAAGACGCGTAAAATACTCAATTTTTAATATTGGATTAAAAATATTTAAATGATCAAACATCTGTTGAGATCTAATTTTTATATTTTATAGTAAGAAATGAGCAATTTGCGAAACAAAAGCTGTTTTTTGCGCAGTTTTTTCTCTTAAAATTTTTTAATAATTGCATTCTTAATTTAAAATTGGCATTAAAACTAATTCTAATAAACGTGTGAAATTAAGTTCCTTATTTAATTATTATTATCCTTATTATTATTCCTTAATGTTTGATAGAAAATTTTAATTGCATTGATTACCTAATTATTTCCATTTATAAAATTGACAATGAAAAGAAACAAATATTTGTGACTTTCTATTATTAATAAAATCAATATTCAAATTTCCCATTGTTTAACAGATAATTTTATTAAGAATATATATTTCCATAGCTTTAATTTAATTTCATGTACCATAAATTAATATTTAAATGAAATTTTGAACCTGATTAAAGCATGGGCAAACTGGACTATGGCACTGCCTCCCCGACCCCCATGATTTTTGTGGTCCCCAAATTTGGTGTTCAATTTTAGTAACGCTAATATTTTAAATCTTTTTTGACGTTGCACTGATTATAATAAATATTTTGACCTTTTACAGTAAGATATGATTAAAAATCTTTAAAAAAAGCCTATCAAAAAACTGTAAAACCTCTCAATAACGAGCACCTCTTTGCAGCAGAATTTGTCCGGAGGTGTCTGTTTTTTAGAGATAACAGTATGTAAATATATGTGTGTTGGTATTGAAAAATATGGGTGTTCGATAAATTGAGGTGCCCGCTATTCGGAAGTGTTTGTTATGGAGGTTTTACTTTCACAGCGGAGCGCAACTTCCATAACAGACACCTCTATTCAGTGAACTACTTTTTCAATTCACGATGCATACATGTTTACATACTTTTACTTCTGATAAACAGGCTTCTCTGAATAGCGGACAAATGCCGCGGCACAGAAGTGTCTTGTTACGGTTAGTTTTAAAGTTTCCTTTTTATCTACATTAAATTATTTAAATCACTTTCACAACATTTATTTAACAACACTATTTTTATGTTTTTAATAAATAAATAAATAAATTAAAAGTAATTGTAATAATGATAATAATAAAAACGTTTTTTTCTTCTTCTTCTTTCTTTTTCTTTTAAACAAAGTAATGTCAACTTTTATAGTCTAGCTTAGCTTCCTGTTTTTCAAATGCGAAAGATAAATAGCAAGGAGGGATGTTTGTCAGTTAAAGACCACACAGGTGGCAAATTTGGAGACAGCCATGCACTTTCCCATGCTTGGAATCAGGGATTGGTGACACTGTGTCTATCTTTGGCTAAAGAAAGCGAGTACACCCCAAGAGGTATTACGTTGTCTGGTGAATAGACTATGGACGCAATTAAGCATTGTATTTTATAACATACAACTAAAGGCCAGGTTTCCCCTTCAGTCTGAGTGGCGCGTATGTAAACATACGTTCATGTGAGCCATTTAGCAGCCCGCAGAGAGAGGGAGGCAAGTTTTTTTTCCCACGTAACGGTGCGTAAGGGGAAGCGAAGGCGAACTGTCGCCAGGGTCATTCCATTTTGTTATTGTTTACACCTCCGAAAACCCCTTCACAGATAGTTTTTTGGTTCCGTCCAGTTTTGAAGCGGTGAGAGAGAGAGAATGTTTACGACTTGTGACTTGGCTCGAAAACTGACTCGTGGACTGGATCGCGAAGCTGTTGGTAGGCGGAGAGGTTTTTGGAAGATTATTGAAAATGGGACACTGATGGTCCTACACTAACTATTCTAAATCATAGTGTTATGATGAAAAGAGTATAATTTTATAAGGGTATTTTCAAGTTGCGGATCTATAACTGTTAGCGAGAGAATAAAAAAGAAGATATGTTTGGCCCGTTTTGCGTAGTGGCGTTCTAAGAAAAAGTATTACATTATTCTGACTTCTTAATCTTCAGAGGTGGTCTTAGATCTTGGACTAGACGGTCGTTGGAAATAGTACTGTCCTGAATTAATGTGATGGCCATCTTAGAATAAGACACATGTCTTATGAAAGTGAGACTTTTGACTTTGACAGTGAAAGTCTGGGCCGTGGGACAATTTCCCCCTCCTGACAAGATGATTGACCCAGTAGCTGATGGCAAGTGGTGCAGTTTGATGAGAGGTGCGAAGTGGTAACCTAATCTTCACTGTGATGAAATCTGACACATCGTATAATGATGAATAATAGCGTGAATCCATATGAGAATTGACAGAAGTCTCCCCAGCCAGAATACTCCTGTTTAAATGATGGTTTCAACAGATTTAGAAAAGGACGAAATGTGCTCCTCAATGCCCACTGATAAGTTTAACATGTTCCTCGTTGTGTAAGTTACCTTTTATCCTTTTTATTACATATATAACCAATAGTATGTTATGTATATGCCAATTTGGAAAACACTGAGAGTGATTATATGTATACTTCCAAGTGCTATTAATAATTAATTTTTTTACTAAGCGAGTAACTCTATAAAATTGTTAAATTATGATGTGTAATAATTGTAAGAATTACGTTACTTACTTTGAGGATAATTGATGAGTAATTTAGGTATAACTAATTAACCCTTAAATTGTGATTGTGTTATAATTTTGAGAACTTAGTAGCTTTGGTAATTTTTCATTGTTCAAATAAAAAATTTTTGTTTATAAAAAAAAAAAGGTTTATTTTCTTTGTGTAGTTCTTAAATAATTGGTATTTACATGTTTACAGTAAAATCATTAGTGAGGATTAACTTTTCAGTGTGTGAGAATAAAATCATGAAAGCTATAATTTTTCTAAATTAAGACTTTGAAATTTCTTAAGTTTAAATTCATAACTGATTGTTTTAATAAACATTGATTGAGGTTTACTCAATGTTATCCAATCGTATTTTTGATCTTGATTTAATGATGGATAGATTAATAAGTGAAACAGTAATATTAAATTTAATTTCATAAATGTTAACTTAAGCTTTAACTTTCCTCTCTCAGGTATATTGTTATCGAAAATAAACATCAAAATGTTTATTTAAAAAAAAAAAAAAAAAAAAAAAAAAAAAAAAAAAAAAGTATTCAGTTATTATATGCCACTATACGATTTTCGGTTAACCGATCTGATCTGGTTCAAAATCTCCATAATTGTTCTAAAATTTTGGTATCTCATCATATCTCTATTTTATTAAACTTTCCTTTTTCCTTTTAGTCCTCATATTGGAGGAATTTCAGGTTACCTTCATTTTTCCAAATTATATGATGATTAGATTTTGCTAATTTATTGTGTATGGAGATTTGAGCTTGATCGAGTTGGAGTGGAGTTGGGTGTTCTTTGTGCATCTCAGTATGCTACTTGATTTAGAAATCTGTTGCCCCTTGCTACATTTAATATTTTCTAAATTGATGAGTTCAAAAATATCATGTTGTTTTAACTTATTCGGATTTTTAAGTGTTGGTATTTTGATAAGTTTAATGTAATTTGCCCCCTTTTCCATGGCAACAGATTTCAGTGGAGTTAATCAGAGTATACTTGTTTTTAAATCAGTTAATTGTCAAATGAAGAATGAGTAACAAATGAGCCTTTTAAATTAAGTAAGTTGGGTTTTGGAAAGAACCCCAAACACCACAACAAAGTGTCCACTATTGAGAGGTTTTATTGTTTTTAGATATAAAAAAAATAGTTTTCAATTTTATCTTACTGTAAAAGTTCAAAACATTGAATATAATCAGTGCAATATCTAAATAGATTTAAAATATCAGCTTTACGAAAATTTCATATCAAATTTGGGGGCCTCTAAAATCGGAGAAGGAGACAGGCAGTACAATGGCCCCGTTTGCCCATGCTTTAATCAGGTTCTGCTTCTGGAACTATCCTCAGCCTTTTTCTCATTTATTAAGAATTTAATTTAGTCAAATATGGCTACCTTTAAAGCTTTTAAAAAGAATGTGGTCAGAATTGGCTGTCTATTGTCGACAAATGAGAGCACAAAGATGGACGTGATTCAGACGTTTCAAATGTCTGAAATTCAGACACAAATAATTATCTTAAAAATTAAGACACTTTAAAAAGTCTGTTTTTTTAACCATCCGTTTCAGACATTTCAGTTTACAGTGTGTATTAACACATTTTTAAAATATTAAATTTAGCTATTTGTTTCATTTTAAGAAAGTAATTTCTTTTATTTTTGGTATATGAGGCAAGTGAAGATATATTCTCACGAAACTGAGCAATTGATTGCCAATTGTGGTAACGCTGCAAGATCTTCGTTAATATTTCATATTTATTTACATCAGTGCATACGTTTCTTTACATAATTATAGCAAATAAGTATTCATTATTAAGGTGAGTTTTAAAAAAGTCATAATTGAAAATTATTTAAAAATTAGTGAATTGAATAACAGATTTCAACCAAATTTTACATGAAATTTTTTTCTCTATTCACTGATATAAAAATTAATATTATGATATTTAGAAGAAAATATAGAACAATAACAGCGAAAGCTATAGTGCAAGTCGTTATTTCCATCGTTATGGCATCAGCGTTAATAACAGACATGTTTTTGATTTACAATATTCGATTTATATACAATATTTATATGAGTTATTGTATATTTATAATTTATGATTTATAATTTCAGTTTTAGTAAACTGTTAACGAAAGTCATAGGACGGAAAATCAGACAAATTGAAAAATTGTTGAAGATGATCCGACGTTTAGATTGTTACACTAATATCATAATTTTTTTTATACATGATTTTTAAATGCTAAAAATAAGCTGTAATTAATTCTGCAAGTCATTTTATTTTTATTTTACCATATAAAAATTAGTTTATTTTATAATTTCCAGGATTTTTTATTGGTAGCTAAAATTAACAAATATACATTTTATTAATAAATATGTGCTGTAAAATATGATTGCGATATTTATGGATAATATGTTTCTATGTAATATTACGGAAAATAAATATTCATGTTTTAATATATGAAACGTCACATAGCATATGATTTCACTATATTACACTAATTTTAGGTATTATAATGCGATGAATATTTATTACGCTTTTCATAACAATACCTATCAAAGCTCGCTAATGATCGTTTTATAATTTTCGAGAGATTATTTATCACCATATTCCACAAAACTGGATTTAGTTAACACATTAATAAATCTAAAGTACACCATTGTCAGTTATATATATTTAAAGAGAACTATTTAAATATATTAAAATTCTAAATCGATAAAAGATAATTAAATATTATCGCATTATCATATTGGAAACGTACACAAACAGATTTGAATTTTTCTCTTGTCATTTTCCTACTCTTTTTTATGATGTTTAATTTTATCTTGCATTTAAAACGAAGAAAAAAATTACTTTCTGTGCATTTCTTTTAATTGATTAAATCTTTAATTCATAAACTAAAACCATTAACAACGTTATAACGCACAATTATGAAAAAAAATGGCACAAAAAATTGCATACGGCCGGCGCATACTTCCTCAGTGAAAAAAAAAGGTGGGTTTAAAGAACCCCTTGGTTATAGCCCCGAGTACTGACTTGATACATTTTTTCATATTTGTGCGTTATAACGTTGTTAATTGTTTTAGTTTATGAAATAAAATTCGCACAAAGTGTTTGATTTATGCTGATGAAATCTTTCTTTAAAAATCTAATTTATTGAATAAGTTGTAATATATAAAATTAAAGAGTTGCTTTTTTTCTTGCGATTTTCGAATACATAATACTATTTTTCACTTTTTAGTTTGGACTAAACTGTCTACTTTTGACAAAATATGTTTTTTTTAAGCCATAATTCTTAAATCCTGTGCAAATAGAATAACGATCTGCATATTCCTATTTATCAGTGTCCTTACACAGAGTGTTGCTGAAAAAATGCAACAATTTTATGTGTACTTTGTAACAGTTTTATGTGTACACAAAGAGATAAAAAAATTGTTTTTGTCTTAAATCTGAAGTAACGAACGTACTAAAGTTGTAGTATAGTGCCAATCTACAATTTTATAAGGGCACTCTAGTGAACGAGTGTGTTTTGAGATTTTGCATGTGAAAGGAGTGACCTGTATTGTAACATCTGTGTGTGGATGAGACCTATTCTGTTTTTTTTAAAGTATATGTGAATTTCCGGGAATCTGAATGTCACGGTTATTTTTGACATCATATGATAATTAGGTTTCTGTAGTTGTGCATTTGCTATATATAGTGCGACAGAAGATGGCATCGATTTATTTGAAACGCATCTCAGCATTAAGGTATTTTAATTTCGGATTTTGAAAGCATCTTGCCTTCGTAATATCCGTCTAGGTTCTCCACATGTTATCTTTGAGGTTTACATTAGCGGTTTCGGATAGAATCTACGGTTGTAAGTTCCGCCGGCGTGATAAGGAGTTAAACATTGTATTTCGAATATAGGTTTATTGAAATCCCTTGTATTCATTTTTAAAGTGATATTAAAGTATTTGTATTACCAAAGTATAGTGATACCAAAGTAACCTTTATCGTGTTCCTGCAGAAACGAATTGTGAGGTAATTTTGGATTTGAGATAAGTCTGTGAAATTTATTAAGACTTATAGGAAATAATTCATTTTCCATATAAGTCATCAGTAGACTTGAGTTTAATTTTGATCGCCTATATTTAAGTCTCCCCGTTCCACTACTCAATCCCTTTATTTTGCTTTAAATAAATTGTTGTGATTTGTTAAGATCTGTGTCATGATTTCATTTCAAGTGGACTGCACGGAAGGGTATGCACCAAAGTGACCTAATCATTAAGGAAAGAGAAATCAAAAAATAAGAAATAGAATAATAATTAGGTATACGGTACAAGAATATAACATAACTCAGTTAAATTCAATCCTGATATTCCATAGCGGATTGTGTGCTATCCACCTACCTTTCTAACAAAAAGTATTCAGAAAGTATCTGTATATTCATAACACATAAGTTGTTTCTCAGAATGATAGACATACAATGAAATCCAAATTTGTTAATGAAGTTAGTAACAAAAATTTCATCTAATATTATAGAGAAAAGGGGTGGTAAGATGAACACCTGCAGTTCCTTAATGGTGAAGAGCATCCTTTCGATATATGATTAGAATTGCATCTGAAAGACCAAGCATATAGTAAGGTATTCCTGAATATTTATCTGCTCTAAAGTTTTTGTAAGTTACAAGATATTGTTTCATTTTGATAAACCTATTTTTGGATCCTCGTTTTTTAAATCAAAATCTTCAAATAATGTCTCATTCTGTAAAATTTTGCAATCATAGTATAACGTTCTTTATTAATTGGGTGATTTTCTTTTTTATAGGAAACACTGAATGTGTCCATGTAACTCGCAAATTTCCATCGAAGGAGTTCTTCACTTTTCTAGTAAAGCTTTTTATTGTGGTTACTCAAAAAACATCAAACGAACAATCACTCCAGCTATTATAAGAGACATGCTACTCAATAGATTCTTTTAAAAAATGAGCAAAATGAGCGTTGACTCAAATCCAGTTTTCGTCCTGGAGTTTTTGTTCTTGCCGCAGGATTGTCTTTACATATACGTTTAGGGCCTTTTTCCCTGCAAGTGTTCTGTGGTACTAAAGCGTCTTATATGCCCACATCAAACCTGCAATCTCGGGGAGATCCACTCTCACAGCTACTGGTGAATTCCTTCGAAAGTTTAGTGATTTCGTGAATGTCTCATTTTGAACAATTCTCTATACATACCTTAAACAGCTGCTTTGCTTCTGTCTGCAAATACAGCTAGTTATGCTCAGAGTTCGTATTGCAATTAATATTAATCAAAATCGTATGATTTAAGTATATATCATTAAGAATTTTACTTACTTCGGTCCGCTAATCCAATCTTGACATACTTGATACAGTTTAAGAATCACCATGAATATGCTGAAAGATGGACACAATGAAAATAGATGTATTAAAAGCTGGATTATATATTTAAAAAAAAATCACTGTGCCATAAAACTTGTTGTAAATGCTCTTCAGACTATGGGGAAATAGATTTAACAGAGAAATGCAGTTCCGATGTATGTCCCTACGAAGAAATGTAGCACTTCAACCCTAATGTTAGCATAACAATGGATACGGGAATAGAAAAAAATAACTTTTTACGGGATTGTTACGCATTAACAGTGATAGAACAGTGTAGCACCAGATAACCAATTGACACCCCTAAATGTAAATAGTATTCTTCGTCTTATTTAAGGACAGAATTTCTGAGAATGAGATTTTTTAAGGCGAAGAAAACTATTAAAATTGAGGGGTGACAATCGCCCAAATGCTGCGCCACTGTTCCATCACTGCATTAACCGTTCCTTTTTGCATTATTTTCGTCTATTTTATTTCATAAATTAAATCTAAAAAGGGACATTTATTCACATTAAACTGCAAAATTAAGCTAGAAACAGTACCCTGGGGACGAATATATTTTATTATAAATGTATTCCCTATGTCAAAGATATATTTCTACTAATTTTTTTGTGTTTGGTTAAACATGCTACTCTATTTTTTTACGTTTTACAGTTTAAATATAAAATTGTTTTTAATTTTTATACTTTTTTATGAATGTTTTGATAGTTAATGGTAGCTTTCCTTAAATATTCTGGCATAGATCTCGAACCGTTTCTAAAGTACAGTATATAAAGTAAAAGTTTTCAAAAACATCTAATTAAAATAATCTATCGTATGAAATAAAAACTTAAAATAAATCTGTATGACAGATTTCATCTCTTAATTTCACTTCATTATAGCAACTAATTATTTTAGGATTTTATGTATTCATAGAATGCCACTTGAAAATGAAATGAATTGAATTGAACTTATAGAAACCAAAGAAATTAGCTATAACTAATGATTAAAATATCATTTTTCTTAATTAATGCAAAACGTCTAGAAGAATTTTTTGTCTTATTAAAGCTTTTAAAACTTGTCAAAATTAATTAAATTTGGAATAAATGAACATGAAAAGTCATTATTTTTAAATTCTTAAAATTCACTAAAAAAATTACCATCCACATGAAATGCGCAATTATAAGTATAAGAAATTTTTACAACATATAAGAAAATTAAATTAAATTTAGGTGATTAAATGTATTATTCAACTTTCAAAATAACTTAAAGATAAAACAATATATATATATATTGTGCAATAATTTAATTTATTGGTATTTTAAAATATATCCTTTCTTGTCAGTTTGATTCATAATATTCTGAAAAATGAAAATTAGTGAAAAAAGTAAATAATATTTTAAATTACACTTGTTAAAAAATGAATAATGAATCGTTATTTTGTAAAACGATTTGAAATGTACTGTAAAATTAGTGTTTCATTTATTTTTATAATATACAAAAGTTTGACTTAAGTTTATATTTTAAAATTAACGTTCATTCGCTAATGAAAAAAATCTGAAAATTTCATATTTCGTCAGCTTCTTCTAAATAAGTTTTGTTCAAATTATTTTTGTGCAAAAATGTTTAAAACACTTGAAACTATTTAGGATGATATTTGAGGTAAAATTTGAGGTAATACTTGAGGTAATACTAATTCAATTGAATATTGAATTATTGAGCATTCCGTTTGCATTGTAACTACAGAGAGTATTGGTATTGCATGAGATACGCTATGGAAGTAAAAAACGGCTCTTACGATAACTATTTGCCAGTCTCCGTCATTTTTAGGTGCGTTCGTAATTATATAAATACGTAGCACCTATAGTCGTCATCTGGTCCGTCCGTCTGTCCGCATATAATAGCGCGAAACCAACGCAACCGAATGGTTTGAAATTTAATACATGTGTAAGCGTTGCAGAATGTTGTTGAGTCGATTCAAATTTTATGAAAATGGAATCAAAACTTAAAAAGATATTCATAAAAGTTTTCTTCATTCTATTAAATCCTATCTAACATAATTAATTCAATGATATCCCATGATAGGTAATTATTCTAGGTTGCCTAAAATTCCCCAAAGTTTGTCTATTACATTCAGATTGGGGCAACGAACTGGCCATTGAAGGCATTTCACCTGATTAGCTTCCAGCCAAGATTTAGTTGACTTCGAAACATGAATGGAAGTGTTGTCCTGATAAAATCTCCAGTCTCCTTAAGTTATGAGAGGAGTAATGGGTAATACATTATCTCCTAACATATCTTCTTATATGCATGAAATCATCATGCATCATTTTATTATGCTTGAAAATAAATGGATTGGTTCCACAGGCAGCAAATGTAGCCCAAACCATTATCGAGCAACCTCCAAATTGACGCTTTGAAAAAATATGAGGTTCCTGTTATAAATCATACCAAAAATATTTATAGCCGTCAGGTCCATCGAAAAAAAATTTCTTTTCATCGGAAAAGACAACATCTCTCCAATTTGTGCCTTCGGTTAAATGTTTTCATGAAAAGTCTAAGCGAGCATTTTTGTGGTGCTTAGACAGAAGGGATTTTCTTTTAAATATTTTAAATTGAACAATGCACTGTAGAAAATGACCAATGTTTCTTATTTATGAAAATATACTATAACCACGAACGAAAATATTATAATCTTCTGAGTTATCCGAAATTCCGAATAGCGTGTTCCATTGTCTTCACAAAAAAATTGTAGGAGTCCCCTGTTTGAATATAAAGTCTACTTCTCAAAAATTGAAATGTGTGTTAGAGGAATCTTATGATATAAGAAAATAATTAATATATATTTTTTTTTAAACTGGGCCCTCCTCCGCCCGCTATATATATTTTTATATAGCGCCCCAATATTTTTGCAGCAAGCTCTTTTTTTTTTTCAAGAGTATATGAAAACTATTATTCTTATACGAAAAATTCGCACCTAGGCGAAAAAAAATGCAACTTATGAAGAAAAAAAAAATATTTTTTTAACTGGGCCCTCCACCGCCCGCTATATTTCTTTTAGCGCCCCAGTATTTTTGCAGCAAGATCTTTTTTAATTCAATGTTTCATATATGAAAACTGTTATTCTCATATGAAAAATTCGCACGTAGGCAAAATAAATGCAACTTATGAAGTAAATAATAGTTATTATTTTTTACTAAAATCATTCAGAATTAATATCTAATTTTTAATTATTATGTAATTTTTTATATGTGAAAATTAAATTATCTAACCTTTCCATGCTACACAAGTCCAGGCAGGCTTTCTTATCGCTATTGTCATCAGAGGTAATCCCCAATACTCAGTCACTGATAACAGGTTGTATGAAGCCTGGCTTAAGGGCTTTTCTCAAATCCAAAACAGGCTACTTTTTGACACATTTTTAAATTTCATTTATGATCGCAAATGCAAGATATTGGCAGATTTCCTTTTTCAGAAACTATATGTAATCGAAACATTTTTTCTTTTTTTTTTTTATAATTCTTCAAAAGATATGAATAAAGCACATATGTTTTACACTGAATACATTATTTAGCATAGCATTCAAATAAAATCTAGGAACTTTTCGAATAAACGTTACTAACATATTCTAACATGTAAGAAATAATCGCATGCCTCAGATTTTTTTTTTTTTTTTTACTAGTGAATTAATAACACTTTTTTTAATTAGAATTCATAATAATATGATAGGAATGAAATATTTGTTTAAAATTTTGTGAGAAATCTATGCGGTTTAGTTTTAGATCGACACTACCTTACATATTAATTAGTAAAACAAAATTAAATTTTATGCTTACGAATACAGAAATTTTAATAATACTGCTTGAAAAAGATTTTTAAGTAAACTATATTTCTGTTTATTGAAACTTTACAATAATATTTTCTCAAGAATTTATACTAGCTGAAACAGTGACAATTAAAAAATATTAATTACTTATGCAAGAAATTATGTATTTGGAGGTTTGCCTTTTTCATTCAATATGTAAACTTATAGCATTGATTGCGTATGTTATGAAAAGAAAACATATGCAAATAATTTTACTTAAAATAAATACTTTAAGATTAGAATTTGCATTTAACTTACCCTATAATACATATGCAAAAATTTTAATTAACATAAATAGTTTACACCAATGTGATTATAACAGCACGAAAATAAATTCATGAATAATAATAAGTACAAACTATGTCACTATAATGTGGGCATATTTTAAACTGTAATAGGTTAACAGTTATATTATAAGGCATAAAGATTTACATATGAATATATCATTTTACTCCGATATAAAATAAGCAATTTTAAAATAAAACATACATTATTAAAAACACAATTTAAAATAAAACATAATTATTAATAAAACATATATTATTAGGCTACAGCGTGACCATAAATTAAAAGAGGTCCCATTTTTGTTTTTCCTAAAGGGCTCATTTTTCTAAAGGCCCCTTTGAGCGTAGTGAGACTAGTTCTATACGAATATATTTTAATATATATATATATATATATACATACTATAAAAAATTAATTAAGATACATACATATTTGCAGAATTATAAAAAAAAATCACATTACCTCTTATTTTATATTCAGAAAACGGTAGAGGATTCATTCCCCACCGAACTAACTTCATATATGCCTTAGAGAGATAACACATACTTATGCTTATCGCATGACTAATAAGTGTATCACCCCCTATTCACAAGTAGAATTTCGTGTAAAGTTCTTCTCAAATACATACAGACCCCTTTCTGACACATTTTTAAATTTATTTTTGTTCGCAAATGCATGAAATTGACAGATTTTCTTACTGAGTCACTATGTATTCGATACAAGTTTTTCATTTTTTGCTAAAGACAAAATATTATCAAAGTCAGCGTTTTGTTATCGCATAAAATATATTAACAAGTCCTGTAAAAATATATTGACAGGACATGAACTATTAAGAGATGGTTTAAAACATATTGGTTATAAAAAACATATATATAGAAATATATATATATAAATTTATCATTACCTACAAATGTCAAGCACGATTTACTGGACTTCACCTAAATTCAACTAGATTCTTCACCACGTGGTTTGATTACGTCACTGATCGTGATAACATTCTAGATAAGATTCACTGATAAGAACACATTTCAATTCATTTCTTCTAAAGAAAGTATACGAGTTGGTTGTAAGGTCTAGGTATGTAGATATATATAGTAGGTAAGTAGTAATATATTTTTAAAGTACTTTTTATTTTGTTTTAAAAGAAATGGTTATTTTTCTCTTTACGTAGGGTAGTCACAATTAAAACATAAACTATTAAATTTAATCTTTAGTAATACAAAGACTTACACCTACAGAAACGCAGACATCCTTTTCGTTATATTCATGCAGACTTTAAGATATATCACATATGTTCTTTCTTTTACCATGATACATATGGATTTTTTAAATGTACGTCACGTGACTATCTAAAGCGAGATTGATACTTAAAACCATTAATATATGTGAATTCTTTCGTATAGCTCTGTATAGATGCTACTAACCAAATATATATTTATATATACTAAAATCTGTAAAGTTTTAAAATGCTTCAATGATTATTCAATGAAAAATACTAACTATGAAATATTAATTAAGATATATGCTAATGTTTAAACTTAAAAAATTTTTGGGATAAGAGATAGATTCATTAACCTATTTAATTAAAACCTAATTCGATACAAGTCTTGTTAAAACAGAGATTATAGTTAAAATACACATTAATTATACTGCATTAATGCGCTACCTCACCTATATTATCACAGAAATACCTTCGATAAAATTTAGACTAACAATACGCACCTAAAAAATATATACAGAGTACCAAGAAAATGATAGGAATGAATGAAAAATTTTAACGTAAATTATAAAATAGGATCTACAATAAGTGACAATAAATAAATATGAAGGAAAAATCATGAGTCATGGTATACTTTATGAAACACTTTCCAATGCTACGGGACTATCGTTAAGAATTTGAAATAAGTGAATTAGATTTAATAATTCATACTGGAAATGTATTTTAAAAAAAATTAGTAGCTTTGCCTACTTTTAAATCATTCAAGACATATGATGAAGATTTAACCGCTGTAGAACGACTAAAAACTAGCATTTTAATGAACCGACCATCTATGTTGGATTTTCTATTTTAGTATTATCTAAATTAGTTATGTATGATTTTCATTACAATTTTATAAAGAAAACATACAAAGATCGTGCAGTTTTACTCTTTACGGATATAGTTAATGATACCACATGGTCACGTGATATCACTTAAACAGTGACGTCACATGTCACGTGATCAAGTGGTATCATTCAATACGTCACCAATGACGTCAGAGATCAAGTCTTATCAGTGATTATATTAGCTGATAAGGCCCTGAACAAGTGTTCACTTTTCTCAGAGCCTTGGTGTGAGACGGTTGGGCGCTTAGCTAGCTGGCGTGTTAGGTAAGAATAGTATTTGTATATATATATTTTTAATATGACTTTAAATTAATTTGATATCTACTATGTAAAACGATATGAATATGTTTTGAATATTGGAACTAAAAAATAATACTTTGAAATAATAGACTTACTAAACAGTAAAATTTAAAGCTATGTAGATAAATTTCCTAAAACTAAGTTGAAATGAAAATGGTAAAAGTTTAGTCAGTCTCATGTTAGTGTTTATCATATTAAATCTACAAAAGAAATTTTTAAGTGGGAATACTAATAATCCAAATTACCATATAGATATGATAAGTTAGTAGATTCATAAACTAATGAGAATGTATATAATTTTAATAAACTATGCTAATTTCTGCAGATATTTAATAAAATACAAGTGAGTTTTCGAGGTACATAGTTTACCAATTTACTTCCTAGCTTTACCTTACCATAGACAATGGTCTAAATCAAGTTAGGACATATACCTTGGAAATCATATTCATGCGACTAAATAACCTGGGGCTCACTCAGCCCAGTAGTTAGCGTGATGGTTATAAAATACCTGGGGCTTAATCAGCCCAGTAGTTAGCGTGTTGACTATATAATAAGTGGGGGCTAACTTAGCCCTGTGGTTATCGTGGTAGCTATAAAATAAGCGGGGGCACACTAAGCCCAGTAAACGTGGTGGGTAGAAAATAGCCTGGGGCTCACTCAGCCCATTAGTTAGCATAGTGGGTATAAAATAGCCTGGGGCTCACTCAGCCTAATACTTAGCATGGTGACTATAAAATAAGCGGGGGCTCACTTAGCCCTGTGGTTAGCGTCGTGGTTATAAAATGACAAGTCTGATTATATGTTTGTGGGTTCGAAACTTGTGCGGTTTAGACGATGGGATTTCAAGTATTCAGAAAAGTCGAAAAAATCATGATGGTGCTCCATATCCTTATAAATATTATTGGTTTTAATATGATAAGTTAAGGAATCTATATCCGTAAAGAGTAAAACTGCACGATCTTTGTATGTTTTCTTTATAAAATTGTAATGAAAATCATACATAACTAATTTAGATAATACTAAAATAGAAAATCCAACATAGATGGTCGGTTCATTAAAATGCTAGTTTTTAGTCGTTCTACAGCGGTTAAATCTTCATCATATGTCTTGGTTGATTTAAAAGTAGGCAAAGCTACTAATTTTTTTAAAAATACATTTCCAGTATGAATTATTAAATCTAATTCACTTATTTCAAATTCTTAACGATAGTCCCGTAGCATTGGAAAGTGTTTCATAAAGTATACCATGACTCATGATTTTTCCTTCATATTTATTTATTGTCACTTATTGTAGATCCTATTTTATAATTTATGTTAAAATTTTTCATTCATTCCTATCATTTTCTGGGTACTCTGTATATATTTTTTAGATGCGTATTGTTAGTCTAAATTTTATCGAAGGTATTTCTGTGATAAAATAGGTGAGGTAGCGCATTAATGCAGTATAATTAATGTGTATTTTAACTATAATCTCTGTTTTAACAAGACTTGTATCGAATTAGGTTTTAATTAAATAGGTTAATGAATCTATCTCTTATCCCAAAAATTTTTTAAGTTTAAACATTAGCATATATCTTAATTAATATTTCATAGTTAGTATTTTTCATTGAATAATCATTGAAGCATTTTAAAACTTTACAGATTTTAGTATATATAAATATATATTTGGTTAGTAGCATCTATACAGAGCTATACGAAAGAATTCACATATATTAATGGTTTTAAGTATCAATCTCGCTTTAGATAGTCACGTGACGTACATTTAAAAAATCCATATGTATCATGGTAAAAGAAAGAACATATGTGATATATCTTAAAGTCTGCATCAATATAACGAAAAGGATGTCTGCGTTTCTGTAGGTGTAAGTCTTTGTATTACTAAAGATTAAATTTAATAGTTTATGTTTTAATTGTGACTACCCTACGTAAAGAGAAAAATAACCATTTCTTTTAAAACAAAATAAAAAGTACTTTAAAAATATATTACTACTTACCTACTATATATATCTACATACCTAGACCTTACAACCAACTCGTATACTTTCTTTAGAAGAAATGAATTGAAATGTGTTCTTATCAGTGAATCTTATCTAGAATGTTATCGCGATCAGTGACGTAATCAAACCACGTGGTGAAGAATCTAGTTGAATTTAGGTGAAGTCCAGTAAATCGTGCTTGACATTTGTAGGTAATGATAAATTTATATATATATATTTCTATATATATGTTTTTTATAACCAATATGTTTTAAATCATCTATTAATAGTTCATGTCTTGTCAATATATTTTTACAGAACTTGTTAATATATTTTATGCGATAACAAAACGCTGACTTTGATAATATTTTGTATTTACCAAAAAATGAAAAACTTGTATCGAATACATAGTGACTCAGTAAGAAAATCTGTCAATTTCATGCATTTGGAACAAAAATAAATTTAAAAATGTGTCAGAAAGGGGTCTGTATGTATTTGAGAAGAACTTTACACGAAATTCTACTTGTGAATAGGGGTTGATACACTTATTAGTCATGCGATAAGCATAAGTATGTGTTATCTCTCTAAGGCATATATCAAGTTAGTTCGGTGGGGAATGAATCCTCTACCGTTTTCTGAATATAAAATAAGAGGTAATGTGATTTTTTTTTATAATTCTGCAAATATGTATGTATCTTAATTAATTTTTTATAGTATGTATATGTATATATTTTAAAATATATTCGTATAGAACTAGTCTCAATACGCTCAAAGGGGCCTTTAGAAAAATGAGCCCTTTAGGGGAAAAAATGGGACCTCTTTTAATTTATGGCCACGCTGTAGCCTAATAATATATGTTTTATTAATAATTATGTTTTATTTTAAATTGTGTTTTTAATAATGTATGTTTTATTTTAAAATTGCTTATTTTAAAAAAAGTAATGGAATCAAAACTTAAAAAGATATTCATAAAAGTTTTCTTCATTCTATTAAATCCTATCTAACATAAATGATATCCCATGATAGGTAATTATTCTAGGTTGCCTAAAATTCCCCAAAGTTTGTCTATTACATTCGGATTGGGGCAACGAACTGGCCATTGAAGGCATTTCACCTGATTAGCTTCCAGCCAAGATTTAGTTGACTTCGAAACATGAATGGAAGTGTTGTCCTGATAAAATCTCCAGTCTCCTTAAGTTATGAGAGGAGTAATGGGTAATACATTATCTCCTAACATATCTTCTTATATGCATGAAATCATCATGCATCATTTTATTATGCTTGAAAATAAATGGATTGGTTCCACAGGCAGCAAATGTAGCCCAAACCATTATCGAGCAACCTCCAAATTGACGCTTTGAAAAAATATGAGGTTCCTGTTATAAATCATACCAAAAATATTTATAGCCGTCGGGTCCATCGAAATAAAATGTCTTTTCATCGGAAAAGACAACATCTCTCCAATTTGTGCCTTCGGTTAAATGTTTTCATGAAAAGTCTAAGCGAGCATTTTTGTGGTGCTTAGACAGAGGGGATTTTCCTTTAAATATTTTAAATTGAACAATGCACTGTCGAAAATGACCAATGTTTCTTATTTATGAAAATATACTATAACCACGAACGAAAATATTATAATCTTTTGAGTTATCCGAAATTCCGAATAGCGTGTTCCATTGTCTTTTGAATCCCCAGCAACCAATACATTTCCAAAATTTAAAGAATTATTTATAAAAACAAAGTATTTTTCGTTGCCCGTATTTTTCAGAAACGTTTCCGAAGGATGTTTATAGTGTATTAATTAGTGTCTTCAGCCTGAAATACCTGTTTTTCGAATGTCATCCATTCTCAAGTGAACGTTTTCAGCCGCATACATCAGCCGCACACAATTTATACATGAAAGAGTAAAGAAATAATCTTAATTTTTATGTTATTGTTAACGCTGTTAATTTTGCATGTTTGTCTGTTAAACATATTTTTTGAACATGAAAATGTTTACTTGAGAATTGATAGCATTTGAAAAACAGGTATTTCAGGCTGAAGACACTAATTCATACACTATAAAAACCCTCCGGAAACGTTTCTGAAAAATACGGGCAACGAAAAATACTTTGTTTTTATAAATAATTCTTTACATTTTGGAAATGTATTGGTTTCTGGGGATTCAAAAGTCAATGGAACACGCTATTCGGAATTTCGGATAACTCAGAAGATTATATTATATTTTCGTTCGTGGTTATAGTATATTTTCATAAAATCAGAAACATTGATCATTTTTTTTTTACAGTGTAGGATTGTTATTTAAAAAATTTCTTACCGTTCGGTTTGTACAAGGTAATTGTAACTGTTCTTGAATTTGGGCAGACGACATTTTTGTCCGCAAGCTAGTTTCCGGATTTTTCTTGATTGCCTTACAGTTAAGGATTTCGGTCTTCCTGTACGTTTCTTACTGCTGTAATCTTCGGGATTTCTGGGAAAACAGTTAACTGCAGCGTTGGACCTCCCTGTTTTATTGTAATATTAGAACTAGAAATCACAGTTTCATTTAAAGTTAATATTTTAATTTGTTCACCATCGGATAACTTTTTTCCCTCTTGGCATTATATTAAACACACCAAATACAAAATGAATGCACGTAATACGTTTACATTTACCTAAACTTTCATGGCGACCTGCTTTCTCAAGTCTGGCATCATGGAAAATGAGGCTAGAACCATAGGCTTTATACTTTTTTCCAAGTTGTTTTTCATTGGTTGTAAGAAATCAGCATAATTTATGTCCCCCCTTCCGTTTTTCTAAACAAAGTTTATGCGTATTATGGCGATGTTGATCATGCAAATGAAAATAGAATTTGCGTTACCAACAATTGCATTACTTTTTGACTTTTGTAAATTTTTCTATCGGCTTTGTAATTTTTTCCAGCACTGTTGTATAATTTTAATGTAACATAATTGCAATTAATTGATTGTAAAAGTGAATTGAAACTTAATTTCATAAAATAAAATTAATATCTATAATATGAAAATCTGCACCTAAAATAAATTTTGTATTCATGCAATTTTGCACAAGAGTACAACAGCTATTGCACCAAGATCTAAATATTAATAAAACTATTTATAGTACGAACGCACTACATTTGTCACGTTTGACGTACAATTTCCAACTTGCTTGTTATAATAAACAGTGTATGCATCATAAAAAAAAACCTAGATCATAAATTCAGGAACACGCTACAATTATAGAACTTTCAGGAATACATATTGTTATTAGCTCGCCAAATATGTTTTCATCTGAAATCCTTTCCATGCACACTTTTTTTCATGATGAATGTCTGAATGGCTGATCAATCCGTATTCCTCAATTACATTTGATTGAATTGATGATACTGTTTTGACCGTGGGGATATTCTCAATCTTCCGTTTCATTATTTAGTTATAAAAAATCGAACTAATCAAGTGATGTGCTGTATGGAAACACGCGATGTTTTTCTACTTAATGCAGGTTAGAATGTCGCCATAAGAGGCTATTTCTAAATGGTTTCAGCCAGTGGTACCCAACGTATGGTATACGCCCCATAGGGAACTAATTTGATTTTTAATTGGGATAATTCCAGACTTATTAAACCATTCTCTGTAATTTTTATTTAAATATATAGAACAAATATATACTTATATAGATAAAGTGAACATTATTCTAGCAGCAAACCAATGTCGGCTATTTTGCTATGATAGCACCAATCTTTGTCTCAATATGGAATTTGAGAAAAATATTTCTAATGAAATAAAAATGGCGAATAAATATTGTCTTTACATTTTAAAGAAATTTTGTGAAATATTAGTTTACGTAGAAAATAATAACAAGAAGACAGTGAAACTTTTATTCAAAAAATTTGGCCAATATTGGAAAACTGATAATGCTCAAGTTTTGGGAGAAACATTTCAAGCCAATATTTTCAATATTTTCCACAATATAGCCAATAACGGAAATAATTATATTTTATTCTTTTCCAACTAACTGGTTAGAAAGTAAAACTTTCGTAGAATATAAAAAGTATGTTTCTCGGATGCTTAAAGTACTTTATCACACATAAGCAAATATTCATTAAGAAATGTTCATATTATTTTAAAAAGTGTTTAATGCAATCCATTTAACACATTTTACTATATATGTCAAATCTACTGTAGTTAATTTTACCGTTGCTTATCAAGAATTTCTTACTAAATATTTTGCTATACTTTATGGATATTATTATTTTTTTAACTTTCTCTAACAGAAATAAGCTAGAATGAAAGACTTTAACTGCTTAAAATGTATATATATATATATATATATATATATTATTATATTACAAATCTTAATTAAAAAAATGCAATTTCTTTCATCTGAACTACACTTTGGTGTAATCTAATTTTAACAAGTGTTCCAAGAAAATATGTCTCCTTAGAAATTCTATGTGCATAATTTTCTAACAGAGAAAAGAAATATTAAATGGAGAAATTATATTAGGGTGAATTCATAACGTTTATAAAAGCATTTTAGTAGATTAAGAATTTTACATAGAAATATTCTTTAAGAACTCATTTTAACTTTTAAAGAACACAGTTTCGTAATTTCTTAATTAAAGTTTTAATAAAAAAGTTTTTTTAACATTATTTAGTGCTATTTAATTGTTTTGAACTTTATTTCAAAGTTTGTGTCACTCAAGTAGACGCAATTTAGGTAAAATTTTAAGTTTGAATTGTTTGACAATAATATTATTCCCCAATCCACTTTACGTAGTTTTAATGTTATGTGAAAAGTGACAGAAAATCTATTCTTATCAAATAAAACTGATTTTACTTTTTTTTTTTTTTTTTTTTTTTTTTTTTTTTTTTTTTTTTCATTCATTAATTTGTTTGACAAAAACTATAGAAAATCTGGTGCATGATTGAAAAACAGGAAACATGTGTAGTGCACATTCTCTTTCACTTTCTGTTCCAAAAAATATTTCTGTATATAAATATATTACTTTATTAAATATGTTTTTTAATGATTTTTTTTTCATTTAAGAAAATCCCCTGTTTGAAAATTATATATAACATAGACATAAACCCTGATACACATGCACTCAAACACACTTAGACACACACACACACGCACACACACACACACATATATAGTGAATCATAAAAGATTAGACTAACTTTAAGACACGGTGCAGCACACAACAAGGAAAAGTGTTGTATAGAGAACTGCGTGCGCAATACAAATATTTAAGTAATAATACAATAATGGCTCACTTGGAACACGCATTTTCTTTCTTACCTTTTACAGTTATAAGATTTGAACCCTAGTTTAAAAATATTTACTTTGCTTTCTGAAAATTGCGATGATATCATGACAAGTGCTGGGCATACTATACTGTAATTTTGTCAGCAACATATAAGCTATAAGCTATAAACAACATATAAGCTGTATTCTTTAAGCTGTCATCTAGTTTTGAAGTATGATGAGACTAACTCAACATTGTTTAGACGTGGATGTTTGTCGTTATGTATTTTTCGTCCCATTTCGCAAAGAGCAAGGTACGTGTTTTCAAATTTTGAATAAAATATCTTTGTTGTTTTCTAACATATTATAAATGATCTGTGTTCGATTTGCATCGAGAAAACTTATAATTTTGATTCAATAATTGAATTGCGATCACAGTTTCCTATACAAAATTGTTTCTTCTAGTTTCACCTACCACTTTTCAAAGTTTATCCAATCTTTTTTGCATTACCCTGTATATATGATTGTATTTTAGAAAATTTTTAGTAAAAACGTTAAGTTGTCTTGGAAAAAATTTAAACAAGCATAAGTCATCATACAATGTATGGTCATAACTCATGAGGTAGTCGCTTTATAATGGTGTAAAAACATTTTTTTTTTACTGCGCCAAATTCGAGTCTAGTGAATCACGCGGGATATAGATATGGTCACTAAACCAGAAAATCTGAATATAATCAAAATTTTAACAAGTAATTCATGAAAATCAGTATACTTACACATTTTTATAAAAGCATTGAACACTTAATAACTTAAAATATTACTAAACCAATATAATATTTTTCACGTATAAAACTTTGCTAATATGAATGATTATTTTTATTTGAAATACAGAATTAAAAAAGACATTACCAAAATGAGCTCTTTGTTTTTTCTACATCCTTGTGTGGTGGGGTAAGGATATTGAATTAGTTTTCCACCAATTAGGTATTAATTACCTTAAATAAAAAAAGCTTTTTAAAAGAAATTTATTAATTTTAAAAAATAGTAATATATTTGTTCAGAATCAAAATATCAATTATGCGTTTATTTAAGATATCCCAAAATAGACAAAATAACATTATATGTTCTGTAGAAATGAAATGAAATGTTAGGTTCTGAAATAAGCAAATATTTGTGACCTGCACATTTGTTTTTATTTTTGATATTGTTCATTTATTTATTAAAACAATATCAGCATCTCTTTTTAAGTTTCTTTTAAACTATCTTAATAAAAGCTTTATGTAGCGAGCGATCAATAGCCTTCAGTCACCGCAGTAACTTCTGTTGACACTGAGTAAATGTTTACCCTTCAAGAACTTCCATTTTAATGACAAGCAAGACTTTATTACCAGAATTCTTGACATAGAAGCAGCTCTCAAATGTATTGCCAATACACTGTGAAAAACAGAGATTGAATCAAATTGAAACTGAATATAATTCCAAGGAATCACGTAGTTTCTGAATTATAGAAAAAAATATATAAATATTGAGTTTTTAAATAAAAAAATATAAGTTAAAACATTTTGAAACTGAACAAAGTAAAATTTTTCTTCAGTTTTTGCATGTCTTAGAAAGATAAAGTTATTTCTTTTAATTTTTTTATTAAATTTTAACTAAACTTATCTGACAGGGAATATTTTTATAGACCATATTACATTAATTAACAAATATGTTTTTCAAAGAAATTTCTTAATTTAAAAATACATTAAAATATGTGTTTAAAAGAAAAAAAGTTTTTTTTTTGTTTAAAATATCGGAAAATAGAGAAAAAATTGTGCCAGAATAAAGAAAATAAAAATAGTGACATACAAATTTTAATATAAATGCTGGACGATTACACCATGAAATATTACAACATTAAAGACGTGAGTATAAAACATCACAAATTTTACTGAATGGTGTATACAAATTTAAAATCTTATACATACATTAAAATTAAAAATATCGACGTTTCGACCACCGTCTATGGTCATCCTCAGGAAAAATATTTTTATATTGCTTACAAAGTTTCAAATGGGAAAAACAATCCGTCTGTTGCCACATTAATAATCCAGAGAGCCGCACTGATTTTGATCATGCTAAAATTAAAATTCCATGTAATAACGTCTTTGAGGGTCTGCGAAAGGAGTCAATTGAAATTATGATTAGGAGTAATGAAGTTTGTAATGATAGCATTTCATTTAATATCCTGAAACTTTGGATGAGCATCTTGAAATAGTCAATTACGCTTTTATTTATTTTTAAAATTCTTCATCGATAATAGATTTACAGCTGTTAGATTTTTGTCCGTTAGGAGGTGCTTCTGCATGGTTTCTACTTATGGTTGGTTGGTACGTTGGTTGAGTGTTACCCTAGTTAATTTTTTAATTTGTGGACAGCAATAATAATGTGGCAACGGACGGATTGATTTTCACATTTGAAACTTTGGAAGCAATATAAAATTTTTTCCTGAGAATGACCATAGAAGGTGGTCGAAACGTCGATATTTTTAATTTTAATGTATGTATAAGATTTTAAATTTGTATACACCATTCAGTAAAATTTGTGATGTTTTATACTCACGTCTTTAATGTTGTTACAAATTTTAATATTTGATATTTAATATTTTAATATTTAAAATATGATTTTAATATTTAATATTTGGCGTTGATATCTAAATGTAGCTTCTGCCAATACTAAAGAAATTTACTTTGAGTAAGAGGTATTCTATCCTATTTAAATAAACATTCATTTTTATTATTTTGCAGAAATTTTTTTAGAAAGAGAAAAGGAACTTATATGAATTGTTTTTGCATGTTTCATTCCATTCCTGTTAGCTATAAGTACTAATTTAACATAAAATAAAAATAATAATAACAAAAAAATGTGTATGTAAAATAAATGTAAGATACTTCTCATACTTCAAATGATATAACGAGAAAACTGTGAGATTTAAATCATATAGTTTTTTCCGTTAAATTTATATCAACATATTTTAAAAATAAAACAAGATTTCATCAGGTTTTATTACTTGTTATTACTTAAATTATAAATAGTAAAATTAGATTTATAGCTCTTCTGGACTCAAAATTTTAAATCAAAATCCAGGTAGTACAATATACCGGGTGATTATAATTAAAGTTACGATTTCAAAAATCGATAATTTTAAAACTACTGGTTAGAATGATTTGATATTTTAGAAAATCAATCGTGAGGCAATGGAATTTTGTTTGGCGAAGGAAAAAAATTGTTCCAAAATGTGCTGATAGATGGCGCTGTCAGGGTTCAGATTGTCTGGAGATATGCAAATTACTAATACGTGGCAACTATGGGTACCTAAAGAATGTTGTTTACAGCGGGCGAATTGAGAATCTAGCCGACTTGGCAAGAACCACACACCACACCCATTGCATTAGTACAGATACCCTCCTATCTGTTGTGGAGCATGCCGTTTTGCGCTTTCAATTAGTAGCGGAACAAGGCGGAGGGCATATCGAACAACTTATATTTTAAACATCAGTAAAGTGTTTGTTCCATAAAGCTTTTTTTTTCATGTTTTGTCATTATTGCTGTTGTCGCTGTAAACACGTATTCTTGTCTTTTCGCTAATACATTTTTAGCAAATCCCTGAACTCTATTTTTTTCCTTTTGGCTAACAACATTCCTGTGTTTAAAGAATAAATTTTTGGTCTTTCCCCTGAGATTACCCTGATAGCGCCATCTATCGCCACATTTTAGAACTATTTTTTCCTTCGCCAAATAAAATTCCATTGCCTCACGATTTTTCTGCTAAACTATCAAGTCATTCTGACATAGTAGTTTTAAAATTATCGATTTTTGAAATCGTAACTTTAATTATAATCACCCGCTATATCCTTTCTAGTATAAAGTCAAAAGAGTATTTTCCAGTGATAGGAAATATTTTAAAGCATTTACAAATTAATTTCTCATTAAGGAAAATCATTATCCGAATCACATTACGTGAATATTGAAATGAGCAAAAAAAAAAAAAAAAAAAAAAAAAAAAAGAATTTTTGTTTTCGTGTTAAAAAGTATCAATATAGTACTTGGCACAAAGTGCATTTTCGATCCTCTTATAAAGGTAAGTAGTAAAAATAACAAATTATAACGCATTTTAAACAAAGGATATTTTATGCATTCTATGCATCTTTAAATTGGTCTTACGTTTTAACTTTTATTCAATATTCAGAATATAGCCTAGGGATAATCTTGAAACATTCTTCAAGAAATCTATGCATCCGTTTCAGAAAGTTTATTAATTAAGGTCCTCATATTAGCTATAAAGTCTATTAATGTATAAAATTTTAAAGAAATCTCAATTTAAATCCAGATTATTTATCTTTTTTTAAACAACTCTCTGTCTGATTAAAAAAATGGATGCATAAATTTATTGTGGTATGTACCAAAACAGTCACATAGCAATATTAAAATTTTTAACAAAAATTAACACGGATGGAAATCTTTAAAGATAGTGAAAAAGACAGTGAAAAAATTATATCGAGAAAAATACATTTGAAAAATATTATGACATTTTATTTTCAGCTTCTGCACTCTATAAACGACATTTTCGAAACTGAGCAAAAAATACTCAAATCTGAGTATGTCGCATAGTCAAAATGGCTCCGAATCAAAATTACTCAAGTTTGAAACATGTATATACTCATTTCTGAAAACATGCACGCACTCAAGAATAAAACATCATGTGCTCATATTTGAGTATGTCCATGTTTCAAAAATGAGTATGAACTGACTTCTATGTGCTCATTTTTGAGTATTTCCATGTTTCAAAAATGAGTTTGAACTGATTCTAATAATTTTTGAGCATGTCCATGTTTCAAAAATGAGTATGAAATTCTTATCTAATAGACTGCATTAGTACAGGTCTAATATCCTTGATAATGCATGTAGCAGAGCTTTAAAATAGTGCCCTGGAAGACATCTGAAGGAAAGCTAAGTGTTGAGTTCAAAACCAATAAAAAGTCATTTGTTTGGTGACTACAGTTCTTTATCCAAAGTAAACTTAATCTTCATTTAAAACTGTTAAAAACACATTCAGATTTATTTTAATTCAGAGCAAACGTGTGGATAAAACCGAGCCTCCTAACTGGTAAAATGTCTTAGTTAAACATAACTTGACATATAAAAATGGAGTTTTAAAACAGTCTATTGAAATAAAACTATTTCCTAAGAAGAACTTACTCGCTAACTCACCGTCAACCTCAACTGGCGAATTAAGCTGTAACTCTCGGTTGATTCTGAAATCCAATTCCCCGCTAGATCAACCTGGAGAAATGTGATCTGAGTTGAGTCGACTAACTGATTTTACCAGGTGGGGTACGGTAGAAAGGCGCAGTCCCGTCAGCCCCCTCAGCGTTTTTGTCTGTCTTGCTATTCGGCCCTAAAATTTTCCTTGCTGGTACGACTTAGCTGTTGGCAAAAAAAAAAAAAAAAAAATAGTAATATATATTTTTTAATTTCAGTGGTTTTAATTGTCTTCCCTCAAAATTCTCCCCCCTTTTTCAAGCTAAGTTGAGTACCAAAGTTTCGGAACTAAATTGTCCAGCCCCATTCCAACTATCATGATGAGTATGTGGCGTGCGGCAACAGATATCAGAATACTAAAACCTAGGAGTGACCAACCCAGTAAAATCCAGACTTTATTGGTCAGTCGTCCTGGGTACTTGTCATTGTGGATCGCCCCATGAGGGGATCAGGCGAATTTCGCCCCACTCTCCAGGCACTCAAACCCGTCAAACTGGGTCGAATCCCGGTAGCAGTCTCCGAGTCAACTAACTGAACTAAGATATTGAGCTCACGTTTGTCGACGCGCGCATGTGCAGTTGAAGCAAAGATTGCGGTCGCTTTGAATAGGGATTTGACGTTTATTTTGTAATCAACGCTATTTGTGATGCAATATGAAAACGAAATGTTAATTTAAAAATAATAATAATGTGAAAGAATGTCTTACTTTTAATTCTTAGCCCTTTTAGGATATTTTAACTGTGTGATGTCAAGATTATAGTGATTTTTGATAAAGCTTTCAAGGCGTAAAATAACTACTGTGAATGGTAGCGCCATCTAACGAATTCAAAATCAAATGTTCTTGCACCTCAAATATTGCATGTATGATTCGATTTTTTTTTTCTTTTGAAAAATAAAGAAAAGCTGTTTTTCTTAAATTTCAGATTTACCCCTACACTTTATCTTTGTTTAAAGCACAAAATCATAGAAGACGGAATTTTTCTGTTAAAATATCGCACACGTTTATCCGTTTATAGTACATAAATAATTTGAACTAATATATACTTGTTAGTTAAAAATAATTATTTTTGTTTGAAAGACACATTTTTCAGAGGATTTTTTGAAATTTTTCGTACTTCACGAGAATTTTTTCAAACAGCTTCTAAAATGATTATAGAAGGAATTAAAAATATATATATATTATAATAACCTAACATAACATTAAAGAAAAATAAAAACTTTTAACATCTCGCATAAGGGATAAAGACTACCAAGCATGCATTTTTATTCAAGATAATTTAATTGAATCTGTAATCAATTAATTTAGTTAAATAAAAAAATATATATTAGAAATAAATATATGAAAATGTTTTTTTTAATAATATTTTTGTAAAACAAGTAGATAATATATATATATATATATATATATATATATATATATATATATATATATATATATATATATATATATATATATATATATATATATATGTACATACATATATATACATACATATACATATATATATATATATACATATATATATATATATATATATATATATATAATCATGTATGATTCGATATATATATATATATATATATATATATATATATATAGATATATATATATATATGTACATACATATATATACATATATATACATACATATATATATATATATATATATATATATACATATATTTTCCCTTTAATCAAGTAACTAAAAAAAAGGAATTACTGTAAAAGTGTGTAAAAAATGAGCGTCTTATGAATGCGACAGTATTTCTAAACCATCAAATCAAAATGCTAATTCGAAATTTATTTGTAATTTTATTTATCTAAAAGTAAACACCACAATTATGCTCTTTCAATACTCTTGTTTTGTTTCGTTATTGAAAACTGATTCAAAGGAGGACAGAACTCATAAAGGCGATTGCTACGTCATGTGATCCCTTTGGCCAATTTGATAAACATATTTCAACCTTCCGTTAGCTAACCGAGAGTCGAATAACCATGCCTATGAAGTTAACGAAGAATTCGAAATATCAACCGGCAGTTACATTTGCGAACCTGGGGTTACTCAACTGAGAGTTGAACTAGGGACTTGAAGGTTGGTGGTGAATTGACCGGTTAAACTTTCTGTTAAATTATAACTAAAACTTATTTAAAAACACTGTAAAATTAAATTATACGACTGTAAACTTACGTTAATCCATTTATAAAAGTAACATAACTAATTCAGTTCAAAACCAAAAGTAAAGCGCTATAGAAGCGAAGCGAAGCTACTGCCTCAAAACGTTGAAAACATTTATACTATCTGAAATAAGAAATGAGGTGATTCCACTTTGGCAAAGGGGTATGTTCCGCAGCACTCGATTACAGAACAACCAACACCATCTATAATATCCTTTTAAATTAAACTGAAGCTTTTAAACATCGAAATTATAACGAGAACTATTAAACCAAAATAAGTTTTAAATCCAGTTTAGGAATAAGTGGCAAGTAAAAACCGGCTGATTAGATAACAGAAATGACCTTTATGTTCTCAGTTTTGAGTATGTCCATGTTTCAATATTCTGAGTATTTCTGGTATTTCAGAATTGAAAGCATTGGGTTGTCAAATTTGAAACGAAAGTTTCATAACAAAATGAAATCATCGATTTACTCAGATTTAAAAGTGTCATTTTTCTCAGTGTGGTTTGTGACGAATGGCTTTTTCTCTACAAGACAAGCATTACTTTTGTTGAAACTTTATGACGGAAAAAATAAATGATATCGTATATGGCTGGACATGTTGGAATTCCTGTTTTAAGGCTGCCCAATCAGAATCCAATAAGAGCTTGTAATTACCACGCCACAGCGAGAAATTTTGGTTTACTTCAACAAAGATTTAAAGTTGTTTGGTGAAACTGATCCTGTAGAAAGTGCCACATAAGTTTGCACTCACGTATCGTTTCTTCTGATCAGTTACACGCAGATGTGGATCGTGTTACTTCACATTATTCGTTGTTTCTGCCTGCAGCACAGAGGCCATATTGAATAATCAATTCATTTTGAGGCAACTTTAGAAGCATCTTTTTATATATCATACTGGTCATGTGTGTTTTGCTGATGATGTTATCTATAACTCTCTGCGATTGCGCATTTATGTGTATTATATATTATATACTTAAATTAAAGTAATTGAAGCAACTTCATAATGGATAACTCGAGGTGGACTTTAAACATGTTTAATTTACAATTTAAATCACAACACGTACATCTACACAAAACACGTAACAGATACATTCTTAACAGTAAACAAAACTCAATACCAGTAGGTGACGTAGTTCGCTGTGGCGCTGCCATCTATTAATTACATTTCTAACTAAACACCACATACTCTCCCCTCCTTATTTGGGAACTTACGTGGAGCTATTCTTTTGAGGATCTTGTAGGTACCTTGGAGGATCTTGTAGGTACCTGCAGGGAAGAAGAAGAGTTAATTAAAGTATCTTTAGCATCATCAATAGAAGTATTGGGCACCATGATTTTTGGAACTGAAGGGATCACTTTAGAGTCCACTGGAGCAGGACTTGGAGTATTTGGGAGGACAAAGTCATCTGGTTTAGGATTTAGAGCAGATGGGACAACAGAGTCATATGGATTTGGAGTAGATGGGACAACAGAGTCAGCTGGTCGAAAATCTGGGACACTAGGAGGCATTAGCTGAGAATCACTTTGATTAACAACTGCATTATCACTTTTGTGACTTTCTGTACTACTCTCTTCTGAATTTGAATCATTAGTTAGATGTATCTTCGAAACGACATTAGTTATCTGATCAATATGCCTTTTCCAAATATTCGAACCAACTTGAATTCTATAATGCAACTTGCCCTCTCTTGCAATAATGAGACCAATTTTCCACTTGGCTTCAGGAGTATAATTTCTTACAGCTACTTTCTGGTTAATTTGAAATTCTTTTTCTTTAGAATTGGCCTTTCTCGCATTTTGTTTATCTTGCACAAAATTTGTGACATTAGGAATTATCAAATCTATTTTCGTTCTTATATTTCGTTTTAGAAATAGAGATGCAGGACTTTCCCCCGTAGTAACATGAGGCATCTTTCTATATTGTAAAAGAAAGTTGTTTATTTTCATCTGTAAAGTACCAGATTCTGAAGATAAAGCTTTTAACCCTTTTTTAAGAATTTGCACAAAACTCTCTGCCTGACCATTTGTAGCTGGATGGTATGGAGCACTAAACCTATGTTTAACCCTATGATTCTCCAAAAATGTCTCAAATTCTTCAGAAGTTAATTGTTTTGCGTTATCAGATACCAGAGATATAGGATACCCGTATCTGGTAAAAAGAGAAGAAATACAAGTATGTTCTGATGTTGTATTAGGAACAATAAAAACTTCAGGCCATTTGCTATGAACATCAACCACCAGTAAAAGCATTTTACTCATCACAGGACCAAAATAATCTATGTGAATTCTATTCTTTGCCATAGAGCTGTAGGCCATTCCCAATGATGAGTATCTACTTTAGGAGGATTATTTTTTAAATTGACACAAGTAGTGCAATTTTGTGCAAGATCTTCAATATCTTGTTCAATCCCTGGCCACCAAACAAAACTGCGAGCTAAGGACTTCATTTTCACTATACCGAAATGTCCATAGTGCAAATCACGTAAAATTTGTTTATGGTGAACTTCTGGGATAATTACTCTACATCCTTTTAAAATACAACTATGTTGAAGAGTAAATTCTTCTTCTTTGCCACCAAAAAGTAAATTTTTAGGAATTGGAGAACCATAAATTAGATGATGAAAAAGTTGACGTAATAAAGGATCAGATTTTGTAGCTACCCAGTCTCTGCCAAATAAAAGTGGGAAATTATCTTCTTTAATTAAATACAATTTAAACTTTTTAGTAATATTTGCATAAGAAACATCTACTGTTACATACCCCACAGGTGTAAACACCTCACCCGTTGCCGTTCTCAATTGAACGTCTGGTGGAAAAATTTTATTATTCGGAAAAATTCTCCGAAAACTATTTATAGGTGCCGCAGAAATTCCAGAGCCCGTGTCTACATCCATTTCAGCTTTAGCTTTGTTTTCAGTTAAAACCCACACTTTTATAGGTGTAGAACTTTTATCATGGCTGACAGATAAAATGTCGACAGTTTGCAATACATTTGTTTGTTTCTGAGAACTACTTTTACATACTTTACCAAGATGGCCTCTTTTTTTACATATTTTACAAATTGTATTTATATGCTTACACTTGTTTGCAAGATAGGATGGATTTCCACGTCTATAACATTGTAATTTATTTTTATTTACTTCAAAATTCCCCTTATTTACATTATTAATTTTCGGTTTCTGGAAATTATTTGAAATTTTATTCGGTTGAACATTTTTAGAATATGCCAATTTATTAACATTTACATTCTTGTGTTTCAATTCAGAAATATCATGTCCGTTATTTTGCAAACTAATTGCTTTTTCAATGGCTTTCTCAAATGTTAAATTATCTATTTGTGAAAGTAATTTACTTTGGATATTTTCATTTTTTAAACCTCGTAAAAATTGTTCTAACAAGTTTTCATTAAGTGTTTCACCAGCAAAAGCACAGAATGTAATTAATTCTTTAATTTTGAAACAAAATCTTGTATGGATTCGTTTTCATTTTGATAAGAATTACGGAATTTAATTCTAGAACAAAATTTATTAGGGGCGGGGCTTAAGTGCTTTAACAGAATTTCAACTATTTCCTCATATTTCAGTGCTTCGGGATTTTTAGGAAACGTTAAATCGGACAGCAAAGTATATAATTTAGGCCCCATACATGAAATAATTGCAGGTACCTTTTTTTTTCTTCAACATCATGTAATAAAAAACTCTGTTCCAACCTCTTAACATACGATTGAAACGTTTCGATGGAATCATTGAATTCCTTAAAATTAGCAAACATTATGATTTTTTATTTATTGCAGAGAAGAAAAAAAAATGTCAGCACTTACCACCCTCGAAATGATGTACGCATTCAAAATATTAATACAGCATATACTCTTGTAGATGCAAAACACGAAGTTTCGCCATTTTGCTCAGTTGGAATTTCTTGTAATTTGAATTCCGGTAAGAAACTTGATCCCATCCTCGTCGCCATAATATTATATATTGTATACTTAAATTAAAGTAATTGAAGCAACTTCATAATGGATAACTCGAGGTGGACTTTAAACATGTTTAATTTACAATTTAAATCACAACACATACATCTACACAAAACACGTAACAGTCACATATATTATTTCTCCTGTCAACATCCTTTTTTCTAAGAAAATACGAAACGCAGAACGACGAATGAGATAGCATATGAAAGGATTTCGGACAGGCTTCTGACATCGCACACTTAACGTTTCGTTAAAACATATTTTTGATTAAAATCTGCTGAAAATTAAAAATTAAATCGGAATTGTTTTCCTGAAAGAAATGAAAGGTTTTCCTCAAAATGTTGTTGCCACAAAAATAAAATAACACATTATATGATACTCAGCAATTATAATAAAAAACACCACACGGGTTTATTTTATATTTATGATTAAAAAGCGAAATTGAAATTGAAATGTTTAGATTTATATTTCTATGTCCCATGTTATTCCCGAAGCGGATGACGGTATCCTCTAATGCCGTTAAAATACATTGTTATTTTTTTTCTTCTCTCGCGCGTGTCTTTTGCAATCTTGGATCAGTTTTTACTCTAACTTTGTTGGAATGAATTAGATGATGTTCTGGCTTGACTAAAAACTAAATGTTGTTTGCAGATATTTTTATCCTTGCTTTTTCTTTAGAAGTTTAAACCTACGTCTAATAAATATTACATATTGATAAAAAATGGTACTTCTCTATTATCCCGTCGACCACTTTTCATAACAAAAACCTATCGCCAAATAAACGGGAGAATATTGCCATTGGAACATTGCCATTGGAATATCAAAATAAATAAATAAATAAAATATAAGAATTTAAAGACACAACTAGATGGAACCCGTCAAAACTTGACGCAAAAAATAATACTATAACAATATCAGTAAAATAAGATTCTTTATTATTTATGAAGGGGTGCGTATAAAACAGTCTTTCAAATATTTTATTTAAATTTTTTTCCCAGTCAAATACAGTACTATTTCCGATGCAAACTCCAAACAAACAATCCGTAAATAACTGTGTAATGCAAATCAGTTTGACATTACCACCATACTCCCCACGGCAAGAAAAAAAATTCATGGACCTATGAAGTAATATACAAATAGTATATTCCTACATTCATATCATATTCAGTAAATAACAGAACATAGTAAATAAAGCACACATCTCCCCCCCCCCCCTCTGTGATAATGCAACCGAATGAGCTCCTATGCGCATGTGCATTGCATAAAAAGTGCATGTGCATTGCAAGTTAAAAAAGTTTTAAAATGATTAAATTAAAAGTTTGAAAATGTCCTCTTTAATCATTGTTCGTTTCAAATCCATATCTTCTAAAACGCATCCATTGTTTTAAGCTAATCAATTTTTATGCAAAGATTAAGAAGTTTTTTACAGTAATAAATCTATCTGCAGATGAGGGAGAATTTTAATGTTTTCAAGTGTAATTTATTTGTATGGTTTCTTCGGTTCCTTGTCATAATCAGGTTGATTCATTGACGAATTCAACATATCAATTTTATGTTCAACATAAACTAAAAATAGTCGTTTTTTTCTTTTTTTTTTTTTTTTTTTTTTTTTTTCACTGACAGATTTTTGTTTAGCGCCAAAATGTTCTATCTTATGGATAATCTGATCTTATGATTTATCACTTTTTTTTCTTTTCTTTTCTTTAAAAAAAAGAAAATATTATTCACTTTTTATGATTGTTAGGGAAATCTATTTTCAATTGTGGCAACTTTCCCAGGGGCTATTTTATATTATTGAAGTAAACTGGTGGTCATTGATAAGATAGAATTGAAAAACTTTTCATGCTTGAAAATTATTTAAAAAGTCGTTAAATTAATCGGCAGTTTTCAAAGAAATTTCAATCGAAAGCTAATTTTTTTTTTCTAGTTGATGATGTAAGAATTGAAATTGTAACATGTAGTAAAAAATAGAAATTTATAGTATTTCGAAGTGATGTAAGCGCGATGAAAGCTAAAGAGATAGCGCTTTTGTTGTCACAAATGTTGTACATTTCTAAAAATTGCCACTGTATTTTGGCTGGCGTCCAAAAGTGAAAAAACATTTTTTGACATCGAAAGAGAAATTCACAGTGAAAGAAATAGGATTTTGCGCTAATAAGGAACTGTTAAATGAACTTATAATAAATCTACCAAAATAATTCCTATGAAATATTAGTCTTACATTGTTTATTCTAGCTAAAAATACAATCATTATTTCAAGATTTTTTTCTGCCATAACACTATTTTTAATAACTTTAAATTTCCTGAAATCCTTTACTTTTGTGATTTTTTTTATTAAAAAAGGAAATCTTCTATCCTATAATTTAAAAAAAGCAATTGGTAACATGTAATCAAGGTATGCAATCAAGATGAAGAAATCAATGACGGCTCCAATTCTAATCTTTATAATTATGAATACAAAAATCAGTAAAATTATGTCACATTAACACAATCATATACATTTTTCTCTTTAGTTTTATTAAAATGCACTTCAAGCTAAACATAACGTCATTTTCACCGGTGCAAACTTTTCACACGTACTTCATATACCTTACATTAATGCTTAAACACCATGCACACAAATATAAATATATTTTGTATTTAATTGTAATGAAAAAATGGCATCAACAAAGTTATAATGCCTAACAAAGCCATTATTTAATGGCTTTGATGCATAATGATAAAATAAACCCAATGGACAATATTCCCGTGACGTCACAATAAATATGAATTTTTATTCGCTTATAAAACACGCGGATAAGTATTTTTACCGAAATTTAACTTGCAAATTAGCAAATTCGGCCTTAAAACCGCGTGCTTTTAATATTTATTATTTCTCTTTTATTCAACCACAGAGTTTAGAGAATAAACTCTGTGCTTCGCAACAGTAGGCGTTATCCGATTATGACGTCATTAGCAGAAGTAAAAGTTTAATTGAAAATTACGGTTAATTAATTAAATTTTCGAACAAACGAATGCACGATAACAAATCTGTGACCAAATATCTTTCATTTAAAAAAAGAATGATGTAATTTGATGCAGCAGTTTGTTCTCACGGATTGTCGAAAGAAATCGCTTAGCGTTTTAAATATATAGATTGTTATTTTAATTAATGAAATAACGGTACTTCTCTAGGTACTTTTCGGTTAGCCGGGCGCCAGTGATATATATATACATGTATATATACATACACATATATCTACACATATACATATACATACATATATACACATACATATATGTATGAATATAAATATATATATGTATAAACATACATATTTATTTATGTATATATCACTGGCGCCCGGCTAATCGAAAAGTACCCTTCTCTATTATCCGGTCGAGCACTTTTCATAGCAAAAAACTATCGCCAAACTGTAAGATTAAACGCCAAAAATGTAGTCCCATTTACTTGATGTCAGAAGCAATACGTGTTTTTTATGTCATCAAGTGGTTTTTAATTCGACATTTGCGTGTATTTTTCATTACGTTTTACTTACTTATTAGTTATTTCATTAATTAAAATAACAATTGTGACCTTAAATTCTTATATTTTATTTTTATTTATTTATTTATTTTGATATTCCAATGGGAACGTTCTCCCGTTTATTTGGCGTCACAGTTTGGCGATAGTTTTTTGTTATGAAAGTGGTCGACGGGATAATAAAGTACCGAAATAACTAATAAATCAGTAAAACATAATGAAAAATACACGCAAATATCGAATTAAAAACTACTTGATGACGTAACAAACACATATAATGCTTTTGACATCAAATGGGACTGCATTTTTGGCGTTTAATCTTACAATTTGGCGATAGTGTTTTATCATGAAAAGTGGCCGACGGGATAACAGAGAAGTACCTAAAAAATATTACATTTCAGTGCGAAATCCTCGCACGGGCCCTCTGGTACATTCTTAACAGTAAACAAAACTTAATACCAGTAGGTGACGTAGTTCGCTGTGGTGCTGCCATCTATTAATTACATTTCTAACTAAACACCACAATGTGTATATGGTGTAAAAAAATAATAAATCTACATGTTGAAAAATCGCCGGATGGTGTTTGTTCGTAGTGCTGTTTTTTATTCAATTCATTAAATTACAATGCTCGTGGTGCAACACTTTCAACTATCGGTTGTTTATGTAACTAATATTTTATCCATCAATCATTCACCCATGGTCTATAATGTATTCTCACCAAATATAGAGGCGTTACAACTATGAGTCGTTTCTTCAGAGTGTTTCAAACAGGTATTATGAAAATAAGAATCACCCTTAATTTAACTATGTTATATTTTTAATAAATGTTAATATATTTTAATTTCTATTTCATCTGAGCTCACTATGAGTATTTATAATTTACAGGCTTGAAGTCTGTTAACGGATGAAACTGTAAACATAACTTAGCATGAGACATTATTTAGATATAAAGAGTGTTAAATAAATGGTTTAAAGCAAAAACATACGTATGACTTTTGGAATGAACTCAGTAAAGAAATACTATTAAAATGTACAAAATTAACTGTCCAGGTTTCTGCAAAAGTGAAACTTCTTTTGTGACGCGACAGATGTTTAGACGACACTTTAGGTCTTGTCACCCCTTTGACAGCATGGCATAATTAATTGATATGACCACATTGCAAATCCACTGTTTTAACTGAGGTTATTCATGGGAAAGGGGAGGTAAGAAAACATTGTATGTCACGCAGGGCTTAATTTTAGCCCGCCAGAGCTCAGCTCCGGTACTTCTCTGTGTTTAATAAATATTTAAATTTTGGCCAGAATTCACCGGAGCTCATAAACACTGAGTTCCGGAGCCCAGTGCAATAACGCTTCCAAAAAACGAATCCTAAATTATCCTTTCTATTCCTTTCCCTCTCATCTCCAATCTTCTGCCTTCTTTGTATCGAAACACTTATAAGTGTCGTAATGTGTCGCTCACGAAAAATATGGATATGAAACAGGTTTGATTTTTATATCATTCTTCGGGTCTGGGAGGCTCGAGCTCAATCTGACTGAAATTAAAAATTTTATTTATTTCTATTTCAAATCATTTTAATACTATTTTAATCAGAATAAAGAGTAAACAGAAATAGTCTTTTTCGATTCTGCATAGCTGCGAACTATTCATTTTTTGTGTTAACACTATTTTCGAATCATATTCCTGAGCTTATTTAATCGCAGAATTTTGCGATTAATTAACATTAAGATTAGACAACGGTTTCTATTTGGAAGTAGTAATTACTAAACGTGGAATAGTTGGTAGCTAAATATACACAAATAGATGTATTTAACCTTTTTATTTTGCAAAAAAACAATGTTTTAAATTTTGAAAATAATGTATGAAATATAAATATGCAGATTGGAGGATGGCGGAGGGGGGAAGGGGGGGTACGCTACGAGTGTTAGTATTGTAGAATATTAGAGCTCCGGTACATTTTTTTCTTAGAAATTAAGCCCTGATGTCACGTACGCACAAAAGGTATATACATATATATATGTACTATGCGTGCTTTTGTGTGTGTATACATAAGATATATAACAGTTATTTTCATTGTTAAACAAGGAACATAAAATATTCTGGTTAACTATTTTTTTAAATGTTTCTAAAATTTCAAAATAATATGAAAGTTATAGTGTTCATTAATCAATAAACAGAAAATAAAATTAATTTCTTATGTGATTAATGTAATTCTTATTTCATTGTTTTTGATACCTAATTCTGAATTCTTAAGAATTAATAAGAAACTGGATACAAACAAACAAACAGTGTGCTATATTGCAATATCACCATCCTATAAGCAAAGATAAATAAGTCTTCATATATAACTTCATACTAGTTTTGGGAAACTTTGCTTTAAGGCTTTTTCACATAACATAAAAGACGACGTGTTTGCTTTGTAAATGGTGTACAGTTTATTAAAATAAACAGAAAACTTAGTAATAATGGTTAAAATACCTTTCATAACGTTATTTTTCATAACTTTTTATCGATTTCTTTATATTTTTAAAAGTAACAGATATAATTATTATTATTTTTTTAAATATCCTTGAAGTAAATTTGATGCTTTAAAAAAAATCTTGTTATATCATGCATCAAAAGTTATAAGATGTGTTTATTTAAGATTTCAAACAAATGGCTTTAAAACATCTAAATAAATCTGTATTTAGCTATGAGCAATTTTACAAATTTCGCTGTGCAATTGTAGCATGAAAAACAAATTTTACGCATTTAAAAAATCCTGAATCATTTACTTTTAAAAATAAACTCGGAGTATATAACCTTGAGTTTTTTTTTCGGGTCGGAGCGCTGACAAACTAACATAGAAAAGAAAACACATAATTGAAACAAAAGTTAATTACACTGAAATAAACTCTCTGTAGCAAATAAAATGAACAAATATAAAAAGAGTGTAAAATATGGCTAAAAATATGTATAATTTTAAGAATGAAAGAAAAACATTTTTTTTAAATTATTAATCATTCAACGAAAATTAATCAACTTAAATCTGTTCATTCATATTTATTTTGGAATGAAGATTTAGCTACTTCTGACATTTTCAGATATAAAATAAAATGGATATTGGAAAAGGCAACACGATAGTTTATTTTGGGGTTTACGGAAATTTTTTTAATTATTATTCTTTTCTATGACAAATTTTAAAAATGTAGAAAATTTTTAAACATAAAGCTCAGTAATACTGCTCTAGTATTTTCATAAAGTCTGATCAATTACGGAAACGGGTGTGTTCATGGAACTGTGTCTGGGTAAAAAGAAAAACTGTGTGGCATTGTTCTATAAAATCTACGCTTTGTAACCGCAGCAGATAATACTGTAGTATGCTCCTATAGTACACATCAATTTCATTGTTATTGAAATACTACAGTGTCATTAAAATGTTTTAGAAACATTTACTGGCAATAGATGATTCGAATTGATCTATCAATATATTATTTTCAATAGAAATCATGCTTTTGTGAGTTTGAATAGCTTACATAAATTTCATAGCAATTCGAGCATATTTTTTTAAGATATATAAATAAATGAAGAGAAAAAGAAATCCTTTAACATTTAAACGTTATCCATTAGCTATTCATATAAACATTACATTGTAGAACGATTTATTCAGAACGGCTAGGACCAGTTGCATAATGGATAACTCGTTTTTCTATATAACTGATTGGATATTAAAGAAACACCCATTCGATCGGATTTGTAGAATATGTGTGGCTGTGCCACTGTTTCCGATTTCAAATTAATTATTAGATTAAACAAATCACGATCAAAGATTATTCAGAGTTTGAAAAAGAGGAATCCTTTATTGCACTATGAATAAAAATAAAATATCATTTAAACATTAAAAAAAGTAGTTTTGTAATTCCTTGAAAAAAGAAACTTGAGTATAATAAAATGAAGATATGATAATGTAGTTTTTTTCGCAGCTACTTCTGAAACAGAGACTACCATACGGAAATTGATATACAATATACAAAAAGAAGAAAAATAATAGTTGCCTCAATTCCAGGTTGTTTCATATTATATTAAATGCACAAGCGGCGCCGATTCTTGTAAATAAATTTTAAATACACACAGGCCTCTTATTAAAGAAGTAATAAAGATAATATCCTTTTTCTAATAATTTTAATATTGTGGTATGGTAATTGTAGCGTGAAAAGTATTTACTATATTCAGATGAGAGATGTGAGAACTTCCATTTATAAAACAACTGTTTTATTTCAAACTGCTTTATTGATTATTTAAAAAAAAAAATCAGCAGTTCAAACCCATATACGATAATGTATTTCAACTCATTTTAGCAGTTCTGTGTAAGATGTATATAATTTATACGCAATGCATAAAATGTTTTAATATTATAAATTCTGCGAAAACTGCAGATTTAGATTAAAAAATACTTTTAAAAAAGTCATGATCTTATTTAAATAAATTTAATCCACATCCATGTAATCCTAGTCGGTCTCTTTCACATAGGCGCCGACTTAATGGGGGCAATCGGACAAACTTCCACCACTAATTTGTTATAATTAACCACAGCGATTAAATAAGTAAAAAAAAAAAAAAAATCAAAAATTGTGGTGAAAGTAGGCTGGATTATCTCGTTCATTCCCGTGAATTCAGCGCCTATGCACTTTCATGATATCCTATATTTTATATATCCCATGAAAAGTAAAAATCATTCTTATCTGACGCTAGAAAATGCTTTTCATACTCAAATTTGTATCAATCTATTCTCAGCCAATTAAATTCGATGCATTAATAAACATGAGGTAATCAACAAAATATTTAATTGTTAAAAATTACAAACCAATTAAAAATATTATGCAAACGTTCTTCAGTACATTAACATACGAGGACCAGACTATCTCCAAACATGTTTACAGTCAAAAGTTTTACCAGTTAAATTCAAGAATACTTTACAGAGATTATGTTGCAGAAAGACTGTATATTCAGGTGCATATCATACAAGATTCTTTAATCGGCAAATTCTGCAACCGAATAAACAAACCCGGAAGAAAAACTGTACTCTTAACGTTTTTACAGCTGGATCTAATTACTACGATACTTTGCGAAATCCGTATCGAAGTAATCCTATACATCTGTTATCGTATCAAGTATCGTAGTAATTAGATTTGCACTGAAAAGTGGATCAGTCGCAGCCTGAAACGTCTGCGTAAGTTTAAAAAAAAAAAAATTATATATACAGGATGTTCCAAATTTCGACCGACAAATTAAGAGGGATGGTAGAAGGCATCAAGAGGATAAAAAATTACCATAGAACATGGGGTCACAAACGACGTTTAGTGGGAGAAATGCATAAAAATAGTTATGTAAAGTGTGACGCTGAGTGGAACAAAAAGGGCCAATAATAAGTAGAAATAAAACATTTATATGACGTCAAGCATGATTACAATGCATTGCAGTTCAATGCCAGGTAGGAGACGATGACACATTTTTAGAGAAATTGTTCAAAGTTGTGGCTACGAAGGTCATTGCACAGCCAAAACCGAAGGACGAAGGATTGCCGGACACGTTGAAACTTATTCCTATAAAAATGTCTCGTTGTCTCCCTTCTACCGTTGAACTGTAATACATTGTAATCATGCTTTACCTCAAATAAAGGTTTTTATATTAGTTATTGGCCCTTTTTGTTCCACTCGACGTCACACCCTTTATAAATATTTTTTGCAATTTTCTCCCACTAAACGTGGTTTGCGACCCCATGCACTACGGTAAGTTTTCATCCTCTTGATGCCTTCTATCACACCTCTTAATTTGTCGGTCGAATTTTGGAACACCCTGTATATATACGTGTGTGTTTTTAATCTAGTATTGTCTGATTAAGTATAATTTTTAATATTTGAATTTTATATATGAGGCTTAAAAACTTTCAGTTATTTGAAAATTAATATTTATTGTTTAAGTTTCATTTTTTTCTTTCTACGTCAACAATTTATGCCATTACAATAAATTCAGATAATTTTAAAATGCATATAATCATATAATATATATATATATATATATATATATATATAATACGCATTTAGAATTTAGAAACATTTAGGTATTCATAACTTTTTAAGACTCACAAATCTTAATCAATTAAAGTAAATACATAATTTATATTTCGAAGAAAAAAAAGAAATGTAAAGAGCAACAACAAAAATAGTTAAGTACATTTACAGATAATAAATATTTTGTGAGTGAGTACATCTCTATATATTTTTTTGAAGAATATATCACGAAGTTTTTGGCAGTTTAAAGAAATTATATTATCTGTATAACAGATGCGGTATCTTATAAGTTCATGCGAAATATTCATGCATCCTACTTTCCTACGAGTTAAATAAATCGGCTCATCTCGGTACATGATGATTTCAATTTCTTATTATATGAAAAATGTTTTCGGTTGTTTCAAAGTTAGAGCATATGGCAAAAAATTGCAGAAACGTTTCCTGATTCATTAGAGGACTTTACAGAATTACTGTGTAACATCGTAGATATATGACTATCTACATAACATACTATAACATTTCCCATATCTCCAGCAACATTTAATTGAAAAATCAACCATAAGCCGAAACAGAAACAGTTTATTGTTTCAATGGGATTCCCAGTTGTAAAAAACAGCCCCACTCCCTGTCTATGAGTTGTTGTATATCACATCTTAGAAAAGCCATGAAAAAAAAAGTATAACTGTAGCATATTAGTACTAGAGTAAAAGATTCAACTCAGAACTTCATCAGCCAATCCGAAATAAGTAAGCCAGCCAATCAAAATGAACTTGCGTAAAGCAGCCAATCAAATTTAATTTTCAGTATAAGAGTGCCAGGAAGAAGAAAAAAGTAGAAAAAAGAGTAGAAAAGCATTAAAACCATAAGCAGATAAGTTTCTGAAACTAACAGAAGCTTAATTTTAATATAACTTTTGTGGTAGAAGAAAACCTATTTTATTTCAGCAAAATTTGGACAATTTTTTAAAGAGAGGCATTTGATTCCTCCTTCAATAAATAGAACATACAATCGGTGATAAAAATAATGGGAACTCCCTATACATGTTTATCACCGAATTTTTCCTAAAAAAAGTCTGTTAAACTGGAAATTATCTGTTCTTTAAATGTATGTTACAAAAATATGCTTAAGGAGTCGTCTTCATACTGAAACTGTACCAAACTCTGAAAATTTTATTACGAATACATAATTTTGACTCACATGACGCTTTTTTGGTATATTTTACGTTCAGATACCAAATGGGAAGTTCTTCGGTCAAGTAGTTTAGGAATTATGACGGTTTAAAATTTGGAAGTCTGAAACTTAAATTCATTTAAAAGGGTGAGTAGAAAAAGAATAACATCCCAGCTGATGTAATTGTTTAGGAAACATTAAAAAATATATCAATTTTAGAGGAATGTTCGTCATTATTTGATTGTATAGTTCTAGTCGATGAAGGTTCATCCTATAAATTTCAAAGAAAATACTGGTTTATTATTAATTGATCTACATTTCTTATTATTAATTAAACTTTCTCATTTAATTTTTCATGTGTTTGGAATCTTTTTCTTTTTCCACTCACCCGTGCATTTGCAATCGTCACCAAACAGAATGTAATGTGAGTAGTTCTTTAAGCAAAACTGAAGAACAATTAATCGGAATGAGCTGTAATTTTGGATTAGTACATATAACGCTTCTAAAAATTCATTTGTATTAAAGAAATATATAGGTTCATACTTTTCTCGCAAAAATAATGTTGATAAAAAATATATGTGTTTTGAAAATTTATGGTGAGTTGTAGTCTTTTAACATTTTTCAAAATTGTTGAAGAGTTTATGCATCCTGTTTATCTGGCCGTGTAAATATATTCGCATTGCCATGTAGATAATATACGTTATTGCAGTTTACCATGGCATGTGTGGTATTGAAAATTAAATATGCACCATTTATGATTCGCTTACAGGGGCACTCAAAACGATGCCGTTAGTTTATGGTCTTCAGGTAAAAATCATTTGCAGTGTATTTTGTTGATGTTTCACTATTTTAAACACATTGAACTTAATATACAAGACTGAAGTGCCCTACAAGATCCTTACTATTGAATATGGTATGTGCAGCATTAATAGTTTCGTTTACTGGGGTACGCAAAATAATTTCCGTAATATGATGTATCTCTGGGAAAAAATCGTTTGAGTTGTATTTTAATTATGTTACACTATTACATTCATAATGAAATTGATATGAATATCTGAGGTGCACTAAAACATGCTTCCCGTAAAATATGGAGTGTAAAGCATTTATCATTCATTTTCACTGCCTCACAAAAAAATTCGGTTACACAATGAAAAAACTGTTTGCAGTGTATTTTAATTCTGTTTCGATATTTCAAATATAACAGAATTGATAAACATTACTGAAGGTTTACTACAAGATACTTGTTGTACAATATGATGTGCATAGCATTTCTCGATCATTTAGAGGGGACACAAGAAATTTCGGATACAGTGCTACAGCCAAAGTACTGTCTATAAGTTATATTTGCTGCAAAAGCATTTTCAGTTATGGTATGCATTTTTATTTTTAACAAAATTTTTGCATACTACGTGATTTGTATAAATGCTATATATCATATACAGTGCTATACAAAAAGATTCGTAAACTTTACTGAGTATGAGCGTGAATTGCTGAAAGGGTGTTTTTAATCGAATTATGCATTTTCAAGCAGATCTTATACTTAGTATACTAAGACAACTTAGTAGAATATAATTAAAATCTTACAGGGTTACACAGCAAAAATTGGATACATCGCCGCCTATGGATGAAAATTTCTAAAAATGTGATTTCAAAAGTTTTAAGTGTTTTTTTGCCTGAATTAAATTTTACCTTAATATGGAGCATGTATAAATATCTGTAGGTAATATACAGAGTTGTACAAAAGAAGTCCAATGTGTTTCTGTCTATTTGTAAAAATTACTGAAGGTGAATTTTCAACTGGGGTAGCTGTAATTTTACTAATCTTAATTTTAGCACACTATGTAGAACATATGCAAATATGCAGATGATAGCCAGGTTTGGAAAAAAGAACTAGAGTTATTTTCTGGATATAAACTGTAATTTGTGATTTTTTTTTTCAAATGTGTTATGAGTTTTTTAAAATGTTTACTTAGTTATCTCATTTACCTTACTAAATAGCGAATATTTGTTAAAGTATTTTGGAAGTGTTGGAAAGTGTTTCATAATCTATGCTTCACGCATGATTTTCCTTTATTGTTTTTTAGCCTAGTGTATGTTTTTAAAATTTTGAGTATATTGCACCGAAAGAAATGAAGAAATCACTGTAAACCAGAAATTTGAGTGTCAGCCTTTTTCCTGTAAATTTTTGCATTGTTTTAGCTACCTTAATTATAAATTTTTAGAAGAAAAAAATTATTTTTAGGTGCAATATTCTATTTATTTGCTTCAAAAGATGCTGTTATCAAAACTTTCATGAGAATTTTTTCCCCTTCTTTCATACAATGTAACTATGTTCTTATATGTTTTTCATATTTAAATGCTGGTACATGCCAGTAGGGTACAGCCACTGGTTTAAATGCCAGAGAAACAGGCAATTATTCTCACTTGAAACCTCTTTGCAATAAAATATCCCACTCCTGTTGTGAAAGAAAAATATCTACTGTGTGGTCCTTTTAATATCTGCACATTCATCAGAAAATAGCTGTCTGTAAAATACTAATGAGTGTGGGAAGGGTGTGACATCTTTCGAATAACCACCCGTACGCCAAAACGAATATTAATTTGAGAGAGAGAAAAATATTTGCTAGCTATACAAACTGTGGGCTAAATTTTTACACAATTTTTTATTTATTTACATATTTAAATTTTATTTATTTATTTATTTATTTTATTTTTACAAAACGCGGGGGGGGGCGGTCTAGAAGAAAACTGAAAACTTACATTTAAAACTATAAAACAGTTAAAACTCAACTGTCATAACATATTATTCCCTATGGCAGGCTAAAAAAAGATATTTTTTCACAACACAACACACAATATATATATATATATATATATATATATATTTTACACACTGCCCAACCTCCAAAGCTATAAATCCGAAAACCAAATGGTGATGGCCACCCTTACCATGAAAAGTACACCCCAGATATAACTAGACAGTAAGCTTAAGTGACACACAAGGAAAATAATATGGTTAAATCTGCCAGCCGTATCCTCCCTGCAGAGCAAAGCTGCAAAATTATCAGACACCGACACGTTTACAAGACTGAGCTCCAAAGTGAAGACAAGACGAATCTCACAGTAGCATACCGGTAGTGCAACCACAAGACCTGCATCAATATTCAACTACCTCCCGCACATCACTCTAACCGCCACCTAGTCAATCTTTGCACTGAAACATTCTCAATTACTAAAATGCAAGACAATTATCAAACCACTGGGTATGTCATCATTCCTGACATCCATGGATGCCCAACTCCATAGCACAGAAGCCAAACTCCATCAAACACTACAACTTACCTGCCAGAACACCCTAGGTGAGTGCTACCCAAGAGAAAGGATAGAAGAAAATTTATGTATTCAGAGAAACATCAATTTGGACTAATCTACAGAAACACATAATATATCAACATAAAATACTCAAATGCTCTCAATGAATATTTTAATATTTTAATGCCTGAGGAAGACCACTCGGCTGAGGGCGAACCCAGCTGTTGAGCGTTTAATGTCTTCCCCGGCTAGCTTCCCGGCACGCAGGGATTAAACGTGGCAGTACAGACTTCGCCATGGCGGGTCCTGCCGGGCAAAGCTCCACGCGACAGGTGCTAGGAACTAAAGACACACAAAAAAAAATTAAAGGATCTGTCGCTGGAACCAGCGTTCCTACGCGACAAGGAGCGACAGACAGGGTGGACGAGGTCCACAGGTGCGCCTGCACCAGTTGTACAGTCCGCTTATTTAGTAGAAGGGTGCAGTTCTTAGGTAAGACTGTACCATTTGTACAGTTCGTAAATGACGGCACTTGAGATGTGGAGGTGCCAGTGTGAGATTCCCACGCGACAAGGAGCGCCACACAATTGCGCTGAAACCCTCACACTGGATGGAGGCTAGATGAACTTTGTGTTAGAGGTGACGATACGTTGCTTGCTGACCAGACTTGCGGTTCCCGATAAGAATAGATAATTAATGGGGACTCAGCCCCTGCTAGGAAGAGAACATTACTTGCGGATGAGAGAAACAATTAAGCTGCAAAATAGCTAAAGGAGAAAGCTAAGCAGATAAAAAATGATGGAATGATTACGTTAATGACTAAAATAAGCGATTTATTATTAATTTATGGAGAAAGAAAACTGCTTTGAATGATTAAGTTCTGTTAGATAGGTCTACTAGTAATTTGTAAATTTCTGAAAGTTTATGAGTTAAGATGGGACGCGTAAATATGTTCAGCAGCCAAGAAGGAGGTGGGTTAGAAGGAGCAGGCCTAAGATGCCAAGCAACAGTCAGTGGGCAGGAGAAGTAATAATGCATGGGGGTACCAATATCGCCGCACTCGCACACATTGGTTCGTGAAATTTTAAACTTAAAGAGGTAATTTTTAAACGGGCCATGCCCGGATAAGAAAGCACTTGTATAGGGAGTGAGGTTAAGTAGCTCTCTGGAAACTTTTGGAATTAAGTTGTAAGTGTGTCTACCTTTTGTGGAGGTGTCCCAGTAGATTTGCCAGTTGGGGAGTATTTTAGATTTGAGTTCTCTGCGAATAAAAGATGGGGGTACCGGAAGAGAGAAGTCTATTGATTGGCGTTTGGTGGCTTCTTTTGCAAGGCTGTCCGCCAGCTCATTGCCTGCGATACCAATGTGTGCAGTGACGTGGCCAAGGGTACTTTTTTGTACAGTTGGTGAAGTTTGATTTTAATTTCCAGTATGAGAGGGTGTTTTGTCCGTAAGGCAAAAATTGCTTGAAGTCCAGAAAGACTATCACTGAAAATTTTAACAGAGTGAAAATTTTATGAAACAGAGGCATATAATTTTGAATAAGATAAGAAAATGAAACATTTCTTAACTTTTTTAGGAATGCCGCACAAGGCATCACTCAGTTTAAAACAAAACAAATACACATAAAATACATAACACAGTTAACACATATCAACCTGCTTCTGAAACAATGAATTATTTACTAGGAAAATCTATAATCACACTTTTCATATATTTAACATCACAGACTTTGTCTGTCACAGTAATATGACAACTATTCACTCAGATAATCAAGGCAGTATTGAATATTCTAACACTGTATGAATATACTACCTACATATATATCAACACATACTACATATATATAAATATTTTACAGATGCAATATAAATAGATGACAAGCAATATCTGAATTTTACCCGTGTAATAAGTTCCAAAGTCATGTATGAAGTCTCGTAAGTCACGTATTGTAAATGCACAGGGTAAAACAAAATTTGAGTATAGAGCAGGACAAAAGTCAACAGAGCTGTGGCCGCTACAGGACATATAACTAAAAAAAATGTCTCTATTTACTATTTTTATATATAATTATTTTTCACATTTTTTTTTAGCTATCCAGAGGCCACACATCACCTACCCAACTATTCAAAGGCATTCCAACCCTGCCCCTAAACATTATTTACTGCAAGTCGTTAAGCTGTGAAGACTTCCATTAACTACATCCTCCGAAATTCACCATACTAAAATATTTCCTGACGATACAATAGCACTCAATATAACATAATTTTGAAAATTTATTTACAATTTATGTACACATACACGGAAATTTTGAAAACAGAAAACTAACATACTCACACAAAACGTAATTAATTTCAAGAACATACCTTATATAATAGTAATAGACGTATCCCAACGTAAAACGTAATGATAAACATTACAAAATCCATTGTTTGTCACGCGCATAACAGAAACAAACTATCGCTTCAAATATCTAAACGCATAAAACCCGTTTTATCACCCTTGCCGTATTTAAGACATTCCCAAAGATACCGACATAAGGAGAATACTCATTGACAACAAATTAAAACTACCAAAATCATCTCCAATTATATCGCGAACAGTAATTTATTCCAGAAGCACGCGAGAATCTTGCTGCGGTTCGATTATTACTCGGAATAATATACCTCCGCGAACGCCTAATCGGCAACACGTTATCCCCTTCTCTTGTCTGCACTTCTACAATTGCAGAATTCCCACTCGTATCGAACGCTTCTCTTTCACCCAAAACCACTGATTGAGCTGCATCGAATTTCCCGACAGAATCGATCGGCGCGGGAGAGCTGTCAGCGGTAGTCGCGTCTTGTTTACAAGTCGCAGGAGGAAACTCCATCCGCGATTTCTGCTTCGTGAGACGATCAACATGGACAATTTGAGTTTTTGTCAGTTTGGATTCGAGGGCTATCTTAAAATTTACATCACCAATTTTCTCTAACACAAGATAGGGACCCACATTCGGTTTTACTAGTTTCTTACTTCTCCCTGGTCTTACAACAGGTGAAAATAACCATACTGAATGACCCACTGAAATGCATTTGTCGACAGCTGTTTTGTTTCTGAATTTCTCTTGTTTTTCTGAAACCTCTACCAACCCATTGTACACACTTGAATAGATTTTCTGCATAGCAGGAATCAATAACTCACAAAAAGATGGGGCGTCTACATATTTACTCTCAAGTCGTGACTCAAAAATTGAGTATGGGAGCTCTAAATTCCTACCATAGACAACAGCCGCAGGTGTTAGTTTTGTTGAGTCGTGAACTGAGGTACGCATGGCAAGGAGTGCAAATTTTAACTTTATATCCCAATCAAGTTGATTTTCATCAACCAAGTGCGAAAGGGCATTAATTAACGTGCGATGTGCTCTCTCTAATTTCCCATTCGATGCGGGGTGGTACGGCGAGGTTCGATTATGCTTTACGTCAAAACGAGCATACACAGATTCCATAGCATCTGACAAGAAATTTTTCCCACGATCAGTGATTATTTTTTTACTACACACATGTCCTGATATGAAATCTGCCAAAGTATCTGCAACTATCTCTGATACAATGGATTGAACCGGGTATGCTTCAATCCACTTGCTAAATGCATCAATATAGGTGATGATGAATCGGTTGCCTGACATGGTTGGCGTCATGGGACCCACACAGTCACAGTGAACCACTGAAAATGGACTGGAAGGGGTTGGCATCCTTTGCAAAGGTGCTAAGTGCTTTGACTTGTGAGCCCTTCTCTGCTGGCAGCTGATGCAAGATTCTACTAAATTTTTTACATGAGCTGTCATCCTTGGCCAGTAAAAATGCTCCCTAATTCTCTCTATAGTTTTGTAGTAACCCTGATGACATTCTGCCAGAGAATCATGAGTCATCTTGAAAATTTCTGGGACCACCTCCAAAGGTACAACAACTTTTCTCCCACTGTTTATCACCATGGAGTCCCTCGTATCCTTACACACTAAGAGGTCTCCCTCCAAATAAAATTTTAGATAATTTGGAGAAATATTCATACCCTTTTCCAGCCTTTCTACAATTTCCGCACATTTATGTCAGTTTTCTGTGCTGTACCAATAATTTTGATTAAATCATTATAAGGTTCACAAATATATACAGGATTATTATTACTATTTACATTTTGCACACAATTAACACTATTTACACTATACACATATATCGAAGAAATCTGCCACACTATTGAATTTTCCTTTGATATATTGAACTTTGAAACTAAAGTCAGATAGTGTGCAGATCCACCTAGCAATTCGGGATGTAGGATCTCTAATTTTCAACACAAAAGTGAGAGGGGCATGATCAGTATAAATTGTAAAATGGGTATTAGCTAAATAGCACTTGAATTGAGCTGTAACCCAAACCAATGCCAAAAGTTCCCTCTCTGTTGTTGAATATCTAGTTTCTGCATCTTTGAGTTTCTTACTCGCAAAAGCAACCGGATGGAGCAAGTTATCTGTCCCTAGTTGCATTAGAACTGCCCCAAGCGCTTCGCTACTGGCGTCCGTGTATAACTGGAATTCCTTTGAGAAATCAGGCAAGATAACACACGGTTTGAAACTCAAAGCTTGTTTTAAATCCTCAAACTCAGCTTGGGCTTCAGGCGTCCATCTGAAAATGCCATTTTCTTTCGTTAAATTGGTTAAATTAACTGCTCTCTTACTAAAATCCGGTATAAATCTTCTATTATACGTTAATGTGCCCAAAAGGCTTCTAACTGCCTTACGGTTGTGAGGAATTTTAAAATTTTTTATAACCTCGATATTCTTGTTTATGGGAGCAACTTGATTACGACAAATTTCATATCCTAAATATTGTATCTTATCTGTGAGAATTTTACACTTACTAGGCTTAAGTCTTAAGTTATGTTCACGCAGTCTGTCGAAGAATGTTTGTAATTTTGAAAGGTGTGACTCTATGTCATTTGAGGAAATAATAATGTCATCGACATATACTAGAATTCCCAAGTTTGCTAAATCCCCAAAAATGAAATTCATCAGTCTTTGAAATGCACTGCTGGAAGTAGATAAACCAAAAGCATTTGTATTGAACTGATGTAAACCGCGATGAGTAATGATAGCAGTTTTATGGCGATCCTCACGTCGAATTATCTGCTGGAAAAATCCACTGGTCAAATCCAATGTTGAAAAAAAACTGAGCCTGCCAAAGAGTCAATTGAATCCGTGATGTTTGGAAGAGGATAATTATCTTTAATTAAGTTCTTGTTTAATTTTCTATAATCAACAGCTAACCGATACTGACCATCCGCTTTCCGTACCAGTATGACCGGCGATGAAAATTCTGACATAGATGGTGAAATGATGTTCGCCTCAAGTAATGCATCTAACTGATTGTTTAATTCTTCTGTCAAATTTATCGGTAACCGATATGCCTTTGATTTGACTGGTGTATCATCTTTAAGGTTTATTACATGCGGAATAGTATTACACCCAGGTAAGTCGCGCACTGAAGCCGCAAAAACATCTTTATTTTTCTCTAAAAATTCTTTAACTATTTTCTTACTATTCTCATCCAAGCGATCTAAATTAATATCCGCATCCCATGTCAAATCTGCATGATCAAAACTCACATCAGAACTCTCATTCACTACATTGCCACAAAAGTTGAATTTTTGAACTTCCTTTTCACAAAAATTTAATTTTGCCATAGTCATATTTTTATTTAATGCTAATTACTCCTCACTAAAATTTATCACAGACACAAACATACCATGTTCCGCAGAACAAATAGTTCTCGAAACTAACATTTTGTCCATCAATTTGTATCTGCAGGGTTCTAACACAAAATCACAATTAAAATTTGTTAAATTCTTTCTGCATTGAAGTTCAATTAGTTGTTTAGAAAATGGGGGAATGTTTACTTTGTTTTTTGTATATGCATAAACATCAGTGTTGGTATTACCCTGTGAAATGTCATTACCTTTATGTATTAAATTTTGGTCACTGGTCTCTTCCTGTATATTTTGTAATTGATTAGGGGGAATAGGCTGAGGGGATTCAGTATTTTGTTTGTTTACCTCAGCAAAGTTAAGTACTAAGTTATGATTTAAGGCTTCCTCCTGTATATCTGGTATTTGGGTAGTCAGAACCGGCTAAGGGGAATCAACAATTTGTTTGTTAACATCTGGGCTGACCTGATTACTCAACTTATTACTACTGTATTATCTGCACAAAAAATCACTGCATTGTTTTTACTTAAAAATGGCATACCTAAAATTCCATTGAAACTTTTCATAAATTGCCCAGGAATAATATAAAAGGTATCTGAAAATTCTTCAGTTAGGATTTTAAAGTTAATTTTTACTGATTTATGTAAAGTAGTGGTGTCTCCACTAGCAGTCAGAATTGGAATTTTCACATTGATGATATCAGTACTTGTTAAGCTATCTAGCATGTTATCAGAAATTAAATGATGGATGAACCCGTGTCCGCTAACAATTTTAAAGATGTCCCATTTAAAGTCGCTGAAATAAAAGGTAACTCGGCATTACACCCTGGGAACATGGAAAACACAAAATTCTGACAGTCTTCCAGCCTAGTTTGAGTCCATTCTGTCACATAACGCTCAGGCCCTATACATTTAAAGTACTATCTCTCGTTTCATTTCTACTATTGTAGTTATTCGCATCCCCTGGCTGTGGTCTGCTATCCTCTTGATTGTTCCTCATATTTCTGTTGTCCTTCCGAAAACCCCTATTTCCCTTAAAGCTGTCTCGACCATTCCCCGAAAGCTGCTATTCCCTCTTCTAAGATCATTCGATCCTCCCCTATAGTTCTGAGAACCACCTCTACCATTAGCATAACCCCTGTTATCCCTCCAGTTGTCTCTTTGATTTGTACGACTAAAATAATCCCTGGCATAATGACCTGGCCGATTGCACCGAAAGCAGAGATTTACTTTCTTATTCGCTGTTTCTTCGGTTTTCATTGTTACAAGGCTTGCTACCTGATTAGCTAACATATTTACTTGTTCCTTAAGCTGTTCAATATCATTTTTTACTCTCTCATCTCTATGTGAAGCCGCACAGACCACATGAGTGCCTGCCTGCTCATAAGCAGATGTAGATGGTAAAGTTAAAAGCGCATTTGAAACCGGTTCCACCCTAACTGCTTCCCACAACTTTTCTTCCAGTAACGCGAATTTTAAAATTTCATCCGGATCTTTTTTATCTTTCGCTATTACTCCTTTCTTTATTTCCGGGGTTAAATTGTTTAAGAGCATTGACTTCAACATTTCCGTCCTTGTTTTATTGATCAAGCCTTCATCACCCCCATCAACAACTAATGCAGATAGAGATAAGTGCTTAGCCCTATCAAAAAATTCTTGTACCGACATTCCCTGATTTTGCTTAAAGTTAATGAATTTTTGTAGTGCCACTGCTGGCGAGTCCTTTCTGCAATATCTGTGCTGTAAAATATCTGTAAGATCTTTAAATGTCTTTGCTTCCTTTTCATAGATTCTCAATAATTGAGCAGCGGGACCTATTACTCTAGTAAACAAAACAACGACTTTCTCCTTCTCCTCCCACTCATATAAACCCGATAATCTGTCAAAAGATGTTTTAAAATCTCCGTAAGAGATAGAACCAACTTCCCCACTGAATGTAGGTATTAGACCTATGTGGTCTACTAACGCCGTTTTTCTTTGAAGGCCTGCCATTGCCTTTTCTGCCTCTGTTAAAGCCATGATTTCCTAAAGTTTGATTATGAAAATAGCACTAAAATCCCAATCGATTATAAGTTAGAGTCACTGACTGGAATGCCTGTCACATGTATTGACTGTGTAATAATTCTACTTAGTATTATAAAGTTTTAATACAATAAATAATAGAACAATGAAAAGGGAAACCTGAAAAGTCTGCTAACTAAATGCTTCCTAAGAGACCTCAGAACCAAAATTCACATTATATGGGGTAGATAAAAATAGCCACCACAACACCGTTGACCCTTACAATATAATATTGTCACTTAAATAAATCATGTATTTTACACAAAACATACAGAAGTCACAAAAGCATGTGTCCGTGTATATATGTCTGCAGACTACTGTCACTACTTACATCTCCCAAAAATCATAACATTTTTTTTTTTTTTTTGTAAAGATTAAACCAAAGCATATGACAATTTTAACCGAAAACAAATGAAAATTTTCAAAATCCAATATATCGTGTTTAAAACCTTAGCCACATCAGACATATTATGCACAAACACATATTTTAAATACATATAATATACATATCTAAATGTCTATAATTTGAATAGAGACTTTATTTGTTTAATTTAATTTTTACTTAAATTAATTGTTTCAAAAGTGCAGCATTTTAATTTCTATAGCAATAACACAGATCTCTTTTTTGTCACGGTACCATTTGTTGGATGTTTTTTTTTTTAATTTTTTTATGGTTTCTGTTAATTTAATTACAATTGTCATTAATTACCTTTCTCTTAACTCACTTACAGTTAGCATGAACCTTCATATGTAGGTATATATAAGCTCAAATAATCAACTCCTAACAATAGAATTTGAGACTACTATTTGTGTTCTTTTGTGACAAGCAACCAAGAATCCACAAGTAACATTAAAATGACAGGTGCAGTCAAGAGTTTAAATTTTGAATAACCCACCTGAAATTGAGGTGACGAATATAATTAGTGGTGGCTAAAGACAGCACCTTATCATAAGATGAACAAATCACAAAAGCACACTCTGTTTCATGGTAAGCATGAAACATCCAAAATTTAGAATAAATGCTGCTGAAGTCTTAACATGAATACTAAAGAGAATTTTGCGTTGTGAAAATTCTAGTATAATATAATAATTTTAGTAGTGTATTACCTCCTAGAACATAATATGGCATGGCATAATAGTTCCTTCTGAGATCTCAATAACTTTCAATCACACATAGAACTTTGGAGCATTGCAAATGCCTTAATTAAGCTAAGTCTTATGTAATATGAAAATATTTTAGAGATACATGAGTCTAGCTTCTAATTGAACTGAACATAAATTTATTTGAAGAAAAGAGACAATCTATCAATATACACTTATTAGCTCCTGCGAGTATTCATCACAAGTCTGAGATTATTCCTTAACGTTGACAAATCTTTATATATATATATATATATGTGTACCAAATACTGCTGCAATAACAAATAATACATATATGTATCATTACTACTATTTTTATACACTAATGCCTCTATCAGAGTAACAACAAGAGCCACATCTATAATACATCTGAACCGCCTTTTTTTTTAACACGTTTTGTTATGAAATATACATTGACTCACCAGTTAGATATAAAGTTCAGTTAAAAATGCAACAAAATAGGAACACTCACCACGTCAAAATTTCGATTTTCCTTTATGTTGGGAAACTGACATCCAATTGCACTCATCCAGTCCTTACAATAATACAGGAACCATGTCTTTGGTCACCTAGCTTGTGTCGCTGTCGCTCGCCTCCACTATTTTTCTCCAGTTTCCGTGGGTAATTTCAAACAGGACAGACCCGACGTTTCACTAAAGCGATGCGTCGTCAGTAATTCTGCTGCCGCTCCTCGCTTGTCCACCGGTCGAGCCCTGAGCTTATTCCGCATCAAAGCATTCACGTTTTCTTTGGCACGGCGCGCTGACTCAGTAGACCACCTCCGCGGAAAACACCGTAGACTTGGATTCGGCTACCGCTATGGTCGATGTTCCCGCGGCACGCTACGCTAACTCCCGCAGTCACCGCAATCTACAAGTCTTTCGGGGGACGTGAGCCCACCGCATTCAAACGCCGAACTTCTCCGTCACTCGTGCCGCTGATCCCTTTCTATTTCTCCGTGCTAACACAGCCTTTTAAAAATCAGCCGAGCTTCGTAAACTGCCTTCATTATTCCCGTTCTCTGTCAAAATTACCATTCCATCTTCATCTCCAACCTCCTAACTGACATAAACACCAGCCCCCGCTAATTCTCCTCCATAATCTTATCCAATCAAAGGACCCTCCTATCCACCCTCTGACATACACTTAACTGAGACCTTCTGATTGGTCAAGAGCGCACACAGGGTCAAAGTTGAGCTGCTCGGCCCACCCCGACGAAACCACGTGATAAAACAACACTGTAGGTCCATGTTTCGTGGAAAAACCCTGGTGAATTTACGATGACAGCCCATATACTGAACCGTGAAGCAATAATGTGCATTTGAGATGCACTTTAAATACACTCGAACAACAACAAACCTTATTTTTATGAGTTTTAGAGAAACAGGCAATTATTCTCACTTGAAACCTCTTTGCAATAAAATATCCCACTCCTGTTGTAAAAGAAAGTTTCTACTGTGTGGTCCTTTTAATCTCTGCACATTCGTGAGAAAATAGCTGTCTGTAAAATACTAATGAGTGTGGGAAGGTGTGACATCTTTCGAATAACCACCCGTACGTCAAAACGAATATTAATTTGAGAGAGAGAAAAATATTTGCTAGCTATACAAACTGTGGGCTAAATTTTTACACAATGTTTTATTTATTTACATATTTAAATTTTATTTATTTATTTATTTATTTTATTTTTACAAAACGGGGGGGGACGGTCTAGAAGAAAACTGAAAACTTACATTTAAAACTATAAAACAGTTAAAACTCAACTGTCATAACACATGCCGTGACAGGATTTTTATGAGGTGTGTTCAAATGAAACCCATTCGACAGTTCTAGTAGGCGGAACATGAATAAAGGAAACACAAAACAGAATGAAATAGAAATAATAGTATATATTTAAACTTACAGCATACACATGTATTTATAAAAAGTTACCCATGGCGTTGAGACACGCATCCCATTGTTTGACAAGGCGTCGAATGCCGTCGGCGAAGAAATATTTTGGTTGTTGCTTGAACGTTTAATTCACTTGCCAAGTCACGAATGCTTCGTCGACAGTTTGTCTTGACCGCAGTGTCAATATCCGCAATCAGTGTCTCGATGGCAACTTTGTGCGCGTGACCAGTACGTAAAGAAATACGTCATTTCGTCACTGCCGTTGCGGAACATTCGCCACCAATCCGTAACTATTATCTTCCATACACACTTTTCTCGAAACACAACAACCATTCTCGTATGAATCTCAACAGGCTACATCCCTCTGCCTATACAAAATGTATTACTGCATGTTAGTCTTGTTTGGACGGGTTCATAATAACTCCAGCCATCTTTAACGGACTGCCACCTTCAAACAACGAAAGCAGGATGACTGTTTCGCAACGCAATGCATGCTGCATGCATATGAAGTTATTCGCATTTCACATCTTAAGCACCAACTTGTCAATTTTCCAGCTTTGAACTGGTTTCATTTGAACACGCCTAATAGTTAATATTAACTTTCGGATCATCGCGTTCACTCCCGTACCAAAAAAGACCGGAATGAATTTTTAAACTTAAAATAATGGAAACATTCAAATTCTTTGTCGCGGAAATGACCAATATTAGTATGAATACGGCGTTTATATTTATTATAAATACACTTTGTTTCTGTCAGGTAAGTTTTGTTTTTATGTTATAATCATTTATAATGAAATGCATAAAACTATTTATTTTGTTACAGGTTTTATTCAAACCAATATTTTTAAAACTTTCCATAGTAATTTAAGCATAAGAATGTATTTAAAAAATATTTTAATAATCCCAATTGCGTGTTTTGAAAGACTCAATTATGATCTTTATGCTGTTCATTTTCTTCTTTATAAGTTCTTTCAGTAGCTGTATCTTAAGATAATTACGAAGGAAATTATGTATTTATGTATTGTAATTGGTTCGGAAGTAAGTGTTTCATATAATAAGTTATTTAACTTGAAATACCTGCTCAATGTATATTTTTTAGACACATGTCAATTAAATAGGCAAACATAATGACACTTATTTTCATTCTAATTCAAAGATGCTCAAATGTCAGTGAAAATGTTATATCTTAAGATTAAATGACATTTAATTAATGAGAAGTCTTAGTCGATGTAAGCTTTCGACTAAGATTTGTCATTTATTTAATATGAAAAGTATCTTATTCACCGGAATAGTATTATTTGTATAATGCGAGAAGATTTATTTATGCGAGGTGAAACATTTTTCATTTTCATTCGTAATTAATTTTTTAAACGAAATTTGAGTAATAAAATTGAAGTGATTGGTAATTACTTTAATCATTTTTTTTCAATGTAGTGTAGTAAGATCTTTAATAAAAAGTTACCTTCAAAACAAATAATAATAATAAAAACTTGTTACAATATTTTTAATTCAAAATTATCATTAAGAAATTCAAATGTATAAATAAATTTTCAATAAGCAAATAAATGTATAGCTAAGTACATTTAAACTAACAGTTACACTAATAATACACTTTTTTCTACATTATAATATATAATTTTATCAAATAAAGACAGTACATTTTACAATTACATACAAATAAATATCCATATTAAATGAAAAAGCGCAAAAATAGAATAATAATATTTCATTTGTAAATTAATGGAACTTCTGCATGCAGTTTCATGTAAGTAATGTTTCTTTTATAAATTAATGGATGGGTATCGTCTTTATAGTAAACATATAAGGACAGTTTTTTTCATTTGAAAAATAATGTTAAAAACATTCTACTGCTGTACATGTAATAAATTCTTAGTTTAAATTTCATAACTCCACATATAAATATTATTAAACAGTTTAAAATGAAGAAAAATTATTAATCATTTTCTAGTACTACTTAAATATTAATTCCGTAGTCTACTTCAGTAGCATGCATTGAATGCATGCTTTAATAAAAATGACCAATAATGAGAAATCAGCTGTTTAGGGAAATCCTAAAAACAGAATTAATATTAAAAGTATAATATACAACCCACTTAAAGCACATACATTAGAGAGTATTTTTTATAGTTTGTTTTTTAATTCAACATTAGAAATTGTCAGTTGCTACAACTTTTTTTTTTTATTATTATTTAAAAATCTCAGCATGCTTTTCTCTAATACCCATGATAAATTTTTGAAATAAAACTAAGCATTTGTTACTGATTTACTTTAATATCCAGAAGAACATAGTGTGCATCTAGTACTCATAAAATTGTTAAAATCCTACTCAACTTATGTAATATTTAACTTTCCCTTTATAATTCAAATGCTTCTGTTTTATCACAATATTTTTCACAAGTTAAAAGTTAGTAAAAGACATGTCCGGAACACACTATTAACAAGATTTGTTTCAAAATTGAAATTTTATTTAATTCACACCACAGTGGGTATATGTGGACATAATTGTTGATAAAGGAGTTGTTGAGAAATCACGGATATCCACTTATTATTTCATACGGTTCTCTAAACTTTCGTTATAAGTGTATGCACATTATTAATTTTATTTACTTAATTTTCTTACCCTGAATAGTTCTAATCGACCCATTTCTATAATTTATTTCATGATAAATCCTCTGGGGTTTAATTACGACATCTTATATTTTAAGTATTCCTCAAGCAGATAAATTTGTCTAGTTTATAACTTTTTCAAACTAGAAAATTTTTTTTTTCAACAAAAATTTAAAAAAAATGTCATTTTACCTGACTGGGTCTAATCGACCCATATCACTAATATGCTTAGAAATGCATAAAGATAATTATAGTATTTTTGGATGGTCCCTTTATTTCGCATAATCATTGACAGATGTCACTACGATACTGATATACTGATGTAAGGTTCTACTTGTTTAGTGTGTTTTGCCATATTATTGTGCAATATGATACGTAGTCAGCGTAGTCTTCCAGATGAAGAGATTGAAAGCTTCTGAAGAGCTCAAGGAAGATATCCGATGAAAGAAGTGATAATGATTTGAATGAAGAAGATGAATCTGATCACTTATCCATCGAAGAGAATAATGCGAAGACATATTTTCGATACAGAAGAAGAAACCGTGCAGTCAACATCTTGTTTCGTAAGTTATAACATAACGGAAATTTGTAAATTCCACCAATCTACATCAAAAGAACGGTATGTACTAGTACATAATTACAGTTTATTATTAATTGATATTTATTTTATTTTATTTATTCTTATTTATTTTAGTTTATTTGATGTTTTTTTACTTCTGTTATTACTTTACAGAAAGCATAAAATTATGAAATTAACGCTGGTCCTACAACGTTTTGCAATTCAGCTGATAATTGAACACCCCGTGTCAGCAATGAAGTTTTTCTCGACAAATGACATTATGAAATTAGTTCTAGAAGAAACTAACCGAGAGAAGAACGTGAAGTTTATATTGATAAGAAACATCTGAAGCCTTTTACACAATAATTTATAAATAAATTGAAAGAAAACGTAAATAATTGCATGATTATAAATTTATTTAATTTTTTTTTCATTTTGAAGTTATTTTCATTAATTGTTTTATAAGTTTGATATTTTTGGCTGGGGTCCTGAGTACAGCGACTTTATTTATAATCACCCTGTATAAACTACGCAATAAAATTTATTTTACAGCCTTAATTTTCCTAAATTATTTTTTGAAATGCGTTGTACTGCGTCGGAAAAGAACAAAAAATTTTCATTTATTTACAAACAAAATTTTAAAAACACTTAGAGTTTTATGAATTTTTAATGTTTTGGTACTAAAAACAGGAAGATGTGTTTTAATGCCGGCCAACGCTGAAAACGCATGAAATTCAAAATATCATCAACTGATAACATTTGGTTGAAAAATATTGGGATTTTTTAAATGTTCATTTTAGAAGGAAGGTCTTCATAAGCACATACTCAAAAAAAAAAAATACAGAATATCCTTCTCATGTGTATATATATGATTATGAAAAAAATCTTGCGCAACCTCGATATAGCGTCCGTAACAAAAAATATGAACATTTCGTTTTTAGACAATGTATCGTCAGTTGGCGACACAATGAAATTTTTAAGAAATATCTTTTTATGATAAATGCTCTTTGAGGACTATTTTTTTCCTACTATTCATACTGAACTAGTTTGAATTAAATAAGTGCAATTTTATAACTATCATATACATTTCTGTGCATATATAATGAAATTTAACGATTGTATTATACGGTTTAGAACAAAATTTAAAATGATTGAACTTGTTTCAAACTCAAAATTAAGATCTGATTCTGAGCATTTTCAATTTAATTTTAATATTGTTAGTGTCGGAGACAAATTCAAACAGTATTGTTGCCATAGAAACGACAATTTATTCAATATCATATGTGTAACGAAAGCGTTCTTAATCACATAGTTAGTGTTAAATACACTTAAAAGTTATCTTGTCAGAGAAATTGTGTAAAATTAAATATCTATAGCAACATACAACTTGTATTATTATGTATATTTATAGTAATATTAATAACTTATTTCATCGTTAAAGTTTAAATTCATTAAGAACACACATTTAAACACTCATTTAATGAGCATTTTCCAAATCCATCAAAATCGCTTGCATTTCGCGAAGAAAAAAAATTGCTTGCCAAATGCATCTTTTTGCACTAAATACACGAAAGTATTTTATTTTTCACAGATTTTCTATTGGGATTCTGCAGCTAAATGTCATTGATCCTTTGTAACGTACATGAGTAGTTTCATTAGCATTTTTTTTAAAAATATTCTGATTATGTGCTTTAAGGAGACCTTCCTTGTCAGACGCAATGATTTTCGAAATAAGAGTTATAGAAAAAGCGAACAGTATAAAATATAAATTTCGTGTTTTCTAATACTTTATAAAATAGCCCTTTGTAAAACTAATATCATATCTGACAACCATATTTGATTTTCATACTTTTTGTTAATCTAAGTAAGTTTCTATCATCAGTGATTTAGGAGGTAATTGACATTACATCTATTTTGAATAAATGGGTACATTAAATTGATGTACCTAGAAAGTTTATACAAGGTGTCCGAAAAGTCTGGAAACGGTCAAATAACTCGAGAAATATACATTGGATTGAAAAACGGCAAAATGCACGTTCAATATTTTTGAAAAATCTATTTAGGGATATGGAAGTTGCCCCCGCAACTTTGTCCCCCCGGCGGCGGGGGGGAAGGGAGACAACTTTGAAATCTTAAATGATGAACCCCATTTTTATAGCAGATTCGGATTCTACGGGGAAAAAAACGTACCTTTTGTATTGAACATTTTCTTCGAAACATTGTAGATGGCGCTGTAATCGAGTGCAATGCTGTGATAATCGTTACCATTGCAATGTCTGGAAACGCTCAAATAACTCGACAAATATACATATCAGATTGAAAAACGGAAAAATACGTGTTTAATATTTTAGAAAAATGACAACTTTGATATCCCTAAATATATTTTTCAAAACTATTGAACATGCATTTTCCCGTTTTTCAATACGATGTATATTTCTCGAGTTATTCGAGCGTTTCCAAACATTGCAATGGTAACGATTCTCACAGCATTGTACTCGATTACAGCGCCATCTACAATGTTTCGAAGAAAATGTTCAATACAAAAGTTACGTATTTTTTCCGTAGAATCCGAATCTGCAATAAAAAACGGGAGTCATCATTTAAGATTTCAAAGTTGCCCCCCTTTCCCCCACGGAGGGTCAAAGTTGGGGGGGGGGCAACTTTCATATCCCTAAATCGATTTTTCAAAAATATTGAACATGCATTTTGCCGTTTTTCAATCCGATGTATATTTCTCGAGTTATTTGACCGTTTCCAGACTTTTCGGACACCCTGTATAAAATCTAATACTGAACTTTAAAAACAAAATTTCCAGTATGTTTCAAAACAAATGCCTATACACATCGGAAACGGAAAACATAAAATACATCCAGTGGAAATTAAAATGTACGACATCATTCATCATAAAAGTACTAATTTCGTTAAAGTTATATTTTCCCTCATTCCCATAAAATTGTTTTTAAAAGTATACACAGATCGTAATACGATAAAGAATCATTCTTCAAAGCACCTTCATAAAAATAACTTAAATGCCGGAGATACAAACATATTTTTCCAACTTCCTTAATTAAATATTATAGCTGCTAATAATTTAAGACAAGTATCATTACATGATATAAAAAAAAGATTTTTTTTTTCATTTACAAAATCGCTGGATTCTTTTATTATTTGTGCGGAAAGAAATATTTAGAGAGCATAATAATCTAATTATATGTAAAAATAATAAATTAAATTAAATATATAACATTAGATTCTGAGAATGTGCAGTTTTAAACTTTGTATATTATTATTATTATTATTATTATTATTATTATTATTTTTGACATAGAGTGCATTTGCGTCAATGTAATATTCTCTCAAAGAGTTATTAAATTATTTAGCGACATAAAGAAAAAGGAAAATCTGTGTTCTTTCATTTCTAATTTCATTTAATCTATAAAATATATATATATATTTTTTTTTATGCTAACACATGTTTCAACGAAATTATTTAGTACATCTAAACTAATAAAAGAAAGTTTCGCTCTGTGTGTCTATGTGTGTGTGTCTGTGTGTGTGTCTGTTGGCGATGGCTAGGAAAATCTAGCCCACCTAGAAGGCTGGCTATTTAGATTTAGGCAGTCCAAACCCTCTCCTGGTGCAACATTACTTCAGAATTTTAATATTTTAATTACTTTCTGAAATATTAATTAAAATGCACAAAGAACTCTCATTAAAAATACGCTTTTATTCTCTTGGGTTGGTTGGTTGAATCGATTCTTCACAGAAGAAATTAAATAAACCAGAGTAGCGATGCACAAATAAGGATTTCTAACTAAATAGTGTCAACACGGATTGAAGTTATTAGCGTAGAGGAGTCATGCGAATGTCACGCCACCTGTACATGCCAAATTACACATACGTCCCACTGATTGAAATATTTTGCAGGCATATTTTTCTTCATGACAATTAGTCGGGTTTAAGTTTTTTTTTACATGACATTTATTATTATGATGGAGACTGTTAATACAGAAAACTTTATTTAACAGATTTTTTTTTTATATTTGCGGGAATTAAGAGGGACAAGGGTCTAATTACATTTAAGCTTCAAGGTGTATTTCTAGAAAGCAGTTACCAAAATTTCCGAATAGTAGTGTAAAAGTAGTAAGCCAAATTTCAAATTAAGTTCCTAGCTTAACCAAATGAATCAATCATTAAAGATGTATTGTGATCCTCTTAATTAGTTATTTGCTGAAGGCCACTTCAACAACACCCCTCCCCCACCCCTCCCGGACCGTCCTTCAAGGTTTTTTCTCTAACTCTGCTCCGTTTCCATATCTCAGCAACTATCTTTCCGATTTCAATACAAGTGATTCCAAACATTATAATTAACTTAATTGTCACTCTTTATAACATTAAACCAAATTTATGAGTAGCGGTTACCACTATTTACGAATAACAGTTTAAGCCAAATTTGTAATTAAATTCAAAGCTTAAGGAAACAAACGAATTTTGAAAGGTGCATAGTGGTCCTCCTAATTAGTTATTTGCTGAAGGCCACTTGAACAACCCCCCACCCCCACGCCTCCCGGCCCGTCCTTCAAGGTTTTTTCTCTAACTATGCTCCGTTTCCATATCTCAGCAACTATCTTTTCGATTTCAATACAAGTGATTCCAAACATTATAATTAACTTAATTGTCACTCTTTATAACATTAAACTAAAATTATGAGTAGCGGTTACCACTATTTACGAATAATAGTTTAAGCCAAATTTGCAATTAAGTTCAAAGCTTAAGCAAACGAACGATTTTTGAAAGATGCATAGTGGTCCTCTTAATTAGTCATTTGCTGAAGGACACTTGAACAACCCCTCCCCCCCGGCACTCCTTTCAAGGTTTTTTTTCTCTAACTATGCTCCGTTTTCATATCTCAGCAACTATCTTTCCGAATTCAACACAAGTGATTCCAAACATTATAATTAAGAGTCATTGCACGAGCCAATCAGGCAAAAAAAGAAAAAAGTTTCCATCACCATCTCAGAATTTCTTTATTTTTTTTTCTTGTGTTGCCGTGCCCAAGGAAAGAACAAATCTCAAACATTTTTGTTATATCTATTTTAGTTTTGGAGTTAGGGGAGGTCAAAGTTCCCTAGACCTGGGCGTAGAAATAATTTTGTGTCATTTTTGCCACTTTATTCTCTCAACTGTAACTGGCTCTGATGTGCTTCAGAGAATTTTTGTTCTCTAACTGATACTATACCTTGAACATTAACAACTCAAATTGAAAATTCATTTGAAGATGGTCAGAGCCCCCATACAGGGCCCCCTCAAATACCCCTAATTTCGTAAAAAATCGGTTTTTAAGAATGCTTTAAATCTTGGCTCTGATATGATACAGAGAAATTTTTTGCAGAATGTACTTAGACATTTCCATACAAAATGAATTTAAGCTTAATATTTTTTGAAGGTCCCCGGAGCCATTCGGTATGGGGGCCCAAACACGGACCTGAACGCTAATTTATGTAACTTCAAAGCATTGGTGTAGCAGGCTCTGACCTCCTACATGAAAACTTTTTGCATGGAGTTGTAGCATTAACATAGTAGTTTCATATTATGAAAAAATATATTTTGAAGGTACCACCATTTTCAAGGAAAATCCAATAAAGCACACAGGTTTTGGTGGGGTAATTATGTGTTTGAATTTCCTTTTTTTAAATGTAACTATCAAATATTTAGTTAATTAATAACAATAAAACTATATATTTTGTAAATGTAGAAAAATATAAATGGCAACACGCCAATTTCAGCTCCAGAATCGTTTCTGGCGACTGATCACGGGATGCCAAGCGTCTCTCGAGAAAGTCCCACACGTGTTCTATGGGATTAAGGTCCGGTGACTTTGCAGACCAATTCATGCGTTGAATATCTTCACTCTCCTGGAGCTCTTCGACAGCCGGTGTACGATGAGGGGGAGCGTTGTCGTGCATGAACAGGAAGTCCGGACCCACAGCACTTCTAAAAAGATGCACGTAGCAGTTTCATATTATGAAAAAATATATTTTGAAGGTACCACCATTTTCAAGAAAAATCCAATAAAGTACCTACCTACTTGGGATAGTCCCCTGACATCCCTGGGACATTTTGTACAATGTAATACACATAAATAGGTTGAGTCAGGTGGAGAAAAATTGTTATAATGTATACACATATTCCATTTACAACTAATTTTGTGAAAATTTTAATGTTTTTCAGAAAAGAAATTTCAAAGGATTAGTAATTTTTTCTTATAACATTTCAACTACAATTTCAGTGAAAAAATGTAAAGGTACTTTTCGGTTAGCTGGGCGCCAGTGATATATATATATATAAATAAATATGATATATATATATATATAAATATATATGTATACACACACACACACATACATATATATATATATATATTCATACATATATGTGTGCAGATACACAAGTGTGCAAAAATTGAGGACGGAGCTGATAAATTAGCATGAAAGCCAAAAAAGGCAACAGAACTAAATGAAAGACCAATCAGTGGATAGACCTGAAACAAATGGAGCAGGACCATGCCTATTTTGCTATTATTGTGTGATATGGCCAAGAGGCAATCCAGAAGATGTCATCTGGATGACCTTACACGAGGTCGAATCATTGGAAAGTTGGAAGAAGGTCGAAGTGTGGCACAAGAGTTCGGTCTTCGCTCATAGGTATCGCATCTTTTCACGAGTCTGGAGTGTATTTCAAACGAAGGGAACAGCTGTCCGAGCATTTAGCAGTGGTCGCTCACGCGCAACAACAACAGTGGAGGACCGTTATATTGTCCTATAGGCGAAATGAAACAGGCGTCAGACAACTGGAGAAATCGCAAGGCAGATGGAGCAGACTACTGGCCGTTGGACATCATGTTTTACCGTTGCTAGGAGGCTGCACAAAGGTGGCCTGTATGCACGACGACCAGTACGACGTGTACAACTAATGCCTGCTCATCGGAGACGCAGGTTTATGTGGTGTCAGGAATATAAGAATTGGACACAACAGTAGTGGTGTCAAGTACTCTTTACGGATGAGAGCCAAAGTAGTATGACGAGCGATTCTGGACGTATACACATTTGGAGAGAGCAGGGAACACTTAATCACCCCTCCATCATCATCAAAAGGGACCGTTTTGGAGGTGCCGCAGATCTTGTTTGGGTTGGTATCATGCTTGGTAGCCACGTATTCCAAGGAGGTTCAGTCTCTGGTTCCCGCTACTGCTACGAGATTCTCTTGCCTCACGTGCATCTTTTTAGAGGTGCTGTGGGTCCGGACTTCCGCATCATGCACGACAACGCTCCCCCCTCATCGTACACCGGCTGTCGAAGAGCTCCAGGAGAGTGAAGATATTCAACGCATGAATTGGTCTGCAAAGTCCCCGGACCTTAATCCCATAGAACACGTGTGGGACTTTCTCGGGAGACGCTTGGCATCACGTGATCAGGCGTCAGAAACGATTCTGGAGCTGAAATTGGCGTGTTGCCATTTATATTTTTCTACATTTACAAAATATATAGTTTTATTCTTATTAATTAACTAAATATTTGATAGTTACATTAAAAAAAAGAAATTCAAACACATAATTACCCCACCAAAACCTGTGTGCTTTATTGGATTTTCCTTGAAAATGGTGGTACCTTCAAAAGATATTTTTTCATAATATGAAACTACTATGTTAATGCTACAACTCCATGCAAAAAGTTTTCATGTAGGAGGTCAGAGCCTGCTACACCAATGCTTTGAAGTTACATAAATTAGCGTTCAGGTCCGTGTTTGGGCCCCCATACTGAATGGTTCCGGGGACCTTCAAAAAATATTAAGCTTAAATTCATTTTATATGGAAATGTCTAAGTACATTGTGCAAAAATTTTCTCTGTATCACATCAGAGCCAAGATTTAAAGCATTATTAAAAACCGATTTTTTACGAAATTAAGGGTATTTGGGAGGGCCCTGTATGGTGGCTCTGGCCATCTTCAAATGAATTTTCAATTTGAGATGTTAATGTTCAATGTATAGTATCACTTAGAGAACAAAAAATCTTTGAAGCACATCAGAGCCAATTACAGTTGAGAGAATAAAGGGGCAAAAATGACACAAAATTATTTCTACGGCCCTAGTCTAGGGAACTTTGACCTCCCCTAACTCCAAAACTAAAAGAGATATAACAAAAATATTTGAGATTTGTTCTTTCCTTGGGCAAGACAACACAAGAAAAAAAAATAAAGAAATTCTGAGATGGTGATGGAAACCCCCTGCCTGATATGCTCATGCAATGACTCTTAACTTAAATGTCACTCTTTATAACATTAAACTAAATTTATGAGTAGCGGTTACCACTATTTCCGAATAATTGGGTAAGCCAAATTTGTAATTAAGTTCCTAGCTTAAGCAAACGAACGAATTTCGAAAGATGCATAGTGCTCCTCTTAATTAATCATTTGCTGAAGGGTACTTGAACAACCCCCCCCCCCCCCCCGGCCCCTCATTCAAGGTTTTTCTCTAACTATGCCCCGTTTCTATATATCAGCAACTATCTTTCCGATTTCAACGCAAGTGATTCCAAACATTATATTTAACTTAATAGTCACCCTTTATAACATTAAATTAAATTTATGAGTAGCGGTAACCACTATTTACAAATAAGAGTTTAAGCCAACTTTGTAATTAAGTTCCTAGCTTAACAAAACGAACGAATATTTATGCATGCATAGTGGGCCTCCTAATTAGTCATTTTCTGAAGGACACTCGAACATCTCCTCCCTTCGGCACCTCACTCAAGGTTATTTTCTCTAACTGTGCCTTATTGCAATAACTGGGCTAATAATGTTCCAATCTTCTCGAAACCAGCTCAATTTTGTAGTGCGCCTAATATACAGTAACACAGGCAGCGGGGACCTGTCTCAGAAGTTCGTTCGGAAAGAGGTTTGTTTAGAACAGAATGCCCCCCTGGCGGTGGTAGGGGGAAATAAAAGATTTTTTAGAGCGTACGAGCATGCCTGGTATACGGTTCCGAAGCCATCGTAGACCGTGGCCAGAGTTCCGTTTTTTAAGAGATTTGAGTTTATTACAAGGCTCGGGCAACGCCGGGCGGGTCAGCTAGTTTACAATAAGACATAAATATAAATATCTGATTAAATACTTTTATGTATCGTCAAGTTACGTTGTAATAATGTGGAGTTAAAAACACTGGCAGAAAGAAACCAAAGATTATCCTGAAAAAAATCTGTTACAATGTTACAATTTTTACAAATTAATGAAAAACTTGAAAAATCCAAAACATCCCTAAACTATTTCAACCAATTTCTTTTGTAGTTATACACTTTTTTGCCTCTATGAACAACATTCTTCATGTTACGTTCTTTGTTATCTAAACTATTTTTCATTCATTTCTTTTCTTATCGAATTTTCTGTGAAGTTAATCTGAATCATATTAACTATAGAGATCTTTTTCTCCTTATGTATCTTCATTATTTATCCAAAACATTAATATTTAAATAAACTGCTCTTTTATTTGGAGGTCAATTTAAATGTACGATTTACTTATGCAGTTATAATTATTTTTTACTTACTAATTTTTACATATATATTTATAAAAGAATCGTAAGAAGTAATGTTTCAGTTAAAACACGTATAAAAGTTTCAAAAAGCCAAAGACTTTTTCTTCGAAATAATGCTTTTAATAAAAAATAAATTCAGTCAGTCACTATCTCATATATTTTGTAAATTACTTCGATTTTATATAATGTCATTTTACATTATAATAATTGTCTGTTGTGAATTCAGTCGGTGCTAGAAAGTAATGTAATAGTTATACGAATTGATGTGATGCTAATTTGAAATTTTATGCAATGAGATGTAGTGTTGCAATTTTTATTTTCTATTAAGCTTATTTATTTTTTGCTATAACTGTAAAATATAAAATATAATTTATTTATTTTATTTAAATTTTAATAAATGCGAAATTACTTTTATTCGTCGTCTTGTGTAAAAAAATAACATATGTGCATATATTTTACACAATCAGTTGTTTTACATTTATTCAATATTTATTTTTCCATGAAAACATTATTTTTATGTTCACAGACATGTGAAGAATAAATGCTGATTTTGCTTGTAAATATATTATTAATATTAGCTTGATAATTGAATAAAGACCCTATTTTTAATGCATAAATATTTAAATTAACATTTTTAAATTACAAAGTGTGTGTATTAAAATTACTTTACCTGACTTTCTATATATAAGATTGTCTCAAATTTTTAAACACAAGCATAAAATGTCGATTTTTAAGGAAGAATAAATAGTTAGAATACATAGCATTTTTAAATTTGAGGATTTCGCAGCTTCATTTATATAAATGATATCAAAAGTAGAAAAAAATAAATTACATACTTGTGAAAATTTTAATTTAAAATATCTTCAAACGAAACTGTCTCAAAAGCTTATGCACAATGGCAAAAATAACTACAATTATCATTTTTATTACAAAACTGTTAGATACAAATTATTTTTCCTTGATTTCAGATTAGCTCAAATAAACGTGCTTCCATCGAAATTATTAGTTTTTGTAGGGTTTCTGGTGGCAAAGAGTACCATGCTTTCTGAATGGCCTCTTGGAGTTGATCAAGAGAGTCATACTGATTTCCACTGCTGTAAAACTGATGGGTTAAAATGCCCCAGACATTCTTAAATATGTTTATGACTTAAAGCTGGTCAGTCAAGAATTTTAACATTTTTCTGTGAAAGCCACAGTTTTGTAGAATGTTATATGTGGATTGATGCATTATATTGTTGAAAGATCCATTCTGAACCCCCCCAAATGTCACCGAGTGGAAGCAAATGTTGGTTTGGCACCTTTTGATATTTTGGGGGATTTTGTCTTCCTTTTTGAAAAGCCAGAGAGTTCTGGCCGTTGAAGCCAAATGCCCCCCAACCCGAAACCATAACAGACTTACTGCCTTGCTTCCTGCTGAAAAATGCCCTCGGTTCCTTTCGTAAATCATGACAATACATGTTCCCCCCCATCAGGGTCATCTCTGCTCCAATTTTGCCCATCAATTTTTAATTAATTATGCATATATTAGAGTAGAAAGCTGAATTTTGTTTAGTTGATATATTAAAAATTGGTGACTTGAGAGTTGATGAGTGAGAACGTTTAAAAAACAAAAAAGAGTGTCAAGAAATTGACACAATAACTCATCATAGACTTTAAGTGAAAAAAAAAAAAAAACTTTTTCAGACTAATGGCTTTGAAATACACAACTTTTTACAAAATTTGCTTTCTTAATAAAATGGCATCAATTCAAAATAAAACGCATATTTAATTGCTTAAAGTTACTCAAAAATGTGCGATATCTATGTTATGAAAAAAATTTATACATTACACAGGGAAAATATATAACTATTAATTAAAAAAAATTACGTTGATTGATTAAAAATTGGTGTAGCTGCAGTGCCAACCAACTTTAAAATGGTTTCTGAATTTTTATAAAAAGATCCGTGCTTATTTTTTTTTAAGTTTACTGCCAGTGGCGCCGCCTACTTCTGTAGCTCCAAAAATGATCTTTCACATTCCATATCGATTTCTCTCTAATAAAATAAAAATTTTCTGTATACAATTGTCCAAATTTTAAATCTATGGAAGTGGTGTTACTCTTTAAAAGAATTATCGCTCGTTGAGTATAACGTGTCCAAATATTTTTATGACACTGTAAACAAACATTAAGAGCTATATGCCTTAATTTCAATTTGGAACAGGCTATAGAGCCTCATTAACATATATCATCAACATGGCAATCTAAGTATATTTAGGATTGTTAACGCCGGGTCAAATGGCCAGATAAACAGACATATAGCCAGAAGAATCGAAATCATAAGCACTTTTCATCTATGTTCAAAATTAATAAAAATGGTTTCTAGTTTATCCTGTGAGGAATAATTTTAGGAAAAAAATAGGAAAACCTGTTTTACAAAAAAAAAAAAAAAAAAAAAAAAAAAAAAAAACGTGGCATCAAACACATATTTAAAATGTTCTAATTTTGAATAATTTACGACGGAATGAAATCGAGAAATTCCAATTTTAAATATATCATGGAATGTATAACCAGATATTCTGCTCAAAATATGGGCATGTATGGAAGGACGCCTACATTTAATTTAGTTCAGTGTAACATAATAAATTATACTAAGAGGAATACACGATTTTCATTTTCATTTTAATATGAATTGGTCTGATTATCAATTAAGAAATTCTTAGTTTTCTCGTTAAAATAAAAGAAATGAAAAAAGTATTTTTTAATTTCCTGAATTTTTGGATTACTATATGTATTATATAAATTTTTAGACTACAGGTTTAATTTATTATATTTTACTACTAAACACAAAATATATTTGTAGATTTCTAATATAAATGTTTTTGAACTACATACATTAAATTTATAAAATAAAAAGCAATAATCCATTAATATTATTTCAAACATTTTTTTTCTGAATAATATCAATTATTTTCCAAAATGAAATTATGCAAACAGAATAAGAACGTTTGCAATATAAGTATTAAAACAATATTCAGTTGATTTTACTTGTTCGTCGTGTTAAAAAAAGTAGCTACGAGAATTCCGTGATTTTTTTTTTCGTTATTGTAGTGTGTTACTGTTATAACATACATATCGCTAACATGCAAGGAAATTAACACATCTCAAAACTTCTACATTTCACAGGAAAAAGAAGATTTTACATTATTTACCGTAAAATAAAACTAAATCATTTAGCTCTGCATGCAGCTGCCAAATTTTACACTAAAACGTAAAATCCCTGAGAATCAACGCGTAGAAGAGATAGGGAGGATTGAGTAAAATTTTCTTTCCGTACAATTCCCACCACTTCTGTGGTGGCAAAGTGACACATGGCGTAATCTAGTGATTTTCCAGATAACTGACACTATTCCTGTACTAACACCTAAGTAAGTCCTACTTGCGCTATAATACGCAAAATGATTTTTTTGGAATTTGGGCACTTTTATTGCAGGTGAGCGATGTAAAGATCTTTTATGATCCTCTTCTCACAAAAATAAATATATAATTTTATTTTTTAATAAAATATTGTACATATAAAACAAGTTCGGAATGCTTAAATTCATCTTTGTCAAATTAAAATAAAAAGTGCACACAAAAACATGTGATTCCATTGCCTAACAGATTATTAAAACTTTAATTTGATTTTAAAATTTAAAGCATTAAAACATTAAAATCGAGCACTTTCGACTGTAAACCCAGTTTTCATCAAGATTTATAAAAAACAGGTTTTAAAACACAAACGTCTAGATTGTGTTTTAACACCTGTTTTTTATAAATCCTGATGAAGTCTGGGTTCACAGCCGAAAATGCTCGATTTTAATGTTTTAATAATTTAAAATTTAAAATCTAATTAAAGTTTTAATCATTTTTTAGGTAATGGAATCACATGTTTTTGTGAGCGCTTTTTATTTTAAAATATTGTACATACGCTCTTTTCAAATTAACATTTAAAATTTATTTTAACAAAAATTGTACAGATATTACATAAATGTATTAACAAAAATAGAAAAGGAGTAACACCTACAAGGATTTACATTTCAATAAAATTAATTGTAAACGAGTAGCGTTTAATTATACTAATACATGTCTATAAAAAACGGCTTATTCCTCAATGAACGAAAAGGTTTTTACTTCTTTAAATACTCAGGAAAAGAAATTAAAAAAAAAAATTAATTGCAAACCTATAAAAAACAGAAAATGAAAAAAATTACTCCATGAATATTTATAAGAAAACACTTCATTTTTTAGATAAACAGTATTGATTGAATATTTTAAGGAAATTAACAGGGAAAAACTGTAATGTGTCTCAGTTTAAAAAAAAAATGAATTTATAATTAAAAAATTGAATTGTATTTCATAAAATCAGTAGGGGTATCATCAAAAATAAAGGCTTTAAAAGGATTTCCAGTTAAAAAAAATCATCGTAACATGATGCATTATTTAAAGAAAAGTATTTTTTTTATTTATTTTTTACGCTCCTTAGCGAATCAATAAAAACATGTTTTGCGATATAATAAATTTTGTTCTTTTGTACGAATATTTTAATCACTGAAAATGAATTGAATTATTTATTCATTAGTTTTGGATTGCATTAAGGGAAATTTTATATATTTTTTGCGCCTATAAAACGTATTTTTTAACAATCTGAAAGAGGGAAAATTAAAAAGGAACAAAAATATATTAGCAGGAACATGCTATTTGCTATATATTTAAACTGTAACTGAAATAATTTGTTTTTTGTTTAAAAAGTATCTTGAGATTTTGGACATTAAGAAACTTTTTTTTTCATTTAAAACACTATTTTTGTCGATACCACTTTAATCACTTTGCTTTTTATAGAATTTTATATTTAAATTGTTTAAATTTATTTTTAGAAAAGATAATTATCACGCCTAAATAATGTTTAATTTATCTTCTTTCTGATTTCTGAGTTAAAACGTGAATTTTAAAAGTAATTTGTTTGTTTTACCGGCTTGATCAATTGTCAGTTTATCGAAAGATGAGATGAAAAAATAATGCACGCTTCAACAAACAAAAATTAATTTGAAAATGCAGTGATACAAAATAAGCTACAAATATTTATTTTATCGTTAAATATTTTGGAGTACGGATTAACATAAATGATGTTATTATTTATTTACAACAAAATAGACAAGGTTACTTACAACAAAATATTTCTTGCGAAAAGTGTTTCCCTGATTACAAATTTATTCATATCCTCTATACATAAGATATACATGTGAAACTGGTGGCAAATGTTGGAAAACTAATTAAGTTTTTTGTTGCAGATTTCCGTAACGTGGTTCTATGAAACACCGACTTGGTGGAACGTAGCACATCTAGTCAATACTCAATTTCTCTTTATACATTAGCCAACATCACAGTAAGGTCCGATGACTACTAGGGATTATCAATGACTGTGGTTATCCGTTGTCACACTGATTCCCTTGCACTGTTTTTGGTGACCGGGTCCCGTGTTATCAGAAGAAACACTGAGCTTTTTCCTGATTTGTAACACTTAAGGTTTTTTGGACACTGACAATGTTACACGACAGCCAGGTAACGGAATTCTGCAACAACAACAAAAACAACAACAACAAAATACTCGGTGAGTTTTCCAATATTGTAGCACCAGTTTCACATGTCTATCTTATAAATAGTACACATGATTAAATTTTTTTATCAGGGAAAGACTTTTTGGACACCCTGTATATCAGATATTCTAAAAAGGTTATTTTGTCAGAAACAAAGATTTTCTCTGTTTACGTATTTCACAATGTATCGTAGTAATGAAAATACAATAGACTCACAATCTGCCTTATATGATGAAAACATCCCTAAAACCCCATTACCTACTGAAAATGGTGTTACTCTTTTAAATACAAATTTTTATCTATGCTTCAAAAATGCTCATTTCCTATCTTATATATTTCATTTAGCATACTTCTTTCTTAAATTTGATAGAGGAGAATAATTTCTAATTATTTTTCTTTAAAAATTAAAAAACTAATACATATGGTTTGTGAAATTTTATTTTTCGCTTAAAATTCTAGCCATTAATAGGACACAATGTATGTAATCATCGGAATTTTTGAATTGCGATTTTTTCGCTTTAATGTCCTTAGTGCTTAAATTTACCCTTAAAAAATATTTTTTGCAAAGAGTCACAGACTACAAATTATTATTTTAAAAAGATGTTTTACAAAATAAATATTTTTAAGCAGATTATTTTAAAGGAAGAATAAAATGCTTAGTTATTATTTTTTAACGTGATTGTGTCGTTTAATTTTGAAATATGGATCGTGAAATAAAGTAATATAAATTATATTAAGGTACTGAAGATTTCGAAATAATATAATTAAATCGCCTTCATATTAAAATATACTTTAAAGGTGATCCAGAAAACTCCTGACATTAAATTAATTTCAAAGATTTCATAGAATTTTACATGAAGGTCGAAGAATAAAACATGCTAATGTTTTAGAAAATCTGAAACGCTCAATATGTATTCCAAAACAGAAACATATCCAACAGAATTTTTGACGTCATAATGATGGTAGCAACGACCTGTAATATGACTTTTGCTCTTGTCGCATACATATTTTGTTTTAAATATATCATAAGTTAAATGTTACACCGTTAAATAGAACACAAATATTTTCAAATAACATTTTTTTGAAAATTATAACTCTATTTACTGATTTTTTTATTATGTTTAAATAATTTTGCAACAAGGTTTTGTTAATATACGATTCATTAATATACATGATTCTATAATACTTTTTTTCTACAATAATAATTGTAACATTTGCATAGATTTTCATAAATTTCTATACTTATTTGAATACATTATTTGAATACAAAATTGATTTCATTTAATAATAGTTTTGGTGTAGATGACGGGAAACGTAAACATATATATATATAGCAAATTATGTATCAAATGTATTCGGCAGACCCAGAATCTCGCACCATAATTAAAGTAAGAATAAATAACAAACATCAAAAACATTTTAACAGATTTAACCTTAACAGGAAAAAACAACCAAAATTGTACTAAATTTATATTAAACAAGAAGATGAATTAAAAAATATCTTCAGCCTATTTAATTCTGAATTACATATGGTTACACTCAGTTTGAGTTACAAATTTAATAAACCTATCCCCCTTTTCAATGAATGGAAATTTAAAATTTTGAATGATTTTAAATCATTTCAATTAAAATATATGAATGATTCTTCTACTTACACTTACTATAGTATAAATACAGATCTAGAGAGGCAAATATTGAAATTGAAGGATACCTTTGTTTTTTATTCACTCGACAAAGCATCTAATAATTTTGCAATTATTTGAAAAAGCTATTATGCTAATATGATATCTGCTGAGCTTAACAATAATGTTACCTATAGTTTATATAAATCTACTATTCAAATACTGATTAAGAAACATCTGGCCTTTTCAAAAAAGGTTCAAATTCCTTTGCCTAAAGTAAAAAGTTTGTCATTACCTTTTCTTTTCGTTACAGCGAAATTTCATAAAATACCAATTAAGTATATAGGAAATGGATTTAATCGCAGATCTGAAGAAATGCTGAAAAATATTTTAAATATCCTAAAATTTAAGTATATAGATAGTAATATGTATTGGATTATATTGAACAGTTATGAGATCAGAAATGAATTAATTAAAAAAGATATACAGAGTATCCAAACATATGATTTTGAGAATCTATTAACAAATATTCCTATTGCAAGGTTAAATGATGTTCTTTTAAAAGTTTTCGATTTAATTATAGTTGATATTGATTTAGATTTTAATTTATTTAAGTTATTGTGTAAATTTTGTTTATATAACAACTATGTTTATACAGGTTCAAATATTTATTTAAAGAAAAACGGGATAGGAATGGGTACATGTTACTCTCCAACGGCAGCTAATTTATTTATATTTTTTTATGAATTTCAATTTTGTAGGGTTAATAACGTAATTTGTAGGGTTAATATTAATTTTCTGGTTTTCAGATATATTGACGATTTAATAATTTTGAACTGTGATCCCGATTTTTTGGGGATATCATGTGACATCTATCCTAATATGTTAATTTTGAAATAAAAAATTGAAATGTTATAGAAGCTGATTATCTTGATCTGAAAATACACATTTCTAATGGTATACACATTTCAATCTACAATAAACAGGATAACTTCAGTTTTGAAGTTAACCAATCAGTTAATTGGTGTTCGAATGTGCATAAACGCGTTTACATCAATATTATCATAGGTCCGATTTTTCGCTACTATAAAATCTTTACGAATAAAAATTTATTTCTTAAAGAACTTTTTAATTTAACCAGTATCTTGTATTATAAAAATAACATTCCTTTGAGTTTCATTAATAGGTATGCTAGTTTTACAGACAGTCTTCATTTTTGAGTAGTTGCTACGTGATTGGCAATTAATGATTTGTCACTTAAAGACTTTTATGGACGGTTTTACAAGGATGTTTGCAGTTATGTGGCAACAGACATGAAACGTGCATGGACAGATTTTGGATCACTGGATTTGGTTATTGTTTATTGTTTTTGTGGCTGTGCGGCTCAGGATAGGGTAAGATAATTCTATTGTTCATTCAGTGTATGTTACACACACGTTTTGACACACGTTACACACACACATTCAGTTGTGCTTTTTATTGTGGCATTGGGTCCTGTTGAGGAGTGTTCGTGTTATGCTTTCAATTGTTTTTATGCATTTGATTTATGCTTCACGACATTCTGGCTGAAACTGAGGCTAACGAAAAAGACAGGCTACCGCGGTGTATTCCACTTACCTTTTTTTACAGACCGCTAGAGTGACGTGATACTCTTTTCGTACACCTGCATTGGTGCATTCGAGCATCACGTGACTCCGGCGGTCTGTAAAAAAAAGGTACGCGTAAAGCACGACGGTAGCCTTTCTTTTTCGTTAGCCTCGGGCTGAAACTCTCTGCCACTACTCAATAATAGTTTGTTGTGTATGGTAATTAGTCTGAAACATTGCTGTGATTTTACAATATGCCCACTGCTGATGAGGACACAGCTTTATGGTTGTTTTTTCCTGGGTTTTTTCTTGTTAAGGTTAAATCTGTTAAAATGTTTTTGATGTTTGATATTTATTTTTAGTTTAATTATGGTGCGAGATAATGGGTCTGCCGAATACATTTATTACATAATGTGCTATATTTAATCTGTGTGATTATTTGCAGCTATAGCGCTTATCGCATGGATTTTATTTTTATTTTTATTTTTATTTAATTTTAATTTTTAATCTTTTTTGAGCTTATATATATATATATCGCTAATATGCAAGAAAATACACAAAACGTCAAATTGTTATTAATACGTTAGTAGAGATTAAATTAATACTTTTAACGATATTATAAATATCTACTAATTAATTAGATGAAATGCATTTTAAATTATTGATGCCTATCAACCAATTACACATTACTGATATTAATTACAATTACATTAATTGGGATTGATGATGTAGTTGCGTTACATTTTACATTAGTAACTATAAACACTAGTTATAAAGAGATAGTGAAAATTTCGTAAATAATAATAAAAAAAAAGATTTATGGTAATAAATTGTAATACCTTTGTAATAACAGTATTGTCTATCGAGAAATAGCACAGTTGAAGTTTTGACACTATAAATCCTTGTAGGATCACAAATTAACAATGTGTATGTACGCAGTCTGTAGTCTACCGTTTATGTGATATCTGCGTACAGACTGTGCTGCAGTTCGTTTTCCATCAGCAACGAATTTTCATTACTGGAGAATATTTCGTCTATTTATTGCATGCACGTGTTTATCAGAAATATTCAGATGTAGATATAACTAATAATTCGGAGACAGCAACGTTAATCGCCTATTTTAGAGAACTTTGCTATGTTGCAGGTAAGATAAAAGAGAAAGAGTATTTTGATTGAATAAGCAATTAGATGAATTTCAGTCTCGATTGGGAAAGATAACAGTGCAGAAGGAAAATATAGTTCACATTTTAACACTATCAATCTTTGTAAGATCACTACTTAACAATGAGTATATACGTAGTCTGTAATCTACTATTTACGTGAGATCTGCATGAGAACTCTAATTGTGTTGCTAGGATGACATGTCCGTTTTCTAATAGTAAAGAAATTTCATTATTGGAGAATCTTTTGCCTATTTTTCGTATGCTCACGTTGTAGGCCAATTTTGACAGAAATATCCGGACGTAGCTATAGCAAATGATTGGATGATAACAAGATTAATTTGCCATTTTAGAGAATTTGGCTTTGATGCTGGCAGGATAAAGAAGAAAGAGTATTTTGATTGAATGAGCAATTAGATTAATTTTAATCCAAATAGCGAAAGATAATAGTGCAGAAGGAAAATATAGTCCACATTAGTTATGTTAAAAATCTTACTAGATTTCCACCATGATCAACCATTAATTGATAGATACATAAATAAATGAACCCATATTAATTTCCAGTTACCAATAATATTTTCCCTTCTTCAATTTGCAGACCTTGAGGCGGATTCATATAAATAGCAGTTTCGAGATCTGCATTCAGATAAGCTGTATCTACTTCAAAAAACCTCGTTTTGTAGCCTTTCATTGCTGCGACTCCCAATAAAGTTCTAAATGATTCAGTTTTCATTACAGGACTGTACGATTTTTGATAAGTTGTTCCAAATTTAAGTCTTGATCCATCGGCTACTAATCTTGGTTTATATTTTACATCTTCGCCGTTTTCCTTTTACAGTAAAAATCCATTTGATCCTCAGTGCCTTCACATCTTTTGATCTGTCAACGATTTTCCACGTTTTGTGTTCTTCTAACGAGTGTAATTCCTTTTTGATTGCTGCTATCCATTTATCCTTATCTTTAGAATTTAATAAATCTTTGTAATTCTTTGGAACTTCCTCGCTCACTAGATTTGCTAAATACTTTGTTGTCAACGTAATTGTTTCTTTTTTCTGATTTAATTCTTCATTTTCATCGGAATAAATCTCTTCTTGTCCATCTATTACATTCTTTTTACTGGTAATGTTGATGTATTCCAAATTCACCAGTCATTTCTTCCTTTTTAATTATATCTTCATATCCCATTTTTTCTTCTATAAATATACATCTCTGCTTTCACGTGTTCTCTTTTTCTTTAAGTAATATAATCTGTATGCTCACCGATCTGTTGAATATCCGATAAACACTGCAGGTTTTGCTCTTACATTATTTTTTATGTCATCGTTGCGATAATAAGCTTTACATCCAAATATTCTCATGTGCTTTGCTCTATGCTTATTATTTGACCATAATTCTAATGGCGTTTTCTTTCTCGTAGCTGTTGGAGTAAGATTATGTATATAAGTAGCTGTTGATACTGTTTCGTATCGAAAGGATAAAGGTAGTTTTGCTTCTATCAGCAAGTCCCGCAGTGACGCGGACGAATAAGCTTGGTCCCCGTAAGATCACCGAACGTGAAGCAGCATCGACCGTGGTCTATGCTTGGGAAGGTGACAACCTCTTTCGACTGCGGCTGCTTTGGGACCATGTACATTAATGGGAGCTGGTGCACGTAAAATCTGTTCGTGGCTCCAATGTCCGCCAAGATTAGAATAAGTGTTACCTCTAGGGATGACAATCCAGGTGCAGGTCTCGCATCTGGAATTGGTTCAAAATTAAGAGACATACTTCTGGACGGGGCTTGTGAGTGCTTAAGCCATTTGGTAGGCTTGGTCATCCAGCTGATTCATGACTCTTGCTTCTATCAGCAATGTTCTTCAATGTTCTTGCTTTATTAATAACAGTCCGATTAACTCTTTCTGCAACCCTGTTACTTTGTGGACTATGAACTGTCGTTCTTTCATTCTTTATACCATTTCGTTTATAATAATTCACGAGCTGTTCGTTAGTAAATTTACCACCATTATCTGATCTAACCACTTTTACTTTTTTGCCGGTTTCCTTTTCTCTTATCTCTATTATATTTATAATTCTTTCTTTTGCCTCATCTTTATATCTTACAAAATCTATAAAATATCTTCTACTATATTCATCTACTACAATTAGCATGTATTTACTCCCTCCCAGTGAGTGTACTTTCATTGGTTCGTATAAATGAACATGTAATCTTTCTAAATTACGTGTTCCTTCTATCACATGATGAAATGGTGTTCTTGTTAATTTTCCTTGAATACATATTTCACATTTTATTTCTTCACCATTCATCTGTTCTAGTCCCTTTACAAGATTTTTTCTTGACATTCTTTGTAAATATACATAATTTATATGCCCAAGTCTTCTATGCCATAGTTCTTTCTTTGATTCATTTGCCCGTAAACAAGACTTGTTTCTGTCTTCATCTGTCTCTCGTACAGCTAAGTTTATTTTAATTGGTTGGTTGGTTGATTTATGACAGCCAATTATCTACTCGAGGGATATAGGCCCTAGGGCGAAGTGCCCTCCGTGGGGGTCTTTCTAAGGGATCTTAACAAGTATTTACTGCAAGGTTCGAAGAAAACCACGGAAAACTCCAAACGGTTAGGTAGACGAGTGCGACAGGGGTTTGAACCCAGCACCTCCCGTCTACCAGCTTTGAGAGCACAGCCTCTCAGCCACTGGTGGGGCTTATTTTAAATGTATTATCTTCAAATGTTCTTTGAGCAATTAATTCATCTGTGTTCTTTTCGTAAATCGCTGCTCCTTCATTATCAAGTATCACATATTTTCTTTTTCTGGCTAAACTTGGGACTGGCATTAAATTTTCTCTGAAATTAAGTACACAAAGAATCTCTGTAAGTTTTATTTTGTTTCGCCATATTTCTTATCATAAGACGTACCATGAGCATTTCCACGATATTTCGCTTGTATTTATCGCTCGCTGTCAGCAGTTGCAATTTTTGTATCTTCAGGTTTTCTTTCTACAACAATATTGATAGTAACAATAATAACAATAGCAATAATAGTAATGACATGCATCTGAAAGTTTGGACATTATATTTAAATTATAAATTTCTAAAGAAGTCTAGAACTTTGAAATTTTTTTTTAAATGGAATATTAGAAATACCTTACGAAAATTCCATTAAATATATATTTCACTAACATTCAATATATCTCTTTTAAGTATCATTAAATAGAAGGAACTTAGTATATAAACCGAAAAATGCCTTCATCAAAGGATATGGTAATTTAGAAAAATTTACTCCCAGCGAAAAAAAAAATGAAAGAAAGAATAATAGTTTCTATGCTATGCTCAGGGTTAAATAAAACAAAAACAAATAGATAATAGAAAGCAGTGTTTTTTTAAGCTGGGGAAGAATATCGTTTCTTTTATAATGCTCTTTTATGCACTCAGCTTTTGTTTCTCATTGTATTTAAAAAAAAGAGTAAATCTGTTTGACAGTAGCTGGAGCTGATTTTTCTTTTCTGTGTAACAAAATTTATACATAAAGAGATATTTATAAACTCAGATTTAATTTCTGACTAAAGGTATTGTTTACGTTAGTTTTTGTTATATTAATTCATTATACATAATAAACGATAGAGATGGATATTTTAATTAAAAAACAGCATTCTTTTGTTTAATAAATAGAAAAAAATCTTTAATATAGAAACTGTTCTGTGTAATGTAATTACTATCTAAATTATTAAACATAAAAAAGCAATTTTAATGCAAAATATGATTCCACAAATTATTATGTGATAAAAAATATATATTGAGTACATAAAAGATGTTCCAATTATGCTTCAAAAGTATAGTAAATGAATTTGGGTGTGAAGATATTGAGAATAAAAAAGAACTTTCGTTCTCAAAAGGAAATTTTTTTGTGGATGAACATTAAATATTCTTTTGTTATACGTCCCCGTTATAAAAACAATTTATATACATATATGTGTGTGCATAAGTCAATTGTATGTGTGTACGAATATACAAATCTATTCTTACACACACAATAATTTTAATAACTCAGAAGTAAAAAATAAAATAAAATTAAATTAAAATTAAAATTAAATCGTTGATCTGCGAAGCTAAAGAGTAAGGCCTGATCTTTCGATACGATGACCTCCAGGTACAGACATCTGCAGGGCCACTAATATTGCTCACATTAAACTTCATTTACCCACACTTCAGAACACACACATCGAGTACTGCTTTATGTAATGCAACTAAAATATAAAATTAATCTACGTGGTTCTCTCAGGAAAACCCACATTCTTCTTTATTCCTTTATTCCAGATGTTGCATGTAAGATTGAATCTAGACTATGTAGATGAAGTATAAACATTTTCTATGATTATCATTAAAAATGTATCTGTGTGTTGCCAAAGTGTGATGTTTTCAAAATTATTTATTTTGTTTATAACTTAAGTTATCCACTAGTTAAATTTGAAACAGAGTTGTTACTGTGATTGATGTGTTATACTTATGTTACATTTGCATTTTTCGATGTACATGTATAACTTTATGATTGCTTTTGTGTATTTTTATATGGATCGGGGTGATGTCTTAATAATTTACAGATATATGGTGAAATTTTATTCGGGGCATTTCAAAATAATTTATTTTTATGTAACATGAAATAAAAGATAATCGCTACATTTCTATATTAATTATTTTGTACAAATAATACATCTAAAGAAGTGTGATTCGTGGGTCTCGTGATTGTAGTGAAAACAATTCATTAGCAATTTTTATGACAAAATTTAGTGAGTTTATAGAACCATATGCCTTATATGAAGTCACATCGTTTACTTTAACCTGTTAAAGTAGTAAACGTAATGTCTGTGAATAAAATTGTTATAAAAATTGCCACCTAGAACAGAAAGAAGTAACCTATATCTACGAACTGTACTGACGATTTGAAATCAAACGTTATATAATAATTGGTTATGAGCGGCAAGAAGATACCTGTGGATACCACCTAGCGGTAAAAATATGTAACTAAGAAAATAAAATTGATCATGTAATGATGAAACTATTGATACGTTATTATATCATTTGTGCTGATTATTCTTTTTCTCTCAGTTATATGTTTTGTATAGTCTTTGTTTAAATATAACTGCTATCTATCTATATTATAAAGGACAAACGTGTCCGTGCGTAACGTTGATGTCATTTTGCGAATGGCAACAGTTTACGATGGAATTTCGGTTTTGCGATTTTTACTATTGCAATTTTTTAAATTTCTAAACATCCCACATTTTAAATTTTTACACCGTTATATAGGGAAAAAAATCTATTTTGAAATGTAATTTGTTTGAAACCTGTATCTTAATTGGCTAATTTATTATGGCTTTTAAAATTTTTACAAAAATGGTATTTTTCACTTTTTTTCGTGTTTAATGGTTGCCATTGGTAATTTCCCCCCCCCCTCTTGGCGACCGCATATTATCGTTGATTACAGAATTGAAACGACTATTATTAGTTAGAAATTAATACATACACCTTGAAAAGTAAAAGTAAAAACTTTTACTGATTTTATATAAAATACAAAATAATAATAATAATAATAAACGTTTTGATGAGTGATAACTTTATAAATCAAAATAATTTAATTTAAAAATCAAAGGAATGTTTGTGATGCATAAAATTATATTTCAAAGTAAAAATTGTGACTCAAAACAATATTTGGCTATTTATCGTTTGCGCTAGGATTATCACGTTCAAATATTTATTTATGATGAAGTTTCGCTTGCTGTTTTAAAGAAAAAAGGCTAAGGCTTATTTTATTGACGCGCCCGGACTGGCAAATCATTTTTACTTAATGCAGTTTTAAAAATGATAAGATCATATAAAATTGAAGCGTAAGCTGTTGCATCTTCTAGGATCGCAGCTTTGTTATTAGATCACGGTAGAATAGCACATTCAAAATTCAAAATATCGCTGAATGTGAAAGAAATATTTACGTGTGCCATTAGTTAGCAATCTGACCGTACTGAATTAATAAGAGAAACAAAGTTAATAGTGTGGGATGAAGAACCCTTGATGAGTAAATTAGTCTTTGAATGTGTAGACCGTACGCTTAAAAACATTAAAAAAAAAACAACGATTCGCTATTTGTTGGAATAGTAGTTGTATTTGAGGGCGACTTTAGACAAATTTTGACTTCATTCAAACATATAGAATAAAATTATTTTATTAAATTTTGATGCTAATCTGACGTAATCGGGTCCATGTCAAGGGAGAGTTACACACAAATGATGTTGTCAAGAATAGGGTTTAATGAAAATAGTAATCTATATTATAACACGTCTGATTATTGCTGAAGTCATTTTTATGGTAGCAACTGGCTAATAAATTTCGCTTTCACTACATCTGCTTAAACTTCTAAACATCGCACGATTTCAATTTTTACACAATCGAATAGAAAACAAAAATGCAATTTCTTTGAAACTGTATTTAAATTTACTGATTTATGATTTTTAGAATAATTTCTAAGCATGAATTAATTTTTTATCTACCTCTATCACGTGCAGTTCGATTGTGAAAGATTAATCCGTTTGCATTTAAAACAATATAAATGTTCCACATTTATTCCCCGGCTAATATTACAGAACGAAATTAAAACTTCATCAAAATATAAATATAAATAATAATATAATATAAATAAAATGCAAATTTAACAGACATGTTCTCTAACTACGCGCTTAAGCAGTTGAAATTTTCAGAATAAAAAAATCTACAGTAAGCAGCGAAATCTTGGACGATTCCTTTGACCGTTAACTCCTGGCATGCGACTAATACAAAAGTATCGCTTTATTCAATGTCGAAATTTTATTTAAATATGTTATTGATATTTTAATTATAAAAATTGTTTTCGATGTTGTTAATGAATCAGTTAAAAAAAATATATATATATTAAATATGCAAAATCTATTAGAATTAGAAAAAAAAATGGTTTTCGCCTATGTTCTGTAACCCGGGAAGCACGGGTTTGATTCCCTAGTTTATATAATACAATACTTATTAAATTATATTTTTCTCAATGTTCTGTTTATAAATTGTGTGAAATAACTTTAAAAAATCATTAAAAAATCTATCTAATTTTTTAAAATGTATTTAATAAAAATTTAAATATCCAAATATTGGGACGCTAGGCATAAATGGAGTTATTCGAAATGTTATATTAATTGATGGCATGTTGAAAAATATTGATAGTAAACTTTCGCACTAAAACTTAACTCATTGTGTAGGCAAAAATAAATAATATCTTTAAATAATTTTATTTTAGTATATGGTTGTAACAGAGTATAAGAACAAATATAATCATCTACAAAAATATCGTAATCGATGTTGCAGTCAAATGGCGTGTATTATGAAGATTGTCTTTAAGCAAATTTATTTTGATTGTCGTAACCCGTTATGTGTGTATGGCAAACATACGATCCAAACATTCCAAAACTACCCTTTACTGTCTTTAAATTAACGAAAATAGCTATTAACATTTCATCATTCCTTCAATTCCCTTCTCAATACGTAGTTAGTGGATCATTCTATTTATTTTGCAGGTGATGAAATAAAAAAGTGTTAAAACACACCAAATTTATGCGTTAAGACATGGAAATTTGTTGAGCGTGTTTCATACGTGTGTGGATAATGCTGCCTTGCGTTCTAAAAATCTTTATATAATCGTAAAGCATTAATACCGTGGGTATTTTAATTATTTAAATATAAAATTTATAAGGAAGTGATTTTTTTAAAATCAAAATAAAAGGAAAATTGAAAAGCATTGTTTAGATAGAAAAACGTAGATAATTTTTTTAGTTAAATCATTCCATTTTAAACATAGATCGGTTATTTATATTATTTTTTAATGTTATAATATTTTTACTCCGTGAATAGTAAAAATATAGAATTTTGTTGAAATCGCTATCGCTAAAATGCGTTTATGAGCTTTTCGTTAACATGAAAACCAAGAAGCCATCAATGAATTCAGCTAACTTGTATTAAAATTGGAAATTCGTTAAAACGTATATAAAGTATTTCCATTATATAAATTGCTGATGTTACTTTAAATTATTCATCATAACTTAATGAGATATACTAAAAATAAAAACTTTCCATTATTTTTTTCAAAATTTTCTCTGCATGAATCTGAAACAGGATCTAAAGAAATGGAAACAAATGACATACCACAGACCTACCACGCACCCATATAGGTATAGCTTAGAACAAAATTTGAACAAAGTTTAATTAAACAGTCTTCCTTTCTCCACCTGCAAAATTAATGGAATGATTCACTTTGTAGAGATAGATAATGAATATGAAGTGCTAGTAAAATTTCTCAGGTGAGATCTTCTATGATCGGGCCATTAACGTCTTACCATTCTTGAAACGTCTAAGATTCCGCATTCGGGTTTTCAGCCAAATGGCGTATTTCACCGATCGTGACATTTCGCAAATTTAATTTATATTTAAATTAAATTTTCATTTAAATTTTTATTTAAATTTATATTATTTAAAAGGATACAACAATTTCAGTGTTGTATCCTTTTTTTTTCTTTTTTTTTAGTTTTGTGTGTGCGTACAGTTACATGGGGATTTAAATACTTACATCCAAATTTATAAGCTGGATGTTTATGTAATTAATTATCTACTCCATGTTTAGATAATTTACACATGGATGTACATAATTGTCTTCATGTTTATAAAAATGCTCTCTAGTATGAGTAAGTATCTTCCAGGGAATACATAGCTTTTACATCTGCAACAAAAAAGAAAACAAACAATATTAGCAGTTTTGTTGTTAATAAATTTATAAATAGATAAATAAATAAATAATTAAACCATATTTTGATTGTAGATTTGTATTTCTTGACCAAAAACATATAATTTGTCATACAGGTCAATAATAGGCCACAAGTATTAAAGAAGTCAGTAAATAGCAGCCAGGTTGAAAATCACCTAAAAATTGTATGACTGAAAAATGGGACGTAAGATATTTGGGATCTACATTCAAAACCTACAAAATAAGTATATATATATATATATATATATATATATATATATATATATATATATATATATATATATATATATATATATATATATATATATATATATATATATATATATAAAACTTAGCACAAAAATCCAGCTGAAAAACATTTCAGACACAACTATATTTATTCTGAGTATAAATACGAAAATTTGAAAAATATTGTAAAGTTGGTTTTTTCTTAAATTTATGATCTATCGATTTAACTATGGCTACTATTCGCCAATATCTGAATTCATGATTGGTTAAAATTCCGCAATCAAGTTTGCAGAAAATGTTGAGTGAAGCTCGAGCGATGTTGACATCAATGTGGTTCCAAATGGATTGTTAAAATTTGTGAATTCACAATGAATTGTTTGGTGTGCTTGAAAGGTGGACAATTATGTTAAAAGCCTCGAGTAGGTAATCTAAAAAAACTGAAATATTACGCTACAAAGCGAGCAAAATTTCGTGAGTCAAAGTTAGCTCCACTGTGTGAGCGAATACGTAAACTCTCAGGAGGTGAGTACTCTGTGTCCCGATATCATAGTTCCTACTATGCAAAGAAATTCCACATGTTCAAAAACTGCAGAGAGCTCAAAAACGATTTCACAAATCTTCACCCATGCCGGCAAAAAGGGTCGTTCTTCAACGTCCTTATCGTAGATAGGTGATATTAGTGAAAGTGTTAAATCTACACGAAACCCTGTACGTGTTAAAGAGAAGCGGTGTATATTTCAATGCACAACATCGAACGAGGGTGAATTTTTTTTAAATTTCTGCCACAACTACGGGATTCCTATTTATTAAAGAAAATACAGAAAATAATAAATAATAACTTCGGTGAAGCGCTGTCAATGATAAATGAACCATTCGATTGCAGGGCTTCGGATATAGCATATCATCATGAGTGTCTTTGCTATGAAAACAGGACTTGTGAACGAAAAATAATAAAGAAAGAAGTTCCTAATAGTAGTGCTTACGTGATTGCTAAAATTTACATAGTAAGTATTGTTATGTGTTCTTTGTTGCAAATATTACAATGAATGCAGTTAATGAAAATTACAATACATTACTTTTTGAGTATGGAATACTTAAGGCAACTAGAATACACAAGCAGCACATGAAACAATTGGTAAGCACACATACTCCTGAAGCTGAATCTGATCTCATCGCGTATGTGAAATGAACAAATAGTGAGCAAGCAATTATTGTCAGAAAAAGTGACAGATCTCATGGAAACTGCAAGTAGTGTAGAGGTAAATATTTAATGTCTTGCAAAAACTGCAGCCATTTTGAGAAGGGTAATTAGTTGTAGCGATAATTGGAACTTTAGTGGTTGAATGACTGATCACGAGCCTCCTCTCAAGCTTCTTCTTTTATAAAATTGGTCATAGCAGGAACAAACGGCCGAAAGTGAACAGAAGGTCGTAGTTCTAAGCTGTGCCTTTTCTCAAGCGTGCTGTCAATGCAATTCATAAATAGTTTCCAGACTGACAGACAAAATAACATTAGCCAATGTCAGAATTAGGTTTTCAAAATAGAACTGAGACACCTTTATCTGTTAGATTATAACTGGCTGTTCACAAAAGAACAAGAAACAAAGAATCTGTTTATACTATATCTCAGTTGAAAATTGGATCCAACTATGATTACGCCCCACCAGTGGCTGAGAGGTTGTGCTCTCGAAGCTGGTAGACGGGAGGTGCTGGGTTCGATCCCAATCGCGCCCGTCGGCCTAATCGTTCGGAGTTTTCGTGGTTTTCTTCGAACCGTGGATTTATCCATGCGTAAATACGGGTTAGGTTCCCTCAGAAAGACCCCCACGAAGGGCACTCCCCCCGGGCCTATATCCCTAGCGTAGATAATTGGCCGTCAACAATCAACCCAACCCAACCCAACTATGATTACATAGTACAACTTGAAAAGCGGATAGATTCAGCAGTTTCTGAACGAATAACAAAAACCGGCGGATTTTGTATTCGACCATTTATCAAAGAAGGTGACAATGTAACGTTTGCAATAGACAATAAATAATGATTTCCAAGAAAATACTCCTGATGGTCAAAGAACTCTACATGGAACCTTGTTAGTTTATAGTCAAGATGAGAATGATGATAAAATAGAAATGAATGGTCTTTTAATGATCCCCCAAAACACTCATCGTCGAATATGCAAACGTTAAACAAAATAATTCCAAATATTTCAGTAAAAACAATAACTTTCAGTAATTTTACGTTAGGCAGTGACATTGATATTATTAAGAATACAAAGTTAGTGATTTAGCATGGTTCGATTCCCATTACTCACACCGTGATGACAGAATGGAAGTTTCAACTCCAAAAACAATTGTCTCAGTCATGTCACAACCAAATAAAGTTAGACAAAAAACTGCACTCAAGAAGTATATCATGCCCACATGGGCTTCATTAAATTATATTCTGTTTCAGATACAAGAGAATGGAAAGAAAAATAAGAAAACAAATATTACTGCAGTGGCACCATTCATGACAGTGTCACCAACATACAATAATGCACTTTATACAGTTATAATGAAATTGCAACCTTAGTCCAGGGACAATTAGCTAAAGTCATAATGACGATGGACATGCACTTGCATGAACGTGATCTGAAAATGCAATTGTCTACCAGGAATAAAAAGTGACTGCTCCGAGTGGGAGAACTTCATGTTAATTTGCACCTACGGAAATGGCTACAAAAACCTTGACCAACAATACTCCCACTTAATGGTAATGGTTGGGAAATAGCGAAGGGGCAATTTCTCCATTAAAGTTCCTGGAGTTATTGAACTTCTGAAATGTGGATGTAAGAGAACGTGTACAGTTGGGAAATGTTCTTGCTTAAAGAATTCATTGATTTGTATTGCCCTTTGCAAATGCAGTGACTGTAACAATACAAAGGACTATCAATATAACCACAGCGTCAGTAGATATTCAGAAGAGGGTTTGTAACATCCCAGTACCGCATATACTTATAAATGCGGTTTTTAATAATTCTGTTCAAGATCTTCAATTATTTATGTTATTTCAATTAAATATTTCATTTGTGTATGATTGGTTAATAAAACACTAATATATATAATGTCCTTCACATTTCTTGTGCTTTATTTGCATTTTATCACTTAAACACTTGAAAAACTCAATTTACTCAAATTTTGATTTTAGATTTGCATATTTGAACCCTAAAAACATATAATTTGATATACTGGTCAATAATATGCCACAAATATTAAATAAGTCAGTAAATGGCTGCCATCTTGGACGCCATATTGAAAATCAACTCAAAAAATGTGTAAGAAAAAATGGCACCTAAGATATTTGGAATCTACATGTCAAAACCTACACAATAAAAAAAAAATATACCAAACTTAGCACGTCAATCCATCTAGAGCCACATTTTATTACATTTCAAACCACCCTACTAATCACACTACAAACCCTGCTATCCCCTTCACATTTTATGGATTATTTTCTGCAATATATTAACTATAAAACATTTTTGAATATTTATTTAAAAAGTGTTTCTTTTAATAAGGCCTTATATTCACAATTTATTTAATAAATTCAGTAATGAAATATTCATATATCTCTTACAAATATTTAAAAATTACTGAAATTATATTTGACTAATTTAATGAATCAATTTGTAATCATTTATATAAGATGTAATAACATGAAATATATTATGCTAACGAAAAATAAATTGAAAAATTGTAAAAATAGTAAACATTAAAATTCCATGAGTAAATCTTTGAAAATAAATACGGAAAAAGTATGACTGTTTAAAAGCGTCATTTGCGTAACGGCTTGTTTTGCATTACCGTATTTTGAATAATTTTAGTTTTCAAGCGCAACATAAATAGTTTTCACCACAAAAATCTAGTTTCTTCATACATAAGCTTTTGTCACACTTAAGATCCTACGCTAGTCATCCGAAGATACTCGAACGCTAATGTTATGTCTATGGAAAGGTTCTTGACAGATTTCTCGCTTGGATTTTAATATTTTTAAATGATTTTTTGTTGCATAGGATAGCTGAGGCCTATCCCTAACGTTGTTAGTTTTTACTTTTTCGATTTTGGTTCCAGTTTTTTTTATGTAAGGGTACTTCACTTTCAGAACCGGTTCCAACCGGTTCTGAAATTAAAAATGTTCACTTATAAAAAAACTGTAACTAAAATAAAAAAAGTAAAAACTAAAAACGTTAGGGATCGGCCTCAGCTATCCTATGCAAAAAAAAATCATTTAAAAATATTAAAATGCCAGTGAGAAATCTGTCAAGAGATTTCCCATAGACTTAACATTAGTCTGAATGTTTCTTCCCGTGACTAGTGCAGGCTCTTAAGAATAATTCAAGTTCAAAGATGCTATTGAAATTACGCTGTTATTAATGAGCAAATACTATTCGTATTGTCTTTCACTTCTAATGTTTCTAAATCATAAAATAAAACTTTTTCATGGATAAAAAAAATTAAATCACTTCAAATGTAATATAATAGATATTACAATTATGTAATTAAATAAATATTACAATTTTAAGAACTTTTAAGTAAAAGATTTAAGTGGAAAACGTTGCAAACAATCTTTATTAATTTGAGATGATCCATCTGTATATTTCAGAAATATACTATCATTCAGTGAAACACATAGAAATACGTCTGAAATCAATAAAGGTACACTTAAAGAACGGTATATTTCAGATAAATACAATAAATCAACTGGAGTGAAAAATTAGCCAGGGTAAAGACTCGAACCTGGATCTACAGCGTTACGTGCGGTTGCTCTAACCACTGAGCTAACCTAGCTGGTATCCTAGCTCGGTAAAATCTCACTAATAAACAATGTTGAGGAACGTCACAGGCAAACAAACAGTCAGCACAGGATGACGGGAAATACGATGAATAATTTAATATTCTATTGCTTCTCAATATATAAAGTAAAGCACATAGAAATACGTCTGAAATAAATAAAAGTACACTTAAAGAACGGTACATTTCAGATAAATACAATAATACAACAGAAGCTGACCTAGCCGATATCGGCTAGGTTAGCTCAGGGGTTAGAGGAACAGCATGAACGCTGTAGACCCAGATTAGAGTCTTGGCACTGGCTATTTTTTTAGTCCTGTTGAGTTATTGTATTTAATGTATTTTTGTGAAATATACAGTTCTTTAAGTGTATACTATCATTTGGCAACATTGCATCGAAAGAAAGGCGGGGAAAAACACAGTTTACGATGGTATAAAGGGGTAGAACAATAAAAGTCGACCCTCGTAAAAGAAAAAAAAACAAAGAATAGCTATTATTTAATATTACTATTATCTATTAGATAACTCCGGGTCTAAATGCCGATTAGGGATCTTCCGATCTTTGTACAGTTTCTCTCTTAGTTTTGCCACAATTTAAAAATTAAAAAAAAAAATGGTCATGTTTTCGTTTTGATACATAAGTATAAATTCTCTTGTCGTGCAGAACAGAAAAATAATTTGTCAAATGAAAATTTGTCAACTTAATATTTGAAAAGAAAATGGCTTCGCTATCTATTTCTGTATTTCACAAACATTATTGAACTTTATATGAAGTCTATATGTGATATAGCAGTTCACTATTGTTTATTCATCAATACAACAACAAATGTTGTCGCCATGCATAAAAGGGTAAACGAAATCATTCATTTTAAATGTTTAGCGAAAACATGCAAAGCTAAAAATTAAAAGAGATGTAATGTTCATTAAAAATGTATGTAAAAATATATAATAAATTGATAGAAAAACTTATAAATGAATTATTGAAATAAAAAAAATCTGAATTTTAAAAACATTAGACGTAGTTTAAATACTCTGATTGCCTATGTAAATGTAAGACATTTTAATTCCGAACATGCAACGGGTACATCTTTCTTTTTTCATATTAGTTTTATAACTATATAGTATATTTTTAACACCTATTCCTTTTTTTTTATAAACACATATGTTTGAATTGACAAAAATATTTTTTCTTGTATAATATACCATTATAATCCTAACTAGTCGGATGTTCCAATCCCAAAACTTTCTTCTATCTCAATCATGTTAATACTTCTAATTTCGTCCTCACATCGCCAATAAAATCAATATTTTTTTTTCATTCTGTTGTACGTCAGCTGCTTGTGAATCATCGGGTTACCGGGATGCAATCAACTGATGTATACTAAACTACGAAAAGTTCTTTTGGCCTGTACCGACCGGAACAGATAGCTTCCCTATTCCTTGGTTTTACGATTTTAGCTAATTTTACTGGAAAACACGAAGCTAAAATGCGTAGAACCCAATTAAAGAAGATTCATTCCCAGTTCTCGTCAACATTGAATTTGAATGAGAATATCGCCAAATTAGTCTTCTATAGCCAAGTTGGCTTCATTTGTGGCAACCTATTTTTGTCGCCAAATTTGGCGATATTTCTTCAATTGCCGCCAAGCTTGGCGAGAATTTGACGTTGGCGAATATAAATATATAGTGTTAAGCATTTAAGAATATGAACAATGGTTACAACAATGAAAGAAAATTTTCTGAAACCCTGTTAACTAAAACTCATAAATTAAACCCGTTTATGGATGAATTCTGCTGTCTTGTTTGAAAATGTCAACCACCCTAAAATTTCAAACCGCTATATCTCATCCATTTTTTAATATAGAGACAAAACAAAAAATGCTCCGGATTCTCCGGATCAAGGCCGAATATTTAACGGAAAAAACTTTTAGGATCTCTAATTTTTTTATACGTCTTTTTGAATTTGAAATCTTTAAATGGCTATCACAGCGCCCCCTTCCGGCGGAATATCCCCACATTCTAGTAGGACTTGCTGGCTACAGCCAAAAACATATTAAAAAATTTTGGTTTAATTATCTGAATAACATCATACACTTTTCGATGATACAATAGTGAAAATCGAACAAAAATCGCGATGGAAGCGCCCTCTTTCGTCGAAATATCCCCGAATTCAACCTGGACCTGCAGGCTATGGTCAAAAATATAGAAAAAAATTGGTTCAATTATCTGCATAACTTCATACACTTTTCGATGATACAATAGTGAAAATGGAACAAAAATATCGATCACAGCGCCCCCTTTCGTTGAAATATCCTTAAATTCTGATAGAATCTGCTTGCCATAGCCAAAAACATAGAAAAAAAATTATTTTCAATTTGAAGCATAACTTCATACATTTTTAGATGGTACAATAGTGAAAATGGAAGAAAAATATCGATCACAGCGCCCCCTTTCGTCGAAATATCTCCAAATTCTAATAGAACCTGCTTGCCATAGCCAAAAACATAGAACAAAAATTAGGTTCAATTTGAAGCATAACTTCATACACTTTTCCATGATACAATGAAGACACACAGACGGACAGACGGACGGACGGACAGACAGACATTTTGTAAAAACGTGTTTTTCGGAATCGCCTACCCCTAAAACGTGTAAATCTGTCGAAAACCGGAAGTCGAAAAAAATTTCTATTACAATACTTTCTTCTATTATAGATAGAAGAAAGTAAAAATCATTTTTAGACTACGCGCATGCATTCTAATTACATATTTCGAAAGATATATATATATATATATATATATATATATATATATATATATATATAGATAGATAGATAGATAGATAGATAGATAGATAGACAGATATATTATTCCTTTTTTATAATGCACTTTTTGGAGTGCATTACTAAACATTAGATTTTCAATCTACATATTTCCTGCGTAAAGATAATGATATTCGATAAGATAAGTGAAAAAAAGAAGAAATAAGCATAAGTTCAGCATAATTCCAGTGTTTTTTCTCTTTCCTAAATAAAGAGTATTAGAGTTAGATAAGAAACAGCAATAGAATAGGACTTAACAAGAAAAACTGTGCTTGAAACGGAGTTAATGATCTGAAAGTTTTCTGACCTTTCATGGTCAATAAAGTGACATTTTGCTCCGGACAATAAGAAAAGTAGCATAATAACAGAAAGAGATAAAACAAATGAAAAATTCCAATGAGACGTGGTTAGTTGATTACTTTGGATTTTCCCTCGAAATCGGAAAATGAATTAAAATATTTTTATGTAAAATTGTCAATGGCTAATTACACTAAAAAACAAGAACGAAAAATTATGAATCCGGCATAGGTTATGTGAGAATTTCCAACAGTAACAGAACATTATTAAAAAATTTAATTTTTTCATACTATGAAATGAGATATCTAAATAAGCAATTCAAATAAAAGACATAAATCAGTAAAAATCTATTTTCAGCATTTACTGCACTGAAAGAAAACTTATTCCGCCCTCATCTAGAAAAAATGAGTAGTCATGTTCTAAATCCATAAACTAGAAATATAGATTTCTGAGTTATGCGAATAAGGTAAACAAATAAAGTGAATAGACGAAATGATCAAGAATTTCTAGTCTATAGTTTTCTAGGTGATGAAACGATAAATTATGTTATAAATCGATTGAATTGCGAAAAATTATCACTTGATTTCTGGAAAAAATTCATAAACTTGAATTATATTAACTAAAACTAAGCTCTTGTGTTCACATTTATTTGCAGAGATTTTTAAATACGTTTGACCACGATAATATAGGAAAACGCTCTTGAATTTGAGTAGGGGAGACTAGAACTCTCCAGCAAAGGGAACTAGAATTTATAAGGATGACATAGAACTACCTTTTCTAGAGCCACAATTTAGTTTCTAGATGCCAGTGGCAACATTTTTTCTCAGTGTGCCCACATTCGAAGACTTTCGTGTAGCCATGTATAGCATCTACAAAATTTGTAAACAACACGCAATATACTAAAAGTTACGTAAAATTGCATATCACTGCGGAAAGAGCTCTTCAAGCAATGACGGATCACAGTCAGTCCTTTAATCGAATTCTCTTGTGCGTCTCTGTACATGTGAGTTAAATATATCTTATATACAATATATAAAAGTGTTGATAAATAGCAACTCTTGACTAAAACAAAAACAAAAAATCATGCATCCGTCATAGACTATAAACACTTTCCAACACTAATAGAATATTATTAAGAAATTTCATTTTTTTTTTCATACAATGAAATGAAATATTTAAATAAGCAATTAATAATATACATAACTCAGTAAAAGTACATATCCAGTAATTTCTCGAAATATTTCGTTCAGCCCTGTATATGATCTACAGAATTTGTAAACAACACGTAATGCACTAAACATTACATAAAACTGTATATCATAGCGCAAAGAGCACTTCTAAGAATTACCTATCATAGTCAGTCCTTTAACGGAATTCTCTTGCGAGTGAGTCTCTGTACATGAACGATAAATCCTACGCACTCCATAATCTATAGAAAATAAGTTGTATTGGACGTTAGTGATTCTTTTAAATTTCAAAATGTTTCTAGTATCGTAACATGCTGAAAATGCACCGCAAACGATTTTGCCCCATTGATCATAATCTAAAAGAATGATTTTGTACGTCTCTGTACTGAAATATAAATGTTACTGATTGTATTATCTTGTAACAACATGCTGTAGAATTAATTTCATTATGTTTGAAATATCATACATCAATAAAGTGTGCCGCAAACGATTTTTTTCCATAGACTATAATACAATGGAGTTCTTTTGTGTGCCTCTGTAAATGAACTATTAATACTACACACTTTATTTTCAATACCGAATACTCTCCAGTGACATTCAATAATGAGTAAAAATTTCATACCAATCCGAGTATATTTAAGAGAGTGATAGCATGGACAGACGGACAGACAGACAAACCGAATTCATAAACACTTTTCAACTATGTTGCAAAGTGTTAAAAAGAAAAATGTATTAAATATATGAAATGTAATATAACCACGAGCGATAATATACAATAACCCCTTTCGAGTTACTTACGAAAAGCGTTCTTTATTTCTAAAAAGCTCAGAAAATAATATATTTTCGATATTTACAGAAGCATTTATAAAAACAAGGTTTTTTAACACTTTCCAACTTAGTTGAAAAGTGTTTATGACATCGGTTTGTCTGGCCGTTCGTCTGTCTGTCCTGATGTCCGTCCATCCGTCCGTGCTCTAACTACCCTAAATATACTCGGATTGCCCTGACATTTTTGTATGTTATTGATGTTTACTGTAGCATGTTCGCTATTGAAAATGAAGTGTGTATCATTAATAGTTTATTTACAGGGACCGTTAAACGTATTCCCTTACATGACAGTCAATAGGAAAAAATAATTTCAAGTGCATTTTGATGAATCTACGCCATTCGAAACATGACGAAAATTGATATACAATTATGAAGCGCACTAAAATATGTTTTATATAAATTATGGGGTGCAAAGCATTTATTATTCATTTACAGGGCAATAGAAAATAATTCTGTCGCACGTTGTTCTACGGAAAGAATTTTTTTCCGTGTAATTTAATGATGTTTCATCATTTCAAACGTAAATGAAATTTATATGTATTACTGAGGTGCAGTAAAATTGCTCACTGAAAAGTATGGTGTGCATTGATTTTATCGTTCATATACATGGATACACAAAATAGTTCGGTTACAGTTTTAGTACGATAATTAAACACTATGTGTGATAAGTGCGTTTTCAACTTTGGTTTCTTTTATGCCACTGATTTTCAAATGCGTTTCAGTTTAGTTTTCATAATCAGTTTTATCAATACAGAACATAAGCTTTTCGGATGCTACCAGTTCACACGTGAAAACATTTTTATGTTCAATAAACATGTTTTACAGAGAAACATGATACATTAACAGCATTAACATCAAAATTGTATCGATGCTCTTGCATGTATAAATTCAGTTACGCTGCTGAAAATGTGTAATTGGGAATTGATAACATTCTAAAAACGTATATTCCGGTTTGAGAAAACTGGTTAAAAAACAATAGAAATAAAAGTGTCCAGTTAAACTGATGACTCAAAGGCTATTCACACTAATTGTATATTATACTCTTATTCCAAAGAATAATGCCTCTTGAAAAGTAGGCAAAAATAAATAAAGAAATCGACAATCAATCGAGGGGAGATTATCTCCCCGTTCCCCACTTTATCTTAAGCAGTGAACCCCCAAAACTAATCAGGGAAGTGCCTTATCACAATGAACCTATATACAAAATTTGAAACAAATCAGAGAATTCTGCATGAAAAACCCATTTATCTAAATTAATGGGGGATTAGCCCCCTGTTTCACCCCTTTATACTTTCCCAATGAGCCCCAAAACTAATCTGGGAAACGCTTTATTACAATGAACCTATGTACAAAATTTGAAGCAAATCGGATATTTCTATCAAGAGTTATCGCGTTACTTACATACGTATACGTACATTACAGAACCTGCGGGCACATTAGATCTCAGTCTTTGATAGTCTGTGAGATAAAAAAACTACTGCGAAATGTTTAAAAGTAGGAGTGGCAGCAAAAGAAAAAAAAATAAGTAGTTATAAAAATAGTTTTTTATAAATTCTTTAGTTACAAATTCTTCTTTAAATCTCTTTATTGTACAATTTATTTCAACTTTGTTCACGTATTCATATTAAATGTCTCTTTGTCGCCGCTGGATTGAAATTTATTGTACATTTAAATTTGCTTATATTTTATATTTGTTTACTCTAGTATTATTATTCGTTCATTATGGTTAATTTATTACTTACATCTATCCAATATTATTATATACTTCAGCATCACACAGTATTATTACAAGGTAGTATTATTGCTCAGTATCACATATTATTATAGTATTATTTAGTACTGCTCAGTATGATTGGTAAATTGTATTTTCAGAATTTGTATTTTCGTAATTAAAGAATTCGTATTTCAGTATTACATAGTATAATTATTGCTCAATAGCATAAAGTATTATTTAGTATAATTAGTAAATGTTTTCTCAGTTGTTGTATCATCAAAATTTGAATTTCTGGAATTTGTGTTTCAGTACTACTTCTCTAATCTCATGGCGGTATATAATTATTCAAGTTTTTCCCCCATATAAGTCTTTACATACACTCGATGCTACTGTTCAAACAATTATTATTTTCTTTGTCAATATCATATTTATTGTTTACCGTTCAATAAGGGAACTAATAATATTGTTTTGTATTTATTGTTTTCTATAAACTTTAAGATTTATCTCCGATAAGGCTTTGCAGGATAATTAACAAACCTGCTAGGCGGGGCTAGTTGAGCTTAAGCCGAAAGGTAGGTCTCTCTGTCCGATTTGACTTTGATTTTGTATATTTTCGTTCGTGTTAATATTATATTTTTTTAGATTAAGAAACATCTGTCCTTTTTCTAGAGTATATGAGTTTAAATAAATATTATTATTTTTTTTTCAAAGCAATAGCACTTAGACAAACATCTATACACTATTATATGCCACCAAAACAATTGAAGAATAAACGGAACAACAAATGAAACAAGGGTGACATATAGAGACTTTAGAGAAAACAAAAAGTCAACTGTAAACAGGGAATACAATCAATTAGGCTGATGCTCTGAGGTCCTCATTAGTTCCCTGGCCTCCCAATATCTGCCAGATATGCTGTTACTTGATAGTGCGGGGCACAGTGGTAAATGCTGTGCATTCAAGATTACATCCTCTCCACAAATAGGGCAATTTGGACTTTCAAGAATACTAAATCTGAAAAGGTAACTAGGTAGATAATCGTGTCCCGTGGCTAGTCTAAATAAGGCAACACTTGTTCTTCTAGGTGCTGCAGGGACATGAGATATTGCATTTTTCCATTCTTTATTTTCGATTTCACTTAGTTTTCTCCTTTCATATTGAGAGTCCATTTTTCTCTTTATAATTCTTGATATTGAATTGAAAGGTATTTCATTGCTTGGTGTTTGTATTATTTTAGTTCCTTTTTTGGCTAGTTGGTCAGCCGCTTCATTCCCGTATATTCCACAATGGGCCGGGATCCATTGTAGTTCCACTTCCTTTCCACTCTCTTTTAGTTGCTTAAAATTTTTCCTGCAGTCCTCAATTCTTCTTGAGTCTGGAATCTTAAAGGAAGTTATTGCTTGAATAGCAGAGATTGAATCCGATAAAATAACCGCTTTTTTGAAATCATTATCTCGTATAATTAGCTGTTGTGTGGCAATACAGATAGCCTGCACCTCTCCATCGAACGGTGTTGTGTTTGTTCCCAAGGATGCATAAAATGCGAAGAGTTCCGAGTAGATTCCAGCACCCGCATTCTCTTCCAAAGAGAGTCTGGAGCCGTCCGTATAAACGTGGATAAATAAATATTATAGCATATAGTAAATGCTTCAATTTACAAAATTTAATTCATAGATAACTGTATTAATACTGGTGAATATTGTAATATTTCTCATAAATAATATTTAGGAGTTTTTCAATATTTCATTTACGCTAGCTTTAAATTTGTCTTTGTTTCATATTGTGGAAGTATTCATTTTTAAAATCAATATTTTCCTACATACAGAATTTTGCTCTGTAGTGATTTTTTAACACTTTCCAACATAGTTGAAAAGTGATTATGAATTTGGTTTGTCTGTCTGCCTGTCTTTCCGTGCTCTAGCTAAAAAAAAAAAAAACTCATATTGTCGTGCAATTTATATATGTTATTGAGGTTTACTATGGCATGTTCTGTCTTGAAAATGAAGTGCGTAGCACTTATAATTACTCAAAATGGACAGGCAAAATAATTCCGCTACATTACGGTCTATGGGATAAAATCAATTGCGGTTTATTTTAATGATGTTACACTACTTCAAACATATTGAAATTGATATATGCCACGGAGGGTAAGAGGCTTATTATAAAATATAGTCTGCATAGCGCTTATAGTTCCTTTACAGGGAAACTCAAAACAATTTCGTTACATTATGATCAAAGTAAAATAATCGTTTGCGGTAATTTTAATGATATTTCGCTATTACAAACATATTTAAATTGATATACCACTGAGATGGATTACAAGAGTCTTATTGTAGAATATTGTATGCATCATTGTTCATTTACAGAGACAAATAAAATAATTCAGCTAAAATGTTGTCTGCTAACAATAATTGCTGGAAGTGCGTTTTCAATTGCGTTATTAACGCAATTTTAAACGCGTTGTTAAATTTAACTAATTTTTTGCCTATTACTTGCTGTGTATGAATTCTAGAGATCATATGCAGGGCAACATAAAAGATTTCAAGCACATATCCGTTTATTGATGTCAATTCCAGAAGGGGAAATTTAGACTGCGCAATGCGTTTATAACTGAATTAAAATTTAGCTTTCTATGTAGTATATATACAAATCTATATATCCTATATAGGGCTTCACAAATGAATTCGGATATTTTCCCGAATATTGTTGGTAATTCCTGAAATTGTGTTTTTAAATGTGTTAGACTTTTGCAAAGTTGTTTACTCAGACATCATTTTTCACTTTATTAAACCGTCAAGACTTGGAAAAGTATTTCGGAAGTGTTGGAAAGTGTTACATAATCTATGCTTGACCCATGATTTTTGGTTATTGTTTTATTTTATAATTTCCAAGATTTAAATGTGTTAATATTTAAATTGTGATATAAGTTTTAGTTATTTAAATACTACATTGCTTCAAATATCAAGTGAATGGGTTGAGTAAAAATGTACCGAAAACTAGAGACATATAAATGAAATAGAAAACTTATTTTAAATGACCAGGAAAATCACTAAAATAATCACAACAGCGCTGTTTCGTATCAAATAAAATGCGCCTTGTGTGTTAGTCTTCTAATCACGTGTTGGCTTTAAACCTAATTAAGGATCACTTTTATGAATAATTATGAATAATTATGTTTTGAAAAACTGTAAATGTCTTAAAATATAAGGCAAGTGAACCAAAGGTGGCCATACTTAAGATTTGAGGATTTCGTATAATTTCCTGGTTTTGTGTGTGTTGCTGAATATTTGTTTGTAAAATTGTACACTTATGTCTAACACATATCAAGTATACTTTTCTTTGCAAAATAAAATTTAATTACTTTTATAATACAATTTCAATATTGTAGCTGGTGGGCCACCTTTGGCGCAAAGTATTCAAAAGGTGGCACATGTATTGAAATCATTTTTAAAATATGAAAAAATACTCGACAAACTATTTTGCTTAGTATTAGGCACTGATGATCCTTTCTTTATTTTGACATACTTCAAGTTTTTTTTTCTTATTCTTCTTATCTTATGACACGAAAAGACCTTAAAGCACTTTTTGTGCAAGGTAGTTCAGTGATTATCTTCTGGGAGTTACTGACTTCTTTTGAGTGATCTCTGGTGTTAACAATAAATGGTAATAAGTTTTTTCATATATTTATGTCGAAATGTTGAATAACACCCTTGCTACACTGAGTTTCACATTAGTTTTCTAAGGTGGCCACCTTGGGAACGTGCGCGGGGTTGCAATTTGCGAGACGAAAAAGTATTAACCTGATAAATTTCTTAGAATTGAAGTAAATGGGGTTAAAGAGAAATAAACTTTTAGAAAACGTATCATAACTCAAAGTTCTAAGAATTTAAACACATGTAAAATAAATTTATTTATTCTTGCACACCTTTATTTCTATGGAAAATATATTCTGAACGCTTTAATATAAATTTATATTTAATTGAAGGTGATTTTTTTGACAATGTTTACAACAAACCCATTTTTCATGGAATAATTCAAGAAAAATACCGTAATGTGAGATGAATGAAGGAAAATACACTCTCTATTATGCTCAAGTGAGGTGTCTGAATCAAGTTTATTAAATCTCTGAACTGAAGAATGGCAACAGCTGGTTATACAACTCGCTTTAAGTTCCTTACTTACTGAAGCGTATGAAGAAAATATTTTCTACCGTCCACAAGATCTTACAAAAAAAAACTTTTTTTTATATAAATTTCTTCCTTTTTTTTCGGAGGAGTAGAAAGAATAAAAAAATAGGAAAAATTATTATTTTGTGTCAGACAACTACGATTTTTCCCCTTTATCTCGAAAATTTCTTTGACAGTTTCAAATTAATAGGGTTCCGTATTAATTATGGGCATAGAAAATATTTCTCTTATTCTTTAGAAACTACAAAAAGAGGATCTGTAATACGATCAAGTAGATTATTAATGCACTACTTCAATACATCTTTCGTTATTGGACATTATTATCAGCCATAACGATTATAACTTATAGAATTTTTTTGTAATAATTAACATTTTTCAGGCAAATTATGTACTAAAATGTTAGAATACTATTCAACTAGTATATAACCTCCGTCAAAAATGACGGATTGTTGATCTGCGTTCCATTTTCATAAGACTTCATACAAACAAACAGCATGAAGATTTTACTATTGAAAGGTTTGTATTGTAGAAAAGTACATTTTAAAGCCGGTAGATGGTGCCAAAATAATACTGCGTTCCGTTGTTTATATCTGGGATTCCGATATTTAATCTGAATTTTTAATTAAGAACTTAAAACATTCTAATAGGATATGATATACATGTTTTATAGGAAAAATATGCTGAACAGACATGATTTCAAGTAGAAGATATTATCATTTAGCTGTCATATGTTAACAGAGGTTTTTCATTAAGCCTAACATGACGTTTAACTACGGTCGATTTTATCAGACGAGAGCGGTCCCACCCGGAATGGTTACAGACACTTTCTTGCTTTTGGATTTTATTATAAGTAGATTACAGTTAGAATATTATACAATTATATACAGTGTAAAAATGTGCTAATTTACTGATGCAATATAGTTTTTGAATAGGTATATCTTCTATCTAATTTTGTAACTAATTACGATTTTAATTGGGAATTCTAGAAAAATAAATGGACATGACTCAGAAACGTTTTATGAATATGTGTACTAGCAACGCCTAAAATGCAAATATGCCAGGTTTGTTTTACGAAAATTGTATTTAAACATCCCGTCAATAGTCATTAATGAGTAGGAAAGAGAACTGTTGGTAGAAACTATGATTTTAATTTCTTTCCTTATTCAGACAAATACATTTTTAAAAAAATCTATGAAAATACTTCAAGTTTATCACACCTGAAAAGAAAAATGTATCCTCTCGTATTATGCATGAAAAAGCTTGCGATTTAAGAAGACGTTGGGGACCACCGTAATACTTACCCATCCTGGATATGCAAATGCATAGTATAAAATATGAAAATAAAACATGCGTAAACTACACTGCTCAAAACAATTAAAGGATATTTGAAGTTTTATATAAAATAAAGATATAAACGAAATTTTTTTTGCCGAAAATAGAAGAAGAGAATCACAAATGCAAATTTTTCTGGTTTTCAAACTGTGGAGTATGCAAATTTTGAGTTCGACGTCAAAAACGTCGCTTCAGCGGCAGCGAATGAAATTTGACTTTCAACTGGATAAAAGAGAATGAAGACAAGGATGATCGGCATTCAGTGATTGCTTTGTTTCGATGAGTACGATGTCTCAGCGAAGTCATTTGACAGATTCAGAAGCTTGGAGAATTGTTGGTAGGTTAGAAGGGGGCCAAACTCAAGCCGAAGTAGCGCAAGCCATTGGAGTGTCACAAAGTGTCATTTCCAGGATCTGGAACCGTTTTTTGGAGAGTAGATGTGCAGGCCGAAGACCAGGGCAAGGTCGTAGACGGGCAACAACGCCCAATGAAGATCGGTATTTAGCGTTAACAGCTCGGAGGCACCGAAACATGAACGCTACTCTTCTCCAACAACACCTTCGCTCGGCTACAGGCACCACGATTTCAACTCAGACTGTCCGAAACCGGCTCCATGCTGTAGGTCTGTATGCTCGCCGACCGATGGTATGTGTTAGATTAACATAAAGGCATCGTCGCGACCGCAGGGAGTGGGCAACCGAGCATGTCAACTGGAGGAGAAATGAATGGAGCAATATTCTGTTTTCTGACGAGTCCCGTTTTTCTGTGCATCCGGATAATAGGCGTATTTTCATCTGGAGGGACCGTGGCAGTAGGAATAATCCTGCGTTCGTGCACGAAAGTGTCAGATTTGGCGGTGGAGGAGTGTTGGTGTATAGTGGCATCTCCATTGACGGGCGTACTGACCTCTACATCATTCGAGATGGAGCTCTGACTGGTCGCCGATATAGGGATGAGATCCTCAGACCTATTGTAGTCCCTTACGCTGCAGCAATCGGAGATAACTTCATTTTAATGGACGATAACTGCAGGCCACATCGTGCAAACCTGGTGGAGGATTTCCTTTTCGAGGAAGGAATCGTTCGAATGGAATGGCCAGCGTGTTCTTCAGACATGAATCCAATCGAGCACGTTTGGAACGCTCTAGGAAGACGAGTTTCTGGCCGCCAACAACCCCCACAAACGCTCCAAGAACTGGAAAGAGCTCTTCTGGAAGAGTGGGGCAGAATACCCCAACTCGTCATTAATAGCCTCATTGAGTCCATGCCTCAAATGTGTTCAACGTTGCTGGCCGCCCGTGGAAACCATACCCCCTACTGAAAATGATTTTCTTTGAAGAAAACACCTTTTCTTATTCTTTTTTTCTCATATGCACAAATTGTGTTTTTCTCCTTTTGTACACAAATGCGCAATAAAATGCATTTTTTTCTGCCAAACATGTGTAATTTATTCTCATATAACCTACTATGTCTGTCGACCATGTATCAATCAGCTAAAAAGTTTCCCAGATACAAAATCCATCTAAAACTGCAATATCCTTTAATTGTTTTGAGCAGTGTATTTATAAAATGCATTGCAATTCGAATAAAATCGTGGCTTGATGACGTCATAAACTTTAAATGTTCTATTACTCAAAAATTGATAATCATATTAACTAACGGTTTACTGTGTCGGATTAAGCGTCTCATTTCCAATTAAAATATTTCTTTGAATTGAAATTTGAATGAAATACAGGGTCAGGAAAATTCGAAGAGTGTGGTAAATAGGATTACAAATATCCCGGCAACTAATTATTCGATTGACTTCATTCTTTATGCAAAATTTAAGTTTTTTTATTGTCTTTTATATTCCCTCCTTAAAATAAACAATTTCTAATATTTTTATATACCTTTTATCAGTTCGAATATTTCGAGAATCGTAAAATAGTTCCGGGTAATCGAGGTTACTGAAATTCAATAAGCTTCTTCCCATTATTACATACTAATTACACACCAAATTTCAAGTCTCTATCTTGATTTGTTCGGGAGATAGAGCGTTTACAGATACACAGACACACAGACAGACAAACGGACGATAAATTTTTTTTTTCTGAAAATATGTTTTCGGAATCTCCAGTGTCTGAAACGTGCAAATCCGTCAAAAAAAATTTTCGATTTTCAAAACGATTACAAGATTTACTCTATACTACATATGATGGGTAAATAAGAATTGTTTTTTATGAAATTACTATATTTTTAAAACATTGTTTATTTCCGCGGCTTTTTACAGTACTGAAGATTTTTAATCTAATGAAAGATTATAAATAGAACAAGATTTTGTAGTTTTAAGTACATTTCTAGAAGGTACAGCTGTAAAACGTGAAACTCAATTGAAAAATTTCATTTCATTAGCAATGGATATTTAGCTAAAAATTCTGTTTAATGTTCTGGTATTTTTCAGGTTCAGTTATTAAATAAAAATGAATAGTTACCATAAAAATGTTAAGGATGTTCTAAGAATTAATACGACATTGTTCTGTTTTCTCTTGAACAATAATAACTGTAATAGTCAGCGTAGTGTTCCGGATGAAGTCCGTTATTATGCCACTGTATCGCAACTTTAGAATTCCCCGATAGAATATCTATAAATACTAACTTAAAAGTAATAACAAGAATGAAAATTCGTGCATCACGGCATAGATTATAAACACTTTCCAATACTATCGTAAAATTGTTAATGAGTTTATTTTTTTATACAATAAAATTAGATATCTAAACCCTAATTAGATTTTAAAAAAACCTACATAACGCAACAAAATTCATTTTCAGTTATTTCTGTGCATAACCGGAAATGTAACATTAAACAAATCTTTACTACAAAATCTATTAAAATGACAAAAAATTTGCAATGAATACAGATTTTATTTTAGAGGAAATCTTTAAACTGCTTATTTTACGGGGCAAAATCTGTTAACCCTCTGAGCGTCTGTGGGCTTTCCTGCATTTTTATAAGAATGATTGTAAAACTAAACTTAATTTTTAAAAAAATTCACCGTTTGTATCTAAAATGCACCTCATATACTTATCTTACATATATCTTAAAACATTTTTTCAGAAAGTCAAGTGTGTCTTGGTAAAGGACTTGGGGACGTTGGACCGTCGCGCGTCTCCTCCTTCGCGAATTCGGCGGTCTCCCAGCCCACCTACCCCCGACCGCCACTCGAGACGAATATTAAGCTCGAAACCGCTGCGGTCGTCTGATGATCTCAGAGTTCCGAGCCCAACCCTTTCCACTTTTCGAGGTATTAAACTTGTGGATTTTACCATTTCAATTTATCCGGTATTGAAATCAGCTTTTATATTTTTCAGAAAGTCAAGTGTGTCGAGGTATAGGGCATAGGAACTTTGGACGGCCACGCGCTGCCTACTCCGCGAATAACATAACATTTGTACGATTTCTTTCTCTGTCCCTAGGTCTTAAAGTAAGTCCTGTAACAGAATTTCATAATTGTTTCTTTGGTATCCGACAACGTACGGAGACATTTCTTTAAAAACTTTACTTTTGACACATTTTTTGGTATTTTTCAGTGTAATCTAACACAGAATAAAGAAAATAATGAATAAGAAAATAATTTAAAAAAAAAATACAAGTGAGTTTTCGAGGTAAATGAACATAGTTTACCAATTTACTTCCCAGCTTTATCTTACCATAGGCAATGGTCTAAATCAAGTTAGGACATATACCTTGGAAATCATATTCATGCGACTAAAGAACCTGGGGCTCACTCAGCCTAGTAGTTAGCGTGATGGGTATAAAATACCCTGAGGCTCATTCAGCCCAGTAGTTAGCGTGGTGGGTATAAAATAGCCTGAGGCTCATTCAGCCCAGTAGTTAGCGTGGTGGGTATAAAATAGCCTGGTGCTCACTCAGCCTAATAGTTAGCATGGTGACTATAAAATAGCCTGAGGCTCATTCAGCCCAGTAGTTAGCGTGGTGGGTATAAAATAGCCTGGTGCTCACTCAGCCTAATAGTTAGCATGGTGACTATAAAATAAGCGGGAGCTCACTTAGTCCTGGGGTTAGCATGGTGGCTATAAAATAAGCGGGGGTTCACTAAGCCCAATAGTTAGAGTGGTGGGTATAAGTTAGCCTGGGGCTCACTAAGCCCAATAGTTAGCGTGGTGACTATAAAATAAGCTGGGGCTCACTTAGCCCTGTGGTTAGCGTCCTGACTATAAAATGACGTCTGATTATATGTTTGTGGGTTCGAAACTTGTGCTGTTTAGACGATGTGGTTTTGAATACTTAGAGAAGTTAAAGAAATCACGACATTGTTCTATATCCTTATAAATATTGTGTGTTTGAATATGGTAAGTTAAGTATTCTATATTAAGTTATAATGAAAGTCATATATGCAAAGTTTAGAGACCTCTAGTATAGCAAAATCAACATATATATATAGGTCGATTCAAATGATATATCACGAGTCGAAAAAAGTGTGATTGCAATAGATAGTATTTATAAGAAAGCATGAGGGCACGGACAGCCCAATTGTTAGCGTATCAATAACAAGTCCAAGCTGAAGTTCGCGGGTTCAAAACCAGCGCAAACGAAAATAATATATGAAGGCCTTATAAATAGGACATGTTGGTTTTCTGATTTTAAAGGTTATATAATTCTTCGTAGAAGAAGAGACAATCACGTCGATTTCATGATCTTTGAACTTTCCTAGCTTTGTCATAATATAATGACCATCATAGTTTTTCAAGTTATGGAATATAACAGGAATTGTTTTACACTGCTTTTAGTTCAAGTTACATTCCATATGTACAGCTCCCCTGTATACATCTCTGCTAGATGATTGTAATCATGTATGCGTTTCCAACCTAATACATTTTCACAATTAGAACACATATTATATCCAATTTTCGGTTTCACAAGCGTTTTATTGCATGAGTTATTGGATTATCCTTAACAACAACAAAAAAAATTGAATTTTATAATTATATGTGATGTACATGAATGAAAAAATATATATATATAAATAGTCGCATTATTTTATGAGCAGCGTTTAATATCTATAACTTTTCACTACATACGTTTCTGTATGTGTAAGTCTTTGTATTACTAAAGATTAAATTTAATATTTTATGTTTTAATTTTGACTACCCTACGTAAAGAGAAAAATAACCATTTCTTTTAAAACAGAATAAAAAGTACTTAAAAAATATCTTACTACTAACCTACTATATATCTACATACCTAGACCTTACAAACAACTCGTTTACTTGCTTTAGAAGAAATGAATTGCACTGTGTTCTTATCAGTGAATCTTATCTAGAATGTTATCGCGATCAGTGATGTCATCAAACCATGTGGTGAAGAATCTAGTTGAATTTGGGTGAAGTCGAGAAGATCGTGCTTGACATTTTTAGGTAACGATAAATTTATATATATATATATATATATATATGTTTTGTATAACCAATATGTTTTAAATCATGTATTAATAGTTCATGTCTTCTCAATATATTTTTACAGGACTTGTTAATATATTTTATGCGATAAGAGAAATTATATTTTACTTAAGTAGTAGTACATATTGAATTCATATCCTTCTTGTGTGTCATTATGTATTGTTTGAAGTGCATATTGTTAGCCTAAATTATAATGAAGCCATTTCTATAAAAATGGGTGCTATTCAATTTAGTGCAGTGTAATTCATATATATTATAGGGGACTCTGTATTTTTAGTGTAATTTCTATTTTAGTAAGACTTGTATCGAATTAGATTCATTAACCTATAAAATTAATCTCCTATCGCAAGAATTCTTAAGGGTATCTCTTAATTACTATTTATAATTTTATTTCTTAGTTATTATTTTTCAGTGAATACTCAATAAAGCATATATAACGAATCGAGTTGAATGTTTAGGAATAAATTGTGCGTTCTTAAGTCATTTCAAAACAGGGTCCTTCAAACAGACCCCTTCACGAAAGTTTTAACCCTAAAACAGGACACTTCACACAATGTTTCGTCTTAAAAATAGACCTTTCACAAGCATACTAATGTATATACTTTTAATAGATTTTGAAATATTAAACGATATAAATATTAGATCTAAATATAAATCATTTTTTTACATTCAGTGAATAATTCTAATCAATATTCACGCATGTTCAAGCCTGTTAGTTAAATATGACATACACTAATAAGATTAGCTAATGATTCATTTTCTCATATGGTTAATAGTAGCAATCATTTCTCATACTGTAAGTGCTTGTATGAAGTATGTAAAATTTATGATTTATGATTATTTTATTTTTCTGTCTTATAATACCTATTCATTCTGTATTCTACCATATGCCTTATCAATTACGTCAAAATATCCCGTGGTTTTAAGAGATAAGCGAATACATTACCGTTTAGTTGTTGTAAGACAAGCATACATTCGAGTTTGGATGAAGTCCAGTACATTATGGTTAAACTTTATAGGTAAGATACACTTTTCTATATATTTTTTCAATATTAAAAACAAAATTTTTTTAAATAATGCCCTAACTAAATAGTACAATATATATATTTTATAATAACAAAGTCAAAAGGTTAGTTATTCTATTCATTCGTCAAAAGAAATTTTTAAGTTAGAATAGTATAAACCCAATTTAGTATAATTTTTCTATACTTTACTATACAAAAAGCATAAACGAATGTAATTTTAAAATATTTAAAGTTCAATTCATATATCTTATAGGGGACACTGTATTTTTCTACCATAACATGTATCAAATTCATTTAAACACAACTTTTTGCCCCAAAATTCTTAAGGGTACCTCTTAATGGCTATTTCTTAGTTCTTATTTTTCATTAAATACACAGTGAAGCCTTTTAAAACTTAACAGATTAATAACTATATACGAAATAATTCGCATACATTGACGGGTTTAAATAGCTCATTTCATACATTTACCTACAAAAAATGTGCCAGAAACTGCGAGTAACAGGTATTTCTTAACGCGGAATGACTCATTATCTCATACTGGGGTGAAATCAACGCTTCCCGATAGAAAGATGATTCAGCAATATGCATGTTGAGGGGATACTGGATAGCCGTCTGTGTTTCTTAATTTCAATTCTAAAAAATATATGTTTTAAACGTTAAACTAAATAGGCATTCGTGTAAAACCTATTTTTACATCGCATGAATACGTACTCATTTGAAAATAGCAGTCTATTTCTTAAAATATCTGTGGAATCATAATATTTTTACAGGGTATATTGTGAAGGGCCCTTTTCATTCAAACAGTGATCTTAGATTTTTATGAAAGGTCAATATCCCTCGTATTTCTGTAGCCATAATATAACATGAATCTATTGAATTTATTTTGTGAAGGTCGCTTAATATCTATAACTATGTATTTTGAACCTATCGAAGCGTAAGCTGTATTTTTAGCCTAACTCGAATTTTTAAAAAAAGGCGAAAGTGTAAATTATTTGATTTTAGAAAGGGATCTTATGCATAATTAGATTTTTGTGAAGGATGCTTTTTTATTCTAAAGGGGATCTGTTCACTATTTTAATTAACTATGTACTAGCTGGTAAAATTATATTTTGTTCTGTTCACATAACATTTCGTTAATGTTGGAAAGTGATTCATGAATTATGGCGCTAGGCATGATTTTTCATTCTTGTTTATTTGATATACACGTTAAAATTCTTCTTTTTGTAGCACTCTGTATTTTTTGAAGTGTGTATTGTTAGGCTATCGAAGGGCCACTCTGGGTAAAAAAGGGAGGGGGGAGGGGGAGGGGACGAGCTGTTAAATTTAGTGCTGTATAATTCATATGGGACCCTGTATTTTTTACTATAACCCCCGTGGTGATTCCTGGGACCAGGAAGTTTTGACTCTAGGTCACTTCTAGCTAAAAGCTCACACATTAAGGCAAAATTCATTTCAGTTGAGAGTTTATATCTTAGATTACTTTTAGCTGAAAATCCTACTTTTGGCGACTTTTAACTCTAAAAATTATATTTTCAACTCTAAAAAATTCTACTTTTAGTTTAATAATATAAAAAAAAATTGCTTCGAAAAATGTCCCCAATTAAAATTAATTATTCATCATTTTTAAATAAACCATTATCGACTTTTAAAATTCTTCTCAAATATACTCTAACATGTATATCGAATGGCCTACTCTAGTTAAAAAAAATTGCTTCCAAAAATTTCTAAGTTCCCCAATTAAAATTAATTAAATTTGTAATTCGTTAAAATTCACCTTGTACTGTAATAGATATTTCTACGTGAAAAAAAAAAAAAAAATTGCTTCGAAAAATTTCTAAGTTCCCCAATTAAAATTAATTAACATTAATTCACAATTAATCCCTCATCCTATAACACGACTCCGGTGGTGGGCGCTTCGAGTGGAGGAGCACCTTCGGTAATGGAGGGCACTTCAGGAGGAGGGCTGAGGGCAGGTGCTGCACTTCGGTTGGAGAGCAGCCCTCCCTCCTCCCTCCTCCATGCCCTACGCCCTCCACCCACTTTTCCTCTACTGACGATTGTTTCCATGACCATGATGTAAAGAAATTATTTGTGGGTTCTTATAACTGTTACTTACACTATACTCTATATAAAACATGTTGCCGTCCACCTAAATGCTGGATATCAAATAAATTATGTTTGAAGTAGCGTGGCATCATCAAAATACGTCGCAAACGATTTTTTTTTTACATAAACCATAATGTAACAGAATGTTTTTGCATGTCCGTGTATACGAACTGTAAATATTAAACGCTTCATTTTCAATAGAGTGCATTCTATATAAAACCTGAAAATCATATATCAATTCGTTGGCTATGCGAGTGTATTTACAAGAGTTAGAATATGGTCAGACACCCATAGTGACCACGAAGTTAAAGATGACTACGCAAACCGAAGTCAAAAAACATTCTTCACCTAAGTTGGAAAGTGTTACTAAAATACATGACATCAGTGTGAGAAAGTAGATGATGAAAGTTTAAATAATAAATTCAATTAAAGACAGTCCCAGTTGGCCAGTCTGCAATTTTCATTTGTTTCTCAATCTGTTGTGTTTTAGTTCGTATGAAAATGAAGAATCAACGTTTATATAGACTTTTGAAGCTGGTAACAACCTGTTTCTTTATACAGATACGTTAAAGACTTCTTCCTTGATAATGTTTAACTACATGTTTTAATATTTTACATAAAAAAATATTAATAATAAAATATAATGAATTAGATCCATCTGTTTTTACACTTTGCTTTTCGGTTGTCATTACCCATCGAGAATTTAGGTTTAAAAGTTTGCTAGTGCTGGAAAATCACTCGAGTTTGAATTAAAAAAAATAACAAAATATTATTTTTTTTAAATATATTTTGTTTTATTACAGCTTCATTTTATATTTTTGTTTCTTTTTGAAATTTCTACACATTAAAGAATATACATCTTATCTCTTGAAATATAATTCAAATCTGAACATCATTTAAAAAATATATATTGATAAAATATGGATCACATTAAGAGAATGCTTTTCTAAAAGCATTGTTACAAATTAGAAATTTATGCGTACACACTGTGTTTTTTTTTTTCTGTTAGTTATCTTTTAATGAAATTTTGTATATGTTAAGAAAGTTGTTTACTTAAGTTTCGTGTATTTTTCAGCTTTTTCACCCTTTCTTTTATTAGAAAAGAAACATACAAAGTTTAAATTAAGCAAATCTTTCATAAGAAGTAGTTTTAGAAAGAATTATTAAATGTATCACAGATCTAAAACTTTTATCATCTGATTCAGTGTATTAAACAGCTTTTATACTTTCTTCTTTTTTACAAAGTATTGTACTTTAATGAAATAAAATTTTGTACTCATGGAATGACAATGCAATATCAGCTTATTAGAAGTAAAAGATAAACAATAATATAGATATAACTTAAGATTTATAGTATAAGTCTTCGCTTCTAGGCATTTTTCTGTGACGTAAACTATGACTATTCTCTACATGGTAAAGCTGTCTTGTTATTTCGTAATATAAATACAAATGTAATAATAAGAACTAAAATATTCTATTTCCTAAAGTTAAATATTAGGAAACTTAAGTATAAGGTATGAACGAAAATGTCATGACATGAGCGTAATTACAATTTTATCTTCGTGAAAAGTTTTAGAATGATGATTTTATTTCTCAGCATTTACATTTAATTTACTTATATTCCTGTCTTGGAATATAGAAAACTGTCTTTATTTTTAATCAACGTTGAATTTAAAATGTCGAACCTTATTTGATACAATAATGTTAATTTCAAGAAAAACTTCATCAAGACTAAATCTGTACTTTAGTAATTTTCTATAATTATAAGTGTACTTTTGGAATATAGAAATGGTCTTCTAATTCGCTATATTTTCATATTTTATAGTGATAACATAATTTGAATAACAGTAAACCTTTGAAACGTCAAACGAGAAATTACATATATATTCCTAGCTTTAAAAATATCAAAAAGCTATATTATAGGATCTCTAAGATTATTCAATTTTTCAAAAACGAACCACATAGGTTTTTTTTTCAATATTCTTCAATAAAAATAAATTAAACTTTTCCCATTTTTGTTTATTAAAAGTTAAAAAGTGACTTTGGGTAGAAATGTTTTTAAATAAAATACGTTACTGGCGCTTTTCTACAAATGTTCATTAATAAATGTACTTTTAATAGGTTAAGGAAATAGTAACGTAAATGTGAAATCACAGAAAATTTACACTTACACTTATGGCTTACTATGGAACATTCTCAATTGTCAGATCCGGATATCATCAGGTAGCATTGGACTTGGAATATACGCATGCCATGACAATCAATAAATATTCATGAAATGCATGCCTGATTCCATCATTTTTTTTATCGATGTATGTTGTTATTAAGCAGATTTCGTAAGAAATACTACCTATTACATTCTCCCCTAAGTTGGAATTTTTGGAAAAATTTTTGCAGACCTACGCCGATCATGACTCCCAGTACACAAAACCACCCCCCGTTCAAAACTTTATCTATCTATCTATCTATCTATCTATCTATCTATCTATGTCACTTTTTATGGACACGATAGCTCCCATAATTCTGCACAAATTTCTTCCAAACTGATACATAAAATCAAGGGGCATAAAATCTCGGTCGAATCTCGGCAAAATCGAACCAAGGGCGGGGGATGGGGGGGGGGCTTTTTGTGAAAACAGAAAAAACCCCACAATTTCTTAATTATGATACATATCGAATCAGTTTAAAGTTATTATGACTTCTAGAAAAAGCGCCGAAAATTTATGTATGACAGATTTTTGATATCCTTTAAAATGGCCCAAGGGGGAGGGGGAGGGGGTTTTCGAAGAAAAAAATTCATAACTTCGTCAATTCAAGTGATATCAAATCCGCTTAAATTTATAATAAATCCTCTTAATATTATCTAAAACCTTTTATAGGACCAACCCTTATAGCAAAAAAAAAAATTAAAAACAAAAAAATCCTTGCTGTCTCCGCCTGCAAACAAGTTAGGTTTCAAAGTGGGGGTTTCCAAATGCCGCATCATGGCAAAAAATTCATTTCTTCCACAATTCCCAACAAACAGGTGCACCACGGTCTGCGTCTTAGAAATCTACCTGTGTCTGAAAACCAAGCCGTCAGGGATTTTTTTTTTTATTAGGCGTTGAGTTCTGTAAGAATTAAAACATAAACTACAAAGAGAAAACAAATATTGTAGATATGTAGAAAGAAATAAGATTTTAAAACATCGGAAGAATTTCATCTTCAAACAAATTAAACTATAATCAGTATTAGGAACTTTCAAGAAATACGTCGTCACAGGTACCTGACATCATGCAAAATTGAAAGTTACTGTCCGTCATACGCACTTCAAAATTTTTGTCATGGAGAAATAGCTTGGTCTAACAATTCACGTTTTAGAGCACACGCGCACATGATTAATGATTTAAAAATTATGATAAAGTAAAGCGTCACAAGTAATACACAACTTTATCAAAACGGAGATCCCAAAAATATTCAATCTACCTATAACAGATTTTTTTTTTCAATGCAAATTAGAGAAATATAACAGTACGGTGCAAGTATACGATATTTAATATTTACAAAAATATTATATTAAGTAAATTACGAAACTTTCAAAAACATCCAAAGAAATTACATCGAAAAATTAAGAAATTATAAAAACAAAAAATCATCTTCATAATTTATTCTTTACATTATATAATTCAGATGATAGACAAATATAACTGCGAACTATTTTTGAACACTAAACAAGTAATATAAAAACTTTTTTTTAAAGTCAGTTCCTACTTAGGTCAAATAGAAATTTTTTTCCAGCAATCTACACGCTTCGCCACTCACGGTATTTATTCCTAAATTAATATCCTGCTAAATATCTTACGTAAGAGAAATTTTTGAAATGTATTAAAAATTAAATAAAAAATAAGTAGCTAAAATACCAAAAATTAATAGCTCGAAAAGTATTTCTCACAAAATTGTTAGACAAACTGCGTTAGAAAGTTAAAAAAAAATTGTATTTTTCTTGATATAAATTTAAAATCTAATGATTATGCCGTTTTTCAAATATTGAATTTCAAAAATTACCAAACTTCACAATAAAGTGCCATAGCGATGTTACAGTTAACGATAATACAGTTTTTTTTTAAATATTAATTAATTCATTAAATTTTATTATTTAATTATAGTTTTATACTTCATTTCTGTTCAAAAGTACAGACTCACTCCACATTTATAGTCTCCTTCGCCCGCGAGCCGCCTGATCTTCGTCCGTGAACAGCCCCATTATCTTTTTACGTGTGAAGGTGAGACTATAAATATGGAGTTAGTCTATACTTTTGAACAGAAATGAAATATAAAAATTAAAATTAATTAATTAATTTTAATGAATGAATTAATATTTGAAAAAACTGTATTAACATCAATTGTCATCCAGTACAAGTTGAAAAAAAATGTATTTGAACTTGATAGGATGAATAGAAAATATTTTATTAACGATTGAAAATTTGAACAAGATATATAAATATATAGAGAGTGTGAGCTAATAGTAGGAATTGAAAAAGACTATAAGTGATCCTGATTCTATTCAATTGCCGGATGCATGTTTAGACTATATAATGAATTTGTATGCATCGATATATGAGTCTTCCTTTTTTAACGTGAATGACAAATTAATTTTTGCCTCTCATTATAACATATTTGGAAATATGCATATCATGTATTACAATTTCAACACATTAATTGGTCTATATTTTGTATACCATATTCAATAAAAAACACTGGTATGCATTAACCCTTCTTTGCATTGTGATAGAAATTTCCATCACTGTTTATTTAACTTTTAATAAATAAATCAACTTCTACGCCACCACTATATTTTTATAGAAATATTAATCTAGTAAATTTCCTGTGAACTGTGTTGCTGAACAAAGTTAAAAATCTATCTTAAATTTTCTGGTGTCTAATATTTAATATATGTATAAAATACAATTGTAAAAGAAAAACTCATGCAAAGAAGGGTTAAAATATATATATATAGAAATTTAAATATAGCTTTTGCTATCATTCAAAGCCGTTTTCTTCTACCCTCTTCAGAAGATCGGTGTCAAGGGTATAGAGTTTACATTTATGTGTGAGGATTCATTATCACAATCATACTAGGGCTTCCAACCCGGGACAGAGAATGTATGTGAAAACCATTTTTTTTAAATTCAAAACTCTAATAGATTTTTTATGTTTAATATTTTTTTTAATTACCCCTAACAACACCAAGGAGCATTTTCATATGAAATATCTCAATTATATATTCAAATAAAATTTAGAAATTTATTAAAAGTGCTAATTTCGTATTGGACTCGTGCCAGAAGTTAATAACCAAATAATTCGCTAAAAATTTCGTTATCTACAAAAGCTTTTTTTATTCCGATAATTTCAGCAGTTTTAAACACTTATTTCAATTACATGTCTGTTAAATTTTGTTTTATATATTTTATTGATTGCTTAATAAAGTTTTATTTTCGTTAGCTGGAAACAAATGCTGAACATTTTATATTGTAGCGGAAACGGATTAATATTTTGTAATCGTCCGGAAGCGATAGTTATAGATTTTTTTAAAATCATGCTTGAGATTTTTAATTTAAATGCTATAATAAATAAGTAAATTGCGATGCAGTTTTCGAACAAATTGCATCTGAAAGTAGATTTTTTCCCCCTATATTACGGTATAAAAGTTGTAAATGTGCGATGTTTAGAAATTTAAAAAAAATACAGCAGCAAAAATCGCAAAACCGAAATTTCATCGTCAAGTGTTGCCATTCACAAAATGACGTCAGCGTTACGTACGGACATGCTTGCCCTTTATAATAGGGATATGAGAATCTGGCTTCTGAAAAAAAATCCTTGTCGCCTTTTTTTTAAATTTATTATTTTATTTTACTTTTTACCGCATCACACCAATGCTGGAGACATCTTGTAATATTTTGCAATTTGTTATAAAGTTTTGGTATTTATTATATATATTTCTTTGCTTTATGTGTTTTGAAACTATACTTTTATTTATTATATAGGGATTTAACAGTTCTAGATGTTCTCTAGTTCAGATGTGTTCAGCTCGAGCGCATTGGCTATTGGGATAAAATGCAGTGACTTAAAGGGTAACACCCTACTGACAATTTCAAAAATTCAAAATTATATTTTGTCACTTAAAGTACTGATCATACACATGAAAATCACATTTAATTTACCCTCTGACCACTCTTTTTTTTCAAAATCTTTTCGACCAATATATAATTGACTCTATTATTACATGTTTCAAATCATCATGTACTGTATTCAAAATATGTAGAAATTTATCATTTGCATCTTCACCCTTTAACACCTTCGGCCCTGACGTCCTACTAATAGGACATATCATTTATTGAGTATTATTTGGTCTTAAACATTATTTTTATTAATTCCAGCACCTAATAGTGATAGTATGAATCTCTACATTTCCTATTATGACTTCACTTATGTTTAGCGTTTAGTAATAATAATAATAATAATAGTTTTCATAATTATTAGCAAGCCGTTGGCATTTCTTTTAATTAAAACATACGTTTCACTCTTTAAATTAAAATTTGGGAATCCTTTTCCGAATTGGTAATTTGTGATAAAAGATAAAAAATATTACTAGATTTTTAGGCTTGTTTAATTTAGTTGTAATACGACATTTTCCAAACGTCTTAAAAAATTCTTCCTTAGACTATTGTTATATGAAAAACACGCAAAATAACTACATTTGTGAGGTTTTGGTAAAGAACGCATTCGTTAACTTTCATTAAACCCTAACTTCTGTGATTCCGATAGCTATTTTGTTAGCATAACAGTAATTTTTTCCCAAAATTGAAAAAAAATCACGGCCGAAGCGGTTAACTGTGGAATTTTTGTTTTTAAATTGCTTCAAAAATTAAGTATTGTATAATTTTTTCTACAAATGTCTTCGAAATGAAATCGTGGGATGAGCGGTCAGCTGACTAATTAGAAATCGATATTTATAGAAGTACACTGCTTGCAATCACGGTGAACTGCCCAGTTATTCAACCGTTTTTTATAGAAAACGGTTATATAACCGTAATTTATCTCTATTCCGACCAATGAGAAAACTTCATAATAGTCACATAATCATTATCTATAAAAATGGTCGAATAACAGGACAGTGTACTGCAGATTTTTAATGTAAAGAGTTTGGAACAACGAAAGTTTTAAGCGCATTTTCTTCAGAACAGTAATGTCAAATTTGGTAGACGTATTTTCAATCAATATGCTTGAACTTTCTGAAAATTAATCCATACATATTTTTCTAAAATGTACATAGGAGTTTTCTACCGAAATATTAATATCTCGTTTTTTCTGTAACTTTAAGTAAAAGCCTTTTTGTCTGAAAAAATACATTTTGATTTTAATTGAAAAATTCATACTTTTTAAAGCGGAAACATATTTTACTAGCTTAGGACTACAGAAACTAATTTTTTGACAAATTTTTATGTTTTATTTGTATATGTCGGCAATAAGTTATCGTGTCCATCTCTTGACACTCATTTTTCGGAGCGCGCCTGCACCTGGCTACGGAGTTACCATTTTTACATATATCAATTAAAATAAAACAAAGTTTTCTATTTTATTATTGATAATAATTTACTGTAAATATATTTTTATAAACACAAATCTTAAATTTTAGAGCATTAAATTGATGTTATCCATTATCGCCATCGCGACGGGTGACATGTGTACGTGATGTACATTCAGCTCAGAATCCTTGATTATTTTGGTACGAGAATGTTTCAACATTTTTTTTTTCCTTATTTTATTATGGAATTTCTGCGATTAAAAAAGACTAATTTCCATATGTGAATATCAGATGTAAAAGCTTAAAAATTTTACTAAGTACGCTCTTTCGAGAGAGGTTAAGAATGATGCTACCGGCACACATATATGCAGAGGTGCCAAGCTCTCACTAATCTTCCGTAATATGTGGGTTAATTTAATCCAGGTTTAATACGTTTCGCACCAGAATTTTTTTTTTTTTAAGAAATGAAATTAAATATATTCCATGTAGAAATCTGAAATTAACTAAATAAATATTTGTCAAATAATTTTTCTTGTTCGAAACGTTGTTAAACTGGGTCAAATTAATCCACATATTACGGACGATTAATGAGAGCTTGGCACGTCTGTATATGAGAAATCAGAACAAAAAAATACCCCGAAGTCAAAAATCATATTTATTATTAGCGAAAAGTTTTATTGCATATAAACTCACAGAATCACCTGAAATGAAAAATTAAACAGTTTTGATTTCTAAAGAAATATCTATCACTAGCCGCCAATGGCGACCAGTTTGGTCTCCCTTAAATGTATGTTAAGCATTGTAACACGTTACTTTTATTCATAATTTAATTTTTTTCCTTAATCCTTCGCCAAACCGGCCCCACCAGTGGCTGAGAGGTTGTGCTCTCGAAGCTGGTAGACGGGAGGTGCTGGGTTCGATCCCAATCGCGCCCGTCGGCCTAATCGTTCGGAGTTTTCGTGGTTTTCTTCGAGCCGTGGATTTATCCATGCGTAAATACGGGTTAATCCCTTAGAAAGACCCCCACGAAGGGCACTCCCCCCGGGCCGATATCCCACGTGTAGATAATTGGCCGTCAATAATCAACCCAACCCAACCCTTCGCCAAACCGAAAGATTCTAATAGACAAATCAAGAACTTTTGCGATCATGGTAGCATTTTGCATATTTTTTGTTGTTATGTATTTCATCTTCCATGATAAAAACCGCTTAACCCACTTAAGCATTTGTCCTTCATGTCCGTTTGCTTATCAGTTGCAATATGTTCGCTAAGGCGGAGATTCTTAAACATATTAAGTAATTTTTCGTAATTGGGTCCATTGCCAATTGGCGTATTTTAGTTAATACGATTTGATGCAATGAAGTCTATTTTGTGAAAGTCTTTAATGATATCCACATTTACACTGAACCATATTGTTGCTAATATTTGTTTTTGTTTTTCGTTAACTTTGGCTGTAGACTCGATTGCGAAAGATTATAAAATCTATCATTATTCTCATCTAAAACGTCTTGAGTAATGTGCCATAATCGGGCTACATATTATTACACGTAATTTTCGAGTATAGTTTGGTGGAAAATTGAACTTTTGAAGGCCAGTTTTGATAATCGCATTCCCTTTAAACCATATTTTCTGTCCGGACTTTTGACCCATGACATACAATCTGATTAAAATTCACGAACTTCCTTTTAGATGCCTTGTACGACTTTGTTTTTCTCTGCTCCCCTTTCGTGATATAGTGCAGGAGTTTTTATAATAGCGTAATTCTCTTATTTCGGCATGTCTGCTTAATGTCTACTGACTATTAAGATTCGTAACAGGTAAAATACGCCGCGCCAACATTGGCACCTATAATTCTAATTACAGCAACCCGTTTTTTCTCTCTATATTGTAACTCTATAGTTAATATTACGTAGTAGAAATATAAAAGACAATTAAGACGCTTTTATTGATATAGTACAGGGTGATCTTTTTTAAATACACAGTTTGTGGAGCGCCCTGTAGCGCGATCTAATAGACGAAATGGCACCAAACTTGGTATTTAGACTAATCAAGACATGGGAAAAAGGATTCCGAGAAAAAAAATTAGTTCCATAAATCGCCGCTAAGGTATTTTGTGGCGCTTTTCAATGTATAAAATGTGAAAAAAGGAGAGAGAGATTCGTAACAGGTAAAATAAGCCGCGTCAACATTGGCACCTATAATTCTAATTACAGCAACCCGTTTTTTCTCTCTATATTATAACTCTATAGTTAATATTACGTAGTAGAAATATAAAAGACTATTGAAGACGGTTCTATTGATATAGTAGATATAGATATGTATAGTATATTCATGGGTATATAATATGTGATTAGAATATATATATATCTCATATTCATTCCGGTGGATATAACATACCCCAAATAAAACTTCCATCGTAAATGTCTAATCTAAAAACCATCAATATGATTTTATGTGTTTAGTAAGTGTATACAAAAAGAATTTTCTGTATTATTTTACTTTAATTCTATATTATTAACCATTTTTAATGATGAGTCCTTTTGGGTACAGTTGTCGCAGACGCACCGGGGTATCATTTTGGCGCCAAAATGGCGATTTTATGCCTGGCCAACCTGGCGTTTTCGGCTAGATTTTGCTTCGTATGGAAACCTGGTAGAGCAGATTCCGCATGCTTTATAATAAATTAAATATTGTGTGTTTTATAACAAATTAATGATTGTGTGTGTTTTTAAATAAAATTGTGTGTTTTTTTTAAATATAAAATGACTTATTTCATAATTAAATAAAAGTAACATGCTGTTTTAGCAATCTTTAACAGGTGTCTGAAAATGGGATTTTCTCGCCAAGATGGCGCAAAACAAAAATCGTGCCAACCCCGGAGCGTCTGCGACAATTTTTCCAATTTAAAATGCATGCCGTTCACATTTTTCATTTAAAATAGAAAATAGATAAATAAAAAATAGGTACTTTTCCGTTATACGGACACCATGCCAAAATGTATGCTAATGCCTAATGTATGTAAATGTATGTAAATGTATGTATTAAATATATGTAAATGTATGCTTGGCGACAATGGCGTAAGTATAACGGAAAAGTACCAAAAATAATATCATAAATCAAAACATTTGATTTCAGAATCAAAGTATCGTTTCTAATTTGAACACGTGAAGAATAAAAGCTAGTATTGGCGATTTTAAAAATGATATTGGCGAGATTTGCACCCAAATAACATAAAAGTACTTAATGATGTTATGTATTTTATAAATGTATATTAAATTACTATTTGGAACGCGATTGGTCATTAACAATGGTAAATATGATTGGCAATTAACAATCATTTTAGGTGATCTCTCTTCCTGCCACGTATAATACATAAATATCAAATTAACTGACAATTCGTTTTGAAATTTGATTCATTAAATATTATTACATGACTTGTATTTGTTTACATTCAACTTTGTCAAGAAAAGATTCCGAAGGAAGTTGAGTTGTAAAGCACTTCATCAAGCAGAATTATGGTAAACTTTGATGGTCTTACAGTTCCTGGTGCAAATTACTTTTTTGACACCAGGCAGCGCTCCAAAAAATCATTCATGGAAAACTTATTTTACGAACGATTATCTCCATGGTTTAATGGTTTAATATTTTAAAACTTCACGACGAATGAATCTTTTTTTTTTCTTTTGTTTACTTTCATGGATAGAGAATTTGAACTGCGAAGATAATTTCAACTGAAGTTATTGCAGAATATATACCTAATTGAATGTAAGTCATCTCTCAAATATTAATTTATTTTGAACGATCTTTCTAAAAATGTAACTTTTATGCAGTTTTATTCGAAAAATAATTTTGAATAAAAATGGCCGCCTGGCATATGAAAAAACGATACGGGCATCCCGGAACTGTTGATGACAGTCACATGACTTACGGTTTTATTATAGAGGTAATATATACTAAATATTTATCAACCATAACAGTTAAAAGGAGGTATAATTTCTCATTAAATAGAATATTTATTTAATTTTTTATATCGAGCTTGGCAGAAGAAGCTGTAGAAGAATAATTTTATTTTCATGACTGTAAACGAGGGCATACATTTTTGGCACTATATATTTCAGCACTTAGGTCCGAGTTCCCTTTTTGAAAATAAGAACAAAGTAAATAAATAAGATATTTCAGAGTAGCTCTTTCCAAAACCCGCACTTTCTTCCGTCATGTTACACTAACGTTATAATAAGCATTACGAATGATAATACTAATCACTAAAGTATCGAAAAGTTTTGTTATAAGAAAGTATTTCATATAAATATGTTATGTGCATATTTTAAATTCGTTTTACTTAATAATTAGAAAGATATCACAGCTACATTAGAGCAGAGCTACTTATTTAATCTTTCGTCGCAATTCCATATATATAAAACTCCATTATACCATTCCTTAATATTTATGATTTTTGTATTGAGAAAATCATTTGATCTTAACCACTCACTTTATCTGACTGAATACAAATTTATTAGAGAATATAAAATGTATTAGAATTGTTTTTTTTTCAGATGTTGAAGACAAGAAGATCATAGTTTTGAATGATTGTTTTTTTTTTCTTTTTTTCTTTCTTTTCTTACAAAATATTTATTTACGGTTGACAACTTATGCTGTTTTTTGTTTCTGAAATATTATCTCATTTGAAGTAGTTCGTTATATTTTAACGGCAAATAAAATAAATCAGGCTATAAGTTAGGCTGCGATGAAAACATAAAATTAATTATAGTTAAAGGGAAAAGATTTGTGAGATAATAAAAAAACAGAAAAAAAGTACTATAGAATTCAAGTTATTTAAAAGAAATAAAAAGAAAAAATATAAAAAAAAATACTTGTACATAATATTGAGATAATGTTAAATGATATAAATTTTATGCTATGCGCATCTATCCAATTTCAATTTAAAATTACTTCAAAGTAAGTAAAATACAAATAAAAAAAATCAGAAACATTGTGACTTTCTGATACCCCCTAGAGTATTGTGAAATGCTCTTAAAATGTTTTTGAACAAATTTCCCTAGATATATTTTATTTAAAATTTATTTATTTTTCTTTGTCATTTATCCATTCTCATACAGTTTATTAACTATGAATGTTACATGCCAAGTGGGATTTATAGAAAAGAGTTTTAAAAAAAGTATAATACAAAATTAAATCTATTTTTTAGTCAAATCATATCCAGAAAAGGAATTTTTCATTGCGTTATTAATTCAAGAGTACCTTCTACTTTTTAAAATTATCTTATAAGATTCACGAGAGAATAATTGACAAGAAATTAAATAAAACAAATAATATTTGTAATCACTTCGTAAAATAATATAAAATCCATACGCCGCCCGTGTCCTTAAAGAACTTATACATATATTTTTTTACAATATTTCAAAACTGCTGAAACTGATAGTTTAATAATTGTCAAAAGATTATATAGTTTAAAACTATCAAAACACCTAAAGCTTCTTAAGCATTTAATAGGCTATTTTCTTAAGGAATCATGTAACTGAAAATTATTCAAATCATTGAATTTCGTATATAGGAACACCGTACATTCAACAAAAGGAAAATAAAATACAAAAAAAAAATTAAATTTGCAAACTCAAATGTTCTGAAAATTTTACTTACTTCTCGAAGTGAAAAATCCACCCTATTTCATTGCAAACAACAATTCATGATTTATCAAAATATATATTAAAGATAATATTCATCAGCAAGCCTGTTTTATCAAAAATATTAAAATTTCTATATTCAAGTAAAAATAATTAGAAGTATAGTTAGTTCCATAATGTCTCAGTAAAAAAAGTACTTTCGTTTCCTTTCAAAACATTCATTAAAAATTCCGTACTTATTAAGCGACTTCTATCGAAAGAAAACAAAGAATAAAATTCAATTTCCCTCTAGGAGGAAGCGTAATTAATTGACCACAAAACTTTTAACAGTCTCTTTTATGTTATTTTTAATTAAATGATTTCCATTGTGTTCGAAAACTTTCATAAAAGGTATTTCCAGATGAATAGATTTTCTTAGAGTTATGTGTGTGGAATTCTTGTCAGAAAATTTGGGAATTTTAATATTTAATATTTCATTTTTTTGTTAATATTACAAATACTTATGTAGATTTCAAAAGAATCTAAGATATAATCTGTTTAAAAAAAAAAAAAAAAAAAGCAATTTAAATTTTTACTTATATATAAACTGTATTTAGAAAGGTAAAAATCCATCAATTACAGATATGCAGTGCTAAAATTTAGCATAAGTGGAATTTTCTAATGAGGGTTTTAAATCTCTCTATTTATTTTTTGCTACATTTATAAAGACATGCGCTAAAATATTGTATCAGTGTAAATAAAAAATGCAGAATATGGTAGCTATAAAAATAAAGGAGAATTAAAAATTCTAAAAAATGCCTTTGATAAAATGTTTTCGTCCAATAATAGAAAAAGGAAAATATGTATGAACACAACTATATATATAAACTCGGTTTGTGGCGTCACGTGCCGCCATCCGAAAAATGTACAAGAGACCACGCCATTTCTTCCGGTCAAGGGTCCATTCTTTCTCCAAACACCTATGCCTCATGGCTTTTTTTATATCATCCATCCAAGTCTTTCTTGGTCTTCCTCGATTTCTCTTTTGGTTTGTTCTGTAATTAGGTGCGATTTTGGGTAGTCCCTCGTAATTCATTCTTTTAACATGGTCATACCAGATTAATTGTTTCTTTTGGTGATCGTCTAATATGGTTCCCTTTATTTTCATCATTTCTTTTATTCTTTCATTTCTTATTCTCCCTATTCTTGATATCCTGCATGATCGTCTTAGGGCATTCATCTCCACTGCTACTAATTTCTTTCTTTCTGTCTCTATAATCCTCCATGTCTCTTCTCCATATAACAAAATGCTCTTTACTATAGAATTGTATATATTATATTTTCTTTTTCTGGAGATCTCCTCACTCCATCAAATAGAGTTTAAATCTTCCTTTGCAGATTCTGTATTTAATTTCCTGTGAGTCTGTGCCTTCTCTATTAATGTCTACACCAAGGTATCTATAATACTCACAGCTTCCTATTTTTATGTTATTATTTAAATTTAGTTCTGTCCCATTTCCTCCTATACACAGGTATTTGGTCTTACTAACGTTCAGGTAGAGTCCCCATTTCTCATATTCTTCCTTAATTTTTATCGTCATCTAAATCATTTTTACTTTTTGCAATTATAACTTGATGAACACAACTAAGGATTGCAAATGCTTTACGCATCTCAGATAGATCAAGTAATATTATGTGACTGACGTGAACACATCAAACAATATTATGTGAATAATGTTGTGGGTGATGTTCTCACTACTTAAAAAATATTTCGGCAATATTTCATGCATTATTTTCTTTGATATTTTTTTCCGTTAGATTTCTATACATTTTCTAACATTTTTGTTTAACAACAATCGTTACAGTATGTAAAGTACAGTAAAACCTCTGAATAACGGACACATCTGGAGCGAAAAATTTGTCTGCTATTAGGAGATATACGCTATCCAGAAGTAAAAATGTAGAACTATATAAGTGTTGGGAAGCGAAAAAGTGTCCGATAAATAGAGGTGTCCGATATTTGGGAGTGTCCGTTGTTGAGTTTTTACTGTACATTTCTCAGAAATTAAAAAAACGCTATTCTATTTGAAAGCTTTTCAATTGTAATTCCTGCATATTTTGTTGTTTTACATGTTAAAATGATTCCGTGAATGTGTCAGAAAATTTCGCATTGTTGATCAGAAAAAAATTTTTTTTTTGAGAACCACATTTAGAAAATATTGCAGTAAAACCTCCATAACGTTCACTCCCAAATAGCGAACATCTCTAACTAGCAGGCACTTTTTCGATTCCCGACACTTATAGAGTTACACATTTTTACCTCTGGATAGCGGACATCTCCGAATAACAGATAATTTTTCGCTCCCAAGGTGTCCGTTATTCAAAAGTTTTACTGTATATTTGCGGCTCGGGAATTATTTTTCCTTAAAATATGGCCAGAAACATAAAATTTCATCTCAAAAGCCTCTTGAGGTAGACAAAGTTTGGATATCACTTCTTTAGATAATGTGGCTGTTATAGCTTCTAAAAGATAAAAGTGTTAAAATTTTATGTATCTTTTTTATTATGTTGTTTTATGTGTAATATATTTACTTCAGGTTTGTTGATTCTGAAAATGATTGGACATTTGTCATATGATTCCATTATTTTTCGAAGGTGTCACATGAATGTTCAATATTAGTTCTAACATTATATCTATTAGACATTAACATTATATCTATTAGACATTAACATTATTTCTATTAGACATTAACATAGACAGTAGCATTATATCTAACACTATATGTATTACATTTAGAACTCTCATATATTAGTTCAATTATTACTGTACTATGACGTGCCCATCGGATGAAGACGCAGTATCTGAAAAGTGCATTTAAATCATTTCTTCAACTTTGAAACTTATTGCGCGTTAAGTCTGGAATTAGTTAAACTTAAAAGGGGATTTTTAATAAAATAAATAGATTAAATATATTTTCCGAACGTCACATTCACTTTGAAATTATATTAACGTTAAACTATACAAAATCAAATAAATAAATGATTTTATTTTACAAAAAAGTTACCAGAAGTTGCAAATAGATTCCAAAAACTTAAAACCGTCGTTGATACGATGTTAAAATACTTCTTGAGCGCTTTCATCTGTCACTGCAGTCATCATCAGGGAAAATTTGTCTTATACTTGGAGATGAGTCTATTTATTGGAGCTGGGGACAGGTTGTTCAGTGGTTAAATATTTCACATTCCCAAGAAATATTTAATATGCTATATATCCCGGGAATGTTGTAAGATAGTATTCATAATTCACTTTTATATTTTAACAGAATAATAAGGCTACTATAATTTGTGACTCGTGCTTTAGTCAATATACATACGTCAGGACACATTGACGTTATCATTATCGTTTTATGCGTGAAGATTTCGCTATGGTAATCTATTGTAAAATTTGGTAAATTTTGAAATTCAATATGTGAAAAACGGCATAATAATTAGATTTCAAATTTATATTTAAAAAAAATACAATTTTTTACTTTTCTAACGCAGCTTCTCTAACAATTTTCTGACAAATACTTTTCGAGCTATTCATTTTTTCAGTAACTTCAAATGTTTCATTTTCCAAGATTAATCTGTGGCAACGATAAGCGAAAATCCCAGTCGTCAGCAACGCATACCTTTTTATTAAAGAGGAATAGTAATACTAAGTATGGGCAATGATTTTTGCACTTTTAAAGCCTATGTCGATATCCTGCTTTTGATTAAACCTTAATAATGCTGTTGAAGGTTTGTTATTCTGGATATCTGTAGTATACTCTTTAAATCTGTCCTTAAATTTTCGAGTTGTCATTCCTATGGACATTTTCAAGTTAGTTTTTTTCTGTTTTACACTATTTTTGAAAGGTATGATGTATGCGCCTGAGATTTCATTATCAGGAATTGGGTCTATTTTTCTGTGTACAAGCTCTTTTAACACGTTCACTACCGGGTTAAAATGAACGGAAATTTTATTTTATTCAGAATTTCCGAATTCATACTAATAAATAGTAATAGCAACATTTGATTTACTTTTTTACAGACATTTCGTGATTACAAAAACTAAAAATTCTTCTTTCAAAATTTCCGGTAAGATTTCGTAATTTTGGATTAAAAATGGAATGTCAAATGAGTGACCAAGCGATGCTACGTATGCGTCTTCGGTAGCGAAGGTGTTAATTTAGCTGTTGGTTTTGCGATTAAATTAATATTTATTTTCTTAAAGCATACCTAATCATTTCACATAACTGTGGAACAGAATTAAAGATGCAAAATTTGAATTCATTTTTAACATAACTTCCAATTGACCTCTTATGCTCAATTTCATAAATTAAATTACTAATACATTGGTGTGGGAAAAATATTATTTTGCAATTTTCTTAATATTGATTAATTTACATGTTCATCGGTAACGAAATAAAATTTCGTTGTTTAACTGTTCTGTATATATTTTTTACGTTCATTATAATAAATAGCAAGTGCAGCTAAAAATTGTATGCTGTTGACCATTACGCATCTCTTTTAGAAGGATAGTATAAAAAACAGCAAATTTGCAATCATGAGTGAATCGTTAAAAAATATAACCTCTATTGAAATTTAAAACTGTTGGAAATTCTTTAGAGAACATGTAACTTATACCTAATTTAGTTCTAAAGCGACGATATTATGTTCAATAAATTTAAATATGTAGTAATTTTAGATTTCATATTATTAGCATAATCATGGCTATGTACTAAATATTTCGACAAACGTTTCTTGAAAATATTAGGATTCTTACTGGAAGTTTGTAGACAGTTCGATTCCTATACAGTTGTTAAAATTTAATCAGGAATAATTCAGAATTGATAGAAATTGTTTTGAGGAAATTAAGTGCCTATATTTTCATTCTGTATCTTTTCTGAAATTTCCCTTTCTTTGAATATTTTATGCCTCTTACTTTAGGTACTGCAGTTTGTTTCGTCATGCAATGCTTATTAACAAATAAATTTCTTGGATAAAAAATAATTTTCGTTTTTTCGTAAAACATTTAATTAAAAACTCAAGCAAAAAGAAAAAAAGTTTATTTATTTTATGTTGTTTAATACTGGCTAAAAATTCCATCAGCGAATTTTCATTTCCAACTGTTCAAAGTTTATACATTTTTTTTCCCATGATAATATTATTGCAGGAAGAAATTTCAATCAGTTGGTTTTCATCTTCAATGAATAAATAAGAAACATAAGGCACCGAGATACATTTTTTTTTATATAAAAAGATGTTCTCCCTATACATGAAATAAAAGAAATTCCAAGCCCCCCCCCCTCCCCCTCAAACAAAAAGACATTTTCGATGCAAAATCTCATTTAATGTCCGCAATCTTCAGTGCACTTCCTAGAAATGATTTACTATTATATGTAAGTATTATATGTAATAATTATATGTAATTATATGTAAGTATTATATGTAAGTATTATATGTAAGTATTATCTATATGTAAGCTTATCTATGTATATACATAATGTTATATATATAAATATATGCATAATGATATATATATATATATATATATATATATATATATATTGTGGAATCTGTAGTAATTTAGGCTTGACGAATCTTCTGCAATTCTACAAATATTTCATTATTATTATTATTATTATTATTATTATTATTATTATTATTTTTACAATTTGATTTATTTTATCTTGGTCATATAATTATTTAATTCACCTCTTTTATTTTTTCTTTTCATTTTTCCTTCCAATCTGTTTTATATTATCTTGGTTTTTTATATTTTATTTTGTTTTTCTACATTTTTCTGGCTATTATTCAAATATGTAATTGTTGATTCTTCATATTTAAATTTTATTTTTTATTTTTCTCCCAATTGTATGATGTTTATGTGTAGTTTTTTAACGGTTATATATATTTATATATAATGTTACGGTCAATAATTAATAATATTATTATTATTAATAGTAGCCGGTTATTATTATTAATGACCGGACATCAGTTATTATTAATAATAACCGGTTATTATTAATAATGACCGGATTAATCATATTGATCGTAACATATATATAATGAAATTGCATCAATTTTGTGATTAATATCAAACATTGTTACATTAACCCATTAAGGATGTAATCAGTAAAATAAGTGCATTTTATATTTGGTGATCTATATTTCATAAGTATAACCAATGCGCCTGAAGTTCTTAAATGAAATTAATCTCCAAATCAGAAGCAACTTTTAATACAATAGAAATCTTTAACACATTGTTGAATAGCAATTTGTATGAAATCCCTTTTTATAAATGTTTTTTGTTACAAGCATACTTATTATTTACTATTTATTAAATGATTTTTTAAAATTTCTGGTAACAAAAAGGAGAAAAAAAAACAATGTTTGCAGCTATGAAAAGACGTCAGGTGACGTCTCCAGTCAACAATGTGTTAACACATTTTAAAGTTTAACATATGCTAAAGTTACATACATATATTTTATCCAAAAAACATTATATTAATATGTCTCAAAGCGTATGTAAATAATATGCAAATACTTTAAGTCACACTACTATTGTGTTACTTACTCTTGCAATGAATTAAGTGATTACTATAAAAATTAACTCTACCTATCCTAATGCACCACATTAAATTTATGAAGTTACAAATACTCGTTTCTTTTCCTTTCATAATATATTTAGGTTCAGTTGAGAGACTGTCGCAAATCAATTATACATATGCAAGAAATATTTTACCTCTAGGCATAGTTAAAACACATGTATTAGATTGATGCGTTTTTGAAACGCAAACGCATGTGAGTGCAATTAACGTTACTGTGTCCTCTACAAAACACATCGAATTAAAATACAGGGTTGCAAAATACTCATTCATTTAGAAATACAGGCGGGTGTGTGTGTGTGTGTCTCCCGACAAACAAAACCTGAACTCTCGTTCCTAACTTCAACAGTAATGAAGATATTTAATCGATGCGATGTCACCATTATTTGACCAGAATTTTCTCGGCAGTGTGCCAGCCAAGTTGGCAAGGCAAAAAAGTCGACACACCGACCGTGGGTGTATTTACATGAGCCATTTTGAGTTGTTTTCGCCAAATTTGAACACTTTACTACTGAAAATCTATTTGACCTACGTACTTGTAATTTTAGATGTGTAGTAAGTCTCCTTTAATTATCCAGAGTCCAAAATGTTATAAATAACGTATAATTAGTTTCCGAGATAATGATATTTGAAAATGTCTGATAATCGATAATTTTATCACTGACTCACTCACTCATTAAAAAGATTTCCTATATCTACTGCACCTACAGACTTCAAATTTCGTACGAAGTTCGTTTGCACTATAAGGAATCGAAAACAAAATCGGAAAATCGATTAATTATCCACTTGGGGGTGGCCATTTTTACTTTAACGTTATTACGTCTATTAGGCGAAATTTTAATTTGCCAAAATAAGATCCAAATGCTGAATCCCGGCTGACCTTGCAGCAAAATCACCTGATTATCAGCCATTTTTGGCTAATTTCAGAGAATTACATTTTTGAGTAATGGTGTGTAAAATTTACCTTTTTAGACACATTGTGAAAAAACAAAAACATCTTGAGAGAATACATATATCGAAATACGCATATACTTCGAGACATCCGCATTTGAATTTCGTCTAATCCCAGTATGATGTTGAATCATATATATCTTAAATTAAATTTATATTCTAAATTATATTTTATTTTTCATTCCTTCTTTCCAAATTTAAATCCCATTATTCTTAAAGGAACAAGGTCATTTTATTTAAACTCATTTTATTCTGCTAGGCAATCTCTCATATCCGTTCTTCTATCAAAGCGACCACATATAATAATAAAAATAATAATAAAAAGGAAAGAAAAGTGCAATAGTCATAAAGAATTAATATCAGCATTCACCAGATGTCTGTTCCGCGTTCAAAATGAAATAATTTATAAAAACAAAGGATGTTGTGGCACTTCACTTATATGTAATACCCTAAACATTATATAGATCTCCGACGCCTGCTTTTGATAAACATACATGTAATAGCAGATGTTATTTCGGCCTTTCCCATAAGGGTTAATGTTACAAAATTCATGGTTTTCAGCGCTCCTGGTAGCACAATATCGCGCCAAGCAAATTCAAACCACCCCCATTGGTTTAACATTAACGAATCTTTTTCTATTATTCTTTGGCATTTTTTCGCTATCGCCATGACTCTATATTTCTAATCTTGGCTGTTAAAATGTAACGGCGATTCTTAATCACTTTACCGCCTCTGCTCATTGAGTGAAGTTCTAATCAAAAATCGACTGAGAGGCCATCCCATGTTTTTGAGTTGTTCTATCCCATATTATTTTGAAGTGTTCTTGTCTTGGATAAATAAAGCCTACAGTATGCAAAGAATACAAATGACTGGACTTAATTCTGGATTAATCTTCTTCCATCACAGGAATACGTACCTGCTGGATTTTGCGGAACAACTACCGTGCAAATGTACTCCTGCCACAACTCTTTACGATCACTTTGAATCTTAATAGATGCAAACAATCCTTCAAATAAAAACTATATATCAATACCCAAATCAGCTCTACACTATACCCAGAATTAAAAATTTAAAGAAAAGAGAGTCATTCTTATCCTTCTATATTTAAAAAAAAAGTAATCTGGAACTGAGCCACAAACTATTTAGAAATGGACCAATCAAATCCTGCGTAGATATTCCGGGTTATTCTCATCGCTTTTTTTACTAGGGACTTTTTTGAGGAGCTATTACTTTTTTTCTAGCCATCCTACGGATTCGAAAATCATACCACCATACGCGAAATATAACAAGCTTTCAGAAATTAAAACAACTATCACGGTCGGACAATAAAAACTCAAAAAAATCTTAAAAAACGAGTAAAAAATCTTTTATAGAAAAAGTCATTTTTGTTTATATTGTTGCCAATTTCTAAATAAGCGCAAAGGATTATTTTTTATCTCAAATAAAAAATGTATTTGCGCGAGACTATTAAAAACAATAATGAAAGTTTAAAATAATAATTAAATGATCACGTGTTGAAAGCAGGAAATAAAGAAAATTACGTCATAAAAATTGTGTTTACACATGAATATTAAAAAAAAAAGATGAATTAAATGAAAAAGCATTATAACCTGTTAAATGAAAAAGCATTATAACCTGATTACAGAAGATAGTCGCCATTCGTGATATCATCATAATCATCTTTTTAAAACAGGATACATTACCAGGTTTTAAGAGGCTGTGAAATCAGAACGGGAGTTGGTCAGCGTAGCGAGCAGGGGGGCAGAGCCCCCTAGTGATTTAATAAATATTAATCATGGATGAGTGGCTACCATGGGTCTTGGCAGTGTTGCTGTGCACAACCTTGTCTCGGATTCTCAACGTCAGTGCTACGGGTACTCTATCGATTTCCGCTGCGGAAAAAGGTACTCTACTATTTGTTTGATATTATTTGGATAGCTTCGTCATTTTATTTGTAAATATGAATCGGACTGTTGATTTATATGTTAACGAGTCTGTAATGGTAAAAAATAAAATTATGTCAATATGATTATTGTTATTTCAGAAATAATAAAAATTTCGAATATCAAAATAAACAATAAATACAGCAGTATTAAAATACAGATTTCTGCCGCAAATTTACAGTCAAATATTTTGTTGTAGGAAATTTAAATTAAACTGAATGTTGCCTGTGAATAAAATAGTCACTTGTAAACACATAAAAAATCATTAAGTAAAGTGTTTAAGTATATTTTAACTGTACAAAAAGTAATGATATCTAACAAAAACATAACTGTGAAAGAATGCCAATTTCGTTAACGGATTCGCTAATAAAAGAAGTGAGATTTAACTGGAAACCAAGTTCTTTCGAATCTCTTAAATAATAGCTCCTGTCATGCATAACGTTCTTCATTTGCTTAAAATGATTTGCTTTGATATTTCCTACTCAATAGAGAGACTTGGCAAGTTTTCTCTTATTCAAGTATCTCTACTTGATTGATCTGAATTTAAAGTTAATCACTTCCTTAACTTATCAATACCTTAACTTCGACATACTTATTCGAATGCTTGATTGACTACATCTTTGCCAATGACATACTAGACTAAATTGTACTCAGACTCAAAGATTAAAGTTGGTGGGTGAAAATTTGCCAAGTCGCTCTGTTGAGTAGCAAATAACATAACAAATCTTTTTAAGCAATTGAAGAACGTTATGCATGACAGAAGTTATGATTTAAGGAACTTCGAAAGAACTTGGTTTCCAGTTAGATCTCATTTCTTTTATTAACGAAACCGTTAACGAACTTGGCATTCTTTCAGAGTTATGTTTTTGTTAGATTACCCTTTCTGTGAAAGTTGACTACATCAGGAGTAATTTTGTTCATGAACACCACTGTTTTTTGCATTATACTGTGCAAGTTGCATTCTGATAATAGAAAAAGTGTTATTTTGGTAATATAGTGTAAAAATCACAAATCAGCACCTCAAAATTTATTAAAATGCCCATTTATATTAATGTTAGGAGAAAAATAAATAAAAAAGAAAAGTGTCCAGTGAAACTGATGGCATTGACATCACAGGCTATTCACACTAATTGTATATTATACTATTATTTCAAAGAATAATGCCCTTCCAAAAGTAAAGAAATCGACAATAAATTAAGGGGGATTAGCCCCCGTTCCTCTCCTTTATATTTAACGATTGCACCCCCAATAATAATCATGGAAGCCCCTTATCAGAATGAACCTATATGCAAAATTTGAAGCAAATCGGATAATTTTGCATGAAAAACCCATTTATCTAAATTAAGGGGGAGATTACCTCCCCATTCCTCCTTTTTAAACTTAACCAATGAACCCCCAAAACTAATCAGGGGAGCGCCTATCACAATGAACCTATATACAACATTTGAAGCAAGTCGGATAATTCTGCATGAAAAACCCATTTATCTAAATAAGAGGAGGTGATTAGCCATCCGGTCCCCCCCCTTTATACTTAACCAATGAACCCCCAGGACTAATCAGGGATGAACCTTATCACAATTAACTTATATATACAAAATGTGAAGCAAATCGGATAATTCTGCATGAGAAACCCATTTATCTATATTAAGGGGGGATTAGCCCCCCATTCCCCTTTAATACATAACCAAAGAACCCTTAAAATTAATCAGGGAAACGCCTTATCACAATGAACCTATATTCAAAATTTGAAGCAAATCGGATAATTCTAAAAGAAAAACCCATTTATCTAAATTAAGGTGAGATTAGCCCCCGTTCACCTCCTTTATACTTAAACAACGAACCCCCAAAACTAATCAGGGGAGCGCCGTATCACAATGAACCTATATACAAAATTTGAAGCAACTCGGTTAATAAATATTGTTTAACATGTGCATATTGGATAGGAAAGAATCCATTACTTCGGAATATTTGTATACTATGTACTAGGGCTGTTTTTATGTTTGTATCGAATTTATTTTAAAATAACTTTAAAATTAAATGTAGTTTACAAAAAACCAATCTTTTATAAAAGTTAAATTTTTATCTTGAAAATCATGCCTAAATTCTTGACTGTAATTCATGTTTTTCCAAAAAAAATTGCCGGTAGAATACATTAATTTCGCATGGGCAGCGATCTTGGAAAATTCACTTTATTTTATACTTTGTTGGAAGCAAGTGAATTTTTTAAAAAATATATATAATTTTTGCTCTGTTTCATTTTTAAGGTATGGCAACAGAAAAGAAAAAATTAAACATTAATTAAACTCTATCTTTTTTGGATTTCAAATTGATTTCTCAACGTATAATTGCCGAAACGTCAGTTGAGGCTCACTGTGGAGACCCGAAAAGTTTTTGGTTTCTGTCTGTCTGTTTGTCTGTCTGTCTGTTCCGCGATAACTGCCGTAAAAATGATCCGATTAGTTTGATTTTTGGTAGGTATATTGGTGAGATACCCGGAATTAGCTGTATAGTTTTTAGTTACATTTGGTTCATTCGTTCGGAAAATATAGAACATTTCTTTTTTGATCATAATGCTTTCCTATGGGATTTCAGACGATTTTGAAATTTTTCAGTCGTTGAAAATAAAATGTCGCATTTGATTAATGTATTTAAACGGTAAGTTATGAAGGCTAAAATTTATCAAGTCAGGTGTTAAATTATTCAAATTAATTTGAAATTTTGTTTATACATTCGTCAGATTTTTTAAATTAGGTGTATAATTTTTGGTGCAATTTTATACATCTGTTCTAATAATATAATACTTTTATTTTATCATTTTTTGCAAATATTAAAATGCATTCATTTTTATTTTCCTTTTCAATTTAACCGTAACCTAGCAACCATGTTTAAAGAATATCAAAATGATAAAATTCAAGTAACTCAGACGATTTTGCTACAATATTTTATTCGTAAAATAAAATATTATTGGGTGATTTTATATTTTATTGAAATAAATGAGAATTTATTTTGGTACAAGTTACCTTTTAACTACTATAGAATGATAGCCGAAACATTTTTATATGAGATATTATTAATTTTCTGGAAGAGATGCGGATTTTTCGTGGTTGAAAATTAGTATTATTTTAAAAATATAATGTAATATCTCATACAACGAGGTAGTTAATCTAAAGAAATTAGCGTAGTAAAACGAATCCATACAGCCTGAAATAGCACAATTATTGGTAACTGAGATCATAAAAAGTTATCACAAAAAATTCTTTATAGCGCCAAATCAAGATTGCTATTTAGTGAATTGGCAGTGGGCACGATTATGAAGGATTACACAATAAAAGTTTTCAGGTTTAAAAGTTTCCAAGTAAGCCTATTTTGGGGAGATTTTAGTATGCTATTGCCATCGAATTAAATCAGGATGTACTAAGGTCAAATAAATATTGTACAATGGCCATCAAAACTGTTTTTCCGAAACAAAAATTGTAATAATACTAGATTTCTGAAATAGATAAGTGAATATATAGTAGATTCAGTTTACATTTCCATAAGTTGATTTTGTACACGAGATATTATTCAACTTATCTATCAGATGCGAGTGCTTCGTGGTTGGAAGGTAAGTAAATATTGCTATTTAGGTATTACATGAAATTATTTTCGAAATTTTTGCTTTTCATAATAAAACCAATGTGTAGAACGAAATCCAATATGTACTAGAATCATTCACACAAACAATAGGAAACCACGAATATAAATTTAATAAGATTACGGGGGGTTCAGGGGGCAGAGCCCCCCTGAAGAAATGTATTTTTTTACCTAAAAAATAAAATAAGAAGTTCATAAGAATGTCAGAATATTATTGCATAAACCGTGTTTAATTTAATGTTCCTAATTTCTGAAACCTTCGAATTATTTTATATGCGTATAAATATACATGTAATAATTTAAAAAAATTAATTTGCGTATTATAAGATGTTAAATATTATGAGAAATCAGATTAAAAAACATTGACTTTCATATAGCTGACGTTGAGGCTCCTGATCTGTAGATTTACTAGTCGTAAATTAATTATGTATTATTAGTAGATAATAAATAGGGGTTCTACGCCAGCTGTGGGTGCTGTGGTGACCTTCTGTGCTCTGTGAAGGTCACCGGAAATGGCACGTGTGGACACCGGAAGGGGAAGGTGCTGATAACAGGCATGTTGGAACAGGAAGTGAACAGGGAGTAATCGTGAGTCTTACCGGAAACAGGACAGGAAGTGAAGTGTGATAAGGGAGAGAGGGGGGGGGCTTATTTTTGGAGGGGGCTTAATTTTTTTTCTTGGTTTTGATCCTTCTAGTCGAGTGGAGTTGAGTTGTAGGAATCCTGCTATAAGAATGAATTTAGTTTGAAAGTAATATTAGCAGAATGTTCGAAGATTTTTTTTTCTTCATCTGAAATAAAAATTCTATTTCCTAACTAACACCTAATATAAAAATGGAAATCTTTCTGACTTTGTTTTACTTTATAAAAGTTTAACGTGAAATTTATTTTAAGACTGGAAACGCAACAGGAAGTAAGACCGGAAACGGGATTAGACATGTTTATTTATTTTTTTATTTTTTTTTTCAAAAAGGGTTTTTAAGAAGCAGGATGTTTGGGAGCTTGTTGGAACAGGAAAAGTAGTTTAAAAGACTGGAAGTGATTAAGGTGTAAGAGATAAGGAAAGCATAGGAATATTCACGTAGATTTTGTTCTTTGTCGAGGGTGAAATTTTATTTTATTTTTTATTTAAAGTGTTTTCATTTATTTTTTTTATTTAATTTATTTAAAGCGTTTCAAATTATTTTTATATTATTTTTTATAGTGTTTTACGTATTATTTTAATTTTTAGTGACATTAGAACCTGCAATGTTCTGTATCACACATGTCTTATCTATTAGGTTACTACGGATGTGTGTGTTGTTATCTCTTCAAATGCAAACCATAGCAAGGAATTTCAGACCTGCGTTTAATTATATTTATCATAGTTTTAATGAACTGCAGGAAATTGTCTTTAGCTATTGAGTAATTCGCGAGTTTTGGTTTAATATGAATGCTATTACATCTGTTTGTTTAATTGACAAGCACATTTCTCTTACAACATTCTGTCAACTGATCATTTCCATATTCGAAATAATAATTTAGAAGGAAATAGAATTTTTATTTCAGATGAAGAAAAAAAAATCTTCGAACATTCTGCTGATATTACTTTCAAACTAAATTCATTCTTATAGCAGGATTCCTACAACTCAACTCCACTCGACTAGAAGGATTAAAACCAACAAAAAAAATTAAGCCCCCTCCAAAAATAAGCCCTCTCCCTCTCTCCCTTATCACACTTCACTTCCTGTCCTGTTTCCGGTAAGACCCACGATTACTTCCTGTTCACTTCCTGTTCCAACATGCCTGTTATCAGCACCTGTCCCTTCCGGTGTCCACACCTGCCACTTCCGGTGACCTTCACAGAGCACAGAAGGTCACCACAGCACCCACAGCTGGCGTAGAACCCCTATTTATTATCTACTATTATTAAATTATTAACTGATGTATTTTTTAAATATTACACACTTTATTTTTATTTATTATTTATTAATTAAATTTTAGCCTTTAAAATGTTTCACAACCATTTGGCATATTTTGCCTGCGTGTATTGGTGTATAATTAAATCCTTTGTTGTTTCAACACGTATACAACTGTACGAGTTACAGAGATTATTTGGATATTTATCACCTGTGGCGGGCTAACAGAAAATGTCTTAAAATTAATGCATTAATTTATAATTAAGTTATAAAAATATCAGAATGCTGTATTGTCATCGGAAAAATACCTGGGAACGTTTTTATAATTCTAGCTTTTCTGGAAGTGAGTGAAAAATCGATTAAAAATTCCATATATATTTATAATATTATATGTTTATATATATATATAAACAAAAAAAAACAGGTTGAGTCAAATATAAAAGTATAAAAATTTACTTTTTTATTAAAGTAATCATTACTTGTTGTAATTAAAATTTAACTTGTTTACATATTGAAAGAATGGAACATTAAAAATGTTAGCTTAGGAAATAAATGCAGATTGTATCTATAAATATTTACTTTTTCTTTACAAAGATACAAGAAATCTCCTTCTTCCACTGTCCAGCAATGTTTTTTAGCTCACAGGCTATCAAAGCCTGAGAGCTTATGTGCCCGCCCGTTCTGTATGTATGTATGTATGTATGTATGTATGTATGCACGTATGTACGTACGTAACGCGATAACTCTTGACAGAAATAACCGTTTTGCTTCCAATTTTGTTTATAGGTTCCTTGTGATAAGGCGCTTCCCTGATTAGTTTTGGGGATTGATTGTTTAACTATAAAGGAGGGAACGGGGGGGGGGGCTAACCCCCCTTAATTAAGATAAATGGTTTTTTCATGCAGAATTGTCCAATTTTCTTCAAATTTTGTATATAGGTTCATTGTGACAAGATTCTTTCCTGATTAGTTTTGGGGCTTCATAGGTTAAGTATAAAGGGGCTAACGGGGGGGGATTTCCTCCCCCTTAATTTAGATAAATGAATTTTTCATGCAGAGTTATCCGATTTTCTTCCACTTTTGTTTATAGGTTCCTTGTGATAAGGCGCTTCCCTGATTAGTTTTGGGGATTGATTGTTTAACTATAAAGGGGGGAACGGGGGGGGCTAACCCCCCTTAATTAAGATAAATGGTTTTTTCATGCAGAATTGTCCAATTTTCTTCAAATTTTGTATATAGGTTCATTGTGACAAGATTCTTTCCTGATTAGTTTTGGGGCTTCATAGGTTAAGTATAAAGGGGCTAACGGGGGGGGATTTCCTCCCCCTTAATTTAGATAAATGAATTTTTCATGCAGAGTTATCCGATTTTCTTCCACTTTTGTTTATAGGTTCCTTGTGATAAGGCGCTTCCCTGATTAGTTTTTGGGATTGATTGGTTAACTATAAAGGGGGGACGGGGGGGCTAACCCCCCTTAATTTGGATAAATGGTTTTTTCATGCAGAATTATCCAATTTTCTTCAAATTTTGTATATAGGTTCATTGTGATAAGGTTCTTTCCTGATTAGTTTTGGGGGTTCATAGGTTAAGTATAAAGGGGGTAACGGGGGGGTTAATCCTCCCCCCTTATTTTAGATAAATTATTTTTTTCATGCAGAGTTATCCGATTTTCTTCAAATTTTGTATATAGGTTCATTGTGATAAGGTTCTTTCCTGATTAGTTTTGGGGGTTCATAGGTTAAGTATAAAGGGGGTAACGGGGGGGTTAATCCTCCCCCCTTATTTTAGATAAATGATTTTTTTCATGCAGAGTTATCCGATTTTCTTCAAACTTTCTATATGGGCTCATTGTGGTAAGGGGCTTCCCTGATTAGTTTTGGGTGTTCATTGGTGAAGTGTAAAGGAGGGAAACGGGGGCTACCCCCCCTTAATTTTGATAAATGGGTTTTTCATGCAGAATTATCCAATTTACTCCAAATTTTGTATATAGGCTCATTGTGGTAAGGCACTTCCCTGATTAGTTTTGGGGGTTCACTGGTAAAGTATAAAGGAAGGAACGGGGGGGACTAACCCCCCTTGATATAGATAAATGGGTTTTTTAAGCAGAATTATCCGATTTTCTTCAAATTTTATATATATGTTCATTGTGATAAGGCGCTTCTCTGATTAGTTTTGGGGGTTCTTTGGTTAAGTATAAAGGGGGGACGGGGGGCTAACCCCCCCCCCCTTAATTTAGATAAATGGATTTTTCATGCAGAATTATCCGATTTTTTCAAATTTTGTATATAGGTTCATTGTGGTAAGGCGCTTCTCTGATTAGTTTTATGGGTTCATTGGTTAATTATAAGAAGGAGAAACGGGGGATGGTTCCCCCCTCTTAATATATTGTCGATTTCTTCATTTTTCGAGGGCTTATTTCAAATTCTTTGAAATAAGAATATAATTTACAGTTAGTGTGAATAGCCTGTGAGCTCAATGCCGTCAGTTTAACTGGGCAGTTTTCTTTTTTTATTTTAATTGTATTTTATATGAAAAAAAAATTGATTACATAAATATTCGTGAATAAAAAGATCCCTTTCTTTTCTTTTTCTAAAGAATATGTCTTGTTAAAGTTTTGTTTCTTGCTAAAAGTTTAGGCACGCTTAGCTTACTTTTCCGTAAACAATTTTGCATAATAGGTATAAATGAAGACCTTATTTACGGAAGATGTCTTTCAAATGTATTTTTTCTTTATTCTTTCAATGTGTTTAGTAGAAGTTGATATAGATGTTTCATTACATTTATTTTTAATTTTATTATTAGACATATTTTAAATAGAGCAATATGGTAGAACACTTTGAAACAATATAATCATATACTCATGATTAATTTAATTATTATTTTCGCTTAAGTTCAAAGCAAACGTTGTGAATCAGAAACAGACTTATCAAAATTATCTCTTGATATCTATTGTGATCTTATTCACCTCTACCCTATAACCTTTTGTGGGGCAATATGACGAACATGACTGTTTTTTTTGTGTGTGTGGGGGGGGGAAATCATACTTTGAAGGCAGATGAAAAAGTTTAAAACATTTTGTGTTCGAGAGAAGAACTGTAAGAAGTATCTCCCATTTAATTTACGAAAGATTTTTTTCAAATGTATTTTTTCTTTATTCTTTCAATGTGTTTAGTAGAAGTTGATATAGACGCTTTATTAAAGTTATTTTTAATTTTATTTTTCGACATATTTTAAATAGATATGGTAGAACACTGTGAAATAATATAACTATACACTCATGGTTAATTTTATTATTATTATCGAACATATAGCAGTTTAATTATCTCACTGATCTCAGGAAATTTCTTGGAAACTTAGTCTCGTGATCTTACTCGCCTCTCCCTTGTAACAAATATTATTATTAAGACAAAGAAAATTTTTGCTTGAAGTAATACGTTTTTCTATTTAAAAAAAAAAAAAAAAAAAATCAGTATCAAATGGTCTGAAATCGCAAAGGAAAGTCATTTTAAAGTATTCACATAAAAAAAATAATATATTCCTTGATTTCATACTATAAATTGTTAATAACTTAGATAATTTGTTAATATTTTGATTATTGCGCCTAGTAGTTTCTTTGAAGTGCGTAACTTAGTGTTACATTTGGAATTCCAAATTTCAACATGTTATAAGAAGTAACATTTTCAAAAAGAAAGAGAACAGAATGATTGTATTTTTTTTTTAATATAAAAATATATAAATTTTTATGAAAGAAAGTGAAACATAAAAATGTACGTTAATCTAAGCGTTTCATTCTATTTCTACATTAAGGACATGGTGACTAACAGAATTTTTATAGAGTTTCGATACATTACATTTTTTCTAATTTCAAGATTTTATCTTAAGTAATGCTGCAAATTATTTAAATTTCGAAATCTTCTCTATATGAAAGTTTGTTAAGCATAGGAAACAATCTAATTTTACAGCGAGATAAATATATTAGGCAGGCAATAGCTTAATCTACGTGTCAATCAGTTGCCAAAGTGTTTTTATGATTAATCTTCTACTTCAAATTACCGGACCTTTCTGAAAGAAACCTGTACAGATTACGCATTACTTTTCATTCTGTTTTTGATACATTTTTAAATCGACTGTAATGAGCATATTTTTACGTGACGACTTTTTTATTCGGATTTTATAACATTATTGTGCTTTCTTTTGGTCCGCTGTATAAAAATATTCAATATCGGAATTAACATTTTTAATCTGTTTTTACAAATATCCGTTTATAAAATATATTTTAGCAAAAAGAAAAAATTAAACGTACTCTGAATATAAAGTTGAACAACACTTATCTTTGTTAAAAACACATTCATGACAAGCGCATAATTACACAGCATAATCAATGTTAAGATTTGGAAAATAATAATACATGAAAAAAGCTTTAGAAAATGTAGATCTAAGAATCTCATGCGAACGTATTTTGAATACCATTTTTTCCAAACAATATTCTTCGTCATAAATTTATAATGGAAATATTCTAGAAATTGACCCCAAAAATTATTGTTTGGAATTAGTTTCTTTCATAAAATGGATCAGCTTAATGGAACACTAAATACTTTAATGGCTATCCCTCTTTTAGCTAATCTTTGAAGGAATTAAGTTGATCTGACTTCCTCCAATAAATACACTGGCGAGAAAAATTAAAGGAACAACTATAATAAAACTGCCCAGTTAAACTGAGGGCATTGAGCTCACAGGCTATTCACACTAATTGTATATTATGCTATTTTTTCAAAGAATAATGCCACTCAAAAAATAAAGAAATTGACAATATATTAAGGGGGGGGGGGATAAGCACCCGTTCCCACCCTTTATACTTAACCAATAAACCCCCAACATCTAATCAGGCAAGCGCCTTACCACAATGAATTTATACACAAAATTTGAAAAAAATCGGATAATTTTGCTTGAAAAACCCATTTATCTAAATTAAGGGTGGTGACCCCCCCCCGTTCCCCCTTTATACTTAACAAATGAAAACCCAAAACTAATCAGGCAAGCGCCTTACCACAATGAATCTATATACAAAATTTGAAGGAAATCGGATAATTCTGCATGAAAAACTCATTTATCTAAATTAAGGGGGATTAGCCCCCGTTTACCCGCCTTTATACCTACCCAATGAACACCCAAAACTAATTAGGGAAGTGCCTTATCACAATGAGCCTATATACAAAGTTTAAAGAAAATCGGATAATTCTGCATGAAAAATCCATTTATCTAAATTAAGGGGAGGGGTAGCCCCCCGTTTCTCCCCTTTATACTTATCCAATGAACCCCCAAAACTAATAAGGGTAGTGCCTTATCACAATGAGCCTACATACAAAATTTGAAGAAAATCGGATAATTCTGCATGAAAAACCCATTTATCTAAATTAAAGGGGTTAGCCCCCCGTTTCCCCCCTTTATACTTAACTAATGAACTCCCAAAAATAATCAGGGAAGCACCTTATTACATTGAACCTATATACGAAATTTGAAGAAAAACGGATACTTCTGCATGAAAAACCCATTTATCTAAATTAAGGGGGAGTTATCCCCCCTTTCCCCCCTTTATACTTAACCAATGAACTCCCAAAACTAATCAGAGAAGCGCCTTATTAGAATGAACCTGTAAACAAAATTTGAAGCAGAACGGATAATTCTATCACGAGTTATCGCGTTACGTACATACATACATACGTACGTACATACAGAACCGGCGGGCACATAATCTCTCAGGCTTTGATAGCCTGTGAGCTAATGAGCTAAAAACTCATCGAACTAGAATAATTTTGCAGAGTAGAACATGAAACTTGCACAAGATCTTTATTTTGTCATGAATGACATATAATCAAAATGTAGAACTCCCTATTTCTGCAAAAAATAAATTTACATAAAAACATAGGACTGTGTGATATAAGAGGGGATAAGAAAATTGTACTGTTACAATATTTTAGAGAAACATAGGAAAAATCAATAAGATATGTAGTCACTCCTGACCGAAAAGCAAGTTTTACTGCAATTTTCCATACTGTGGATTAGATTAAAAAGAAGTGCTTGCGGTAACAATGTGTATTCAAGATGAATATAGTACTCCGAAGCTTATGGAGAGGGCTAGTTGGGGGTTGTCGAGATGCAAGTTGGCGTCCTAGTGCATTCCACGCATTTTCTATCGGATTTAAATCCGAAGAATATACAGGCCACTCCATTCGCTGATTTCCTTCACCCTCAAGATAGTCAATCACTAGTGGAGCACAATGAGGTCGCGCATTATCATGCATTAAAAGGGAGTTATTACCTATTGCACACCTAAACAACTTAACATGAGGATCAAGAACCTCATTTCTGTATATTTCAGCATTCACAGTTGCACTGGTAAAAATGTGTAGGTCAGTGCAGAAATTCAAAATGATGCCCGCCCATACCATGATTCCACGACCTTCGTATCGATGCCTTTCACTAATGTTTGCAGCTTTATTGCGTGTGTTTTTCTTCCTCCATATGGTCCATATGGTAACACGTCTGAAATCACTCTCCAAACAAAATCGGGATTCTTTGGTACAGAGAACTCGGCTCCAGTCCATGGTACTCCAATGACGATGATCTCTGCACCACTTTAACCGGACGCATTTCTCTGCCGGAGTTAGTGGAATACAAATCATGGGTTTCCTTGTATACAATACTGTTTTATGCAGCCTGTCACACACAGTAAATCTGGATAGTCCAGTTCCTGTTGCTGCAGCGAACTCCCTTGCAATCTAAACTGACATCAGTTGCCTGCTTCTTTTAGCAGTCATTGCCAAATAATGGTCCTGACAGTCTGTTGTGGCACGTTTTCAACCTTGACCTGGTTGTCTCTGTACATTACCAGTGTCTTTAAATCGTTTCCAGATTCTTGACATAGTGCTTTTGGCTATTTTTAAGTCTTTACAGACCCCTGTCAGTGTCTGTCCTGCTTCCATTCTCCCTTACGCACGCCATTTCTCACAATCGATGAAATGTCTACTGAATGACATATCCCACCTACTACAAGCGAAAATTTTATGCAACTACACGAAAAATCCTTGAAATTAGACTTTAAATCACCCACGTGTACTCCTTTTCAAACGGGCAGAAAGAACGGGCTCAAAAATTTGCATATTTTTCTGTAGCAAAGGTTAATTCCATTGGACTACGTGATGACGTTAACATTGAGTTACCAACCAATCACCTTTCATTGAAGTTCCCGCAGTAGAATTCACATAAAGCACCTTTTTATGGTTGTTCCTTTAATTTTTCTCGCCTGTGTAGATTAAATATCGTTTACTTCAGCCCTCAGTGACTACCAGCAAAAATTTAAATAATTCTATGGAGCCTGAAAAATGCCTAGTCCGCCATCTTTGATCGGTGTGAACAGGTACAGACTGTTCGTCTGTGGTTTTCCAATTAAAGAAAATTAAACAAATTTATTCTAATCTATTTTTAATTGATATTTACACATCTGGTGGGAGTAGTTATTTTTTTTTTAGAAATCCTAAAGGCTAATTTGTTTTTTTGCGTGTGTGCCCGAAATTTCACGTTCCTAGGTGGAATAGTTTATGCGATAGAGGTATTTTGGAAAACGTCCAATCTGTTATCGCCATTGCAATGCTGTGAATATGGCAACCCTTCCCTCTCTTCTGGACTTTTAGATGAATTTTCTTTGCGATTTGATTAAATTACGCAGTAGTTGAATATTTTTTTTCCCATTAATGAGTGGGTTTTTAGGGTTTTAATTAATATCTTGCATTAACAAAGGCAGTTTCAAAATTTTATGATTTCCAGTGTATCAGTAGGTATTCAGCTGTAAGTACACAAAATTTCAAGTCTCTAACTTATACAGTTTCCGAGAACGCACTCTGTGACGGACAGACAGAGAATCGAGGCGATTAGAGTGTCTTGTGATGAACGCTATCCTAAAAAAAGACATATATGATGCAGTTAAATCTTGCATCAGACATTTTTGTCGAAATAAAACAAAATTAGTTACATATAAATAGGATTATTTAATGAATATGCCATTCCTGCAAACTTCTCTTTATACTCTATCTTGGAAAAAACTGCTATCATATGAAAACATTTAAAGTTCTTTCAGGATATATGTGAAATTTTACATTGTATCTGAATATTCATTATACTTTTAGTGAAATTCGGAATATATTTTTACGGATTACACTTTTACTGTATTTTGCTTGTTAATTCAAATACTGCATACTTGAATCTATCTTACTTCTGGCAATTAGAACATGTTGATATTCAAAATTAAGTCAAGTGCGCGAAGCACTTTTCACCCAAGAAATCTTGGAGATTTTCTTGCTATTCGAAAATTTTACTAATGAGATGTTATTTTAAAAGTTACATTAAAACAAACTAAAGCCATTCATATATTTAGTTTCAAAGACATATAATTGAACAACATACTTCAAAAAATGTTTTTAGAAGTGCAAAATTAATTAGCGTCATAGTTAGAATGCCAAGCGTAACATCCTTTATACTTATTATACATATATTTTTAATTTTTAGTTTTCTTCGTTCCAAAAATGCTGTGTAATTAAGAGGTAAATATTGATAATTCATTTATAGCTACTAAATTACAAAGTTATTTATTTATTAAAATGTATTTAAAAAATCCTACAAAATGTTAGTCAGCTGTCTAGAGCTATTTATAACATGTTTTTATTTTAATTCGTTTGTTGTCTGAGTGAGATTTGTAATGAACTTTTTATACTTTTTCATCGAATCAATTTTCCTTTAATATAGCACAAAACTATATTGCCAACGACAATGTAACATATTCATTTATTTTCGAGGTCGTATCACATGAGAGGAAAATCACTGTGCTTTTCACAGGTGGAAAATGTTATAGAGACATGTCGTAAAAGACTGATGCTTGCAACAACAGTTACAACAATGGATACTACAATGAAATAAATTTTTGCTCCAAACCATGCTTGACTACATAAAGCAAAAATATAGTTTAAACTATATGAGCTTTACAGCATTGGTTAAAACAGGAAAACTGAAAAAGCAATGATAGGGTATTACTTAACTTTATAAAGCTCTATTTCCCGTATTTTGTTGCTAAATTTGAATCAAAAATTCTTCTTGTGAGAAACAAAATTTCTCAAAAAATGTATAAAATGAAATAGGAAATCTTCAAAAGACGGCGCAATAATAAATCAAGTGTCCGTAATTCCTTGGTTTGCATAATATTCTAAGCCAGATTTTTCTTGCAATCACAGATTGTTACACGCTCTGTTGAATAAATTTCCCAATTACTTATATATAAGAATATAAATACTCATTATAAAGGCACAAGGTTATGCAAACCATCATTCGATTACTATTTAGATTCGTAATAAATTCATAATTCGTTTGAAATAAATGTTTTAAAAATGTGCCCTTCAAAGTAGAGATATAAGATGTGAAAACATTATCTATAGTGATATAGTTATCTTCGATATTAAGCAAAACCCGTCATGACAGCCCCTATATACATAAACTTTAATCAGCGAAAATTTACACAAAAGTAAAAAAGAAAATAAAGTTTTATGAAATTACGTGCTCTAGATTTCTATTTCAGCATCAAAGCAATTTCTGAAATGCAAAGACAAACAACCATGCATCCTCCCAAAAAGAATGAAATCGTATATAAAATATAAAAAAAAAATGTAATGTTTTTAATTCCAGTACGTTCCTTTTATTAATATAAAACATAGTAATAACAATAACTTATTTATAAAAAAAACATCAAAAAAACATTAAAAAAATGAAAAACAGGAAGCTAAATGAAAAGCAACAGACAAAATAATCCCCAATTCTCAAAAGCAAATGGGAACTGGCTTTCTGAGAATGGAAACTACACAATTGACTTTAAAAGATATGTGATGTAAATCATGGTAACTGCTTTTAAACTGTTTATAGTAAATTCTTTTTTTTACATTCATATCTACATAGATAGCGAGATGGTTCTTTCAGATTAATGAACATATTTTTCGAAACCATTTATCTTCTCCTTTTTAACATTCTATACTTTCTTTTTGTATTCTTACAGTATAGTGCTCTTCACTTTGACTTGTTACGTGTATGCATAGTTTTTTTAAGTAAGGGAAGCTGGCATAAAATTAAAATTATCTCCTTAAAGGGAAAACTTATGTAAAATAACATAAGTCTTTAAATAAAACTTTGGTCATTTGCTAGTATGTTTTAAACTGTATTTGGCATTATAAACTTATTTTAATAATATTTTAAACCCAAATTGAGTAATGAAAAGAGCCTAAAGGATCACTTAACCCTCACCAAACGGCTTAATTACCTTCATTTTTAACTGTATTTTTGAAATCCTTTATTAATTCATAACTTTTTTTTTAAGTTTCTCCATTATTCTAAATATAAAATTGCATCTTTAGGCAATGTTTTTTCATTAATGATGCGGGTTAGCACACAGAAAAGCAAAGGATCTAGATCAGGCTGATTAAGAGTTATAATATCTTCGTAAGGAATTTTATTTATGCTTTTAACAATAATTATGAACTTATTAAGTGACAGCAACTTATTAAGTAAATAAAATGCATAAGAAATACTAGTTACGATCTAAAAATTTAAATAAATACATATGTTAAATTCAAATGACACTATCGCACTACATTTCCCTTAATTTATGCAAGAACTTTTAACAAACAATTTTAAAAGTCCTTTATTTATCAGGAAATTTAAAATCTTAACAAAATTATGTATTCAAAAGGAAACGCTGATTTTGAAATCAATATTTCAAGAATTTCACATTAAATGTAGAATTCTGGAATGAAAATTTGAGATTTTATAACATATGTTAAAATCTGTATCATTTTTATGTTAATATGACTAAAATATATAAAAGATAAGAATTCTGCTACATTCTAAAGAGTTATTATAAGTAATACTGCAGCTTCATATATAAAAATCGAAATTAGCAAGATTGGTGAAAACCCTTCTTCTTTATTATTGAACAATGATGACGTTAGATTTATTCAAAGTGAACTTTTCAGTTTAAAATACTAGTTACTTTAAAATTCAGCTAGCTCATATTAAAATTCAACAAATTTTCTGTATGCTCTTAGTTAAACTTTATAGCCTATTCTTAAATTTAAAATCTTAGATGCATAATATTCCTATTTTTTTTCTAATTTTCATTCTTAAAGTGGAATGGTATATTATGTATAAGGAATTCCTTATACATCCTGTTCAGAATACCGTTTTTTGATTTTTATGGCAATCACTTTATTTTGTACAGTGCTCAAAAGTGATAATGGTTTCAAGAATATAAACTCCAAATACATAGTAAAAAAAAAAAAAAAAAAAAAAAAAAAAAAAAGGAGAAATTGAATTACAGAAATTGAGAAATGGAAATTTGTGGAACTTAGACAGAATCGTCAGGTCCCAAATGCCTAAAGTACCACAAATAAAATCTGTGGTTTTATCATCATATTAGCCATAAAATAGCTAAATAATATGATTTTGGGAGAACCACATCCATAATATATATATATATATATATATATATAATCATTATTTTTTCTATACACACGTTTACGATTTTTTTAAAAAAATTGGTAGCACTCACTTTGGATGTATGACACATCTTCTATATTTAATATTTAAAAAATAATCACGTTTAGATATATTCTTGAATAGTTTCATGTATGTACAAATTCTTTATTAAATAAAATAATAGAGTATATATAATTAAAATAATCATTTATTTAACAGTCAGAAAATATGCATAAAAATCTATGTCTCTATGTTAGAAATCTTTAAAATATATAATAAGGCATTAGAATCAGACATTTTATAAAATTACACTCAATACAAGATAAAAGAACTTTGTAAACGTTTCGAGATTTACCAACGTCCCTTATCAGTACAAGGAAGTTGGAAATTTTATGTCAAAGGTGACAAATGACCTACTATAACTAGTTTTATAAATATTCAGATCCTGGTGCAATAGCTGTTGCACTCATATGCAAAAATGCATGAATAGAAAATTCATCGTTATTATTTCACTGAAAAAATATATTATATCGTCTGATGTTATGATATGATTAATTTCCGGAATAAAATAAGTACATTATAAGTTGGCAACATTTTAACTTTTGTTGACATTGGCTGAAACTTTCAATTTGAAACTTAAGCCTAGCTTTTAAAATATAAGAACTTGATATCCATATTTCGACTCTTTTTTCATTTAATATCTTTTTCTCCGGAAACATCTATTCAAAGACTTGTCGGTAGATTATAGGATTGCTATAATTAAACAATTTTAGTATACAAATTCGGGTATTAAATTCAGTAATACGGAAATAATTGCACTCCCTCTTAAATAGGACGTCATCGCCATGTCAACCTAGAATCATTACCAATCATGGGATATCATTGAATTAATTACATAGGATTAAATAGAATGAAAAAACTTTTATTAATATCTTTTTAAGTTTTGATTCGATTTTCATAAAATTTGAAATGACTCGACAACATTCTGAAACGATTATACGTATTAAATTTCAAAACATTCGGTTGGGTAGTTTTTGCGCTATTATATGCAGACAGACGGACATATCGACGGACAAGACGACGACTATAAGTGCTACGCATTTATATGATTACGAATGCATCTAAAAACGATCGATTGTCATAGCTAACTTACAAGAAACTGGCAACACTTCTGATGAGGAGCGTTGGTAAAGCTCGAATCGTTTACAATGTTCTTTTACTTTGTATGTGATTTTATTAAATGTATGACTTTAATGCATTTTTATTGGTTTAGGACTCACACGTATCATGTTTGTCTATATGTTAAGCAAAGAAATACAGTTATATGCATCACGATAAAACAAATTTTAATGCTGTTTGAAATTCAGAAATATATAATTTTTAAGGTTCCGTTCTTAAAAAGTAAAAACGGACCCATTAAAAGATCACTGCTGTGTCCGTCTATAAGTCTGTCAGATTCCTTTTTCTCGTAAACTATTGGACGTGGAATGTTCAAACCTGGAAAAGTTATAAAACCTATTGGCCCACATATTTTCAGATTATTAGCCATTAACAAATATGTTTAGGAAAAATGTAGGGGGGGGGGCAATTAATGTACTTGAAAAAACAAATTTTCATTTTGTATATTGTGTGGGGTATCATTTGAAAGATCTCGTAATATATAACTCAAAAATGCATTTGTTTTAATTTTAGGTATTATATTTTCAGAGATATCATCGAAAATACATTGAAAAAATGTGTCCCTCCCAATCTATTTCCTAATCTACTCAAACTAAAATAATGAAAGAAAATAGGAGTAGTAGGAGTTTATTTAAACCTTGCAGGAAAACTATAACAATTTTCCTAGGTCACATAGTTTTTGAGAAAAGTACATTTTTCAGTTATGCACAAATTTCACTGTACGGGCCGTCAGTGGAGGAAATGATGGGCGCTCGAGGTATCTATCGACGCAGAATCATCCAACGATATTTGATAATGATTTTCAAAAAACAACTGTCGGGAATTAGCCGAGATATTAATTAAGTCACTTTAAAAACAAATTATTTTTGTATATCGTGTAGGGTATCGTTCGAAAGACTTCATAACACCGAACTCAAAAATATATCTGTTTTAATTTTGGTATTACATTTTCAGAGATGTCGTGTGAAGTGTGCTGAAAAAATATGTCCTTCCCCTCCTATTTTGAGTTTGTAAATTAAATAGTAATTAATGAACTATTAACCGAACTATTTAAGCGCGAGTTATATTCGCACTTGACAGTTTTACTTACCCATCATACGTAGTAAATCTTCTAATCGTTTTGAAAATTGAAAAAAAAAAACAAATTTTATGAATTTACACGTTTCAGACCCTGACGATTCCGAAAAACATATGTTTAGAAAAGAAAAATTGCCACCGTCTGTGTGTGTGTGTGTGTCTGCAAACGCTCTATCTCCTGAACAAATTGACATAGAGACTTGAAATTTGGTATGTACTCAGTATGTAATAATGGGAAGAAGCTAATTGAATTTCAGTAACCTCAATTATACGGAACTATTTTTTTCGGACTCTCTAAATATTCGCTCTGATAAAAGGTATATAAAAATCAAAATTGTTTATTTTAAGGAGTAAATATAAAAGACAATAAAAAAACATAATTGTTGCATTAAGAATTAAGTCGATCGAATAATGAGTTGCCGCGATATTTGTAATCACATTTTACACACTCTTCGATTTTTCATGACCCTGTATTTCATTCAAATTTCAATTCAATTATATATTTTAATTAGTAATGAGACGCTTAATCCGACGCAGTAAACTGCTAGTTAATAGGATTATCATTTTTAGAGTTATAAGGATGTTTCTTTGACGCAATTCAGTAATAGAGCATTTAAAGTTTATGACGTCATTAAGCCAGGATTTTATTCGAATTGCAATGCATTTTATAAATAGTTTACACATGTTTTATTTTCATATTTTATATTATGCATATCCATGATGGGTAAGTATTACGGTGGCCCCCAACGACTAGTTTTTAAAACGTGTTTTCTCTCACTAAATGATCCCTACCTATAATTTATAATCGACTTGTCAAGATTAATATGAACAGAACTTAAAACGTAACTAGTGTCATTATATGACCAAATAACTGAAAATTATAGAGATTGTTATTTAATAAATACACTAAACAACTGTAGACTTAATTGTATTGCACTCAATTTCTGTTGACTGTTGAAAATCCCATAATGCATATGGTTTAAGTACGCACTGAAGTGTAAATATTTCTAGTAAATGTATAATTGGTTTTGGACAGTCATTAAACTGAAACTAGATCCAGGAAATGCGAGATTACGCAAGGAAAAGTAACGAATAATGTTTGCATTTGTATAAAGTTAATGGGATGCATTAGCATAATTAGAGTTAAATTTATATCATAATCACGTAATTGATTGAAGGATTTAGAATTGTGGCTTAATTTAATTGCATATTAACTACAAAGCCTTTGCGGTACGTTTAAATTATTATTATTTTTTTAAATAAATTGCATGTATTTTATTTTTCATAGATACGAGTTCACAATGTGTTAAAGTATTCGATATATATATATTTAATTCTTTACGAAATGGCATATGTTTCACTGATTAATATCGATTATTAAATTTCTTCACATTATGGTGGGAGGACGAGAGTATGCATTCGATTACAATAGGCAAGTTTTTTTTAGCTCACAGACTATCAAAACTTGGGAGCTAAGAGCCCGCAGGTTCTGCATGTATGTATGTACGTATATGTATGTAGGTATGTATGTACGTAACGCGATAACTCTCGATAGAAATATCCGATTTGCTTCAAAATTTTGTATATAGGTTCATTCTGATAAGGCGCGTACATGATTCGTTTTGGGGGTTCATTGGTTAAGAATAAAGGGTGGAACGGGGAGCCAATCCCCCTTAATTTAGATAAATGCGTTTTTCATGCAGAATTAACTAAACATAATTAAAATTTCTACAAGCATCTCTGTTAAGAATGGAGATGCGTATAGTTTTTTAATGCTTATGTATTTTTAAAAAAAATTATTTTGCTTTCATTGCTTCTTCGAAAACAATATTGAATTAAAATATATCAACTTGTTAATGGATAATCAGTACTAAACCCATTAAAATTGCATTATTTTCTGCAAAATACGTATCTTACTTTTTAATAAAAATAAACTTATATTGCAAGATAAGACTATATATCTGTCCATGTAATTAATTTCCAGTTTTAATACACAAAATTACCTAAAATTTCCACGAAGTTATTACTCAAACTAATTATAATTGTATGACTATATTATTTTCGAGTAATCTGCCTGAGTGCTATGTTTAAGATATTTTAATAATAAGGCTAAAAATCAATTTTAAAGGGATGTTTCAAGTTTACCTTCTACTAAATACATTAAGAGGAAAACAATAAAGGGAAAGGTATATGATTGAAGTTTTTTGTAAATAATGTCTTGTCTTCCTTTTAATTTTAAATTTGTATGTAAAATTGCTGATGAAAATGAAAACAATGCTTGACTAAGGTTTCAGAAAGAAAACAAAACAATATCAAAAGTTTTTTGGCATCAGAAAAGCAAAGGTTTTCTTGATTCACAAATATTTATGTGAACATATTTATTTTATTATATATATATATATATATATATATATGTGTGTGTGTGTGTGTGTGTGTGTGTGTGTGTGTGTGTGTGTGTGTGTGTGTGTTACATTCTGCAACAGTCGAAGAAAAAAGATAGCAAACTTCTCTAACTTAATGCAGTCGTACTCTAAATTTACATATCAGTAGCCCAGTAAAGTGTAGATTGCAGAAAAGAAAAACACGATGACAGTCGAATCCATTTTATTTAACCCTTTTTATCCTGACGGTACTTATAAGTACCAATTTAACCCCTTCGCGACGAGCGTCTTTTACAGAATTTTTAATATGTTACCACTAGTTTTTAAAATGAGAAATTTTCACCTAATTGAATCGCAAAAATGCTATGATTAGATAAGGAAAACTTTACCAAAAAAAAAATAACTGGTGGGAATAATCGAAGATACTGAGAATCTAAAAAGTAGCTGGAAAATTTATTCAGTATATAAAGGGTTAAACACAATCCTCTGTAGATTCCGGGGAAATGCTGTCTTTTCTTAACGATAATATTAATAACTCTTCATCTATAAACATCATTTTTATTAGATACCAATTCGTCGGCCAGCGACAGTTTATTTTAACATGCCTTTGACGACAAAAATCTATCTGCTCTCGGCGTCTGTTGCTTCATTATAAGAGAATAGGCGCAAGAAGCATTTCGTAACAAGTGACCTCCTTTTAACCAATGCATATTCGACTTTCGGTCGAATTAATTTTTATCGGAGAATTAATATTAAAGAAATCTGCCGTGGTGGGAAAAGAATTTGCTAGAACATCATTGAAATTAAAAAAAAACGCGGGAAATTGATAGAATAAGTTTTGGTTTTTGCTTATTGAGAAAACAATTTAATAGAATGCATTTTTAGACTATTAAGAGAGGGTAATTGGTGAATTTACACAGATTAGAAGAATTAAAATATATTTAAATGCGGGAATAAATAGAAAGTATTTAATATAATAAAGAATTTAAGGAAATAGGATTTTTAAGAAGAAATATTCTTATCAAATGTGTTTTTTATATCTTATTTGCCGGGAAATAAAGAGAGAATTTAAGTAGATTAGGATAAAAAATGTTTTAAATATAGACAGTAATAGAATATTTTTAAGAAAGGGAATATTTTAATAAACTAAGGTTGTAACTGGAATATTAATAAAAGAAATTTTTTATATAATAAATTTAATAGGATATAGAATTTTAAATTTTGTAATATATATATATATATATATATATATATATATATATATACAGGGTGACTTTTAATTAACCTACAACTTTTAACTGAAATAGCTCTTGAGTCGTTGCAGATAGCACTACAAATGTTTATTTATTGAAAAAAAAGGTGGAAAATGAATTTAATGGATAAGGTTTTCAAAGTTAGAACCTTCAGAGGTGATACAATAGCGCAACTTAGTTATAAAGGTGTCAGTAACAAAATCAAGCGTTTCTTTTTTTTATGCTTGAAAATGAGTCAGTTATGGAACTTTTGAGGCTAATAAGGTCTGTCGGCTTCTTCTTGTAAACCAAATCTTTCATATGACCCCAAACATATAAATCGTATGGATTCATATCTGGTGAATAAGGTGGCCAATTTTCTGATCAGATCTCTTACCACTGCTCTAGAAAGTTTAGGTCGGTTTCTGAATGACTACTTCCGTAGAAATAGTGTTGCATTTTCACCATATAAATACCAATTTTTAACAATAAAAATACGATTTTCAGTTGAATAGGACGCTTTGGGAGCATTTTCAAAATTACTTTGAACTACCACTAAACAAATTCCTTTCATGCCCTCTCTCACTGCACGCATTCATGCCGTCATCTAGTGAGGCTCTGAGAAGTTATTTCAGTTTAAAGTTGTAGGTTAATTAAAAGTCACCCTGTGTATATATCTCTCTCTCTCTCTCTTTATATATATATATATATATATATATATATATATATTTATATATATATATATATAGGGTAGATATATATATATATATATTTATATATATATATATATATAGGGTAGATATATATATATATATATATATCTACCCTATATATATTTAAAATCCTAATGAAACGAATTTGTGAAACGATTTTATGAAACGAATTTATGAAACGATTTTATGAAACGACTGATTAAACGACTGATTATGTTTCAGGGCTATTTTTAATAAAATATTAAACGCTTGATGGTGAAATTAATACCAATTGTCCATAAAAATCCGCGGATGTCAAAACTGGTAATAGAATTTTGAAATTGGAATTAGTTTTCGAGATATTATTTTTTTTCAAAATTTAATGACATTTCTGTAATGATGGCAACTAATTACTCAGTTTTTTTGTGACAAAAAAAGGGAAAAAAATGAAAAGGATCCCGATAGGGATTATTGATTTCTTTTTATTCGTCATTTTCAAATTGAAATTGAAATTATCTTTTATTTCAATCAATAATGAAGACAAGATTGTGATTAAATTGTGTTTTTCAGGAAAATTGGAAAAAAAATCACATTTCTATCGTCAGGATTCAATCGTCTGTCAGCATTTAATTTAATTTATAAACTGAAAATATTTTGAATAAATTCGTCCAAATGATGTCATTTAGGTAAACGCAAAAGAAAGGGGGGGAAAGGAATTAATAGTAATTATTATTTATTGATATCATTTTGTTATTTTTTTGTAAAATTTAATTAAACGAATTTATAAAATCACTAATTCGGATATTTGAAACGAATATATAAAATAATAATTGCCCAACTGAACGGAAGGAGAATAAAATATTCTGCTTGGTTTTCTATCCTGCTTGGTTTTTTCCGCCAAGCTTTTTAAAAAAGCGTCAGAAACCCTATAATAGAAAAGCACCAAAAGTTCATTGGGTTTGTTTTCATAACTTTTCGCAACAAATCTATGTATATTAACGAATCTATCCTTTTTAGGTGCGTTCGTAATTATATAAATACGTAGCACCTATAGTCGTCGTTTGGTCCGTCCGTCTGTCCGTCCGTCTGTCTGTCTGTCCGTCCGTCTGTCTGTCTGTCCGCATATAACAACGCAAAAACTACCCAACCAAATGGTTTGCAATTTAAAATATGTTATCTTTGCAGAATTTTGTCGAGACATTTCAAATTTTATTAAAATCGAATCAAAACTTTAGGAGATATTAATAAAAATATTTATTAAGAAATTTGATTTTTTTTTTAAATCGGTGCTTTTTTGTTATAGCAGCTTCCGATGGATGTTAAATCGTCAAGCGACCGAGATGCTTATTTTATTACAGAAATTAATCTGCAGACGATATAATTCATTTCACAGAATTAAAAATCATCTAGGTCTGAATATTTATATAACTAGCTGATACATATATATCTGAATATTTATATAACTAGTTAAGATATTTGTATGAACAGTGTCATAAAATATATACTTAACTAGCTGTTTAACCCGTTCTACGCACGGGATATCATGAATTTAATTCTAAAACGTGCGTACGAACGCACCTCGTTTGTAACGTTTGACGTACAATTTCCAACTTGTTTAAGCTCGAATTACGCCAAACCTAAAAGCGAAGGATCCTATACTGGAAAAGTACCCGATTTTCTTATGGACAATATTCAAGTGACATAACATGGTGTAAAATTATCGCGGATAGCAAATTTCTTTAATTATCTCATCAGTTGATGCCGAATAAATGCAAGCATGCATGCACAGAATATTTAATTAATTTTGTATGATAAATAATTATTAGAAAATTCGTATATACATATTAATTAAAATAAATAATTTACATATTTAAAATAACATGAAAATATACATGATGGTGCACTAAAATAGAGAGAAAATTAAAACCTGTTACTGAAAATGTCTATAAGTTAGTACTTTTCAATATCGTGGTTCTTAATGTTATTCACAAGCAGATGGAATTTTTCTCATCCTTAAATGCAAAGGAAGAACAGAATTCAGATCGTTGTTATAAAAATCCGAGAGGTAGCCACAATTTAAACCTAACCATTTTATACAAGCTGGTTTTCAAGTTGTAATAGATTTTACTTATCAATCCCGAAAACAGTCGTCAGTTGTCGCAACAGCTGTCTCTCAGGTCATGATAATCAAAAAATGCCCCATTAAAACGTTAAAAGCATGGCAACCGAATTACAGATTTACCAATATTTTTAAAACAAAGCACGCTGTCATGTTTTTAGAGTCCTCGAAGTCTGAGCGGGGGTTGGCGAGCGTAGATCGCATGGGGTAGGCCCCCTAGTATATATATATATATATATAAAGATTAGATTACTGGAGTGTAGCAGAAATGTATTTGAAGTATATTTATGACAAAAGAGTAAAATAATTATAGATACTTTCCAAATATATTTGTTTCCTAAGCTGATTTGTTTTACATTATCAAATGTAACATCCTTTGAAAGTGTAAACATCTAAAATTTTATTACAGGATTTATTTACATTAATAAAAATTTCTTTATTTGAATAGTTTCAATTAAAACATAATACAATTTTTAGAATACAGAACGTAGAATATACTATTTCAATGAAAGTATTCCTTTGTAAAAACTTAAAAAATATCTAAAACTTTTCTGCAAAATACATAAATATATTTCTTCTAATATTAACTTCGACTAAACACATTAAAAGAATAAAGAAAAAACATATGATATAATTCTTCCGTGAATAATGTCTTCATTTATACTTATTATTCAAAATTTCTTACCGAAAAGACGCTTGCCTAAGGTTTTAGCATGAAACAAAACATTAACAAAAGATATTCTTTAGAGGAAGAAATGAAAGGAATCTCTTTATTCGTGAATAATTACGTTTTCATTTTTTTTTTCTTTCCATATAAAAAGAGATTAAAAAAATAGATTACTGGACAGTAGAAAAAGGGAATTTTTTTTGCAACTCTGTAACGAAAAAGTAAATATTTATACATACATTCTGCATTTATTTCATAAGATAGCTAAGGTATTTATATTTTTAGAGTTCCATTCTTTCAATATGTAAACACGCAAATTGAAAAAAGAACAAGTCGTGTTTACTTTAATAAATAAGTACATTTTCTTAAATGATTTTGATACAAACATAAAAACAATCCTAGAATATAGTATTAAACTATTCTTAAATAATGAGATACTTTATATAAATGTTTTTTTCATACTGAATGTCATGTTTGCTTTCATTGCTTCATAATAATAATAATAATAATAATAATAATAATAATAATAATAATAATAATAATAAAATAAATATCAGCTTTGTATTGGATAATTATTACTAAACACATTAAATCTTTATTCATTCCAGCTCAACACATAGCTTGCTTTTTTAAAAGAAACCAGAGGGGAAGACTGAGTTACGCTCGGTTAAAATTTGCTTGACCCGTAGTGATCCCAAAATGACCTACTAATTGAATTTTCTCGAACATGTGACATAACCCTATGTTCTGCTCTTTCACCGAAACGGTAGGATAAAAATTTAATCAAAATCGTTAGAGCCCTTTTTTTAGATAAAATTAGTTTGACCCGTAATGACCCCAAAATAACCTACTAAATGAATTTTATCGAACCTAGCTCAATGGTCTTCTTGTACCCGAAAAGAGTAGGATACAAAATTTAGTCAAAATCGTTCGAGCCATTTAAAAAATAAAATTTGCATACACACACGCATATACTCGAGATTTGCTCGTATTATAATATATTATAAACTTGTTATTGCAAGACAAAACTATCTATCTAAATATATAAATATAAAATATGAATATATAAATAATTTTGATAAGTCAGTTTTTTAATTCACAAAATTACCTAGAAAATCCAAGAAGTTATTTCTCAAATTTATTGTAAGTGTATGATTATATTATTTTCGAGTAATCTATCACAGTGCTATATTTAAGATTTTTGAATAATAAGGCTAAAAAGAATTTTTAAAGAAATATTTGAACTTTACACTTTACTAAATTGATTAAAAGAAAAACAAAAACAAAAAAAGAAAAAAGAAAAGAAAAAAATATGAAAGAAATCGTCCGTAAATAATCTCTTCATTTTATTTGTTTTATTTTTTACGTAAAAGTGCTTACAAAAATGAAAACAATGCTTGTATAAGTCTTTATAAAGAAAACAAAACATTAACAAAAGATTTTTTTGGCATCAAAAAGGAAAAGAATTTCTTGGTTCACGAATATTTACGTATACAGATTTCTTATTTTTTTACATGGAAAAAAATGTCAGATTACTGGACTGTGGAAGAAAGGTATTTCAAGTATATCTAAATTAAATATTAAAAAATTATAGATAATTTCAAAATGCATTTATTTCATAAGCTTTTTTTTACATCACTAGGGGGCTCTGCCCCCTGCTCGCTACGCTCACCAACCCCCGTTCTGATTTCAAAGCCTCTTAAAACCTGGTAATGTATCCTGTTTTAAAAAGATGACGGTGATATCACGAACGGCGACTTTCTTCTGTAATCAGGTTATAATGCTTTTTCATTTAACTGGTTATAATGCTTTTTCATTTAACTGGTTATAATGCTTTTTCATTTAATTCATCTTTTTTATTTTTAATATTCATGTGTAAACCCGATTTTTATGACGTAATTTTCTTTTTTTTTCCTGCTCACTCACGTCTAAACATGTGAATTTCAATTACCACAAGTGATGCTTACTTTAATAAAAATTATTTTCTTCGAATAGTTCCGCTGAAACATAATAACAAACCCGTAATAAAGTACGCATAACATACAACTTTAACGAAAGCATGCTTTGGTAAAAGCAAATATATATATATATATAACATTTCTGCAAAATACATGAATATATTTCTAAAACGTTACTTTTTATGCATTTGTCTAATGTTAGTTATTAAATTAATTGATAACAAAGAGTTTGATGGGTTTTTTTTATGTTACATGCGCACTTTACCTTAAAATATTATGTTATTTATTTGCAATTTAGGGATTTAACTTTTTTTTTCTTTAAACAGAAATGAATCACAAATTTTATACTTAAGTTCATTCTTTTATCTAAGCATAAATGAAAAATAAAAACTAAATATTATTTTATAAAAAGGAAACAATAATTCAAAAATATAATCTTCATGCTAATTGAGGTTTTTGCATTCATTATTTAAAAATAATATGTTGTAGTTTACACATTTTTTTTAAGGTCTATATTTACAAAAAATTAGTGTTCTTTTAATACTTTCGTAAAATTTAAACTAATTGTTCTCGAAAATGCGTAAAATCTATTTAAATAGTTGGATTCTGTTAAAATTTTCTATAAAAATATTTACATATTTCTTGCAAAATATATATAAATTATTACTTTAAAAGAATGCTGGATGATGACACGTAGAAAAATATTTCTGAATTCGATTTTCATTACTTATACGTTACATGCTCATGCTATATAAAAATTTTACACAGAAAAAGTATCTGAATTTAATCGTTTAAAACGATTTTTAAAGAAATACATAAACAACAATATATTTAAGGATTTCATTTTATTATCTCTGTTCATGGTGTATGAGTATTTAATAAGCTATTTAGTGAAAGTTCAAAATAAATTTAAAAAAAAATAAGTATTGAAGGAGAAACTGCAATTCCTCAAATATGAATGTTTATTGTGATAGGTTCCGATGAATTTTTATCTGAAAAATAGGCATTAATTTAAGGCTTAAGATATATATTAGAAATTATTTTTTTTCATTAAAAATGCAAATGACTTGTGAAAACGAATTACTTATAAAATACATTAAAAGTATTTAAAAGCTTCTATCTTTACAAGAAGAAAGTGTTGGATTCGTGAAAAAATTCGACTTCCGGTTTTCGGCGGATTTATACGTTTTAGAGGGTCCTGAACAGGATTTCACTGTTTTCAGAAAATATCTGTCTGTAAGTCTGTCTGTGTGTCTGTCTGTATGTGACAAAAATTTTGTGGGCGCTCTATCTCAAGAACTAATGCACGCAATTTAATAAAACGTTAGATTCAGTTAGTCCCTGATATAAATTGGTGCTGATTTGTTTTTGGTGAAAATCGCCTATGGTACATTTTTTTGCGATTTTCACGATAGCTATATCTCAAGAACTAATGTACAGAATTTCACCAAACTTCATATTCTGTTATACCTTGACATAAATAGACGGTGATTACGTTTTGGTGTAAATATCCCAACAGGTGGTGCTGCTGTACAACTTTTTTCATGATTTTCGAACTAATGCACAGAATTTCATTAAATTTCAGTTTCTGTTTAACCTTGACATAAATAGATGCTGATTACGTTTTGGTTAAAACAGCCCGACGGGTGGCGCTGCTATGCTACCTTTTTATGTTATATGCTTAGGTTCTTTTCTTATTGTTGATGAATAATCAATTCCCAAAAAGCTAGTTTTACAGATGTAATTTCAATTGCAGATATATTTCGAATGTTGTTCATTATACAAAAATTTATTTACGTCAAATTAGTCACATTATTTTTTAAGTTAAGAAATTTTTATAATTTATATCAACAAGAATAGTATATATATATATATTTTTTTTTTTTTTTGCGGAAAGTTGGAGATATTTTTCTAAAAAATAATTGTTTTTGCCTATTCATAATTTTTTACTTTCAGAGTGATAATGGTCTTTGTTTTGGCAGATTTCATCTTAAAATAATTCCTTGAAAACTCTCATGCCCTCCTCATGACAAAATTCCTACGACCTTCTTGTTTTCTGCAGCATACAAAGTTTAAAGTCTTCCATTTATATTAAAATTTCTATTATATATATATCTTTTTTACTTATGAAAACAAAAATATAATTAATAATAATCTACATTACTATTTCTTCCCCACCGAAATATCTGCTTCTCTTTATTGTCTCTAAACAGTTGCGAACAATCATAAAATTTTTATAGCTTACAGAAAAAAATCTGCCCTGTTTGTTACTTTGCAGTAATGATATATATGCTGTCAATCGTCTAATTACAGGTGCGGGGGAAGAGAGGGATACAAAGCAAAAAATGCTCTCCATTCTTTTTAATTTTGAAATTATTATTAAAATAAATATTATTATGTTAATCAAGTTTGTAGTAAAATTCAAAACTGCTCAAAACTGCTTTTTTATATAACGGCTTTCATTTTTTAATTATTGGAATGATTTATATTATATTAAATAAATATAAGATTTCTTACAAAAGATTTCTTACATAAAACCCGCGATAAGAAAGCGCCCCCTTTTGGTGAAACTTGGAACTAAAATCTGTAAGTTTTGTCAATGTCGAGTCGAATGAATCAAACCGCTTTATGATGGGACCCATAGAACACGCGTTAGCTGCAAAATCCATTAGTTCCACCTTGCGCCATACCTCGTCGTGATCGGGTTCATAGAACCATAGATAAAAAAGCACCCCTGGTGGTTAAACTCGGAACTAAAATAGGTAAGTTCTATCGATGTCGAGCCTAACCGCGTCTGATCGGATCGATACGAATCGAGATAATTTGAAAAGAAATAGCAAAATCCTTAGCTTTTTCTTTCTTTTTTTTTCTATACAAAAATCTGGAATTTGCTTAAATTAAAAATTTTATTCCGAAATCGATTTTTTTTAAATTTATGAAATCTCAGCCCACTCCAAGTAACGATGCATACTTTTCAGATCCAAAAATCTACTCTTTTTAAAAATTTTATGTAGCCTTTAAAAAATAAAAGTCCCTTTCAAAAGGAATTATTTTATCTCCAAAAATAACCGCCACTTTGTCTGCCGTGTCTGGCCAAGAAATGATGCCTTAAAAACATTTTTGAATAAATTCTTTAAAAAGCATCGAATTAAATAAATATATTGTAATTTCTGTTGTAATTAACCGAGAAATACGAAAATTACATATTTAGAATCCTCGTGAAAAGATACGGATGGATGTACAATTTTGAAATCAATAAATGCAAGAATGGACAGTTTTTGGCCAAAGTAAAGAAAAGTCATGGTCCGAATTAAAAAAAATAATAATTTTTGGATTGACAAAAATCGACTTCGTGTGTACCCCGAGTTTCGAATCGGTACCACTGGTACTTTTTTATATTCGATGATGCGTGAAAAAGAGACAATTTCGATGTCTGGGATTATCAAATCGGCAAATTTGTTTCGAGGTTTCGATAAATAGGTTTCTTTTTCGTTAATTTTGATGAGGTTTTTAATTGATATCTTTGTTAGTTAAGGGCTGACTTCTGCGAAACAATAACTCCTGAAGGCCCGAAATTTTCCAAATTTTTAGACATAAAAAAACGCTTTGCTGTTCGCTCCGCTCGGTTTTATCCGAGTACTGGCAGATGCACAGACAGACATACAGACAAACAAACAGATGTTTCCAAACATTAATAATAATGACTAGCTGGCTTCGAACGCTAGCGGGCCCCGCATCGGGCCCTCGAATTGTGCCTGCCGCACTGTATAGCATCCGTGCTGCGTACGCACTGCAAAATCCATTAGTTCCACATTCCACCCCCTGGGAACGCAATCTGCTCCATACGAACATCAGGCACGAGCAAAAATGAAAATTTAAAACTTATAAATCAGCAATAAATCGAACCCGAGAGTGTTTGGTTAGAACACACTCCTTCCGATTAATACCAGCAATTAATATCTTTTTCAATTCTTGAACTTTTGGAAGACCAAAAATGGCTACTTTAGGGTGTACTGTTTTATAATTATTTTTACAAAAGGGTACAGCACATTTGTGCAACACTTGAAAAACTCATAATCATAAATAAAACTCTCACACTGAATTTAGATAAATATTGTTGCATAATAGCCTGAATGTATGTACACGTTAGATAATCGGTCGATCTATAACGACGTCGTACAATCCAGCATTATCACTCCTAAGGCATTATGTATAGGATGGTGCTGGATTGATACACGCTAATACATAGGTGATTTGTAAGTCTCTAATAGTGTATGTATATGTCAGCGAGCAGTTATTATTTTAGGTAAATGTTCATGCATTGAAATTTTATTAACATATCTACAAAATGTTTTTTTCCGTATACGTTAATTGCATTATAAAATTATGAAAATTTTTCGGAAATGTCAGTCACACATGGTATTCGGATTACTTTTTTCATAATTAGATATATTGTGAATTTCAAAAAGAAGTTTTTTTTTTTTTTTTTTAGATTAACGTTATTTATGAAAATTTGAAAACCAATTAATTGTAGTTTTTGTTTATTCCATTTATGTATCTTGAGTATTCTCCAGAATTGAACGGTATTCTCTAAGAATTAATAATTTTTATAAAAACATTCAGCTCGGTGTTCCATAAAGACATTAAAGAATAAAAACAGAAACTCTAGTTGTTTATTATATAAAATATCAGCAAATTTGAAGATAATTATAGATACTGATGTAATTACTAGGAAATGTACAATTAAATTCTTTTTTAAAAGATTATATATCTTTGCGAAAAGTTTTTAACTTTTTTTCGTGGGCTGTAAAGAAAGCAATAATTTACACTCAGTGCTTATTAACTCAAGCATAAAAGTGAAATATGATTCACAAATTTCGTAACGTTTTTAAAAGTTTAAATTTTCTATAACCTTGTTATCTCTTTCTGGGGGCATCCAGTTTGTAATACAAGATTATAAATATACGGATATTATTGAGATTTAATTTAATGCAATTTTCTTATACAATAAAACTTTTTTCATAATTTTAGTAGTATTGTATAACATAATTAGAAGATATTTCTGCAAATGGTTGTGTTTTGCTTCATAAAAATCTACAGCCAACTTTTTATGGGTTTTTTTTTGTTGTTGTTGCTGCTGTTGAAATATCACATTTCATTAAATGTCTTTTTGCTTTTAAAATTCTGTACCATTAAAAGTATATGGAATTATTTTACATCTAAAAAAGTAAATTTATCTTCAGCGATATGAATGTATATAAATCCAGCAATTTTAGGTTTCGAATAAACATTTGTTTCAGGAAAGGTCTTTCTTTTTGTAAAGGAATAAATTATTCAATAAGTAGTGTTAATTAAAATATTTTGCAGACTGTTTAATTTTTAACTCGAGAAAAAAATAAGAAAAAGAAGGAAAAACGCACTCTCCTTTCTTGTTCTTTAAATGTTTAGAATTTATGTGTAAGTATTTTGTATTTGCAGTATTTTAAATTTTAATGCTTACTAAAACATTTGTTACCTAAAATAAACATTCTATTCTGTTAGGAAAAAAAATGGTCTATTTTTATTATAAGTGTCTTACTAACTTATTTTTGTAAAGATTATTTGCATCAATATCAGACAAAAATTTCATTTTCAAGAATTTCTTCAAATTTGTTTAACAATACATATTTTAAACTATTAAAATTTAAATTTTAAACTATTTGTACACGATATTGGGTATGTAATATACCCTTTTAAGACACCAGACTGTGTTTATCTGTGTTTTAAAAGAAATAAATAAATATGTTTTAATGATTACTGATAATGTATATGTTTGTACTGACAATCTAGAATAATATTTTAAAAGGAAATAATGTGTTTATTAAAGATAAAAATAATATGAAAAGATAAATCTATACTGGTATTGTTGTCCACAATTAATACTAAAGCCTGATGATCTTGTATACTAATATAATATACAATTGTAATACGGGCATTACAAAAACAGGATGTTCTGTTCTTAAACTATCTAAAATATTCAAAATCTCTAAATTATTAGTTACATTTTTAACAGGATTTATGTAAACTAATTTCAAAATATGTTTAGTCTCACAATTTATATTTTTTGTTAAAGAAAATAAAATACTGTTGGAAATCTGGACAAAATCTTGTCCCCCTTTCTCTGTCAAGTGGTTTGTTCGGGAGTAAAATCGTTTCGAACCGGTTTAATCTAGATAATCGATGTTGTTGTATCAAAGTAAATAAAGATTGGTTTAGTAATAAAATATATTAACATAAAAGTTTAGGTCACATTAATGTAAAAGTTTGGGTTAGGTAGTAATTTTTTTTGCCTTTTTTACGCGTAAGTTGACTTTATTCTACATGTTTCTGAATATTGTCGGTACATACTTATAAAGTGGTAAATCTGCACTCTATAAAAAACCTGTTGTTTTTACAGATATTCTACAGTACTTTCAACAGAATATCTCCATTTTATGTACACTACATAATTTCTCTGTTACCCAGCGAAGATATCGTATTCGCCCTCTGGCGGACAGTTTTATAGTCACACGGTTCTTTGATTTCAACGTGTATTACCGCTAAAGTTGTTTGTCTACGATCTTCGTATTCGTATCTCTACTCTAGGCTATACTAGTCACGATAGTGTGTACGTTTACCTCGTGTTCGCTGCCACACGGAAAAGCAGAGTAATGTGGAAAACACGTTAATGGTGATATTTCGGTAAGTCTGTTCAGAGCACACTCATTAATTTTGTTTTGTTAAATCCACTTTAATGCTTATTAAGTTCATAATTTTGTATTACATTTTATTTCGTAAAGTTTTAATATCTATAAAGAATTAAATTTGCGTAGATATTTTCGTTGTAGAAAATGATAGTTGTCGTGAAATTAGGAAAACTTTCATGAAATGTAGCATATTTTTATATTTTTAGTTATTTTTAATTAGTGCGAATGCTTTAAACGTGTTTTTATTCTTATAATTACAGAATGACATTTGATTATTATTTCTTTACATTCTTATCCAGGTTTGTTTCTCCGCAATTTTAAAATACTCATATACTCAAAAATCGTCTTAAATTTCGATTGTTTAATCATATAAATATGTAATATTTGAACTTTAACTTATTCAAAGTTACTATTTCATTTATTTTTCGAATTATTTAAATTTAAACCATTTTTTTCACTTATACTAGTATTTTGATTTGCAGAGGTTTTCATCTAATAATACTATTCAACAGCAGATAATTTTGTATGCGCAATCTTAATTTATTAAATTTTTGTTGTACAAGTTGCTTGAATTTTAAAGTATTATTATTAAATTTGTTCAATACATTTTATTTCTAATGAACTTTAAAATAAGATAATTTTGATTAAATCAAACTATTTAAATATTTGACATTTTAAATGTACATAATAATATACATGAGAGATTTTGAAAATGTATATTTATATTTTAAAAAGAAAGGTTTAGAAAAAAAACTTAAGAGAAAAATGTAAATAATGTTATTTGATTTAAATAAGAATTAAATTATGGAGTAACAAGTTAGCTATAATGTAAGATGCAAATGATTCTGAAAATTAACTGTCCTTCTGTATAAATGAAAATATGTTTAGAGAATTTAATAAAAAATAAAAATAAGAAAATATGCAACATGTAGATCGTATAAAAATATTTTTTAATAGTACTACAGAAATGTATTTTTCTAATTTTGTAAAGGAAATATATAAACCAGGGATCGATAAAGGGTTTTTTTCTTGGGGCCCATTTATGAAGTAAAGGTTATTTTAGTGAAATTTATTATATTTTTGTGAAAAATGACATTTTGTACCGAAAGTTGAAATCCAGTTACTCAAATTCGAACCAAGCATTTATTAACAAAAACTTTTTAAAATCTTTTTGCTGAAGTTTTCCTCTCTGGTGAACTTGTTTGTTTACAAATTACACATTTTAAAAGTCACAAAATAATAAATAATTAATAAGTAGAAAGTTTTTATGGAATAACACTTTGTGAAAGGGCCATTTTATCAAATTGATTTTTTTTGTGAAGGACCCCATTTTATTAAATTGATTTTTGTAAAGAGACCCATTTTATAAAATTGATTTTTGTGAAGGGGTTCATTTTATTAAATAGATTTTTGTGAACGGACTTTAAATAGACCCCAAGTTTTGCCTGGATCGATGCTTGTAAAGTCTAAATTTTGTTTATATATTTCTTAAAAAGAGATTAATCTTTACGAAATAAAATTATGCAGAAATATTTAACTTGCTTAAGATCTTGATAAATTTAATAAAACCTAAGCAATTGAGCATATTTATGACAGACTTAACATTAAAATAACATTAAAAAATGAATTAAAAAGAATAATAAAAATAATTTCATGGTTTTATAAACAGGGCACAGAATACATTTTTAACTTAATAATTTGAAAAAGTTTTATTTCGACAGTATGACAGCAGTAATGTCAATCAAATATTTCCAATCCTGTAATTAAACAAACTCGCAGAGTGATGAAATATTTTCATTTTTAATGAAAACTAAACAGATTATTTCTTTTAACATTTAATCTTATTTTCTGTTTACTTCTTAAGAATACGAGTGTTTTTGCAATAAACTATTTTTGTAAATATTAACCTCATATAATAAATATTTAATTAAATCAAATTGTTGAACACATTAAACTTTAAATTTAAAAGTATATCCACTGTTTCAGAAAATATTCTCTTTTAGAATATTCGTATTCTTCAAACCATTATAAATTATAAAAAGTAAACAGAAAATACAAAGGTTAAAAAATAAAATAAATACGTAATGTAATTAGTTTCATTAAAAATTAAAATAACAGGTCTCCTTTGTCTACAGAGAAATTCTGTACTAGATAACAAGTTTTCTCTGTCTATACTGCGGAAAAATTCTGTACATAGAAGGAAAGTCTGTATCAATTTAACAGATTTTCTCTGTAGAAACTACAGGGGAAATCTGGTTGCATAGCTGTCAGATTTTTTCTGTTAAATCTACAGGTTTTTTAGAGTATGTGTGTGGAGAAGACTTTAAATTTTGAATATATTGTAGTGCTAGCATGCTGTATATGCTAGAAATTTTTCAAATAACTTTCGTTTTTATTGCTCATACACCACTTTAAAAAATCACATAATTTCAATTTATAATAATTGAATAAAGTAAAAATGTACTTTCGACTGAATGCTTTTCGATAATTGCAACTTACTTAAATTTGTGAGGTTCTAGGATTTTTATACTATTTTAAATATCATATATCAACAATGTGGAATCGTTTTCTACAATAATGTAAAGTAACTAATGGCCGTGTCACCAAAAGATGGCATTTTGTTGTCTGGATAAAAAAAAAATTGCAGGATTAACGAAAGATTAGATTAATTATAAGATGCCGCACTTTGACGCAGAACTAAAATCTGTCAACGAAGATACAGAATGATAAACATAAAATTAATATCATGTTATGTTACACATTTGTTAAACGATATGCCCTCAGTGTTCAGTTCATTATATTTCCAATTATCTTCAAAATCGCAGCTTTCAAAAATTCAGTCAGTTCCGTCAAGGTAGACAATCGTTTTCCCTTTCAAATAGACCGGGAGGCGGCAGCACAGACAATCACCTCATCGAGTTCACGGCTGAAATTCCAGAATTAGTTAAAACTCGATTCGCATATTAAAACGCAATCGGTCTTCCAAGTCATATCTTGGTGGTAAACACGTGAAAACTCGATTTTAACGGTTGACTCGTAGGTTTACCACTGTGTTTTCCTTCACCCAAAAGTATGTAAACATGGAGAACTGGGTGCAGGAAAACACGATGGTAAACCTACGAGTCAACCGCTAAATCAGGTTTTCAAGTGTTTTCCTCCAAGATATGACTTGGCAGACCGATTGCGTTTTAATATGCGAATCGAGGTTTACCTAATTCTGGAATTTCAGCCGTGAACTCGATGAGGTGGTTGTCTGTGCTGCCGCCTCCCGGTCTAACAAGATTAGAGTCCTGCATCGCGTTCTGTAAACCAATTAACCCCATCCGATCTGACCGGCGATTCGTGAGGCCCTATTTTTTTTTCTTTCTTCAAATTTGCATAACAATTCCAATCGGAACTTTTACTTTTCACTGTTTTAGTATGTAACTATGAGTTTAAATGTATTTTTATATCAAACTAAAATAACATTATAATTTCATGCAATGAAGAAACAATATAGAAAGCAGCGAATTCATACAATTTTGAGTGATAACTCATTTTACCGCAATAAATCATCTAAAATATGAGAAAATTTTAAGAAATGAGACTACTGTATTATAAGATCTATTTAAAATCTCTAATACCTATACAAATATTCCAAAACTTTAAAAATATATTATTTTTCCTACTTGATAGCTTTAGCAGATTTAATTAAAATAAATCATTATGAATTAATGTATTTTTTTTACATTTCACAATCAATATTTACTTTTCCACATTCATTATTAATCTTTCGATAAAATTATGCTTTAATTATTAAACATTAACATGGCCAACATTTTATATTTTCTGGATGTTTATTTAAACTGTGTCCCATAAGTGAAAATACTTTGGAAAATAATGCATTACGTGCTGAATTTTTCATTTCTTTTATAACATATATTTATATAAAATTTGAAACACTCACAGTAAATATAAGACGAAAAGAAAGTATTTTATAACATTATTTACAAAATTTATTCCATTCCATTTATTTTTTAGAGAATAAAATATTTTAAATATTTATTTAATATTTTAGAAACATTTGTTCATAAACAAGTAAAATATCTTTATTTATTCATCTTAATTTATTCGGAAAATAAAAATTGAGTAAATGAGGAAATTTCAGAGAAACTATGCTTCATAATTATGCACTTGAATATTTGAGAGGAAACATAATTCTGAATCAATTGTTAAAATTCAGTAATTTTTTATGTAAATTATTTATAAAATATACAACTGAAATCTTAATAAATATCTAATTTTCTACGAATTATGATGCTAATTTTTTTGCTAAACATGAGACAAAATATTAAAAAATTATTTATCAACTTTTATTTTAATAGTTTATAAATACATATATAAGCTATTCAGTTTAAAATATTTTCAATAAGTACGTGAAAACACAGATTGAAATGATTCTAGACTATCAAAATATACGTACTTATTATTAGGTTATTTTGAACATAATTTGCAAATGTAAGAAACTTGCGGAACATTTGGCGAGGGTTTAAAAAAGTAATGTAAAACGTGAGAACTCAGAACAAATATTTCTTTTTAGAGTGATTTGATTGGTGAAATTGGACTGATATTTATCGTAGGAGATACAAACAGGAATAAATTCGTCATTTTGGCAGTTATGAGAGGTAAACTATTACATGGTGTGTATTCGATCATTTCCCTCTCGAAATGCCTATTTATGACGAGGTATCTGATATTGCATCTGATATAATAGTACCTGTGAACGCAGATTAAGACAGTGTTCAAAACTAACGTTAATTTTGGTTAATTGCTGCTAGTCCCATCAAAATGAATCAAACCATATATTTTGGGTCGAATTATGCACTATACGTTGACTGCATGTGCGTGATTCGATATCGCCACCAACAAAAGAAAAAGGACGTAGAATTAAAATGACCTCGGCAACTTTAAAGCGTACCCTATCCACATGGCAGTTCGAGAATAGTTGGAATACAGCCTATCTTGATCACATGACAGCCAAAATGGATAGAATTGCCGCGTAATGTCACTTTTTAAATGATTTAAAAGAAAAGAGGAGGTTATTAATTCTACAGGTATGTATGCATGTTTTGGTGTTGTTCACGCATAACTCTCGTAAATGTGCATCGATTTTGATATATATTTTTTTCGTTTGAAAAGGTAAGTCCCCCAGGTGGTCCCATTTCAATTTCGTCAAAATCTGATCATTCGAACACATTATTTCAATTTTTTTATTCAATTTTTCATTATTTTGATGAAGATTTATTTAATATTTCAAAAAGTCCATTATTTGAATGCCGATTTGTAAAATAGCAAACATAATAATATTCCCTTTCAATAAAAAAAATGTATTTACACGTGACTATTAAAAACAGAAATAAAACTTTAAAATAACAATTAGATGATCACGTGGTAAAAGCAGTAAATGTAGAAAATTATGTAATAAAAAATATACTTGCACGCGAATATTAAAAAAGATAAATAATTAAATTATTACGCGTACAAAGCATTAAATGGAGAAACTTACGTCATATTTAAAATGCTCAAATAAAAATATTTCCAAACAGTTTTTCAATTAAAAATAATATGTATTAGTTGGCTGCGATTGATCTGCACAGTTGCCATTTTGAACCCCATTTTATATAAGCACCATGTTTTTGGAAGTATCACTATTCCTGTTTTTAATGGAACTCGGTTTCATCGAACGGATGTGTCTTCACAATTTTTTTGTATTTTTGGATAACTTTATTTAATCTCTATCTCTATAAAACAGTAAATGTCTGTCTGCCTGCCCTCGGATTTCACCGTAATTATAACACCTTTGACTCTGAAATTTTTGTCATGTGTAGATGTGACGTCATAATTTTTTTTTATTTTTCGGATAACTTTATTTAATTTTATATACTTAGAGACATGAAGCTTTTTTTTTTACATATTTAATTTAGTCTTGTAACAACACCTTGTGCACCTGCAAGTGGAAACACATGGATAAAAAGCGTCGATGAACGTCGTATGTGTCCAAATAGTTATTTAATTAGGGATTTTAACAGTTTCAGCAAGTTTTAACTAATGAACTACGTAAATTTCACAAATTCACTTAGCAAGTCATTTCACCTCTCTTCTCGTGTTGCGCTTTCTGATGTTGAGGCAAATAGTTGAGGTGGTCGGGGCAACAGGGTGCTAAACCACATTTTTGAACTTCTGAGATATATCAATTTGAAAATTAGATAAAATACTCAAATCAAAATATATAATATAAAGTGTTTTTGCCAATTTCTGAGTAACATTTGAGATATTCTGAATAACAATATGGAATTATTTTAATGATATTACTTTAATGATATACACTTTCGTTCTGTTAAAAAAGTTCTAGCAACATCTGGGACAAAAACAAATCCTGGGACATATGCTGCCACCTAATGACATTAGAAAAAAATAATATGTAGGGTATTATAATGTACAATGTTAAGCAACAGATTACAGTGTACGATTTATTTTACCAAAATGTGGCCGGCGGGTCCCTGTAGGTGGTCCTGACTCAGCCCCTTAAGTGGGGAAGATGACCAGACTCCCGACATGATGAGATGTTCTTCGACACGACGGGGACAGGAAGTGGACGGACCACCGCCTAAACGTGGTGCGGCGGTGCAAAAGGGACGTCCGAAAAAGCCGGAGACGCCACTAAGACTCAATGATGCGGGACACCGGGTCTTGGTCTCCCCCTCGTAAGCCCGGGTTCTCCGCGGCGCGACGACTCGGCCAATGCTCAAAGCCGCCTCCTCCGTAGGTGGTGGAAGGACGTCCCGTAGGCTAATCCCAGTTGCTCGAGCGAGATCCTCGCCTCGCGTTGAGGTAGGTAACGCTAGCAAAGGCTAGCGAACGGTGGCCGGACCGTATCCAAAACTTTATCCGAGGAATTGACGGCGGCGAGATCGAGCTCTGTAGAGCACGATGCGTGGTGACTCTATTATAACGCTGATCAGTGGAAGATGCAGCGTGCAACAACCATCAGCGCTGTGCCAGCGATAGAGCGTAATTACCGGTATGTGAGCGTACGCGCATGGTCCGCAACCACCACGGCATCCGCTGCTGCTGAAGAGTGCCGACCTCAATGGTTTAGCAGCGCAGAACTATCCCAAAACCAAGTGGGGCTTTAGTCCAAAGGCGACTTCTCAGGTCGCTGTGGAAGCCAATCTTGGTGAGGGATCACCCGCTTTCTGTGTTGTTTGACTACAAGGAACCAGGCTGGTGGCTCGCCGACTAACGCGGCGGCGATCAAGCCAAAACTCCATACTCAGGTCGAAAACCAGTCCGGCGCGTATATGAGTAATCGGAGCTTTCTGTGCCCGATGGTTGGATGAGCAGGAGACTTCACATAACTCTCTATTTACTAAACGCGATCGGGACCGCTTCTGTAGCTTTCTTGAAGGAGTTTTCCATGTCATTCAGAGTCCAGTAATGGTTTTAAATTAACTTTCCGTTGATTCTAACATTTGTTGTGTTTATTGTTTTGTGTTTGTGTTTGTGTTGTGTTGTTTTTGACATGTGCATGATCCTCTCAATGGAGTCGATCGGAGACCACTTGCATTCTGAATGTGGGGCTCGCCGAATGCAAAGCCATTGGGGGGGGGGCAAACTTAGCTAACGCGTGTGTATGTGTCAGGGACTTTCCTCGAAGTTCCGGGTTGGCGAGAGGCGCCTCCCACTCACCGAGGCCTATGAACTAGTTGTTTCCTCCCTCCCTAGGACGATCGGAAGCCGCGGCAAAGCAAAAGTAGTTGTGGATACTCGAAATATGGTCGAGGACCCGTTCCCTCATGTTGTTCCGGCTACGGAGCCGTCGGGGATCTCTAGCGATTCATCAGGTGTCTTCGGGGTGATTTCCTCTGATTTTGGGATCCCTCGCGTATCGTAACGACTTATGTCGTCACCTCATGGGTTCAATCGGAGAGATGCACATGTGGCGATGCTCCGACCTGTCGCAGCACTTACGGGAGGCCTCTCATGGTAGAGCGCGTTATAAGTCCCTCAGGACTTGGGTGCTATGGTTCACGCGCGTGATAGGCGCCACTCTAGCTCCTGCCGGCGCAGCTGAGTTTTACCAAAAATGTGGCTTGGCACATTCTTGCCCCGACCCCCCTCATTTTTTGTATTATTACAATAATGTAATCTTTTGAAGGGTCTCCAAAACGCATAACCATTCCATTCGAAGGCTCTCCTGCAACTTTTAACTATTTTACATTTTAATTTTGCCCGCTATACTAAAAAATGTATTTATGTAAACCTATATTCATATTTCAATCCATTTGAGAATTCATTGTGTGCTCTGCCGATGAGCAAGGTAGAGATATTTTTCGTTTTTCATATAAGCTATGGGTATATTTTTCATGGGAACATTGGAAATTACTTCAAGACATGAATCGCATGCGTTAGAAAACTTAGATCCGAATAGAATCACTTTCCGAAGAGACGCGAATCTTATCTCCTCTTCCTATGACACATTCTCCGGGAAAACTCCTCTCGATAGGACGATTTTTACCAGAACATGTGTAAAAAAAAGGCGGGGGTGGGGTAACAAATTGTGGCCAATCCTCCATACTTTTACAGTAATTTTACCGATTCTACAGAGAAGAACATCGCGTGAAATTACTTAAGTCCCCATTCTTCATTTCTATTTTTGTTTAATTTTTTTAATTATTTTTTTTTATCATTACTCTCTAGTCTATCACAGTTAAAAAATCTTATCGTCTCCAAAAAGGGGCGATTACCCTTTATAGTACTGTAACATTTTTCTTGGCACTGAAACCCACCCTCCAAAGTGGCGAACACCCTTATCTCCGCCACCACCAAAAGTTACGAACGCCTCTTGTCTTATTTCCCCCACCACCACCGAACTCCACCACCACCACTACCACCGGCACTCAAGTGGCCCCATAATGACATTTATACACTACTACTGCTGAAAAAGAATAAATTCTTAAAAATATTTCAAAATTCGTTTTTTTAACAATGTTATATATTTGTTTTTGGAATAATATTCTCAGAATAAATTAACACCTTAAACTTCTTGAAAAGTGAGTATGATTACATTTGTTTTTTAACAGGTCTTTTTACAGTGAAGGGGTAGGCGCAGGCACCGGCTAAACCGAAATGGAGTGCTTGGGCAAAATTCGAGTTCGGTGCCTTGTAACATGTAGTTAGCCACAACCCAGCTAAAAATGAACTGCAGAAAATCTGCAAAAAAAATGCAGTTGAGAAACTGCGGTGATTTGGCCAATTCGACTACAGTTTTTTTGAAGTCGATACAACTGCAAAATTACTGCAGTAATTTTGCAGTTGAATCGACTTCAAAAATTCTGCGGTAATTTTGCAGTTGTATCGACTTCAAAAATTCTGCAGTAATTTTGTAGTTGTATCAACCTCAAAAATTCTGCAGTAATTTTGTAGTTGTATCAACCTCAAAAATTCTGTAGTGGAATCGGCCAAATCACCGCAGTTTCCCAACTGCATTTTTTCTGCAGATTTTCTGTAGTTTCCCAACAGCATTTTTTCTGCAGATTCTCTGTAGTTTCCCACCTGCATTTTTTTTTGCAAATTTTCTGTAGTTCATTAAAATAGAGAACCTCGTTTCTCTTAAGTGACGTCTGAATATTTCTGTTGTTTTTACAGACACCCTTGGCGTAATCAATGTTTATTTTTGTTTACCAATACTTTCTTTAAAACAAAACAATAAATATTACAAATAATATAGAGAAAATTCATTGGCTGTTTTTAGACTCTCAACTTGTATATTTTAGGAGCAAAATGGAAGTGATTACCCCCCCCCCCTCTAGAATTCTGCAGTTAATTTAACTAGCTGGTAAACTCTCTCCATTTCTCCGGCTCCTCATTTGGCTAATTTTCAATTAAACACTCCCAGTTGTATACATACATGTTACTTTCACAATTTATATAAAAATCTGTTGTCCCCCCCCAAAAAATTTTTTTTTTCTTTGTAGCTTGTGAGAATATATATATATATATATGCGAAAGGGATTGCAAATTTTTAATCTCATAAGCAATTCATAATGAAGTCTATTGTGGCAGATTTAGATGATAATTTTAAATATTAAATGTAGGGGAGACTGGTACGCAGTGGAACATTTTTTCAGTTAAAAATTATGTTCTCTTTAATGCACAAACTGATCTGCATGAAAATATTTTTGAATATTCCTTAAACATTTATACATTTATCATAATTTTCTCATAACATAGTTTTCAATATATTTTTCAAAAAAATTTTTTATATGCATCCATAAAGTGGACCACTGTGCCCCACTTCTGGGGCACAGTGGACCGCTATTAGGTATTATCTGAAATACAATATAAGTCTATTTTTCATTAATCTAAGTCTTTTTTATTTTCCCTTTACCTGCAAAATAACATAGTAATATAAATTTACAAGTAACATTTTGAAACAAAAACAAAATGAATTATATTTTGAAAATAATAACAGATTAATACAGGAACAATTGCACTTTAGTTGAAGTTATTACTTAAGTACAAAAAAATCAGCGCACATTAAAATTTGCAAATGAAATTCCAAAATACTTAAGAGTAAGATTGAGCCTGGAATTTTCCTGAAATACTTTTGGGTCTGGGAGCAATATTATGACATCATTGACAACAATAGATTCATCTACAGTTTCGGGAAAAATAAACTGATTTCCATTCAATTTGCATCTCATGAATCTTACTTGAATAGAATCATCAAAAATTTAGACTACAGTTATATTTATCAAAGGCAGTATATACAAAACAAAATATTTCTTACTATATTATATAAATTGTCATTTTTCTTTGTTTACTTTATTTTACAGTTAAATAACTTTTTTTAAACAATATTTCTTTATAGTAAATAAGCAATTATTAAATATTTTGAACATTCTGCATTACAGGAGCAGAGTGGATTGTGGATCACTGTGCCCCAGGAGTGGGTGGTCAACTGTGACCCATGTTGAAGTTCAATAAATAATCATATTAATATTGTTTATCATATTAATATTGTTTATAGCTTCCTTTTAAACATATTAACTTTAAAGTTAAATAAAAAAAGGATCTTAGCTTTACAAAAAAGCTGTTTTATCTTATTTATCTACAACCTTTAATTACTAAAAAATTGAAATATGATGATGAAAAATTTTACTTTTAGAAGCTCAAAACAACCAATCAGGATAAAATAGTTCAATCTGAGCTAAACATATTTTCTGAAGGCTATAAATAATCAGTGCAGTGCTGTTGTCTATTAGGATATAAGAGAAGCTTTAAAAAAGTTTAAATAAATAAAATATTAGAGGGTGGTCCACTGTGCCCATAGTTCCAGTGTGTATCAGTCTCCCCTACATGAAATTTAAATGCAAAAATTAATTTTAATTGCAACTAATTTTTCCACAATGTGACTTTCAAATTTGAATATTCTTTCATCTCTTAAAGATAGTATCAATATGTGCCTTGAATATTTATATAATTTTGAATATATAAAATAAATTATACGAAAGGATACATATATATATATATATATATGTAAATTTCTAAATTATATACCATTTACTATGAAATAAAATGTATTACATATGTTACAGCTAATAAAAAATAACTGCATAAAATTAATATTAAGAGCAAAACAAATATATGCTTTGCTGTTTTTTTAAAAAAAAATGCTAAAATTTACAAAAATTACTCTTACCTGCATCCTGATTTGTCCTTCCAATTTTATCTTGTATGCAATTATGGAGGAAATAAGGTTTAAATTTAAAAAAAACCATTTTATTAACATTTGATGTTTATGCTTTATAATTTACATCGTATTTAAATACCAAATGTATTTACAAATTCTTCTCACATTACACAGCCTTTGCAGCAGAATTTAGCTTGTTTCGAATGGTGGCACGTACAAGTGATACATTTACACCAAACTTGCAGGCAACATGGCCCTGAATATCCATTATCCTGGATCCCATTATCAGAGGAGACCGCGAAAACACTTATATAAGCGAGGTATGCAATTATCCGTTACCGGATTAAGCAGGTACATCAACCGAACATTAACTGAAAAAAAAAACCCTGGATGCATGAAACTCACCATACAGCAATCTCTAGAATGCATAAAATTCATTCAAACAGCAGTTAGTAACATATATATGTACGCTTCGCATACATTAACTGAAAAAAAAAAAAACGTGGATGTATGAAACTCACCATGCAGCAATCTCGAGAATGCATGAAATTCATACAAACAGCAGTTAGTAACATATATATATATATGTACGCTTTGCCGACATTACCCCCCCCCCCCCAAACAAAAAAACAACAACATCCTGGATGCACGAAACTCACAATACAGCAATCTCTAGAATGCACGAAACTCACAATACAGCAATCTCTAGAATGCACGAAACTCACAATACAGCAATCTCTAGAATGCACGAAACTCACAATACAGCAATCTCTAGAATTCATGAAATTCATTCAAACAGCGGTTAGTAACTTTTATATATATATGTACACTTCACGCACATTAACCGAAAAAAAAAAAAACCCACAAATTGAATTTCAGAAGAAAAATTGCAAATTTCACCATTCAAGAGTGTAAAAATCCTGAATTTCGTCGATAGTGCGTGTAAAATCATGAATTTTCTCAATCGAGCACGTAAAAATAATGAATTTTGTCGATTGTGCGCAGAAAAATAATGAATTTTGTTGATCGGCTACGTAAAAAAACTTCGCCATTCGGGAATGTAAAAATCCTGAATTTCATCGATCAAATGCATAAAAATCACGAATCTCATCGATGGGGCGTGTAAAAATCATGATTTTTAGCGATCGAGTGAGTAAAAATCATGAATTTTATCGATCGGCGTGTAAAAATCATATGTATTTCGTCGATTGGCTACGTAAAAATCAAATTTCGTCATTCGAGAGTGTAAAAATCTTGAATTTCGTCGATCGAACGCATAAAAATAATCGAAAGTGTAAAAATCACAAATTTCAGCAATAAAGTGCAGAAAAAATCTGAATTTCGTCAATCAGACGCGGTAAAATCCTGAATTTAATCGATCGGACGCGGTAAAATCATAAATTTCAGCGGTCGAGTGAAGAAAAATCATGAATTTCAGCGATCTGATAAAAAAAAAAAAAAAAAAAACAAGAATTGTGGCAATTGGACACGGAAAAATCACAAATTTCGGTGATCAGGTGCGGAAAAATCATGAATTTTGGTGATCGGATGCAGAAAAATCGTGAATTTCATCGATCGTAATTGGAAAAATCATAAATTTTGGTAGTCAGGGGCGGAAAAACCAGGAATTTTCGTGATCGGGTGTGGAAAATTCATAAATTTCAGTGATCAAATGCGGAAAAATCATTAATTTCGGTGATCAGGTGTGGGAAAAATCATGAATTTTGTCGATCGAAAGCGTAAAAATCACAAATTTCAGCGATCAAGTGTGGAAAAATCCTGAATTTCGTCAATCAGACGCGGTAAAATCCTGAATTTAATCGATCGGATGCGGTAAAATCATAAATTTTGGCGGTCAGGTGAAGAAAAATCATAAATTTCGGCGATCTGATGCAAAAAAAAAAAAAATCAAGAACTGCAGCAATCGGGCGCAGAAAAATTACAAATTTCTGTGGTCAGGTGCAGAAAAATCATGAATTTCAGCAATCAGACGCAAAAAAATCAAGAAATTTGGCCGTCGATTGTGGAAAAATCATTAATTTCATCGATCGGACGCTGTAAAATCATAAATTTCGGCGTTCGAGTGCAGAAAAATTATGGAATTAGGCGATCAGACGCGAAAAAATCAATTTTGGCGATCGGGCACGGAAAAATAAAAACTTTCGGCGATCGGGTGTGGAAAAATCATGAATTTCGTCGAACGGGCGTGGAAAAATCGCTAATTTTAGGGAAAAAAGTTAAACAGAAAATCCTGCATTTGGCCGGTACTTTCCATGTTTTTAGTCGCCAGTTTTTCAAGTTTAATCGACGAGTGGCGACTGGCGAGTGCTTATTTTCACCTTTACTCTGAACCTGTTTACGTTTTACATGCGACTCTCGGCATTGAGCAATAAGTGACAGCGTTCATCCATTATTTTCCGCAATTCGCTAACTTTGTTAATATAATAATTAACACCGTAATTCATTTTTTAAATGTTTATACATAGCCATAAGATAGCTAAAAATATGTACCGACAGACACTTCTTCAAAACTGGTTTCTCTTAAAAAAATTAGATAGATTCAACGTATTTATAAAAGCCTTACTAGAAAAAATATATTCATAGGATATTTGTATTTTCAAAGTTTTGTTCATATTATCTTATTTTAAACTTTTCTTTAATAGTGATGGAGTTAATTTAGAGTTTGTTATTGTGAATTCAAATAACTCATATTTATTACAAAATTAAATTAAATATTTGAGCCTTTTATCAGTACAATTAAATTTATAATATTGTTTGGGTTGATCTTGACTGTACTTAGCCTGTGTGTCAATATTAGTGTCAATCCAATTAATGATTTCTCAAGGTTTTTACATATATTTTCAATTGCTTTTAATCAAAGTTTATAAATAATATACCAGGAGGAAAATAACTTTATAAAAATTATGATTTAAAGTAATGTAAACAGAACACGATCGGAATTGGAGTTGAGTTGAGTTGGTACTATTTTAATTATTGTCCTCTTGAATGATATGTTACATGAAATGCGATTAAAAGCTTTTTCTTTTTTTTCCAAGATAGTTTGCCAAATTGGTATGTTACAGATGTCAGTTAACATTTTTCAATTAATAACAAAATATTTGTTGCTATATTTTTATACTTGATAGCAGGGGTGTAAAAATCCAGTCGCCAATGGGTAGATTACTACCACTAAATTTTTAGTATTGTTCGACTAATAAGAATACTGATAAAATTTAGTTGAAGTATAATAATAAAATTTAGCCGAAGAATACTAATAAAATTTAGTGGTGAGAATCGGCCCACTGACTCCTAGATTTTTACACCCCAGCTTGATAGCTTATTTTTAAATTTTGTATGCTGTTACTTGTTTGTAATAATAAAAACTTTGGATTTAAAGAAAATATTTTTTTTTTAACTTATTTATCCATTGAACACCATAAAACACATTTCAGGATTCATTTTCTGCATTTTTTATTACAAAATAATGTAAAATTAATACAAGAAAAAACATCTAGTGACCAAAATTTATCAAATTATAAAGCATGTATGACATGATAATAATACTATATGTGTTTTACATTTCGTGATTTATCGGCATAATCGTAATTGTAGGGGCAACAAACTTTAAATTAACTCCATCGCTATTACAGTATTAAAAAAAAAAAAAAGTCTAAAATAAGACAATATGGACGACACATTGACAATACAAATCTCCTCCGAAATAATTTTTTTTGGCAAGACAACGTGGTACTTTATAAATACGTTGAATGTATCTAATTTTTTAATCTATCTAGATTTGTAGAGGTGTCTGTCGGTACATATTTTTAGCCATCTTATGGCTATATATAAACATTTAAAAAATTACGGCATTAATTATTATATTAACAAAGCTAGCGAATTACAGAAAATAATATACGAACGCTTGCACTTACCGCTTACCGCCATCGCCGTCAAAATGTAAACAGAACACGATCGGAATTGGAGTTGAGTTGAGTAGTAGTGTTTCTTCACATAATTGGAGACAGAAATGCCGGGTCAGTTACGAAAAAAAAAAAAAAAAATGTTAAGGAGAGTTACATTTTTCATTTGTTTTTTGAAGTAAAATTTTATTGAAAACTGGAACTCATGCCTGTAGTTAATAAGTGGAAAGGCCATTTCCCCTCTCTCGATTTTGAAATTTAAATAACTAAATAACTAAAATAAATAATAAAATAAAAATAAAAAATAACTTAAAATAAAAGAACTAAGAATTTTTCGTTGTGTGTAGGGTGTGTATGTGTGGGGGGGGGGGAGGGGGGTGTTCAATTACTACTTTCTTCCTGAATTTTAAAGTTTAAGTAACTAAAATTACGTTTTCTCCGATTTTGAACAGCATAATAAAATTGGTTCTTTTCGAGTAACTTAAAAGAGGAACTAAGAATTTTCCGTTGGAGGGGGAGGGGGGGGGGCGTCATTAACCCTCCCTGGATTTTGAAATTTTATTTAATTTTTTATTTTGACCGATTTTGTAAAACAGTAAATTTATTCTTTTTTCGAGTAATTTAAAGTAATTAAACACTAAGAGAAAGTACAAATTTCCCGTTGGGGGTGAAGGGCGGACTTTCCCCCTTAAATTCCCCATGAAAGTTATTTATTTATTATTTTTTATATTTATGTGTTAAAAATTTATCTCCAAAGGGGAGGTTGAAAGCAATGTCCGCTGCTTAACTCGCTGTTCCTCGCTTAACTTAAAAGAGGAACTAAGAATTTTCCGTTGGAAGGGGGGGGGGCGTCATTAACCCTCCCTGGATTTTGAAATTTTATTTAATTTTTTATTTTGACCGATTTTGGAAAACAGTAAATTTATTCTTTTTTCGAGTAATTTAAAGTAATTAAACACTAGAGAAAGTACAAATTTCCCGTTGGGGGGAAGGGCGGACTTTCCCCCTTAAATTCCCCATGAAAGTTATTTATTTATTATGTTTTATATTTATTTGTTAAAAATTTATCTCAAAATGGTTGGTTCAAAGCAGTGTTCGCCACCCCTCCCCCACCCCCGCCCGAGGATTTTGATTTTGGTTCAATTTAGTCCCATTAAACTAAAAGTCTTGAAAACAGTGTTAATTATTAATAACAGAGTAAATACGCAATATTGTCATAAACTGAAAAACTTTAATATTGCTTAGCTTTTGAAACTGCAGATAAATTGCTGAAAATATCTCACAAACTTACTAAAATTAAGTTCTGTAAAATTACCTTAGAGTAACTGCACTTATACTGCAGATACATCTGAAAATATAATACTGAATTAATGACTGTAAAATTACTTCAAATTTACTACAGTTTCACTACAGATGTAAAGTCTGATTATTTTTTTAATTTATGATTATAACATAACTTCACGTAAACTGCAGTTTTTTTGCAGATAGAAGCTCACAGTATTTTTGAAATATATTACTGCAAAATTACTTCACATTAACTGCAAAATAACTGAAGTATTTTTACAGTCGAGATTGCACTACAGAAAATCTACAGTTGACTGTAGAAAAACTTTAAAAATACTTCACTTCTGTAGAAAAACTGCAGTTCATTTTTAGCTGGGAATTAACAAAAACGTTAAGGGAAAATATTTCAGATTTAAATTTGAGAGTCCCTTTCCAATTCGGGGGCCTGCCCTGTTAGTGTATGAGATAATGGGGCCTTGCTTAGAGGGCTACAACTCCCACAGCGAAATGAGTGTGTTCAAACAAATGAGGAACACATTTTTTTCATTTTCATAGCCCCACATAAGGTTATTCCTGCTCCTATAAAAAGTATTTTAAAAAATCATTCTTAAAAAAATTAATAAAATAAAATTTTAATCAAAATAATAAAACAACTTAAATAAATGCTAGAAACGTTTTCAACGTTTTAGAAGAAATCATACTAACATGTATGTTTCTCAATAAATGAGAGATAAATTCGGGTATGATCTCGTGCGGCAAAAATAAATAAATAAATAAATCCTTTTTAATAAAAAGGTATGCGTTGCTGACGACTGGGATTTTCGCTAATCGTTGTCACAGATTAATCTCGGAAAATAAAACATTTCAAGTATCTGAAAAAATGAATTGCTCGAAAAGTATTTGTCAGAAAATTGTTAGACAAACTGCGTTAGAAAGGTAAAAAATTGTATTTTTCTTGATAAAAATTGCAAATCTAATGATTAGGCCGTTTTTCAAATATTGAATTTCAAAAGTTACCAAATTTCACAATGGAGTACCATAGCGAAAACTTCACGCGTAAAAAAACAATAATAACAGCAATGTGTCAGCACGAGTCACAAATTATAGTAACCGTATTATTCTGTTAAAATATAAAAGTGAATTATGATGTCACGAGTGCATGATTTTTATTTAATTCTCGACAAATACTAGATGCGCCATTTCTTTTTAGTTGTGAATAATATAGGTTTATTCCCGTTATTAAAAAATGTATATGAAAACATATGAATCAATGGAAAATGGTAGGTAATAAATAGTAAACATAATAATAAACCGTATTAAAAAAACATAACGTAGTGAAATAAGTATATCCGTATTTATGTTATTTTAGGATATTCCAAGTAAAGGTATCAGATTACTTTAAAATACAAAGTTAAATTCACTGATGTATTTCGTTTGATTCAAGGTTCTTTTGGAGAAACCGACCAGCGCAGCGGGCGTAGTCTGCTAGTAAATAAATAAATAAATAAATAAATAATAATAATAATAATAATAATAATAATAATAATAATAATAATAATAATAATAATAATAGAGCATTTATTTTTGTTTATTCTGAAAAGAACGCTGTTAACTTTTATTTTTTCAAAGGAATTGATTGATTTATTCATTGAAAAAATCATACATTTCTCCTTCATAATAACTTTTTTCCATTTCATAAAAACATATCACTTTAGCATATTAAACCGTGCGACATATTATACATATCTACTAAATCATTTAACATTATATTACAGATTAGTTTTTATAAAACTAATTACTACAAATATTAGTTATGTAGCAAAAAAAGAAATGTCGAATTTTATAAAATACTAGCTGTTACCCGTGACTTCGTTCACGTATCATTAAAAGAAGAATAAATGCATTAATTAAGCAAAATATTTCATTCCGATAATTAGAAACGGAAATAATTAACTAACTCTTTATCACATTCCGTAGGAGACAATACAGTATTTCTATGTTACAGAGGCCTTGACATAACAAAGTTTTAAAAAAGTGAAATTGTGTGACAAATAATCACGAAAAGGAAACTGCAACCATTAAAAATAGGCGAGCCAAATAAAATCGTGGAAATCGGCTAATTGTGCAAACACATATGTCAAGTTTACCTGGTAAACCATTTTACTTTTAATGCCTTTGTGAAACGTTTTAATAAACCTTCAAAGATAATGGAAATAGTATTTTCTTTTTAATTAAATTCAATTCTTGTGAATAGGGAGCAATAATTGTAGACTTAAATGCAAGGAGCTAAAATTTGCCTCCTTGATTTAATTTATAACTTTCTAAATGAAAATATGTTGTCAGGCGATTTTTGTTCTCTAGAATAAATTGATTCATGAAGTCTGAATATGTGAAAATACGTTTATATTAAAAAAAAATTTTACTGTAATCAAGATTTTTTTTCTTTCACCATCTATTCAAATTGAAAATAAATTAATTTTTTTCAGTTTTAAAGAGATAAAATATATTAATCCGTTTTATTTCTTCCTTTTTATCCACAAAAATGGAATAATATAGTCACCATTTTTAGAGAAACTTCGTTAAAATTTACAAAAAAAAAAAAAAAATCTCTGAATTAAAATTATTTTTTTAAATTCTGAGAGTTTATGACATCCTCGGATCAATGATAACCTGTGTTAAGTAAATTGCGTTGCGTTCGACAATCTGAAAGGAGTAGTTGCGAAATACAAACAGGCGGTCAGATTTTAATATAATAGATTCGTATTTATTTTTCTTTTCCTAATAATCATGGTGTAGTTTTTGGCAAAAAACTCTTATCAATATGTAACTGATAGTTATGCTTAATTATCGGTATAGTTAAAAAAATATATATTAAAATTTTTCGTTTTAAATATGGCGTGATACTACTTTCTAAACTTACCGATCCTTGTATTATTAATGCAAGGAATTGATTCACGCTCCTTGTAAAACCCATTTGAAAATTCCCGTTTTATTTCAAATATAACGTCACTTTTTCCTCAAAGAAATCTCTTTTTAATGGTATAATTCTTGTTAATTTTCTTTTTCTGGCAATCAGGACGTAAATTTTAGCCGGAAACTTATATTTGTATAGAACTGGTATTCAAGCTAATTATTAATCAGTATCAATAAAAAATATTTCAGATTTTCATCTTAAATATTACGTTCATTATCTATCTACTTTCATTATACATTGATATTCATGCTCCTTGTATTATTACGAATATTTGAAAATACATGTTTTATTTATGACGTCATATTTTTCTAAGTCGAGGAGGATCCTTTTCATAGTTCCATGGTCCAAGCGAAATCTGTTTTTAATAATATAATTATTGTTCATTTTTCCTTCTAATTATAACGCAGTTTTTGACAGAAAAAGATCTTTTTAATGTAACCGATATTCATACTTCATGTATAATAACAAATACTCCATATTTTTGTTTCAAATATCAGAAAAATTCATCTTCTTTTGAATTATTTTTAATTTTCATTTTTCACTTGAAATCCTTCTATTGAAAATTAATTGTTGAGGAAAAATTATTTTTCCGTGTTTTTATTTATTAGCAACGATCAAAGCCCTAGCAACGATAAAATAAATTGGTTAAATTTTATGGAAAAATGTCCATTTATTCTTTATAAAAATAATGAAATTTTTAATTATTAAAGAAAATATTTGAATAAAATAAACAAAAAGCAGTCTATGTTCATTTGACGTTTATAATCAACCTATATGCAAAGGTACAGGATCATTAAATGCACCATTTTCACGCTGGCTTCAGCCCAACATTTGCACACAATCAGATTTATAATATTATTATGATAATCAAGTATCATAATTTAATAAAAATAAAATAAAATAAATAGTTAATTTGAAAAACAACTGTTATATCATAAAACAAATTTTCATTATATTCATAATTAAAATGGCATTAAAATATAATAAATTTTCATTTGTTATATCAAATTTTAATTTTAGCGATATATTTTCCCTTTTAATAATCATTTCAACAATAATGGCTTCATCTTTTAATCTCAATAAAAATGTAATGCATTCGCCGAAAATCTAAATCTGATTATAACATAAGGTAAATTGGATTAAAAAAAAAAAAATCTTCAATTTAAACGATCATCCATCTCTATACATTTTATTTTTAATGCAATTAAATTTAGTGCATACATAAAGTTATTTAAATGTAAATAAATATACATCACAAAATATTTGTTATACTTTTAATGCAGTCTGTGCTTAATAATGTACAAAAATAATATCTTAATAGATCAATTTTAAATAAATTTATTTAAAATTGTATTATTCTTAAATCGTGTCCATGATGTAAGAACACACAAATTAAAAGAAAAAAACATCACTGATTTTGCAAGCAAAATGAAGTTTAGCTATTAGAGTTTGCATACAATCTTAAAGTTTTGTGGTCGATCATGAAACTAAACAACATAAAATTATATATAACCAATGAAACATGTTATGAACAGTAACTATCTCTTTCACATTGTTCTGCAGTCTAGTTGTAAAATCGTAAAAAAAAAAAAAAAAAAAAAAAAAAATTGTGTAAACGACATTATTTCACTGACGACTGGTTATCCTGTGTTACAGGGTTACTTTATGTTATAGTGCATCCGTCGAAAGGAATTGAAGTTGAAAATTTCAATATTTTCAGAATTTCTTGCTGTTTAAACGTGTATGTGTAAAGAGACATACTGCAAGAGCCAGTAGGAATGAAAGCATACTATGATTTAATTTATTTGTATTAAGCTACTAAGGAACAAACAGAATGGTAGTACTTTCCATTCAAAAAATCTATTGTTTAATGCGAAAATTTTTGAAAATACAATCAAACACCATTAAATAATGTTTAGCGGAGAGTCGTGTAGAATTCTTGAATTGGTCCAATACCGTTAAATTGAAGGGCTGGAATTCGTAGCTACAATGTGATTGTAAAGTGAAAAGAGTGCACCCTGTTTATGGGGGGGCGCATGTCTCAAAAACATAAAAGAATTTTAAAGTTCTATATAATGAATATTTTACATTACAGAATAAATTGAATTGTAATACTACACAGTTTTACCCAGTTTCATTGTGCACTAGCATTCAAGTCTCACTCTGTACCACGTGCAATTGTTGAACTAAATTTTACGTCTCTTTCGCTTGTTATTTCACTTTGTAAGAGATAACTCCTTAATATTAAGTGGAAAAAAATACAGCATATACAGGGTGACTTTTAATTAACCTACATCTTTAAATTGAAATAACTTCCAAGAGCCTCACTAGATGCCGGTACGAAAGCGTGCAGTGAAAGAAAGCATAAAAGGAATTTGTTCAGTGTCAGTTCCACGCAATTTTGAAAAGGTGACCCAAAGTGTCACATTCAACTAAAGATCGTATTTTTATTTTTTAAATTGGTATTTATGTTGTGAAAATGCAACGCTATTTCAACGGAAGTGGTATTCAACATTCAGAATCCAGTTATCGCTTATCAATACCCAAATCATTATCGTAGTGCATTGCATTGGCCATTTTATGCACCAGATATGGATTCATGTGATTTCTATCTCTAGGGTCATATGAAAGATTAGGTTTACAAGAAGAAGCTGACAGAGATTATTAGCCTATAAAGTTCCATAACTGATTCATTTTGAAGCATCAAAAATAGAAACGCTCGATTTGCTTACTGGCAACTTTGTGACTAATTTGCGCTATTGTAACACCTCTGAAGGTTCTGATTTTGAAATTGACTTTGACCATTAAATTCCTTTTCCACATTCTTTTGAATAAAAAAATGTCTGTAGTGCTATCTGCATTGACTCAAGAGCTATTTCAGTTAAAAGTTTTAGGTTAATTAAAAGTCACCCTGCACATCATATTCGATCTGATATACTTCACACAATTAGACTGAATATATTTGATCTACAACTAAGTTAAATGTGTAACTTTTACCTATATATATATATTTGTAACTTCCAGACAAAACAACATCCACACTTGAAAAATGCTCAACAAACACTGCGAACAAAGCATAACTGTACAACCTTACACTGTAAAAAATTTTCGTAATTTAAAATTTCAGTATGTGTACCGTAAATTAACGGTACTTGTACCGTTTTGACTCTTTACGGTCTGAGTACCGTATTTCTAATGTATATTAAACGTAAAAAAACCGTATATGTGCCATTTCGATTATAAACGGTATTTATACCGTAAAATGATTGTATTTTTCAGTAAGGAAAAAGCTGGTAGCCCCGCCTCGTTGTACGGCAACCCCTGAAGTGATGCTCTTGCTCTTGTTACGTAATGCGTGCAGGTCTGAGGAGAGGCGGGACTGCAGCCGGTACATATACTTTAAATATTTTACGGTACATATACCGTCCAGTTAAATTACGGTATATATACTGGTTACAAAGTTGCCGGTATATGTATCGTAATTTTTGACTAATTTTTTTACAGTGTATATCCAGTCGTAAAATCACAAACTTCGTATTAAAAGAGTCTTTGTTTCCCTGTGTGCACTGTCCGACTGTATATGACTTTCCCTTAAATTCATAGATTCACCTACGTCATTACTGTGTCTCCAGGTGCAATGGTGCAACAGTTGAATATAACTTTGAGCTATTCCTACGCAACATAGTCTGCTATAAAACTCTCAACATTTGTGATTATATAGATCACACATATATATTAAGATAATTATTTGTTAGGAGAAAAAGACACATTTCCTTAAAAATATCGTGTTATTGTTATTTAATTTTTATATTAAACTTCGTATTATGTTAAACCAGAAAAAAAACCTATCAGAGCATATCATTGTCATTGAATGTTTTCAAGGCTCTCGCCAGGATATAAATAAAATAACGGACCTGAATGCGAATACTTCTTGCATAACGTGTTATTGCAGAATGGAATAAGGTTTTTTTGGGCTATCACACGATAATTGACCGTCGTCGTATACGTATGATATACTAGTTGTAGTACGCAGTGAGACAAATTGGGAGTATTTTAACGGGATTTTATTTCTTGTTTATACTGCTTATTAATATCTTTATTAAGAAATATACCCCCAATGAGCATATTTATGTATGCGGTGGCCGACGTTTTTTCAGGGGATTATATACTGTTCTTAATTAACATTTAAAAAAAAATGTGCCTCACTGTGTAACTGTCCCCTATATAAACAGAGAGAGATTAGGGAGATAAATTAAACTATTTAATATCCTGTGTTTAATTTCGAATAAACAGTTTCAAATAAAGTATAAATTAAATAAATAAATATTTAATTGAATATAAAAATTATAACTTGTCAGCTTATGAAGCTGCAAATTACTATTAACCCACAATGAATACAATTTTTTTATATAAATATTAATATTAATATATCTTTATTTCTGAGAATCATTTGGTAAATATCTCATCATTTTAAATATTTATAACAAAATTAAGTATCAAAAGAACATTTTGATAATATAAGAGGGTCGATAATGCATCAAAGTTAAAACTAATGCCTTCACCTTTAATACTTATAATCACTAATACAAAATAACATAAAAAAATGTTGCTAGTCAATTTTTTTCTAAAATAATATTATTATTTTTACGTAAATTCGATGAACTATCGATTCTTTGGTAGATAGTTGCTTCAGAAAAAGAATTACTCTCTCGTGAGTTATCTAATAACTGAATATTTTGCAAAACCTTTTCTCGCTCGGGTAAAGTTTTACACTTAAATGGAAATAACAAATGTTAATTTAGACAGAAGCCCCAAAGGATACAAAAGTACGATTAATGTAAACAAAACAAAAAGCAATTAAAACTGTATAGCAGCAAAATGTATTACTAAAAAAAAATAGTGTTTGATAAAATATATATATTTTTTTTAATTTGAAAAGCTAAAATCACTTGAGACTAAGTAACGTTAATTTAAAATACAAATATTTATTCGTCATTTAAAAAACATGTCCAGTATGCATATATTTTGTATGGCATGCTATAGACATTCAAGATTTAAATATGAAAAGTCATTCCATGAGGGATAAAAACGTCGTTAGAGGAATAATTTTCCAGAAACACAGATGATTAAAACAACATCACAAATACTTTTGAAATAGTGTTTATTTCATATTGATTCCTTCGACATTTCACTGATTACATTCTACTTTAACACAATTAACATACACACATGTACAGGGTGTCACAAAAACCTCCGCTTTTATTCGTTAAATATAGATCATAGACATATTATAAATTACAAAGATACGAGGGAAAGTCATTAAGTAAGTCCCAAGATATAATTAAATAATAAGTTACAATGATATTCACTTCAAAACTATTTTTATTTCTCAACATATTCTCCACCAATATTTATGCACTTATATCACCGTTTTATGAGTGCCCCAACACCAGCTGCATAAGATTCTTTGGGTTGCTGTCTAAGCCATATTAGGACTTCAAGTTGAACTTTTTCATCCTCTTTGAACATCATCTTGCTTCCATAATGGTTTTCTAGTGAACTAAACAGATGAAAATCACTTGGGGCTAAGTCGAAGCTGTATGTGGATGTCGAAGAGGTTGCAAGATGATGTTCACAGATGATGAAAAGGTTCAACTTGAAGTCCTAATGGGGATGAGACAGCAACCCAAAAAATGTCATGCAGCTGGTGATGGGGCACGGATAAAACGGTGATATAAGTGCATAAATATTGGTGGAGAATATCTTGAGAAATAAAAATAGTTTTGAAATGAATATCTTTGTAAGTTATTATTTAATTATCTTTTGTGACTTACCTAATGACTTTCCCTCGTACGTTAAAAAAGGTACAGAATTTTATGAAATCAACTAAAATTTTCAGGGGATTAAATTTGAAAAAATAGCAAATTTAAATTATATCCGTCCAGCCGTAGTTTTTTTCCCAATAAGTAAAATGTGCCACATACACTAATAAAGGCATGTAAAAAATTTCAGCATTTTATTATAAAAAGTCGCACATATATTAAAATATATAAATGCTGACTTAAACTCCTTTTTGATGCCTGTAAATTAATTCACAAAGTGGAAAAATTATGTCAGATGATCGCATTTCAGCTGTCGTACACAAAATACGAAAAAAAAAATATAATTCCATAAATAAATAATAATTGTTCTAGTTATTGGTACAAAAGTATCTAAACTGTGTAGAAATAATATTTTAACGCAAAGATTACAAAGCTTGTTCAAAATCGTTTCCATTCATGCCAATAGACATCTGCATTCGACTGATAAAACTTCTGTGAATTCGATCTAGACATTTCCAAATTTTATTCTGTAATTCATCATGTAAAATTTAAGGTATTTTTCAGGAAGCATAGTTTTGTAAATTTGTAAATAAAACTTAAGATAATAGGTATATTTTATTTTCTTATGATGCATTTCTGCGTCGCATCATCTGCACTCTGTAAACATTTACATTTTAATTTATGATTAACCCCTCACCAACTTTGTTTAAACATATCTCTGCGACTTTTTATGATTAAATGCTGAAATTTTGTACATGACCTTACTAGTGTATGGGTCACATTTAACTCATCGGGATTTTTTTTTTTTTTTTTTTTTGCACAGGGGACGAATAAAAATATAAATTTTGTATTTCCTCAAATTTAATACTCTGAAAATTTTAATAGATTTCATAAAATTCTGTATTTTTTTACTTAACATTGTGATTTATAATATACATATCTCTATGATCAATATTAAAGAATAAAAGCCGAAGTGGATGTTTTTTTTGGTGGGGGTGGGGGGACCTTTTATATATACTTATGTATGTGCGTAATATTTTGGTAAGAAATTATTTCTATTATACGTAATAAATATTCTTCTATACATACATCTACATTTTGTCCATTCTTTGATCATTTTTTTAAACTGTTAGTTGTACATACACTCTAGTGCTAAAAGTCAATATACACATTCAGGTTTTGACATTTTGAAGAATACCAGAGAAATATTTAACAAATTTTTCTGGAGCTTTGGGATAAAAAGAACATGTTTGACTTCATATTTTTCAGTGAAGATTTGATAACGAGGGCACTTAGGGTTTCCAAAAGAAAATTTAATAAAAAAATGTAATATTTACAATCATCCTGTAAAATAAAATCTTTGAAATGATCTGTAGCTATTGTACAAATCTATGTGGGTTTTCGACAAAATTTACGTTCATTTGTGTAAGAATAGCATATATATTTATGGAGATATATATATTTTTTGAAACATTCAAAAAATTTCCACATGCTTTTGTTCACAGCATGAAGTGTTTTTAACCAAATATAACGTTAGTTGCAGAGAATTTGACAAAATACAGCAGAAAAAATATATTACTAGTAGAATATAAATGTATTCAATATTTGATATAATATGAAAGTTTGTATGAAATAAATTTAACATACTATCGGTAACAATTTTTTTACATAAATCTGTAGTCATCTATATAGGGCAAATCCTTTAAAAAAGGCTTGTCGAATATCGTGAAAAATCAAAAAGATATACGCGATATAGTGTACTTAATTTCAGTTGCTTCTGCATATTAAGTGGTGTGCTACATACATGACAGTGTTAGTCAGTTATACTTCGTACCTATTGTCTAGAATCACCGATCAAACATAGTTCTGCATATTAAGTGGTGTGCTGGATACATGACGAGTGTTAGTCAGTCATACCTCTCTTCTATTGTCCGAAATCAGCGGTCAAAGATAGTACTGCATACGAATTTTTGTGCTAGGTACATGACGAGTGTTAAAAAATCATACTTCGCTCCTATAGATCAAAATAACCGTACAAACATAGTACTGCATACGAATTGGTGTGCTAGATACATGACGAGTGTTAGTCAGCCATACTTCGCACCTATTGTCCAAAATCAATGTTCAAACTTAGTTCAGCATACGAAGTAGTGTGATGGATACATGACGACTGTTAGTAAGTCATACTTCACTCCTATTGTCCAAAATCAAAGTTCAAACATAGTTTTACAGATAAAGTGGTTTGCTGGATACATGACGAGTGTTAGTCAGTCATACCTCTCTCCTATTGTCCAAAATCGGCGTTCAAACATTGTACTTCATACGATTTGGTGTGCTAGATTCATGAGAAGTGTTACTCAGTCATACGTTACTCCTACTGTCCAAAATCACAGTTCAAACATAGTTCTGCATATTAAGTGATGTGCTAGAGACATAACGAGTGTTAGTTGGTTGATTATTGACGGCCAATTATCTACACTAGGGATATAGGCCCAGGGGGAGTGCCCTTCGTGGGGGTCTTTCTAAGGGAACCTAACCCGTATTTACGCATGGATAAATCCACGGCTCGAAGAAAACCACGAAAACTCCGAACGATTAGGCCGACGGGCGCGATTGGGATCGAACCCAGCACCTCCCATCTACCAGCTTCGAGAGCACAACCTCTCAGCCACTGGTGGGGCCTAACGAGTGTTAGTCAGTCATACTTCTTCCACCACCTACTGATGCTCCTCGCTACCCAGTGTCACGAGAGGAAATCTGTTTTCCGGCAGTAATGGACCACTCCTGTAATAGCCTCGATCAGTCCCTGTCACTTGCTCGTGATTGGAGTATTCCTGGCAGGGCTGGCCATGGGTCAGCTTGCATTTTTGTCATTCTGATTTTCTGTCATTCTTACATTTTTGAATGGCCGCACATTCTCTCGTTTTCCGGAGGCTTCAGCTGCGGCTGAACACTGTATTTTGTAAGACCTTAATAAAGGGATCGGGAGGGATATTGTGTTCTACAGACTTGGTTTCCTTATCTGAGCTGTCCCTCTTAGGCAATCAAATCAAAGAATGTTAGGACCCGTATCCAAAAAAGTTTTGCAGCGTTGCTAATTTAAAGGGATATTTTTATTCAAATATCTGCCCCAATTTGAGAATAGTAATATTCGCCTTAATTAATGTGTCATATTACTATTCGGTAATAGTGGTAAATATTTTAATTAAAAAATTCCTCTAAATTGGCAACAGTGAAGGAGAGAGAAAAAAATCGCATCTTTTTTTATGAATTCACTTATTAAGTGAGAATTTTTTACTCAAGAGACTTTATCACGTATAATGCGGGATCGAATCGGGTAATAAACATTCACCTATTAAACGAGATACTTCTGCATTAATTTATTGCCAAAGTTCAAGGGACCGGATAAAAATCCACGTATTAAGCGGGATCGCGTATTAACCGTGAGTGTCTTAACCGGGTTCAACTGTACTTTGTTTTGTGTGAAATGTAATGAATAAAAAAATTCCGACACAGTCAGCTTTGGCATCGAAGAAACTACAAGGCAGCCCCTTCGTTATTAGAAATGTGTCTTACAATATGTACGGTGTCTGAACAAATTAAAAAAATTCTGATGACATATTTTACACGCAGCAATGGAAATTTGTTTAAAATATTGCTACAAATTCATTATCTTCGTTAAAGCTCTGCGCGGAAGTTCGGGCTCATCTTTGTATTTTTAACTAATCTAGATGAAACCTGTCAAAACTTGACAGAAAAAATTTACAATAACAATATTAGTAAAATAAGCTTCTTTATTACATAAGAAGGGGTGCGTATGAAACAGTTTTTCAAATATTTTATTTTAAAAGTTTTTTCCTCCCAGTGCATTACGGTACTATTTCAGATGCAAACTCCAAACAAACAATCCGTAAACAACTGTGTAATACAAATCAGTTTGGCATTACCGCCATATTCCACACGGCAAGAAAGAAAATTTCCTGGACCTATGAAGTATCATACAAATAGTATATCCCTACGTTCATCTCATATTCAGTCAATAAAAGAACATAGTAAATAAAGCGCACATCCCTCCCCCTTGATAATACAACCGAATGAAATCATATGCGCATGTGCATTGCATCTCCCCAAACGCACCGTCGAAATTCTACGTTAAAAAGAAAAATTTTTAAATGTTTAAATTAAAAGTTTTAAAATGTCTTCTTTAATCATTGTTCGTTTCAAATCCATATTTTTTGAAACGCATACATTGTTATCAATTGCATCCAACTAATCAATTTTTATGTAAAGATGAAGAATTTTATTTTTACAATAATAAATCAATCTGCAGATAAGGGAGATTTTTAATGTTTTCAAGTGTAATTTATTTGTATGGTTTCTTCGGCAGGATGATTATTCCTTTTCCATCACAGTCGGGGATTTTTAACAAAATACAGTTCCTAGCATATTCTGATGCAACATATACATCAACGAATTCAACATATCAATTTTATGTTAATCATAAACTAAAAATAGCTTTTTTTTTTTTTTTTTTTTTTTTGGCAGATTTTAGTTTAGCGCCAAAATGCTCTACCTTATGGATAATCTCATCTTATGATTTATCAGGGGTTTTTATTTTTTTTTTTTTTCAGTTTTTATAATGGTTAGGAAAATCTATTTTCAATTGGGGCAACTTTCCCGGGAACTATGTTACATTATTAAAACAAACTGATAGTCACTGTTGAGATAGAATTGAAAAATATTTCATGCTTGAAAATTATTTAAAAATTCCGTTTTCAAATAAATTTCAATCGAAAGCTAATTTTTTTCTAATTGATATGTGAAAACTGAAATTGCAAAATGTAGTAAAAAATTGAAATTTGTAGTATTTAGAAGTGATGTAAGCGCGATGAAAGCTAAAGCGATAGCGACGTTTGTTGTCACAACCGTTATACATTTCTAAAATCTGCCACTGTGTTTTGTCTGGCGTCCAAAAGTAGACTACTATTTTTAACACTTTCCAACCTAGTTGAAAAGTGTTTATGACTTCGGTTTGTCTGGCCGGATGGCCGTCTGTCCGTGCTCTAACTCCCGTAAATATGCTCGGATTGCTCTGCAATTTTTATATGTTATTGTCGTTATTCATAGCATGTTCCCTATTTCAACGGAAGTGTGTAGAACTTATAGTTTTTTACAGGGACACTCAAAAGAATTCCGTTACATTGCGGTCTATGGGGAAAAATCATTTGCGGTATATTTAAATAATGTTTCACTATTTTAAACGCATTGAAATTTATATATACCACTAAGGTGCATTAGAAGAAGCTTAATATGGAATAGGGTGTGCATAGCACTTATAGTTACTTTACAGGGACAGTCAAAAGAATTCCGTTACATTACATCTATGGAGAAAAATCGTCTGCGGTTTATTTAAATAATGTTTCACTATTTTAAACGCATTGAAATTTATATATATCACTAAGGTACATGACAAGAGGCTTACTGTGGAATATTGTGTGTATAGCAGTCATCGTTCATTTACAGGGACACACAAAAGAATTCTCTACTGTCTGTTAACAATAATTCCTGGAAGTGCATTTTAAGTTACGGAACGCGATTTTGAATTTAACTCGCTTTTTGTCTACTACGTGGTGTGTATAAATTCTGTAGATCCTATACAGGGAGGCACAAAAGTTCGCGAACACATTTCCGTTTATTGACAGAAACTCCAGACGGAGAATTTTAAACTGTGCTACGCGTTTCCTAACGGAACTAAAATTTAGCATCCTATGTAGTATATATACAAATCTATAGATCCTATACAGGACTGAATAAAAATATTCGGATATTTTTCCGAGTATTGTATATGTTGGAAATTCCTGAAATTATGTTTTTAAATATGTTATGCGTTTTTCAAATTGTTTACTTAGATGTTATCTTTTATCTTATTAAACGGTATGATTTGTAAAATTATTTTGGAAGCGTTGGAAAGTGTTACATAATCTATGCTTGACGCATGATTTTTCGTTCTTGTTTGACATTGAAAGAGAAATTCACAGTGAAAGAAATAGGACTTTGCCGCTAATAAGGAATTGTTAAATGAACGAACTTATAACAAACCTACCAAAATAATTCCTATAAAATATTAGCCTTACATTGTTTATTCTAGCTAAAAATACAATCATTATTTCAAGGGTTTTTTTTTTTTGCCCATTAACGAACTTGACCATGATTTTATGCCCCTTGACTTTATGTATCAGTTTGGAAGAGATTTGTGCAGAATTTTTCACGTTATCGTGTCCATAAAAAAGGGACATAGATAGATAGATAAAGTTTTGAACTGGGGGTGGTTTTGGGTTCTGGGAGTCATAATCGGCGTAGATCAGCAATTTTTTTTCAAAAAGTCCAACTTAGGGGAGAATGTAATAGGTAGTATTTCTTACGAAATCTACCTAATAGCGTGTGTTCTCTGTGGTGTTTCGCATAAAAGTTGTAAAATTCAGGTTATTAGATTCTATCCAACTTTGCTGTCATAACTTCTGATGAAGCAGACCTTTTTGCCGATTTTTCTGTTACCTGTAAAATGTTTGTTTTTGGTGTAGCCCGAACTAAGAAAAATTTGGACACTTTTCCGTTATACGGACACCATTGTCGCCAAGCATACATTTGCATACATTTAATACATACATTTACATGTATGGCATATGGTGTCCGTATAACGAAAAAGTACCAAAATTTGCGATCGATCAAATAATTGAATTTCGTTAAGCATTAAATTTTCTTATTTTTAATCTGAGAAAGAAACAATAATCATGAATTTGATTAATTTTGCAATATGCCGTGCAACCAAAACAATTTTGATTAAATCGGTACAGATATCGCAGACGCACCGGGGTTCATTTTTGGCGACTAAATGACGATTTTTGCTTCCTATGGCAACCTGGTTTTTTATAATAAAATTGAATATGTGTGTAAATAAATAAAGTAAAATAGGTACTTTTAGGTTAGCTGGGCGTCAGGGATAACTCTCCAAATCTCGTTTCAATTGGAATCATTTAAATTGCAACATTTTACGTGAGACTTGTTATTCATATTGATATGTTTATGTTTAGATATTTTATTATGTTTATATTTTAGCTAATTTTAAGTAAGTTTTTTAAGATTTTGTATTGCAATGTTAAAATATTACCTATTGATATTAGCTAATGTCAAAAGATTTCGAACCACAGAGTTCAGAGAATAAACTCTATGCCTCGCAACAGTGGGAGTTGCCAACTTTATGACGTCATAAGCAGAAATAAAAGTTTAATTGAAAATTGCGGATAATTAATTAAATTTTTGAACAAACGAATGCCCGATAACAAATCTGTGTCCAAATATCTTTCATTTAAAAAAAGAATGGTGTAATTTGATGCAGTAGTTTGTTCTCACGGATTGTCTAAAGAAAACGCTTAGTGTTTTAAATATATAGACATTTGAACTTCGACCTGAAGTTCGTACTTAATTTTTGATAGATTACTTCAACATAATTAAACCTGTCGATTTTAAATGACATTTAATAACCATCCTGTACAATATTCATAATGAAATAAAAACATTTATGAATAAAATAAAAATTCACGCTTCAGAAACGTCAAATAATACGTTCCATAAATCCGTTACCATTAAAAAAATATTATAAACAAATTACAAATTGTCGAATCGAGGCTTTTTGATAAGTATAATAGTGCCATCAGCACCACAAAATGATTATTTTGTGATTAAAATAAACAAATAAAAGTTTTAAGAGACCCATAAATAAGATCATATTTTAGATATTCTTAAAAAAATAACAAGTTGCCTTTTGGAGTGTCGCTGGAACTATAACACTTTTGAAAAAGTGAAGTGTTACGTGACAAAATAAAACAAAATAGTTTAAATACTCTAATAAGTCAGTTTGCATTTCAAACACTCATAAATATTGAACAAATAATCGTATCGGACAGTGATTTACATAATACGACTTGGAAAAATATCGGACTTATTTTAGCAAAAGTAGTTCAAATAAACTTTTAAATACATTTTTATTTTGTCACAAAAACTCGGACACTCTGACAAGCCTTTTTGGTGTAAATTGCACTGCTTAAGGCAATATTTTATTTTTTATGAATATTTGAAATGTGAACGAACATATGGGACACCCATGTATACGTAATGCAAAATATAAGTATTGTGTAAAACAGATGTTTTTCAGATTAAAATTTTTCAGACATTCCTGTGTACATTATAAAATAACTCATTAGGCGAATAGTTATGGTTGTATATTTTCTTGTTTTAGAAAACACGAGTTTATGACTAAAACTGTATTTAGTTTACAGAAATATTTTCTTTCATGCAATACCTATTCCATCAATCTTTAATAACTCGTCCCCAAATGTTAAAGAGCTCCTTATATATTTCTCAAGAACTGAACTATACTGAACATTCCACTGGAAATGATACAGTAGCTTAAAATGTATGTTCTGAGATACATTATGTTTGTGTTAAACGGATGATATTCAAACTAAAGCTGGTGATCCTAGACAAGAGTAAACAATTGTTCATTTCTGACATGTTCGCATTAACGCTGTGATTTCTGAGATACTGCACATAAATATGGATTAACTTCAAGGTTTTACAGCATATAGTTATATAATTTTGTTGAAGATTTTTACGATTTTATGCAAGTTTTATATGAAGTGTATTTTATAATTTGTATATTCTGATGCACAATATGTTAAGGGAAATATTAACAGATTTTGAAGGCCCGATTTATATCACAAAACACATATAACCCATTATATAAACCGCACGTCTCACCCTATTAGGAATATTGACATCATCATTTATATAAGATGTAATCTTCCCAACCGGGCAAAACCCAGTCCGGGCCAGGATTCGAACCCGGGATCCCTTGGCTGAAGCTACCAATGCTCTACCAACTGAGAACCCCCGGCCGAATGTGGTTGAACTAATACCCCCAGTTAACCTTAATGATCATAGCATCTGGTCTGATATCTGAATCAGCAAAACAGAATAAATCACAGGTAATGGGGCCGCCAGTAAACGCTGGAAACGTGATTACACTAGATCAATTTTGACACAATTATTCTAATTGATAAATAAATCATATGAGATGTAATCTTTCCAACCGGGAGAAAAAGTACGGAACAGGATTCGAACCCAGGATCCCTTGGTTGAAGATGATGGACCTGATCCCTTGGCCAATGCTCTATCAACTGAGCAATCCCGGAAAAACATGGCAGACCAGATGCTATGATCATTAAGGTTAACTGGGTGAATTAGTTCAGCAATATTCGTCCGGGGTTGCTCAGTTGGAAGAGCATTGGCAGCTTCATCGAAAAGATCCTGGGTTAGAATCCTGGCCCGGACTTTTTCGCCCGGTTGGGAAGATTTCATCTGATATGATTTCTTTACCAATTAGAATAATTGTGTCAAAATTAATCTAGTAGTATCATCATTTATGTCAATCCATGATGGTGCCTTAAGCTTAAATTTTATAAATCGTACAAATGTAGCAAGTCATTGCAGTATATATTTAGGTGCGTAGTATTTTCGTGTACATGGGCATATGTCCCACATTATCACCAAGCTTGGTGCTACTACATGAAATATCGCCAAGTTTGGCACAAAACTATGCACCAAATACAAGTCCAACAAATTTGGTGACATTATTACCAGAAACGAATTATTACAAAAAGCCATATTAGATTAATAGCTTTTGTAGAATATATCTGTGTATGCGATGCAAAAACATAATGTAATGTTTGAATGTTTGAAACTTTTTAGTTTTATATATAATTTATAGGCTTTAGGTTATTTCTTTATATTGGAAAAAAACATAACATTAGACTTTTTTTACAGTTTCCTTTAATATTTCAGAAAATATTCTAGAAGAGAAAACTTCTATTAGGTAAAACAACATTTTATTTATTTAATTTTTTCAATTATTGAAATATTTCATGTTAAAAAAATATATATATATATATTTTGCTCAGTTGATCGTTATAAGGTATACAGTGACATATATAATTAACATCCCAATAAACAGAAATTTTTGTGTGGAAGTTCGATAGGTAATATGTTGAATTATCAAAGTGTTCTTTTTAGACTGCAATGGTAAAATGTTATATTTTGTAATTTAAAAAATGTGGCATTCCAGAGTTATTGATTGCCTTACTTAAATATTGATAATTAGAGTATATATATATATTCAAATCTTCTGTATATATATGAAAATACTTCGTAAGAAAGAAACGTTGGTTAACTTTTTTATCCAAATTTTAATGTTCAAGTAAATATTTTAAAGAGTCTTCTCTTTATTTGAATAAAATTTGGATCATAATTATTACATTATTAAGTGACTTCGGACAGTGATATTTAAAAATATTAGTAGGAAACATATTTTTTCATAGGTAATTTTTAAAACAGGAATTTTTATTTAAAATAATACTAAACTAAAAAACGGTTTCTGCAGGTTTCTTAAAAAATATATATTACATATATTTTACAATATGATGTAATAGACATATATTTTGATTAGGCAAATTCATCTGGAATCATACATGATTTTCGACGAGTAAATTGTTAAGATATTTTTCAGTGGGGATAATGTATTAAAATATGTTATACTCGTCAGAATTTCATGGAAAAAACACCTACTTTAAACGTTTATTTTTCTACTCCTGCTATATTCTCTATAAAAAAAAATCAATTTTCGGATTCGCAAAAAACTGTTGTGATAGAAAAATGTATAATTATAGAGTTTAAACATTTCTCTATTTTACAGTAATATATATGTACTGAGAATTATGTTTTACCATTTTCCTAATTTCGTTGATATCTTACATCTCGTATGTTTTCTATTTAGAATTCAAGTGAATGTAAAAGAAATTCAATGCATGCATAGTTAAATAAATAAATAAAAAAATAAAAGTTTATTCGTTATTTATGTTGTATAAATATGAAATATTTTATTTCACCTACATTTTTGTTTTCGCTTATCTAGAAGTATTTCTGTAGGATACGAAGCAAGAATCTATTTCACAAACACTCATTTAAAGTATATCAATTATGTTTGATTAGATTAAATATTGTTATGTGAAAAAAAATATATATATCACGTAAAAAAATCTGCAACTTCAGCGTTGTCTTAGTATCGAAATTATATTTATATCAAAGTAGAATGTGTTTCCTTTATGGCAATGAAATACTGTTCATTCTGAATATTTAATACGGTTCATTATTTATAATGCAGTACAAAGATCCCATAATATATTTCTAAGGAATTCCGCCTTGGAATTTCTTCGGTATTGTTAGGAATGCTTAAAATATATGTATTGTAAAGTTTAATGTTTTCCTACAACATTAACACATTTCCTAGCTAAACTTGCTGAATTGGAAGAAAACGTAACCAATTGAATTAATTTATCACTTGTGTATTAATATACATAATTATCCCAAATATTTTGACATATCTTTGTATGAAGGATAGGAGTTAAGAATAAATATATTGTAGTATGGAAGTTAGCATAACTTGTATTTATTTTATTTTTTTTTTACTTATTTTTTTGTGAAACAAATTATTTATATTTCATGTCGATACAGCTGTAAATTTTGTTAAAGTGAAAACATTTTCAAACTAATGTAGTTGAAAAGTTTTATTATTTCGGTTCTATGACTTCATTTCTTCTCTTCGGTCGTCTGTACGTTTATCAGTCCCTCTGTATTCAAAATGTTTATATTATCACGAATATCTTACACAATACTGAAGTTCACTATAGCATGCTCCATATACAAAACGGTGTGCATGACATTTATTTTGCTGTTATGGAGAAACACAAAATAACTCTAATGCATTATGAGCTATATGCGATTATAGTTTGACTTGTGTTTTAAAGGTGTTATACTATTTCAAATTGAAATATGCTATATGATAAATTAATGTATGTTATTGAGAATTAATGTGTTAAATTTGCTGCATAAAAAAGGGCCAAAAACATTTATATATCCTTAAAGGGCGATACAAATAAGCTCGCGTACATTAGCATATATTGATAATGAATGTTAGAAATGCGTTTCTAATTCGGTTATGATATTGCCAGTATAACTCAATTTTAACATCATTGTAGCACATAAAAATATATTTCGTTTAGAAGACCATACAAAAATAATTAAATATATTGACATCTACTATCCGCTATAACTCACAGTGCTTTTATCTGCTAAAGTGAACTTCACTATACTATGAAATGTATAAATGATCAATAGTACCTAAACTGGAATTCCTGGTATATGGAATACATCTCAACCTATAGGCCGTTATTCTTTAAAACGTTTTCGAGTAAATTATACATTTTTAAATAAACGAAAAAATATATACAGATTATTTGAAATACATTCCCGACACACGCATTATTGTTTCAATAAACATATTCACCCAGAAAAAAGTTTTGTTGAATCAACAAAAATTTGGTTGACCCAACAAAACTTTTTGTTTAAATATAGGTCAATGAAAATTTTGTTTGAATCAACAAAAAAAATTTTTTTTTCAATTCCAAAAAAAAATTTTGTATCGTCAGCAAAAAATGTTTTGTTAATTCAAGTAAAATGGTTCAATTTTACTTGAATTTTGCTAAAACAACCAAAATGTACTCAACAAAACATGTTTTGTAGTTTTAATCAATTCCTTTTTCTGGGTGTTTTTACTGACATTTTTAAACAAAGAATAAAATGAAATGGTTGGTATAGATGTGAAAATTTTTTTGACTTATCGACATTGGTGACAATATTGGGTTATGTAATGTAAGTTGAATCCAGAAATAATAATGTAATGTATGACTATTTTGTATATTTTCATCATTTTCGACAAAAATTCATAATTTATGAGTGGCGGGTAATGATTCTTTATTGTTATTAGTACAAATTGTTTCGGACCTTATGTTTCATATTAGAATTATAAAACAAGTTTACTTTTTATTTGGGATTTAATGACTTATATTTATTTTAGTTACATGTGACAGGAATATTATAAAGATCAGCTATTTTCTAAGCGAAGAAATCTATATAAAGTCGCAAAAATATTCTCATACTAGCTGAAGTACACGGTGTTGATCGGGATTTTCTGAATTTTTGTGTAGAAAAATCAATTTTAAAAGTAAACATGTTGTACAGAGAACTTAAAAATGTTAAAATATGACAATATTTCCATAATCGGGTTTTTATCATGATCCAATACGTTCCTCAAACCCATATGACGTTATTTTCATCTGCTGTCGTCATATCTTCTTGCTTTCTCTATTACTCATATTGACACTCTCTTTGTATGATTCTCAAACATTTGAAAAAGTCCGCAAAACTTTCAATATGTCGTCATATTAATTTTCTTTTTAATTCTCTAATAACGTCATATTAACCTGCATCTGTACTTACACAAACTCATACTCCTTGTATTATTCAGAAATGTTTGAAAATTTCCGTTATATTACTAATATGACGTCATATTAGTCTTTATTTCAATTGTTAAAACTTTTTATTTCATTTTCATTTTTCACGTTTAAATCTTTCAATAGAAAATTAATTATTGTAGAAAGAATTTTACTGTGGATTTTTTAATGTTAGCAACTGCTATAGCGAAAAATGTTTAAATTTGACAGGAAAAGGCTGTTAGACTTTTTGTGTTTTATTAATTAAAAATTAACTATACATTATTTCGATTCCGAATTACTTTACTTGCCTCGGCTGTGTTTTAATACATCTATTCGTAACATTTCACAACTCTGGCTTCCAAACTGTTGATTTGTATAGAAGTGCAGACAGACAGACAAATTTTCATTTTTATATATTAGATTGATAGTAAAATTAAATAATTTAAATATGCATTAGAAGCCTGTTATGGCCTTGTTAAATGAAAGTAAAATTTGAGTCGTCTCTATTTTGTTTATTTAAAAAACTAGACTTAGTTGCCACCCAGAAGATAAAATGACATATATAATATAAAACACAAAGATAAAATTCACCAGGGGGGTAATTAAAATCCAAAGGTACAAGTTCTAGTAGTTAATGTGAAATATGAAGCAATATTTCCTTTTTGAAGAACTTCCAAATTTAGAAAAAAATATGCCTATGATAAAAAAAACTAACCCATTCGGTGTCTGGCGTTCTATTAAAGGGACATGTAGTTTACTTGACTATTATTTTATATTAACAATTATTTTTCTTATAATCTCCATGTAGTAATGTTAGCATATGTCTATACATTTATTATTATGACTTCATTTATGTTTCAGCCTTTAGTAATAATAATAGTAAACGTTGCTTGATTCTCTTTACCCGGTTGGCTATTCCCTTTTTTAATCACATGTTTCAATCTTAAATTTAAATAGCGGCTAATTTTCCAAATTAATATTTTGTGATAAAATATGAAAAATATTAGGGTAGATCAAATGAAAACGGACCAAGAGCCACAGAATTAAATGACATAATTTACTTCAAACATAATCGCCAAAGTTACGTAAGTACTTGTATCACTGTTTCACCAAGAAGTGAATAACTTGGCTGAAATCGGAACCAGTTTCAAACATTGTCCATGTATTCGCTGCCCGAGTGAAAACAGCGACGCTTCAATGTCTTTTTCAGAAGACCAAGGATGGGAAAGTCAAATGCGAAAGTTCCAGGCTATACGGTGGGTATTCCAACACTGTACACCGAAACTTCACCAGATGTCCTCGCGGAATTGCTTGTGTCCGTCCTGCACACGAGTCAATGGCAGTGCATGTTCTGCGTACACTGTGCTCATTCGCCGATGCGCATCACGAAATTAAACTCCATCCACTAAATGAAGAATAACACTGCGTTGCTCTTTTTTACTCGCAAATATTCCTCAGACGCAGATGAATAACAGCAACAACCGACTTCTTGCCGGACGATACTGTTGGCCGACCGACAGCGCATATCACTTGCTTCTGCGTGACTTCCTAGGACAAGTCCATTCCCACAGTAGGAGTTTGCTTTCCGTACTTTCCTCTCCGCCTCTACACAAACTTTCACCACACTCATAGAAAAATAAACCACTTTACAGGGTGTCCATAAAAGAACTCAGGGTATTTTTTAAAAATCATATCGAGTTAACGGCATGAGTTAGGTCAGGTCAGTTAATTACGAAGAAATCAATAGCTCATCAAATTTTATCCACACCAGTTTTAGTTTGTTTTCTTCAACACTAGGTAGCGCTGCGCGTCATTGAACTTGAACTAACGTAGCACACGCTCATTCCATTCAGTTAATCCAGAGCGCTGGCGACGCCACCACAAAAGGCTCAGTGTGTTATCTGCCTTATAGAAACTGGATCTGTTACCATTGTACAGAGGAACTTTCGGCATGAGTATGGTGGTAATGCGGCTATGGACAAACCAATTCGTCAGTGGCTACGTGTGTTTAAAGAAACGGGAAGTGTGTTAAACGTCGCCTGGTAGGCCACGAGTGTCAGAAGAGAACATCGATAGCATCCGTACTTCATGTGAACGAAGTACGAAAAAATCGTTGAGATGACGCAGTCGAAGAGGTTGAATGCCGTTTGGATGTGTGCAGTGCCACAAACGGGACACACATTGAAATCTACTAAATGGTAAAAATCTTGATAAATTTACCTTTAAGTACATATATATATATATATATATATATATATATATATAATATTAACCTAATTTTATGATTGAATTAAAACGTTTTGCTTCAAAACCCCGGAGTTCTTTTATGGACACACTGTATAACCGCTGCTCCGTTTTCATATAATCCACCCTTATACTAGAAAGTTCATATGTCTGTTTAATCCTATTGTAATGCGACATTTTTTAAACTTCTTCAAAAAAATGTGCACGCAAAATATCTATTACCGTTAGATTTTGGTAAACCTAAAATTCTGTGATTTGGATAGCTACATTTAATAGTATTAACTTGAGACTTTTTTTTTTCGCGATAGAAAAAATTGCATCTGGAACTGTTAAAAACGGTTCTAAAAATATTCTCACTTTGATTGTTATTCGAAAAATAAAAGTCATGAAAGAAACATATTCAAATAGGAAATAAGAATATAAAACATATTTTATACATATTAAAAATTCTTAAAATATTTAATATCGGCTGTATATTAAATTATCTTTAAGAAACTATCAGTTTTTAAAAAAATAATGTAAAAAGTATAATTAAGTAGATCGGACAATGAATAAATTTAATTTAGACGATAATCAGAAAAATTTGCCAATTCAGCACTTATGGCAAGTTGGATATATTTGATATAAGCCATTGTCTTAAAAAACGTGAAAGAAAAATTATAATTTCAAAATGATATTTAATCGTTGCTATACATAAAAATTATTTTAAAGTTAAAATATTTTGTAATGTATATTAAAGGTGCTTTTCCATTAAAAATTTTGATAAAGCTTAACTAATACTATTTTATTATATCTGAAAATTATTCTTATTTAAGTTATGCAAATTAATCAAAAAAAGAAGAAGAAAAGGAAAACTTCTATTCCCAGTTAAAATACGTTGAACTAAATATCAAACTGCTGAGTAAGTTATTTAAGTAGTAATTAATGATTAATATATCATTTTGTAAAATTAATTGATTCTGGCTTCAGGAAGATATTTTTACGTCTAATTAAACATACTGTAAAATTTGATAAAATTTAATAAAATTCTTTTTAATTTCTCAAGAACAATCTTAGTTCGTTTAGTGCTTAAAGCTATACTTTTTTTTCTGTTCGCTGTTAATTCGAAATTCAATAAGAATAAAAATTTTCACAGTCAGGTTACTTAATGTTATTTATCACCTTTTTTTCAACCATTTAAGATTAAGGAAAATTTAATTATCGTGTAATATATTAATGCGTGATTCATTTTTAAGACATCCCATATACTATTAACCTGATTAGCGGACACTTTTAGTTGTAAAATAATAAATATTTCAGAAGTAATTATTAGTTTAAAAGTTTCATTAACAAACGTATGAAAGATTAAATAAATATCTTTATTTGGCATATGGAAATAAATGTGGATTCCAATAACTACGCTCATATTAATGTTTTAAAATGTGAAAAAGGTTAAATCTTGTATATTAAAGGAGACATTTCTTGTTGTAATATTAAACGTAAATTATATCTTTAGTGTAATTCATTCTGCCGAACATTATCTCAAGTATTGTTTTTAGATTTAAGAATGTAATTAAAATTAAATTACCTATTAAAAATGTATAACAATTCGTCGATCATTCTAGTATTCATTCGAGTATCTTAATATCCACAAAATGGATTCTGATTTATTTGACTCCCAAATTCCATTAATTAAGACGCACAAGTGTAATTATACACTTATTAATGCTGTTATTTTAACAAAAAACAGTTTATTTACATTTTGTGCCTGCAGCATTTCAATAAAACATTATTACATGGCAAAAGCCACGTTCACCAAACACATTCTACCATCTAACGTCAACTAAAAACAAGAAACATTGCGTAACCAAAGAAGAAAAATGAAAGATGTCAGGTTGCACTAGAAACACTTCTAAGATTTCATAAGCAGTTAAAACAACATTTTAACGAAAATCAGATTACTTTCGGTAGCATTCAGCGTACCACCATCAGAAATGTTTCTCATAAAATTACAAACAATGTGCCGCTAGTCAATAAACAAACTGAACCGTCGGGTGTTCTTATAAAAATATCTTCACTTTCGTTCAAGGATCGTCAGTTTTAAGTTAAATTTTAATAGTTTCATTATTCTAAATCGATCGGTTAATTATGTAATATTTGTGAATGTTGAGACATTTTCTCCTCGTCAATATAAGAAATATAAATCCCTGAAAATACGGAATTTTTTATAGCCACCAACACCCTAACGCGTGTACGACCGCTTTCTGCTTATGAAAACGAAACAACAACAACGAAAATCAGTGTTCGGCCAAATTGTTGTATTGGAATCTCTAAATATAATAAATTCTTTACAACCTCAATCACTGTAACGCATATATGAGAGCTTCGCGCCCATGAAAAAAAAAAAAAAAAAGGTTTCGGCTAAATCGTTGAATTGGAATCTTTAAAAATATGAAATCTGCTATATCCGCTATCACTATAATAAATGTATGAGAGCTTCGCGCCCATAAAAAGAACAAAAAAGAATAATAATTGGATTCAGCTAAATCATTGTATTGGAATCTCGAAAAATATGAAATTCTTTATATCCGCTATTAGTATAACATGCGAATGAGCACTTCGTCTCCATGAAAAGGAAAAAAATCAATGAATTCAACTAACTAGTTTTGGAATCTCTAAAAATAAGAAATTATTTATAGCCACTATCACTATAACACAAGTAAGAGCGCTTTGCGGCCACGAAAACTAAACAAAACAAAACAAAAAGCCGGATCCGGATAAATCCTTGTATTAGAACCTCTAAAAATATAGAATTCTTTATAGCCTTCTATCACTGTAACATATGTATGAGCACTTTGCGGTCATGAAAACAAACAAAAAGAAAATCAGTGAATTCAGCTAACTTGTTGTATTGAAAAAAAAAAGAAATTCGTTAAAACCTTGATCACTGTAACCAATATTTAAAAAATTAGTAATACTGTTTCAAATTACTTTTTATAAGTTAATTATTTATTGAAAAATAGATATTTCCCATTTTTTCAAATTTTTCCCTGTTTAGATCCCAATTTGGGCATACAGTCTATACGTATGTATACAACTGGAGACAAACAGCCTACCACTATCCTATTAGTACTCCTTTCGAAACAGCTTAGAACAAAATTTTAAACAAAACTTTTTTCAGGGCTCTCTAGGTTTCCTTTAGTTACAAAAACTCGCCAAATGTTACCTAATGGAAATTCAAAAGGAAATAGAGGAAGAGCATGTCCGATGACAGCCTTCATAGAGAAGCTTTAGAGTTTCGATCTTTCACTTCATCAGTGGCACTAATGACGGAACGTTGAACGCCGCCAAAACTAATCAAAAATTGGTTAAAATTTCTGGTGCTTAAAACGTTATTTTATCTGCCTATATTGTATCGAACCACGTATCAATTTAATTGTCTTCCAAAATGTTTGTTCTTTGAATAATTTTATATTAGAAGAGTGTCGCCTTATGCCGTAGAAAAGAAAAAAAAAATATATATGTATCTTGCAAACTAATAATAAATTGAAAGAGCTATAACTTTTCAGACCTATGTTTTTCACGATTGTGGTCCGTTTTATGCAAATTTAATGTAGGGCCTTATTGATGTATTTTTAATATGGATTTATAACTAATTTTCCTAATTTAAAATATATTTCCGAATGAAAAAAGGTCCTCGATATATTCATTCCATCTCATTAAAAAATGAAAATTAAATTGGATGATTTATTGGGAAGATATAAAATGAAGATTTTTACACTCATATTATCCTTAAACTTTTTCCTACAGCTATTCTATGAGGATTAAGAAAATTACAAATTTTAGACTTACACTTTTATTTGAATACTAGGGGGCTCGGCCCCCTGCGCCCTTCGTGCGCCAACCCCCGCAGCAATACGTGCATCGCGATCTTACAGAAATCCTGTGTTGTTCACTTTTTTATTGTGTTTTTTTTTTACTTTTTATAATACACCAATACACAATAAAACCAACACTCATTTATTTTACAAAATATATACTTACAATACATCTTTCCAAACAACATTTGTAATAGCTCCAGAGCATTGAATTTTTATGCCACTTTTTGATCGGCATCTGGATAAGGCAACATATAACTGACCATGACTAAACAATGGTCTATCTACGTATATTCCAACACGGTCAAAACTCTGCCCTTGTGATTTATTTATAGTAATAGCAAATGCTAGAACTACAGGAAATTGTCTTCTGTGCAGTATAAATGGTAATCTGCTTGCGTTACTCTCTCCTGTATCCAGATTAACACGGGGAAGAAATACAACTTCTCCAGAGTGATCCCCAGTCATGATTTTACCGGCTATAAAATGCTCATGCAATTTTACTATTTGTAATCTCGTTCCATTACAGAGGCCATTCTTAATACTTAGATTTCGAATAAGCATGACAACGGATCCTATTTTCAAATGTAATTTATGTACAGGGAATCCAGGAAAATTTAACGAATTTAAATATTCAATTTGATATTGTAATTGAACATCTTCATCCGTTTGATCTACACCTCGATGCTTAGCAGTATCTATGCTTCTGTAGATATGAGCCTTTCCCTCAACCAAATTTAATATTTTGTTATTTAACACACGTACATCAGCATTATGACAGGCCAGTATAATTCTATCTGATAAATCTGCATTTGAGGAAATAGATGCGTCATAAATATCTTTAATTATGTCTGAAGATTTCCAACTATCTGAAATTTCTAAAATTTGAATTATGCCATTGCCAACGTCTAATAACCAGCTTGCATGTCCAACATCAGATGATCTTATATTTTTTGTTAATTTAAATTGGGTGCATTTTGGCCATATTAGCGTTGATTTTAAAGTGGAATTAATAGTTTTTGAGGGAGAAGCGTATTTCAAAACGGGTAAAATTTGACGAAAATCTCCACTGAAAATTACAAATTTACCTCCAAAAGGCCTACTGTCATTACAGAGATCGCGAAGTAATTCATCAACCATTTCCACCGCTCTGCTTGAAATCATTGAAGCTTCATCCCAAATTATTACATCTGTTTCATATAATTTAATTTTGTCATCACGATTTTTCAAATAACATTTGGAATATGAATCTATTTCTATTGGCAATTTAAATGCACGATGGGCTGTTGTTCCTCCTGGTAACAATATGGAAGCGATTCCTGTCCACGCAACAGTGATAACTTTTTTCTCATTTGCACGTAAAAAATGGATGAGGCAGGTATAAAGGTACGTTTTGCCACTTCCTCCAGGTCCATCCACAAAGAAAAGTCTGTCATAATATTTTGTCATTATCGAATCGAGTATAAGTAATTGATCCTTATTGAAATTTCTTTTCATTTCTATACCTTTATTTAATTCCTGTTCCACTCTTACATTTCGTTCTCTCTCTGTCTCAATGAATTGCAAGTCTGTATTAGGATCGGGTAGATTAAAATGTTTGCATGTAAAATTTTCAGATTCTAAGACTGAGGCTATATGCTGTAAAGCTCGATATTCATGATTATCTTGAAATCCTTCGCAGAAGTATTTTTTGTATCTTTCCCAAATATTCAAAGCTGTGATTGGTTGTTCCCCAATAAGATAAGTGCCGTAAAATAAACGTAGTTGACTGAGCATCATGAATTCAACAGCTTCATCAAATATTTCATAAACAATAGCGTCAGTGTATAATAAGTTTCTGGCTATTGCAACTTCCCTAAAAGACTCATATTGTTTTTCTTCATAAAGTTTTAAATCATTGTAACATGTGGCACCTGGAACAAAGTTTAATAATAGTTTTAAGTGAAATCTTTCAGAATCTTTTGGGCTAACAGAACAGACTCTTCCAATAATTTTGAATTTTTTGTCACGTTTAATCCATGTTTTTTTAGAATTCAGGTAGTAGAATTCGGGTATATTTTTATAAAGAATATTTCTAGCAGCAGGATCAACTTTATTTAATTCAAAATATGCTGTCAAAGCTGTTTTGTTTTTTCCTAAAGCTTCCTCCTCATCGCCTTCTTTGTAGACTATATTATGTTGCAGATGCAAATGAACAGGCAATCTATAAATTGTATGTGATCTACCATGTAATGGCATTTCTAATATTCTCCAAGCTGCTTCAGTAGGTCCCACATATCTACCATCAACAAATGAAGAAATTTCATCATGAATTTCTTCATTGATTATTTCAATATTATCCATTTTTTTAAAACTGACTTGGGCTCTGTCGTATCCTTTGTGGATGTATTTGTGAATATATTTAGTGGCTGATACTGAAGTACAATATTCCACATTAATGTGACAATCGTACTTCATTAAAAGGTAAGGGTTATAAGGAACCACCATCGTATTGTCCACTGCTACTAACTGTCCACCCACTTTCCTGTTGTAATGATTTGCTTCTGCTTTATTATCACGTCGTTTATAATGTGGATATCCTTTTTCATTCATTTCTGTTTGGCACACAAACTTTTTTGGGAACTTTTTTGAACATTCTCCATTTTCACTTAAACACGGTGAATTATCTGTATGCGGTCCGTGTAACATATGTTTAATAACCTTTCCTTTCAACGGCCATTCCTCCGGTATTTCTGCCGATATGCAATTATCAATTTGTTCTGGTGTTTTTAGTTTTTGATCATGTTTTATTGTAAAAAGCATATGTGCATGTGGCAATCCACGTTTCTGAAACTCTATCGTATACACATATGCAATGATAGTCCCAAATATTTTTCCGCTTAGTATTTCTTGTAGTAGTGCTTTTAATTTTAAGTGAAATAATCTTACAATAAGTAATGGGGTATCATACGATTCCATCTTAATGTGCTTAATGTTATTCAATGCTCTCTTCATTTCTGGCCAACCCGGATTACATGTCATTGTTACAAAAAGATCAGGTCTCCCATACTTTCTCACAATGGCCATTGCATCTTGATATAACTGTTGCATGTGTCTTGGGCCCCCTATAAATGAAGACGGTAAAACAAATATGTTGCCCAGTTTTGCCCGATTCAGAAAATTGCTTGGGTTATTTAATGCACTTCTCGAGACATGATCCATTAGACCCTGATAACATTCGATTCTCAGTTTGTCTTGATTATGTAAATGATAATTAAGACGTTGATTTTCTATTCGAATGTATGCGTGAATAACATAGTGCTGGTGTAATCTGCCTCCATAATAAATAGGATTGAAGTTATCTATATCTCTGTACATCGGGCGATAAGCATAGTACTGCAAGACCGATATCTGTTTTGTTTTATTGTTTCCTGTCTGGAATATACCAGGAGTCCAACCTAAATCACCACTTGGAAACAATAGAGGAAAACTCATAGGGTCTATATGCATAGACAGTTTTGGTAACATAACACCTTCGTTGCTAAATTTGGGATAAACGCATAAATCAAACTCTGGAATTACGCCATCCTTTGAAACAATAATCGCTGCGCATTCTGATGTTGCAGGTTTATTGTACACTCTTTTATCAGGTCCTCTTGTAAAATATAAGAAATATTCTTCTCGATTTTTTTCTACTACATTTTTTAAGGCTCTATATTTTGTAACGTATGGGTTATATTTTTCTAAAATTTCTGTTATTTCACCAATGTAACGATGTATGTTATTATTTGATCCAAATTTTGATCTATATCGCAAAGCATCGCCAGGTTCGTACATATAAATCTGACCACAATACGATTTATTACTTACACTTGATCCATAAAGACATTTTGGAGCAATATGGTGTACCTGTCCGTGAACTTTTAGAACGGGCAGCTGTTTGTCTAATGTTATATCTGCTTGAAAGGTTGCAAATGCAAACATGGAGTTGAATATTCGGATATCGTTTCTAAAGCTTTTATCGCAGAAAATTTGCTGTAATTCAACAGGAAATGGAGATAATTCAGACAGCCTTACTTTTCCGCTATGACAGCAACTTTTTTTGCAAAATTCCTTTTTCCAATATATAGCGTTACAATATTTACACTTTTCAGTCATATCCCCAACATCGTGTGTTGCAACGAAATCGTGATTTACAGTCGAAACTCATGATTTTGATGGTGTCTGTATACGCTGTTGTCGTTCTCTAAGCTCTCCGACACGTTTAGTAGATGTTGTTGCTGGTCGTTTAGATGTTGAGGGTACATTTTCTTTCAGTTTCCTTTCCCTAAATTTTCTGACACACTTAGTAGATGTTGTCGCTGGTTGTTTAGAAGTTGAGGGTACATTTTCTTTGAGTTTCCTTTTCCTAAATTTTCTTACACGCTTAGTAGATGTTGTCGCTGGTTGTTTAGAAGTTGAGGGTACATTTTCTTTGAGTTTCCTTTTCCTAAATTTTCTTACACGCTTAGTAGATGTTGTCGCTGGTCATTTAGACGTTGAGGGTACATTTCCTTTGAGTTTTCTTTTCCTAAATTCCCTTAGACGATTAGTAGATGTTGTCGCTGATTGTTTGTATGTAAATAAATGTTGGTCTTGTATTAAACAGTCTCCACATTTTCTCACTCGCTCTGCAATTGATTTAGGTGACTGAAAACTTTCTGAAACACCAATATCATCATCACTACGATTTCTTTTTATACTACCTTCTTTCCGAGAATACATTAAAACAGATCAAGTTAAAAATATGACATAATGTTCTTTCACAAATATTTGCACATCGCAAAATTCTAAATCGGAACAAATAATAACTTTTTAAATAGGCATTCAAGAGTTCAATGAAATTAAAGGCTACAACAAAAATTATGTAGCCAAATCACTATTTACAAATACAGCTTATTTTTAGTTAACATGGGACTCACATATTAAGAGAAAATAAAATGTAAGTTAAAAAAAAAATCTTGTTTTGACACAATATTTGTCTTTGTATCTAAAAAATTGCTGCTATATATTAGACCATTTTTTCCTGCAACAATCCTTACCAATATTCAATTTCCATGTAATTGCTTAAAAAATATTTTACTGTGGAATAAACCAGTCTCAACTGATTTACTGCTACGTTTATGTCAACTGTGACGTCTACGATGACGTATTCTCATGATTCAAAAAGTCTGATAATAACTCTTAAAGTTTTTTTTTAATTTAAAATATTAAAAATGTAATCTTAATTTTAATAGCATTTCTTTAATAGCTGCAACATTTTTTTTTTTTTTCGGATGAAAGAGAGAAAAGAGTAAATGATGTCATATTCGTATTAAAATTGAAAAGAAAACCAAGGAGAAAATTTTATTATCTTTGCATTCAGTTTTGCAATTATTATTTCATACATTCGTTTCAGATATCCGAATGGTTCCAAAAGTCTCATAATAAATCTTAAAATTTCTAAATTTAAAATATCAAAAAGTAATATTATTGAAATATTAATTTTTTTTCAATTTTAATGGCATTTCTTTGATGTCCACAAAAGCGTTTACATAAATGACGTCATTTGGACGAATTTATTCAACATATTTCCAGTTTCTGAATGCTTAGAAAAATTTATTTTTCTCGCAAAATCATTTCAGCTTTAAGCGTCTTTGGCACATATGTCATATACTCACCACATTGGCGCGATTTTTCCCCCCCGCCAATTTGGCGAAAACTTTGTCTTTGAATATTAGTTACAAATAGCATGCAATAATAGCACGCGATTTTTTATTTCAATATAAAAATAAAATAACGTTATATTCAAAACGTTATAACGTTATAGTGTTATAACGTTACTGTTATAACGTTACTGTTATAACGTTAGTGTTTTAACGTCAATATACATTATAACATTAATATTCAAAAACAAAGTTTTCGCCAAATAGGCGGTGGAAAAAAATCGCGCCAATGTGGTGCGTATATGACATCTGTGCCGCGCCTTTTTGAAAAGTTTTAATCGCGATCTATAAGAAACAATTACTTGAGGAACTGGGTTTCTTCTTTAAATTAATTTCCTGTAAGTAGGGGAGAATAAGATCTTTACTTAAATGCAAGGAGGTCAAATGTGTGTATTTTGGTAAAACCTCCTTGGATAAAAGAAAAATTGAAAGTAGTTGAATTTATGTCAATGTTCAAGATGACAAACGATTTTTGGCTATCTAAAATAAACTGATTCGTGAAGATCAAATACGTGAAAATAATTTTTTATTTCTTCAAATTTTCTTGAAAAACATAATTTAATCACAATATTATTTTCACTATCTATTCAAATAAAAGATAATTTCAATTTTCAATTTTAATTTAAAAATGACAACAAAAAAAAGAAATTTGATAATCCCTATCGCTTTCCCTTTTCCCTTTTTTATCCACAAAAATGGAAAATTTAGTTGCCATCATTACAGAAATGTCATTAAAAATTAGAAAAAAATTAATATCTTGAAAACTAATTAATATTTTAAAATTCTAAGACCACTTTTGACATCCGCGGATTTTTATGGACAATTGGTATTAATTTCACCATCAAGCGTTTAATATTTTATTAAAAATAGCCCTGAAACATAATCAGTCGTTTAATCAGTCGTTTCATAAAATCGTTTCATAAATTCGTTTCATAAAATCGTTTCACAAATTCGTTTCATTAGGATTTTATATATATAGGGTAGATATATTGTAACGTCAATAGCCATTGGCTAAATATACATCATATTGCAAATTCAGATAGCATACGGATATTTAACTTTATAAATCCTTATATAAATCTGAAAATAAAATACTTACACGACATCATATTTCCAAAACCCACAAAATGAAAATTTTATACCTTTTTATGCTGAACATTTTTTGTCAGTATTTAGTAACAACTTAATATATTTCGAAATAATTAGAAGATGGGCATTGTAACTAATTTACTGTAAGATGATGCATAGATTTTTATGATTTTTGCATGATATTTAAAACTAAGTAATTATTTCGTTTAAATAAAAAATTTAAGATCTTTTTCAACTGTAAGAATTTATGCGTAATATGTTAACAATGACTGAGGCTGTATTTCCAAAACCATTAAGGCAAAAACTATTAATGTAATTAAATATTATTCAGATACATGAATAATTAACTTTTACTGAACACTTTTACCAGAAGTTATAAATATAACGACTTTAACACTTGCATTTTTCTCACGAGAAATTTATCAGATGTTTACAATCGAATACTAACAGAAATTTTAAGCGTTATGAATGACGCGGTCTAATAATTTTTGGAAAGCTAATTAGTGAAACTTTACAAATATTTATGTTCGGAAAGAATCGTGAATTAATTTATATGCTCGTAATGCACATACATAATAAAAAACAAAATCGTCTTATTAAAAATGTTTCAGATAACGCATCTCTATGGTTATGCAGATATTAGTAACATTACCATAATGATAGAGCAATTAAAATATATTTAGCAATGTATTTTCATTGAAATATTTGACGTGATGCCAATCAAATAGATATACTTTAAAAAGGGAAATTCTTAACTTAGAATAGGAATAAAAATCCGGATTTTCAAGCATCGATTATTTTCTTAGATACTGTGTTTTTTTAAGATAATTTTTACCACTGATTTTTGTTTTTCAAAGTAGTCCCTTATTGTTTCCAATCTAAACAGATTTTTATTTTAACCCCAAACTATTTATAAAAATATAAGTAAAATAAATGTTTATAGATTATTAGATTATTTAATGAGATTAGAAATCTCAGAAAAAAAAATGTCGGCATAATAAAAATAAAATTCAGAAATAGTAAAACTAAGGAAACGCATCACGTCATGCATATTAATAAAGGACACCAAAACATCTTCGAAATTATACAACTCGAAAAGATGTAGAAAATTAACACGTCACTTTCAAGAAAAATGTCAATTTATTTAAAGAAAATATTAAAATTAATAAAAAATTAACAGAAATTTGTAAAAAAAATCAAATTTTGAAAACAGATTTGAATAACAGGTTTGAAACAGATTTGAAACTGATTGCCATACACTGTTAAAACTTTGCAGTAAACTGTGCAGTCATTCGATCGTTTTTAGAGAAAACGGTTACGTAACCGTAATTTAATTCTGTTCCGTCCCTAATATCGGTAACAATATGGTTAGAATAGCATTAAATTACGGTTCTGTAACCGTTTTCTATAAAAACGGTGAATTACTGGGCAGTTTGGTGCAAATTTTTAACAGTGTACGTTTTAATGTTTGTATTTTTAATTAATTTTCGATTATTATAAAATACGCAGTTCAAATAGAAGAAACATGAAGAACTATAATTTTTGTTTACATAGAATATTTAGTCTTTTCTCATTAAATTCGAAGTTGATGCATGAAAGATTTTCTCATCCTTTATACCTTCCTATTTATATAAAAAATCTTTATTCTCTTCAATAAAAGTTTAAGATCTGGATATATGAGTCATAAACTTTTTAGTAGAACATATTTAAAAGTTAATACGCATAAAATACCAAATAAAATATTTGTTTTCTAAAATATACTTGTGAATTCTGTTAGCTTTTGAAATAAAGTTAAAATGTATCAAATTCGGGAAAGAACTTTACATCATGAATTCTTTTCATTTCATATTGTGGAAAATATACACCTTATTATGCTTTAAGGATTCGTATGACATCCATTAAAGCAATGACAAACATTGAAACTAAATAACTGGCTCATGAGTTAATTTAATATGAAGTGTGTTATTAAGTTAAATATTACTGATGCATGACCATTGCTATGTGTCTATTCTAATCAATGTAAATTAAAAAGTAATTAACATGTTAACTGCCAAGACAACCATTGCATTGGGAATGCCCGAGTTATATCGTGGTTGGCAGTGAACATGTTAATTCAAAATGAACCGTAACAGAAAATTTATTGAATAATATTCATAGGGAATTTCAAATTATATGTAACACAGCATTATTTGCTTTGTTTAAAAATACGAAAGTACTATTTTATTTCTTTGAAAATATATTTGAGAATACAATAATTTAGAAAAACTGCCTTTTTGGGTAAATTATACAAATAATCATTCTATTTTATTATTATTATTATTTAAATTGTAATTTTTCCATAGATAATGAATGTTAAGAAAAATATTTTTTGTGTATATTAGAACTCTGTTTTATAATGCTGACTATTTGAAAATTAACATCTTCTTTCATAAGTTAGGGTAAACGTACACTGTAAAAAAAAAACGGAAGAAAAAACTGCAAAAAAGGCTGTTAATATTTCACCTAGCAATCAAACACAGCTCTTTCGTTAATTTACAGTGATTACAGCTGTATAGATAGCGACATCTGTCGGCGTTGTTGTCATTATCTCAAACGAGGGGAATAAACACATTTAGGTCAGCGGCAGGTGCAGTCCAATAATGAAGTGACGCTTCGATTCTACGAGAAATGAAAGTTGTAACAATTACACCTGATAATGGATTACAAACATATTTCAAAGAGTAAAAGTAAGTTTTGTCTTTGTTTTCTTATATTAGTGTTTTAATAATATCATGTAAATTCTGTTATATATTTATACGATACTAATTTTGTTTTTAAACCACGTGTATATCACGGCAGGAACTTTCACGTCATTTGTCTAAAATAAATATTTTGTTTTAAATCGTAAAAATAGATGATTTTGCTTAGGGGATGTTGTTTTGTTGGGGATGTTGTTTTTTACTTTACCTCAGTATGTTCTTCTAGAACTTTGTTATTATTACGTATAATTTGAGTTTAAGTATCACAGGAAAACTTTATGCAAGCATTTTTTTTTAAACAAGATCCCTGTTTTTAGCTATGCCTTATTACGCTATTATATATTTTTCAAAACTCCAATTCATACGTTCGCATTCGAATATACTTTCTAAATCCTATAAATATTTTACCAGCTACAGTTTTCGGTTCACTTTGGACAGTAATTTAAGTATTTTTATTTATTTAATATATTTAGCCGATATTTCGAAGAGTGATTTATTTTCCATTTTCAAATAATTTATTATGAGTAATCTGGATGCACTATTTTATCAATTCCTAAAATATTCCTTGTTTGTTTACTGTCGCAGCAGTAATTTGCAGCAACTCATTTAATGTTTTTGTCCATTATCTATTTATTTTTTACGCTTAATTTTAAAGTTTTTATGTGAACAGATTTTTTTTATTATTTTATTCTACGTTTCTTGAACTAATAAGTGTTTTTTTTTTCTCCCCGTGTTCATTTTTCAATCAGACCTGATATTTATGGAATTAAATGTAAAATTATAAAATTATCTTAGCATAAAATAAGTTTTTTATCAATATAAAGTTTCCATATCAGCAAGTTGCGTACAATAAGGTCTTGTTATTAATTATATATGAATGATAGTTTAAATATCAGAAAGTTTTGCATGTTCGTGTTGAGGGGTGGAGGAAATAATGGCTACATTGAATAAACAAAAATATTTAAATAGATACAAAAAATAACCCTAAATTTGTTGGAGGAAAAAAAAAATATATGCATGATTTAAATTAGTGGGTATTTTCAAATACAAACAAGCGGTTAAACAAAGTCCTGTAAAGAAATACTGAATAATTAATTAAAAGCTAGATAAAGTAAAATCTTCCTCTGTTATGATTTATTGAAAAAACATTTTATCTCTATAGGCAAATGACTAAAATTTTTGTGGGTGATATACTTGACCAAAAACCGAAATTTGTATCGTATATATGTATAACAGAATCTATTACATAATAATGATATTAAAATAATGATATAAGTAAACAAAAAGGTAATACTTAGTGCCCAAAGTCTTTGAAATATGTCTCAGGTTAAAATAAGAAAAAAAAAAACAATACACGGAGAGGGAGGGGTGGGGGGGGGGGGGTAAAATATCAACAACAAATGCTATAAGTTTTACAGTGATTCTGTTAAAATTGCATTAAAATTAACAGCAAAAACGGCTGTAAAATTAACAAATCTGCTGTAAAATAAAAAAACTGAACTGCTCTAAAATTAACCAAAAATGCTGTGAATTTACAAAAGTGCTGTTTATCCATGAAAAACAAAACTGCTGTAAATTCACAGCAAAATATGCTGGCACCCATATTGCCAGCATTTTTTGCTGTAAAAATACTGTGATTTTTTTTACAGTGTAGTGAATTGGAGACGCATGTTTTATTTATATTTCTATATTTATTTACTATAACGCCACCCTCTTGGTTCAGGCCGGCCTGTACCGGAAATAATTCCTATTTCTTAGTTTTAATATTTTAGCTAATTTTACTCAAACACACGAAGCTAAAATGCGAAGAAACCGATTGAACTAACTAAGACACAGATAACTAATTAAGACATAGATTTTATACCCCTAGTGGTGGAAAGTGGAACTATCAGATTTTCCGCGCGTGCACTGCACGCCTTCTATACGGTGCCTTAAGAAGCGGGAATGAGTGCCGGTTTTTCGTTCGGAAAAAGGTGTATTTAGAACAGAATGTTCCACCTTGTGGTGGAAACTAGAATTAAAAGATTTTGCAGCACGTCTGATATACGGTACCGTAGGCAGCGGCGACACGTGTCGGAAATTTATTTAGAGCAGAATGCACCCCCTGGCGGTGGAACTAAAATATTTTTTCTGCGCGTGCACCAAAAATGGTTATTTTTATTGAAACCGCAAAAGAAATTTACCAATTTGATAATCCCGGACAACGAAATATTCTCGTTTTCACTCATCCTCTAATATTAAGAAAAGTATTGGAGGTATTGATTCAAAACTCACTTTCAGTACGTGGTTAATTTTTCTGATTCTTAAAATAAGAATTTTGTAAAAATCCGATGGTAACTTTTTTAAACTTTTGACCAAAAACTCACCTCTTTTGAATCAAATCATATAGATATTTGAGGGGATGGTATTGAATTTCCCGGAACTTCGGGATCCGTCTCTCTATTTAATTTCCGAAAGATAAAGAGTTACCAGAGGAACGGTTTCGTGCAGCGATTTCTAGAGTAATTTCGTTTTTCGTTTTTTTTTTTTTTTTTTTTTTTTTTTTTTTTTGACGGGACCGGGCAACGCTGGGCGGATCAGCTAGTTGCCGAAACGTCAGTGAAGGCTTACTGTTGAGACCCGAAAAGTTTTTGGTTTCTGTCTATCTGTTTGTCTGTCTGTCTGTCTGTTCCGCGATAAGTGCCGTAAAAATGATCCGATTAGGTTGATTTTTGGTGGGTATGTTGGTGAGATACCCGGAATTAGCTGTATAGTTTTTGGTTAAATTTGGTTCATTCGTTCGAAAAATACAGAACATTTCTTTTTAAATCATAATGATTTCCTATGGAACTGCAGACGATTTTCAAATTTCATTTTTAACTGAAATGGAAATCGCATATTTGAATAATGGATTTCAACGTAAAATTATGGATGTTGATTTTCGATATGGAGGTTTTAAATATATCCAATAATTTTGAAAAATTGACGATACATTTATTAGAATTGAGATATTAATTGTTTAAATGATTGGAATTTTTTTTGTATCTGTTCCGGAAATATAAAACTTTTATTTTCATGTTTTTTACAAATTTTAAAATGCATTTTTTTTTACTTTTCTCTTTAATTTATCAGTTGCCTAGCAACGATATTTCAAAGAAGATAAAAATAATAAAAGCAACACGCACTATTTTGTTCCAATAATTTATTAGCAAAATAAATTATTTTTGTATTCTATCGACATAAATGAAGAATTTATTTTAATACAAGTTTTTTTTTTTTTATCTAAAAAGTTACAAGAATAAGAAGTTCATAAGAATTTCAGAATATCATTGCATAAACCGTGTTTAATTTAACGTTTCTAATTTCTGAAACCTCCGAAGAATTGTATATGCCTGTAAATATGTATGCAATAGAAAAAAATTAAATTGCGGATTGTAAGATGCTAAATAATATGAAAAGTGAGACTAAAAAACAGTGACTTGAGCTGACGTTGAGGCTCCTGATCTGCAGATTTACTAGTATTTAATATTGCTATGTGTTTTAGCACCAGCGTTGAAACATTCTTTAAAATTATTTGAAAAGTTTATTTTTAATATGAATGAGGAAAATTTTTGCAGTAAAATAGTTTAAGAAATATAAAATATATAGTTTATTTGTACTTAAATTAATGTGTTTCGAAAATCAAAAAGATGCTTTTAGTTTTTTCGAAAAAAATATTTAAGATCCACAGCTTTTTATATAACCCAAAGCTATATCTTTTAATGAAGCCAATAAAAAGGAACTATTGTGTATATACAAGGGTGAAGAAAAAATAAACTTCTCTTCTTTGACACAGTAAATTACATTTTTATTTTGGAAAAAGAATGTGTATAAAAAAAGATTTCCAACTGCAAATAAAAACTATTTTTGCCTTAGGTAAAATGATCTTACATATGGTCTAAATTAATAATGTAATAAGTTCAATTTTTTATAGTAATTGTATGATGTAACAAGATACTAATTAGTGTATACAAAAGCATCTATAAAAGACAAACATATAAGGAATAATATTTGAATTAAAACTGAGCTATTCAAATACGCAAAACATACTCCGTTTGCCTACAAAATTCTCTTATAAATAACTTCTGCATTTTATTATTTTTTTATCTTGCACTTTGAATGATTTTTAATAATTCTAGGAAACAGTAAAATAAATATTAGTAAAATATTTAAAGTATTAGTAAACGTAATTAAAGTATTAGTAAAAGTAATGAAAGTAGTAGTAAAAGTAATATGAAATCACTGAAGACTTTTATGAAATCAGTATGGATAGATTTTATAATTCAATTGATAATATATGTAAACAGTTATATACGCATAGTATAAATCCTGTCTACACACATATCATCTCTAATTAAAATATTATGCAGAGCTGGTAATAAATGCGGATTTTCCGTAATTGCTAGAGTTTTTCTTTACCTTAGAAGGATAATGCTTTTTATACCCACGCTAAAAAATCTCGTTATTTTACATAGGAAAATCAAGTTACTAAGATGTCTAATAGCGTATAATACACAGCTTATACAGAGCGGCCCATAATGATTGAATAGTGCTTTAAATTTTTACCCATTGGAAATATTTCTGCAGTGAAAATTTTGATTTTCTCACAATAATGTAAGAATTAAGAATATTTTAAATAGTCCTGCCATTAATTTTGACATTAATTTTACATTTTGCTATTAATCGTCACACTTTTAAAATTTTTATTCTGTCAATGGATCATATAAAAAATATTTAGAAAAATATTCTCCATTCTTCGGCAAGTAAAACAGTACAGGTTCTAGTCTTCTGCAACCAAAACTCGCCAAGTTCCGACATTTTGAATTTTAAGAAATTTTGGATCTTTCCGACACTAAAAATAGTTTTCGGTTTTTAACTTCGGGAGCTATTTCAATATTTGTAAAACAGTTTTGTAAGTAGATAAGTTCTACATTTGTCATTCGGCAAGAAAAATAAAAGTAATTTCGGTAACAAAATCATATGCAAAACAGGGGACATTATAATGATGATGATGTACTTTTCTCGAGAACTACTCAATTGATTTCAATACCTTTTAATAGTGTTAATAGTACCTAAACTAAAAAAGGATCATTTGATAACAAACAATTAGTATATGTTGTGGTCATTACAAAACTTCCTCCTATATTTCGAACGAATCATCGAATTTCGGCAAAACATCTTATGTAACACTCTATTTCTATCGTGAGGATTCTAAACTTGATGTTTCGGTAAATTCTGCGCACATAAACTGGGGATATAAGCTGATGAAACAGCACTGACAAAATGATGATAAATCACAATTAAATAATGAAACTTTGTATGAATCACCATAAAAACAAAAGAATACACAGGGCGCGTTTCGGGCTGGAAATTTTAACAGCCCGTCAACAGCCAAAGCGAACACGTGTCCGTAAGAGAACACGGTCACAAATGGACATAAAGGCAAAGAGGAGAGCTAGCGCCACCTGTCGCATTCTTTGTAAGCTCTCCTCTTTATCCTTCTGTTCATTTGTGACCTTGTTCCCTTACGGACACGTGTTCACGTTGGCTGTTGACAGGCTGTTAAACATTTGAAGTTTGAAACGCGTCCTGTGTATTCTTTTTTTTTTTGGTGATTCATACAAAGTTTCATTAATTAAATGGAGATTTAAGCATTACATAAATCGACATTTGTGGCATCCCTTCTTGGGGAATTTTGCCCAAAAAACTAATCAGCACTACTTCACATAAGGATAGAACTTCATATAAAATTGAATACACACAGTATTTTGTGAGTTATAGCGTCCAAACAGCTTGTCACATACAGACAGACAGAGACACAGAATCACGAATAGAAATTTTTAACAGTCTAATCGTGTTCAGAACCTTCTAAAGCTTATAAACCCCTCGAAAACTGGATGCCGAAATTTTTCACGAATCGAAATACTTTCTTCTTGTATAGGTAGAAGGAAGTAAAAATTTAAAATTAAATAGCTACGCAATACCTCAAAAAATGTACACTTCATTAATTTCTAAAATGTGTTAAATATAACAGTAAGTAAAACAGTAAAAAAAAAAATTATATACAAACTGTTTACGTGTTTTGGTTTCGAGAAAATTCTACAAGTGCACGATCTATAGTAATGCAATGATTTCAAACACCGTCATTCACGTATTTAACATTCTCCCTCAGTTTATTTACGTTATTTTATTTTATTTGTACTTTAGTGTGTGTTTTTATATTCGTAACCAGGTTGCAATGAATAACCTCAAAGTCGCATTAGTAGTCCAATGTATTCAACGCTCCACCCTTCCGAAACCAGTTGGTTGAACTCTTAAACTCATTGAATTAAGCTTTTAAATTTTTCCGGTTCGATCTTCCGTGATCTGATCTGCTACTTTTCCAGGCATCATAGAAAACCTCACGATACTGCCTGTTCCGTGAGTAGCGGCGGTTGGGTATGGAAACATGGTAACGAATATGGAAATAATCACCGAAATAAACATAAAATCAAATAATGTGAATAATCTGGAAGAGAATGTGAAATAATTGAATGATGGCATTTCAAATCATTGCACTATATATCGTGCCTATGTAGAGTTTTCTCATTTGTCTTCAAAAAGACTTCGGTGAAGTCGAACCATGTAGACAGTTATAAAACTGATTTCTGTTTTATTTAACACTTTTTAGCATTTAATGAAGTATAATATCTGTGGGTGTTTGAATTTGTTATACTTTTTAAAAAGCAACGTAGATTTTTACTTGCTTATCATAACTGCTGCATTTTTATTTTGATTTTTTGCCGAGCGATCAATTTATAGTACAGCCACTGCCAAAATTATCTTTTAAAAAAGTATTGGAATCGCCTCATTGGTTCCCGTAAAATGGTACATGGATATGAGCTGTTTTACATGTACTTTCCCTACTGTTGCTGTCGAAACGCTTCTTCATCAAGTAGGAAAAATAAATCAATAATTATTAGAAACTCATTTTTCTGATAATAAACCACAAAAACGGAAACATGTATCGTAAACAGATATAAAAAATAACAAAACATAAATAGGTACAAAATTGTTTTTTATAAAATTGCTCTATGAAGCCTGAATTTGTTTTATTAAAACTTTTAACTAAAGAACACAACAGATGGTTATTCAATTGCTTTATTTTTTTTCTCTTGACGCTAACAACGAAAAAGTTTATCGCCCACAAAATGACAACAAAAGAATTTTTTTTTAATGTTTTACAAGGGAAAAAAAAGCGTTCTTTTCTTTATAAAAATGTTATGCGCGCATTATTTTGAATATAAAAAATTATTCTACTATTTATGTTTCGATTTTTATATGTAAAAAAATATCAATGTACCGCCTGAAAAAACTGATATTTTTTAGGAAAAAATATTATGGAACACATCTGATCCTTGTAAAGAGCAGATGCTATTATTTTTATGCTATGTCAGTCATGCTTTAGAAGCTGGATTGTACTCACATGAAAAAAATGGTGATTCACTCAACCAGATTTGCGTAACTATTAGCTAAATAATCAATATTACTTACTTTATCAAAATTTTATTTATCAGCTTATGGTTCCTGATGTTTTTTTTTCTTCTTTTATTCAATCTATACTTATAAAAGAGCGTGTTTCGAATAAATCATAATCAATTAGCCTCAAGCGTTGCTCCTAGGGCAATGAAATTTTCAGACATTTTACTTACACAACGTAGGCCCCCACTGGAAAATTTTGAAAATTTCACACATTAAGGGGGTTAAATGAGTGGTCGAAAGTTGTAGGTCATTTGGTCATATCTCAACCATATCTCAGCAGCAGTTTTAGGTAAGAGCGTGAAATTCACGATAACAAATCTAATAAAAGAAAGTAGTTAAACACATATTTCAGCGATTTTAGAAAATTAACCTCTAAAGGGATTAAATGGAGAGTCGAAATTTGTACGTCATTTCGCCTTTTCGCCCTATCTCAACAGCAGTTTTAGTTAAAAGCGTAAAATTCAGGATAACAAATCTACTAAAAGATAGTTAAACGTGTATTTCACAGATTTTAAAATTTCAACCACTAAGGGGGTTAAACGAAGGGTAGAAAGTTTTTGGTCATTTCGCCTTTTCGCCATATCTCAGCAGCAGTTTTATGTAGGCGGGTGGAATTTAGAATGACAAATCTACTAAAAAATAATTAAACACATATTACAGCGATTTTAGAAATTCACCCATTAAGGGTGTTAATTGCGGTGTCGAAAGTTTTAGGTCATATCCCTTTCGCCATAGCTCAGCTGCATTTTTACTTAGGAGCTTAAAATTCAGGATAACAAATCTTCTAAAAAATAGTTAAACATGCTTTTCAGCAATTTTAGAAATTCTTCCACTAAGGGGGATTAAATAGGGGGTCGAATATTGTAGGCCATTTTTCCATATCTCAGTAAAAGTTATTGGTAGGAGCATGTATTCAGGACAACAAATTTACTGAAAAATAGTTAAATAGGTTTCAGCGATTTTAGATATTAATCCACAAAGGGGTTACTACGGGGTCGAAAGATTTAGATAATTTTGCCATATCTTAGCAGGAGTTTTAACTAGGAGCGTTAAATTCAGCATTATAAATCTACTGAAAAATAGTTAAACATGTATTTCAGCGATTTTAGAACTAGAAAGTTTGTGGGCAAGATCGGCTATGACCCCGATTATGGAAGATTAGACGAATAAGATAACTATTGCGGATTTTCAGTATATACGACGGCGAGTCGAATGATAGTGAGCCAACCCACTTCGCGCAATAATGGTTCGGTCCATTATCTGAGATGCATGTGGGTAGAAGGCAGGCATGTCTTATTTACGAAAGTAACACGGAGGTGTGAAGATAAAAGTTTTTAAAGCTCTCATACACTGAAGGTTGAAGACGGTTGCGTGACATAATCGACGCTCCAAAAGATGAACATCGTGGTGTGGTCAGATTTTTGATAGCTGAAAGTGTTTCCCAAAAAGAAATTAGTCTCCGTATGGCTGCCGTGTACGGCGAACATTACATTTCATTGGCCACTGTGAAGCGTTGGAGCAAACGGTTCAAAGAAGGACGTGAAAGTTGCAAAGAAGATCCAAGACATGGCCAAAGTCACCGTGCACGTGCAGTCACCCCCCCCCCCCCCATTTGCACAGGTTGATGAGCTGATTTGACAAGGAGCGCAGACCTCTCGCCTTGTGACTTTCATATTTTTGGGTAATTGAAAAAACATGTCAAGGAAACCACATTCGTGTCGGACGATGACGTGAAGGAGGCAGTTGGAGACATTTTGAAGCAGTAACCCAAAAAGTTTTATGAGAAGGGAATCACGAGACTCGTTTAGTCAGTGGGATAAATGCCTAAATGCTGATGGATACTACTTTTAAATAAAGTACGCCGTTCGTCATATATTTGCATTGGCTCATTTTCATTTGACTCGCCCTCGTATTTTGCGTGCAATTTACCAAGGAGATGTTGGGTTTTTTTTAATCATATTTTATAAATTGTTATTGCGCTTTTCACCTTTTAGCGATCGGATTTAAATTTTTATACAAAATATAATATATTTCCTCCTTTTTTTTCAAAATACATTTTTTGAAAGTTAAGATTTGCGATTTAAATACTGATCGCTATATCGGGATATGTGATCGCTACATGTGATCGGGTATGCACAAGTCTTTTTTATAGTGATTGCCGTATACATTAATAGGCGTGCAATCCAATGGCCCTGTTAAAAGGATTTCGCTCTAACGATTTATGCACGCAATGACGGGCAGGGCCCAGCAGTATTTTTTCAGTGGGCTCATGAAAAAAAATATTAATGTCGCGAAATATTTATTTACATGCTTTTTTGATATCTTTATTAGTTATTTTCTTATAGTTTTAAATAAAGTATTTTATTTAAATCTTTCTCTTTGCATGTAAAATGCATTTTCTGGGCTCCAAGCGATGTCAAGGCTGTAAGGTGCACAATGTATCTGGGCCTCACTCGGAAGCGGCAGGTTGGACCGGTGAAGACCTGCTAGTAATAATACATATAAAAAATACTCAGTTTCATAATTTAATGTTATTACTTGTGTAAAACGTTTGTAAAGAGAAAAAATGTGTAGAATGTACACATTTATCAAAACTGAAAAATTCTGCAATAATTTTTTATCTATTATGAGCAAATCTACAAATAAAGCTGTTGCGAGAATACATTTTGTACATTATATTTATTATTATTATTATTATTATTCAAATGATTATGTGAAAACGCATAATATTGAAATTTTGTGTATTTGAATCGAATGAATAAAATTATGATCATTTAAAAAGAAGCAATGTTTGATAGAAACTCATTTTCTGATAATAAACCGCAATTTGAAACATGTGTCGTAAGAAGAGTAAAAAAATAAGAAATAAAATATTTATTTTTTATATTGTTCATGTGTCTGAATTTATTTTATTAAAGCTTTTGACTAAAGGAAACAACAGATACTTCCTCCAGTTATGTATTCCTTGACTTGAATGTTAAGAAAAATCATCTTAGTATTATCTTTCTATTTCATTTTTTATGGGACAAATATGTAATATAATTAAGAGAGGAAAGTTTTTTTTCTTCAAATATTATAGTTATAGTTCGGATGAATGAAATCAGTGCTGCAGTTCGCAGCCATGTAAAAGGAACATTGGCACGGCAAGTCAAGGTACCCAAGTTCGAGTACTGGCCCGGACATTTTTTCGCTCTTATGAAATAAAGCTCAACTGTAATACTTCAACAATTGAATCTGAAAAAGAAAGATAGAATAGTTGCAATTATTTCTACCTGTTATATGATGTTACTTCATATGACGTTATTGTTAAAAAATCATCTAAGCATTGTATTTTCATACTTTTTTTTAAAACAGAAAAATATATTAACTACAAACATTTTTTCAGGTTATACCATTTTTGTATGACATTAGTTTTAAATTAAAGCCTAGTTTCAGGCAATAATGATGTAAGAGTAACGAATATTTTTCATATAATATATTTCTTAATCGCACGTTAGTTTTAAGAAAAATTATCTTAGCATTGTATTTTCATGCCCATTATTATGCAATAAATATATAACAGATAGATGTTTCGTCCAGTTATATGTTTATTTAATATCTTAACAGTATAACATAAAAATATCTTAACAGTGTATTTTAATTTTTTTATGCAAATAATATGTAATTATTGGTTTTCTTCTATTAGTCAGGTTAATGAATTCTGCGATATTACTGCACTGGTCGAAATATACATTCAATGAAAGAATCTCCAATAATTGCATAGCCAATGTACTGAGCTTTTATATTAACTAGGGAATCGAACCCGGGCTTCCCGGGTTACAGAACGCAGGCGAAAACCATTTTTTTCCCTAAATCTAATAGATTTTTCATATTTTTATTTGTCAAAGTGAATTTAGGGAATTTTTTTTTACTGGTTTCTTTGCTTTTCTTGTGCGTGAAGCGCTCATACATGCGGTATCCATCCAGTTTTTTTTTGTACTAAGCGTTCATACATGCGATATAGTGATCGCGACATTAACGAATTTCAGGGGTTTTGTTTATTTTTTATTTTTTGGTATTATTAATACAAGGAGTTCGCTGCATCCAGTGATGCTTCTTTGTTAATTTATTATTCATCATCTTATGCATGCGATATAGTGATCGCGATATTAACGAATTTCATGTATATTCGTTTTTTTCAACTTCGCAATGACCGTTAACATTATTTGTAATACTGATGAAATATGAATTAAAACGTTGTTTCTTACTGCTCATATTAACTTTTTATATGCATTTTTATTAAATTTGTGAAATAATTTTTTTATATTTTATTCATAAAAATGCAATATCTAAAACAATATCTTCTGTTTAAATTATCTGTTAAAATATCCGATGTTTGTTTATGGTGTAAACAAATAATTTTCTTTTAAATTTTTAAATTATTACAAAGCTTCTTTTTCTCCAAAATCGTCTGAACTAATCAAATTTTGTATCCGGTATAACGCTACTCTCATATAAAGGCACTCTATTCTTGTGAGGTTTTTATTTCAAAATTCATTAATTTTACTACCTGTAACTATTTAAAAATTTATAATGGCAGCATTCTTCCATTTGTTTATTGGGCGTTTCAAATTTCATGCTTAAAAATTATTTTATAAGCCATAATATATCAGGCAATTAAGATATAGTTTTCGAGTAATTTTTTTTTCCTCTGCAACGGTGTAAAAATTTAAAATGTGCTATGTTTAGAAATTAAAAAAATTGCAATAGCAAAAATCACAAAACCGAAATTTCATCGTCAGCTGTTGCCATTCGCAAAATGACGTATGCGTTACGCACGGACACGTTTGGCCTTTATAATATAGACTAGCTCATCCGTCCGGCGTTGCTCGGAAATCAGTAGCTTTCGTTTGCGGTTTCGATAAAAAATAGTCAGTTTCGGAGCGCATTCTGTTTTAACAGACCTCTTTCCAAACGAAATTCCGTCACTCTTCCCCACTGCCTACGGCACTGTATAGATGGCACAATATCGTTTAGTTTGTATTTACACTGCTAGTGGGCGCGAAATCATCTTACTTAGTTATCTATATCTTAATTAGTTCATGTTAAGTTCAATGAACCAATTTCCGTTGTAGAAGGCTCCAAACATTTTTGGAGCATTTTGGTTGAAATATGAAAATGCCCTCTGTCCACCACTTTCAACCCCCATGCCTCCAGCACCTCCACTGCTACTGACATGCAACCACCATAGTGCATAATTAGAGGCATTGGAGGCTTCTACAACACATAAACACCAGTGGTCTGAGCTGGGTAGTTGTGACTGTAAAGTGAAATATAGGGACACGCGCGTCTATATGAAAATGCCCTAGATCGACCACTTCGAACCACCATATTTCCCACACCCCACAGCTACCGACATTCAACCAAACTAATGCACGATGGGAGACTCGAGTTCACTACCACACACAAACATCAGTGGTGTGCGCTGGGTAGTTATGTCTGCAAAGTGAAATATAAGGGAATATCGTTTAGATTCAATGTTCACCGCTAGGGGGCGCGAAATCGTCTTACTTATCTATTTTACTTAGTTATCGCTAAATTCAGGAAAACAAATCTACTAAAAGTATAGTTAAACATGTATTTCAGCGATTTTAGAAATTCACCCTCTAAGGGTTAAATGAGGGTTTTTTGGTAACAAAAGAATGAATCTTGCAACAATACAGTTACAAAAATGAAGTTACAACAATAGTTACAATGAAATTATAACAATGAAATTACAACAATGAAATACATAAAATACAGCAAAACCATTCTGCTAAAAAAATAGTTAAACACGTATTTCAGCTATTTTAGTTATTTAGTTGCCAATGAATCCGATTAAGGAAAATTAGACGATTAAGAGAACTATTGCTGATTTTTGATTAGATATTTTGCGTAAAACATTTTTCCAACTAGGACGACACATTGTCCATCAAAGCGAAGCCGGAATGGGGCCCTAGTGTTTTGATAAAATGACATATTTGTTGGGGAAGAAAAATACTGCAAATGTTGAAACCGTTCTTTTATTTGGTTAGGAATTTATAAAGAAAATAATACGAAATATCTGTATGAGAACAATACGACTTAATGTCTATATCTTCAAAAAATAACTTTTATCACTTACTAAAATTAGGCGGCAAGATACAGAGTATAATGAAGCTAATATACACTGTATTTTTTTTTCTCTAAAGTGAAAATAATTTCTAACGAAAATCTCTAGAAAAAAATCTCTAAACGAAAATAAATAACCACTAAATTAAGCGATTTACTGTATCCTCAAAAATAGGGATTGTAGTGAAAATTTATTTGTAAAACTTTTTAAAATGATATAAAATAACTTTTATCACTTACTAAAATTAGGCGGCAAGGTACAGAGTATAACGAAGCTAATATATACCGCAATTTTTTTTTTTCTAAATTGAACGAAAATAAATAACTACTAAATTAAGCAATTTACTGTATCCTCAAAAATAGGGAATTGTAGTGAACATTTATTAGTAAATTATATTATTTTTTAAAATGATATAATCTATAATATTTATAAAAGTACATATAAATCTAAACAAAAAAAAATGTATGACTCTTTAAAGCTTCAAAACATATTTACTGGTACTGTCCGTGACTATTTAATCAAGGATAATTCTCGTAATTATATACATAAAACAGCGAAATCTGCAAAAGATGAACTGGTTGTGTGTAAATGGAGAACTGCCAAATTCTACAGAATTTAAAAACGGAGAAAGCATTAGCTAAAATCCAGATGCTTTGTATTTTGCGAAGCTCATTAAACAGAAACATGGAAGTTTAAAAATTTATATTTATGCATGGAAAATCTTAAACATCTTTTAGGAATTTTAGGCTGTATTTATATAAGAATTTAAGTAATTAATTACAACAATTAATAACATTTTAGAATAATTTGGATCGTTTATTTTATATTTTTGTACAAAATTATTTTGAAAGATTCTGTAAATGCGAAAACTGGAAAATAATTTTATTCATCAATTGAATTAAGAATTTTAAGAATTTATATTGTGTTTATCGTACAAAATGAGTATTAATGTATTCAAACAACTAGATAAAATATCCATCGGTTTAAAAACAAAAGACTTTTCTTAACTCTTAAATCTATCTATATTTTCACAAAAAAGTGGAAATAAAAAACATGATATATTGTTGTATTTATAAAATAATTTCTCTACACTTAAATTTAAATTAAAAGTTAAGAATTTATTTATATAACATGGCAAGAAACAACAAAATCTCCATGAATGTGAATTTCGACAGCCTTTTGTAAGAACTTAATGTAACTTAAACCTACAGTTTTATCATATTTACGAAAATATGTTTTAACATATTGTTTTAGAACATAGTGAGGAAACAAAAATACTCTTATTTAAGAGAGCCTTTGCTGTCTGTACTCTAGATCAGTTAACCAATGAAATAAATAAAATACCAGAAACAACAACAGACAACGGATATAAAGAATACACCATTAATAATGCAATTACGATCATGGAAAAGAAGGAGAAGAAAAACTTCAATAAACAAAATTAAAAGTTATCTACTTTACAATATTTCCCTGAGTTCTTTGACAGATTGAAATTTAAACTGAGCAAATTCAATATGTGCCTTATCACAAAACCATCCATAAAATTTTTAAAAAATGTAGTTTGTAAGAAAATAGACCCAATAGATCCATATCAACTATCAGGTGTTTATGATATCCCGTTCACCAAAGCAGATGGAACATTACAATATTATATAGGAATGACAACTATTAAATTTAAACCAAGATTACAAGAGCACATGGGACATATCAAATATCACAGAAAAACTGCAGTTTTGGCACGACTACATGGGACCGAAATTTTAACTATTGATTTTAAGAATAGTAAAATAATTTATCCATCAAAACTTTATTTCTCATCTATTATCAGTGAATATATATGAATAATGCGATTATCTGCAATGAATCAGCTTCTTTTGACTTACCTAAAATTTGGCACGAGATGTTTTTCAATTTTAAAAAAGCAACAAGGAAATATTAATTTTCACGTTTATTGTTGACTATTATTAAGCACCTGCTTTTCTTACACATGTGATCGCGTGGTTTATGTTTTTGCAAGTTTATTTTCAAATTTTTGCAAGAATAGCTTGTATATTATGTACATCTTGATAATGGTGCCGTTTGTGCGATCGAAATATGTCGATCATAGCGTTAAAAGTTTTTTTATAAGACTTTTTGTGTTCTGTTTTTATGACTATAATCATTTACATCTGTATTGCAAAAATACTTTGTCTATGGAATTAATCTTGGTAGCTTTAGAAAACTTTTTGAAAATTCCCATGTAACCCCTGTTTTAAATCTTTTCAAAAAAAGTTTAGAGAATTTCCTCAGTAAATATATCAAATTTAAATTTTTTAAGGGATATTTTTCAACGCTTTAATTTTTATATTTTTACAGTAATTATCTTTAAAAAATTTAATGTATAGCGGTAAAATATTAAAATATAGAATGGTAAAATGAAAGAATACGTTACCGAACAAAATATATTACATCATTTTTTTAAATAAATTATTTGAGAAGGTCGGGGCAAGGGAGTGCTAAGCCATATTTTTGAAGCTCTGAGATATATCAATTTGAAAATCAGGTCAAATACTCAAATCAACATATATAACATAAAGTTTTTTGCCAATTTCTGAGTAACATTTGAGATATTCTGAATAACAATATGGCATTACTTTAATGATATACCTTTCTTTCTGGTAGGAAAGTTCTAGAAACATGTGTGGCAAAAACGGAACTTGGGACATATGCTGCCATCTAATGACATAAGAAAAAATTTATATGCAATATATTATACTTTACAATATTAAACAACAGATTACAGTGTCAGATTTATTTCACCAAAAATGCGGCTCTGGACTTTCTTTCTCCTAACCCCTCATCTGTTATTTATTTATTTATACTGAAATTCCCCAACTACCTCAACTTCCGGTTAGCAGGAAAGCATAGGTAGAACGCTCAAATGGTAGTCACCGTTAAACTGATCGGACATGATCGCCACTGAAGTCCAATCAGATTGATCGTGAATACCGTTGAGCTTTTGAGGAAATTTTCGCGCATAACCGGCAGTTCAGGTTCATGGAAAAAGCGAGCGAAAATTTTTAAAATTTATATCATCAAGTTGACAACAGTCACTAAAATGCGGGCATAAGAACCAGGATATTAAACAGAATTTTTGTATTAATATTTCTGTTTCAGGCAATGTATGGAAATCAGGCATTTTATAGAATGCCTATGTAATAATTTAAATGACTGGCGTTTTTATGCTAAAATATGAAATATTACTACAATTATTTTACTGTTGTACATACTTTGTCTAGGCATTGTATATAATGTATAGACATCAGTTAGAATACCAAATGTTATTTAGGAAATGTATCAACATAGAGTCATGAAAATTCTTTTAATGAAAATATATATATGAAAATGATTGAAATAAAACATAAAATATAGAACTTTCTTTTTATGTAGCACAACAGAAAATAAAATATTGCAACAATAACTGCAACTTGTTGCAACAATCTATACTAATAAAAGAAAGTTTCGCTCTGTGTGCGTGTCTGTCTGTGTGTGTGTCTGTTGGCGATGGCTAGGAAAATCTAGCCCACCTAGAAGGCTGAAAATTTATATTTAGCTAGTCCAAACCCTCTCCTGGTTCACCATTACTTCATAATTTTAATATTTTAATTATTTGCTGAAATATGAAGTAATATCCACAAAGAACTCTCATAAAAAATACGCTTTTACTCTCTTGGGTTGGTTGGTTCACTGGTTGGTTGCATCGATTCTTCACAGAAGTAATTAAATAAACCAGAGTAGCGATGCATAAATAAGGATTTCTAACTAAATAGTGTCAATATGGATTGAAGTTATCAGCGTAGAGCCATGCGACTGCCGCGCCACCTGTACATGACAAATTACATATACGTCCCACTGATTGAAATATTTTACAGGCAAATTTTTCTTCATGACAATTAGTCGGGTTTTTTTTTTTTATTTATTTATTTTTACATGACATATTATTATTATGATAGAGATTTTTAATACAGAAAACTTTATTTAACAGATTCTTTTTTATATTTCCGGGAATGAAGAGGGGCAAGGGTCTAATTACATTTAAGCTTCAAGGTGTATTTCTAGAAAGCAGTTACCGGAATTTCCGAATAATAGTCAAAGCCAGATTTCAAATTAAGTTCCTAGCTTAACCAAATGAATCAATCTTTAAAGATGTATTGTGATCCTCCTAATTAGTTATTTGCTGAAGGCCACTTGAACAACGCCCCCCCCCCCCCTCCCGGCCCGTTCTTCAAGGATTTTTCTCTAACTCTGCTCCGTTTCCATATCTCAGCAACTATCTTCCCGATTTCAACGCAAGTGATTTCAAACATTATAATTAATTTAATAGTCACCCTTTATAACAATAAACTAAATTTATGAGTTGCGGTTGCCACTATTTACGAATAACAGTTTAAGCCAAATTTGTAACTAAATTCAAAGCTTAAGGAAACGAACGAATTTGGAAAGATGCATAGTGGTCCTCCTAATTAGTCATTTGCTGAAGGGCACTTGAACATCCCCCCCCCCGGGACCTCCTTCAAGGTTTTTTCTCTAACTATGCCCCGTTTCCATATCTCAGCAACTATTTTTTCCGATTTCAACGCAAGTGGTTCCAAACATTATAATTAACTTAATAGTCTCTCTTTATAATATTAAACTAAATTTATGAGTAGCGGTTACCACTATTTCCGAATAATAGTTTAAGCCAAATTTGTAATTAAGTTTCTAGCTTAAGCAGACGAACGAATTTTGAAAGATGCATAGTGGTCCTCCTAAATAGTCATTTGCTGAAGGACACTTGAACAACCTCTACCCCCCCCCCCCCCCCCCCGTCCTCCCTTCAAGGTTTTTTTTTTCTCTATCTATGCTCCGTTTCTATATCTCAGCAACTATCTTTCCGATTTCAACGCAAGTGATTCCAAACATTATATTTAACTTAATAGTCACCCTTTATAACATTAAATTAAATTTATGAGTAGCGGTTACCACTATTTACTAATAAGAGTTTAAGCCAACTTTGTAATTAAGTTCCTAGCTTAACAAAACGAACGAATTTTTATGCATGCATAGTGGGCCTCCTAATTAGTCATTTTCTGAAGGACACTCGAACATCCCCTCCTCTCGGCACCTCACTCAAGGTTATTTTCTCTAACTGTGCCTTATTGCAATAACTGGGCTAATAATGTTCCAATCTTCTGGAAACCAGCTCAATTTTGTAGTGCGCCTACTATACAGTAACGTAGGCAGCGGGGACCTGTCTCAGAAGTTCGTTCAGAAAGAGGTTTGTTTAGAACAGAATGCTCCCCTGGCGGTGGTAGGGAGAAATAACAGATTTTCTAGAGCGTACGAGCATGCCGGGTATACGGTTCCGAAGCCATCGTAGACCGTGGCCAGAGTTTCATTTTTTAAGAGATTTAAGTTTATTACAAAAGCTCGGGCAACGCCGGGCGGGTCAGCTAGTAAATAATAATTTTTATTTTAAAATGTACGTAATTGTTTATTTTACTGAAAGGTAAATCTTTAAAAGAGAGCCATGAAAACTCTTAACTAAAGAAAGTATAAATGGAGAAAGAAAATACAGACCATTCTGAACCAAGTAAGAGGGGAAATGAACCGATATTTTGCATATAGAAAGGAATTAAACGGATTTCAAATTGCACATCAGCAGTTTTTTATAATATATATACAAGAGAATTTTATATTTTGATACATGGTCGTACATAATATGCTTCATGAATCATCGGCCGCTTCTTGACGACTGATCAATGACAGCTGATTGAACAAGTGTTTCGAGGTAAAGCATGTGTTCCGTTCGAAGCAAATCCTTTCGACATAAGGTGATTTGTGATCTTTCATACAGTTGCTTTAAAATTCTTCAGAAGTTACAAGTCGCAAAAACCGATGCTCCTTACAGCTGCAAGCAGATTGAAAGATCACCTTTTCCCTTGTCGACGACAGGTATAGAATTTAGGGCAGTAACTCTCAAAGAATGAGAAGAAATCCCTTGTCAGAATTCATTTTTATTTATTTGGCTTGCATTTCTTGATTTAACTTAGAATTAATTTTCCTTCGGCAGCATTCTCAGTTTTGAAACAAACATTGCTTAAAATATCCATTTATCAACTTCTTCATATTTACTGGCTTGGACAAAGATTCTATGAATGTTTAGACAACACTTTATGCACTTACGTGCATCGTGGATTCCCTTTAAACAAATAAAAGTGTAGTAGGAATGGAAGCTTTTCGGTAAACATGTCTTTACCACCATATTTATTTCTTCCTTCATCGTCTACAAACCCACCCACTTTTCTTAAATACTTTATTTTTCTTGTACAGAATAATCTGTTTTGTCTTGCGTTGTTCGAACGTTATCCAATATTTTCCCAGATGCTCCTCAGTCTGTTCAGATTTCAAAATCTCTTGGGGTAGTTTGGGGGACTTTGGGGTATACACTTTAACTTTACAATCCAAGAGAGATTCATATGGTGTTTTTTTTAACCCCAGAATGATAAATCATATTCTTCATAAATTCGACGAAACGTAATCATTCAATCTTGCAAACAGTTTTTTCAACTTACATTAAATAAATAATATATTTTCAAGATTTTGCTAAGTTCTTTCAACAGTATTCTTGCCTTGTAAGTGATGAGGCTTCATATGAATGGTCTTCAATTTCGATCAATACGCTTTAAACCTAGTACTATCGGTATTGGTAAATTCCCTACATTCTCAGATCGCAAAATAGATGGTGCCGCAAGCAATGGGAACATATCATCTAGGTTGTAAGCTACTTCTATTGCTTTTTATTAAAGTTAAAGCGTGAATTTCGTGATCACACAGATAATAAAGCTTGCTCTTTCATTTTCATACAGCAAAATGTGAACTAGAAATTTGGCTGAAGAAATAGAAAAAACATATTAAATCTTTTACAAACAAAGGGGGAAAATGAATGGGCAATTTCTCGCCTAAGCGAGCGACGAACTTCACGTACTTGGCGGTTAACGGTATCATTAACGGTAGTAGTTAATATTTATCGGCTTATCAATTGACATTGCATAGAATGACTAATAAATGTGTGAGATATTAATTGTTTCATAATTTGACGTTTAATTTTACTTACCCATCATACGTAGTATAGGTCCGTCTGTCTGTGTGTAAACACTCTATCTCCCGAACAAATTAAGATATATACTTGAAATTTAGTACGTATACTTAGTATGAAATAATGGAAAAAAGATTATTAAATTTCAGTAACCACGATTTTCCGGACTCTCGAAATATTCGTTCTGATAAAAGGTCTATAAAAATTTTCGAAATTCTTTCTTTTAAGGAATAAATATAAAAGACAGAAAAAAACCTAAATTTTGCATAAAAGTGAAGTCGATCGGATAATGAGTTGCCGAGATATTTGGAATCGTATTTTCAACACTCTTCGATTTCTCATGACCCTGTATTTCATCCAAATTTTAATTCAAAGATATATTTTAATTGGAAATGAGACGCTTCATCCGACGCAATAAACTGTTAGTTAGTAGGATTAACATTTTTGGAGTTATAAGGATTTTTCTTTTACGCAATTCAGTAATAAAACATTTAAAGTTTATGACGTCATCAAGCCACGATTTTATTCGAATTGCAATGCATGTTATAAGTAGTTTACACATGTTTTATTTTCATTTTTTATATTATACATATCCATGATGGGTAAGTATTACGGTGGCCCCCAACGACTAGTTTGGTATTATGTTCAATGCCGAATTTTACATATTTCCGGCAACAAATCAAATTATTTAATGTGTAAAGATTGATTTTTAATCACTGCACAACAAATGATATAATTACGACATTTTAAAAATATTCTTCTTCTTTTCTTTGTACCATTTGCAGTAAATTAATTCGATTGCAAAAAACTACACATTTGCTTTACAACAAAAGTCCATTTAAGCAAAAAATGTAGAATAATCTTTTAAAGCTAATGCACTTATTGTGAATATATTTAACATAATTAAATCCTTAACTTATTTTCATTCTTTTTAAAAGTAATTGTTATTTCTTAAAATTGTCCTAACACACACAAAATATAATTTAATAAACTTTGAGAATGCTAAGTAGTACTATTAAACTGTAAATTAATTTAAGATTATGAGCTATCTTTTCCTTATTTACTTGCAACGCATGTAACTACTTTTATAACTAAATAAAATACTTTAAAGTTATCAAGCCTTAATTATTACTATTTTTTTTATCTTTCGAAAGAACACATTGGGTTGTTAAGGATCTTAGTTAACAAATATATTTTCTCCATCTGCTACCTTTCAATGTTATTATATTTTACGAGTTGTAGATGCAAATTTTTAAATGGTATTCATCATAATTCCAAATTAATATATACTAATAAAAGAAAGAATTTTGTCGGTATGTGTCCGATTGCTGTAAAAATTACCGCACGTAGATGTCTTAAAATTTGGATGAGAATAGCCCAAGGCAGGACCCAAGACACCTGAGGTTAAGATTTTTTATCTTTTGTTAATTAACCAAGATATTATTTAAAAACCTTAATGAACGTTGCAAAATAGCATGAAAAGTCGCAGCGTTGCAGCTGAAAGACTGTTCCGCAGATGAAGGAACGAACGTCAAAAAGCGAAATGTTTTTTTCGTGTCTTTCATAGCGCGCATCGGCTTGACAATTGGAATACGAAAAATGCATAAAATACCTGCCTTATTGACGTACTTTTATCTTTTTAACGGTGAAATCTATTTTAAAAATATTATTATTAACCCTGTCAAAAACAAAAACCGGAAACATCGTTTTTAACACTTTCCAACCTAGTTGAAATGTGTTTATGACTTCGGTTTGTCTGCCGTATGGCCGTCTCTCCGTGCTCTAACTCCCGTAAATATGCTCGGATTGCTCTGCAATTTTTATATGTTATTGTCGTTATCTATAGCATGTTTCTTATTTCAACGGAAGTGTGTAGCACTTATAGTTTTTTTACAGGGACACTCAAAAGAATTCCGTTACATTGCGGTCTATGGGGAAAAATCATTTGCGGTTTAAATAAATAATGTTTCACTATTTAAAACGCATTGAAATTTATATATATCACTAAGGTGCATTGGAAGAAGCTTAATGTGGAATAGGGTGTGCATAGCACTTATAGTTACTTTACAGGGACAGTCAAAAGAATTCCGTTGCATTACGTCTATGGAGAAAAATCGTCTGCGGTTTATTTAAATAATGTTTCACTATTTTAAACGCATTGAAATTTATCTATTTCACTAAGATGCATTACAAGAGGCTAACAACAGAATATTGTGTGTATAGCAGTCATCGTTCATTTACAGGGACACACAAAATATTTCTCTACTGTCTGTTAACAATAATTCCTGGAAGTGCGTTTTAAGTTACTGAACGCGATTTTAATTTTAACTCGCTTTTTGTCTATTACGTGTGTGTGTATAAATTCTGTAGATCCTATACAGGGAAGCACAAAAGTTCGCGGACACATTTCCGTTTATTCACAGAAACTCCAGACGGAGAATTTTAAACTGTGCTACGCGTTTCCTAACTGAACTAAAATTTAGCATCTTATGTAGTATATATACAAATCTATAGATCGTATACAGGGCTGAATAAAAGTATTCGGATATTTTTCTGAATATTGTATATGTTGGAAGTTGTATATGTCCTGAAATTATGTTTTTAAATATGTTATGCGTTTTCCAAATTGTTTACTTAGATGTTATATTTTAGTTTATTAAACGGTATGATTTGTAAAATTATTTTGGAAGCGTTAGAAAGTGTTACATAATCTATGCTTGACGCATGATTTTTCGTTCTTGTTATATTTTTATTTCCTTCCTGACATTTCGCATGCTGCATCGGCTTAACTGTTCGAAATGCGCAAAAACTAGTAAAAATTCTCCTAATTTCAAAATTATATGTGAAGATTAACGAAAAATTTCGTTTGTTAAGAAATTTATGAAAATTTCGAAAATAAACTTACAATTTGGCAGACACTTTTTTGAAAGAAAAATTTTTGTACTCTCCAAATGTGCTTTTTTTTTTTTTTTTTTTAAATAAAAAATAAATATATAAATATATAAATAAAAACAATCTTTAGAGAATCAAAAGAATAAATCTCGTAGAACATAATTTTGAGCTTAATTTAAAATTTTAAACAATGACATTTTTAAAATTAGCTTTACAGTTTTAAATGTGAATTTGGAACTATCATCATGAAAACATTGCTAGGTATAAGTGAACCCATTTTTCCAAAATCCAGCAAAGTAACAGACAGACGAACAAATGCCTGTACGCATACACATACGAACAGAATTGCTAACAGATTAATTATATTATATTAGTATTTTTTATAATTATATTAGTTTTTTCTATTATACTAGTATTTTTTAAAGCTCTTCAATGACACTCTGATATATAATATATATATTAATTTTCAGAGTATTTAAATTTTTAAATACACGTTGATAATTCAAATAAATAATAGAATTCTGTGCGGATAATGATATCTTAATCATTCAATATGAAAGAGCTCTGAGAAAATGTACTCTGTTGCAATATTAAATAAATATTTCATTTTTTACGAGTGTATTAATAGAACAGTTTAATTTATTTCGTCTACAACAAAACAATTTTAATCTTTTGTGCTTAAACAGCCATATTCTGAACACATTTATCACTATTTGAGATTGCGTTTTGTTTAATTAGAGTATTAATGAAAGAGACAAATATTATTTACTTATAAAGCAATTATTTTTATTTATTTCATTTAATCCCAATTGCAGTTTAATTTTTCCCTGCAAGTAAATATTATATTCAAATTAATAGTTAAGTATTCAAAAAGATCTAGCCTTAAAAATGCTGTAATTTATTTTGTGTTGAAATTCAATGAAAAATATTATAAATAATAAAGATAATTTTAGTGCATGCATCTTAAGAAGTGGAGTAGATTTTATTTAGAAATAGGTGAAGTGCTGTATAAAATAATTTGTTAATTGTTTGGGAAATTAACCGAATTATTTTATGAAAGAAAGTATATTTTTCAAATAAATAAATAAATAAAAGAAACAGAGAAATTGAAATATAAGAAAAGTTTAGTTATTTGATGTTACATTAAATTAAAATTGAAGTTTTTACTTTGGATATGAATTATCGAGGAGAAAAGAGCACGGTAAATTTTGCACGCACATTTTGCATGAAAAATACTGCAGTCCATAGTTCTGCGATCGAACAGGTATAATATATATGTATAAATTGATTATAATATATCGACGATAAATAACCTATCCTCCATTTTAGAATAATAGTCGTTTTTCTTAGAATGGATAGAAGTTTTTTTTTTATATTTCAAAAAGTAATCATTTAAAATTCATGACCCTTTTTATTTCCATATTTTGCGAGATGCTGAACATGAATATCTTTCTGTAATTTTGTCTGTAATATACATAAGTATGTAACGAAGCGTATTTTGAAATTTTTCCTATACTTTTTCCTTGTAATGTTATAACTTCATTGCTTAATTGCATAATGTTATGAATGCTACTTTTACCGAAAAATTTTTGTGATTTATGGATATTCGTAGCTTATGTAGTGCATTATATGCATTTTTTTGTGGTACTGTTTGGACATGAAATATCGAATAACACTCCCATTAAAAATTATTAACAAAATTCGTAAATTTAAACCGAACAACATCTTAAATAAAATTGCTATGTAAAGTAAAAACATTATTTAAGATAAGATCATATTCATACACTATTAAACCTTAAACTTAATCCATGTTTATGTTCAACATCTTGAAATTATAAACATGTCAAAAATGAATAAATGCTTACTCAGGACTAAAATCCGCTGCCTTAGTTTGAAAATTATATGTTTAAAATTTGCATTATGTTACTCAGAACTTATATTTTACTAGCCGGGATTCGCACTTCTAGATGGTCGGTTTAGGGATAAAACTGCCTTCGACAGTTTATAATCGGGCTCTAGCCGTCTAGGACGGTTCAGATTTTTATATCCGAACATAAAAAGCAATAAAAAAAAATATAACCAATAAGAAATCAAATCTTTTGAAACTTAGTTACCTGCAGGCAAAAAGTGAAGGTTTAACATATATATATATTTTTTTAAATCATAAAAGTGTTTTTTTGAAAAATTAAAATTTAAAACAGATCTACAAAGGAATTGATTAAAGGATCAGGGTCCATAAGCCGTGTTTTTGGCCCATGAAATAAGACTAAAACTCGATTTTGTTATACTGACTTAATTATTTCACTTTTTAATATTAGAAGGTTTATCCTGTACGATTTCAACAATAATTTTTGCATTTCGGTCGGATTTATATGGCTTACACAAGCTCAAAATTCGTATTATTCGTAGTTTTTGATGAAAAATACGCAATTTCTCCTAATTTTATCTCAATTATTTATAGGAGCGCAATCGTGCAACACTTTCTTCGTTACATATATTGTAAGATACATCAAAATTTACAATATATGCAAAAATAAAAGTGTTGCAAAGCTGCGCTCATAGTAAAATATAAAATAATATATTAAAAATTGAGGTAAAATTAGGAGAAATTGCGTATTTTTCATCAAAAACTACGAATGATACGAACTTTGAGCTTGTGTAAGTTATATAAAAACGAACAAAATGCAAAAAAATATTGTTGAAATCTTACAGGATAAACCTTCTAATATTAAAAAGTGAAATAATTAAGTCCGTATAACTAAATCGATTTTTAGTCTTATTTCATGGGCCAAAAATACGGCTTATGGACCCTGATCCTTTTCAGTCCTACTGAAAATTTAATTGGAAATGTAAATAAAATTTAAACTTTTTTAAAGAGAGTCATCTGCTTACTCAAAATAGATAAAACTCTTTTAAAAAGCTTTAAAACGAGATATAAAGGAATTTTCTAGCACTATTAACTACGGAAATATTAACCATTTTGTACACGGCGTTAGTGCCAAATTTGCCAATTTTTGCCATTTCGACAATTCTGTAAAAAATAAAACACTGGGCTAAAATTAAAAAATAAATAAATAAAAAAATAAATCATGTATGAACTATGTACTCAAAAGTATTAAAATATGAGGTGACAGAAATATGCGAAAGTATTTTCTATAAAATATTTATATAGCAAAACAGGATTTGTAGATAATGAAAATTTTTAAACCAAAAAAAAAAGTCTGGGTTTTACAATTAAAATGTATGTCATTTGCAGAATAAACAATGTATTTGTTAAAAAAATTAACCCATAAATTTGTTAAAAAAAGTTAAAAATAAATGCATGGACGCTTAAAGAACTAATCCAGGGTAAAATGGTAGCGAGATCGTTTGTTTACAATCATCCTTCGGATTTTGTTTCTATTTTTGTGTTAGTCAGATTCGTTTACTGACATACTTATGAGCTCAGAAACAGAATTAATAAAAAAGAAATTCACGCAGTTTTATTGATTAACTAGCAAATAATGATTTATATATATATATATAAAACAAATGATTAAATTTTTTTTTTTTCAAAATTACTAAAAATTAATATCGAAACCATGATATTTAAGTGAAAAAAATCTAATTAAGGTAAATTTCAAACAAATAAATCTAAAAAGAAGAAGAAAGGAAAATCATGCGTCAAGTATAGATTATGAAACACTTTCCAACACTTCCACAGGTGAAAGGAGGATAGCTTAAGTAAACAATTTAGAAAACACGCAACACATTTGAAAACACAATTTTAGTTTTTGCTATCGACGGTCGAAATTTACTCGAATTCTTTTGTGCATCCCTGTACATTATCAAAAGGTTTGTATGTATACAACTTAATTCAGTTCATTTAGAAAAACACAAAACACTGTTCAAATTCACCTTCAGCATTTTCGAGCAATAGACAGATATGTACACGAAATTTTTCTTACATCCCTGTATGTTATCTAAGAATATTTATACTCATCACATATTATGCTAAAATTTAATTCAGATAAAACTCATTAACGAAACTAAAAATGCACTTCCAGCAATTATTATCCACAGATGACGATATATCCAGTTCTTGTGTAGCCTTGCATGAATTTATTTTTAGTCTACAAATACAATTTAATGTACTAAATATAGTTCAGCTAGAAATGTATTACATACTTAAAAACCACCATTCATGCTCATTGGCAATAATGCTTTCGAATTATTTTGTGAAACATATAATATGATCTATAGAATTTAAACGGTGTGTGGAAATTTAATTAAACTTAAAAACGCGAAGTATTGTTCTACGCGCATTTCTAGCAACTTTCGTTCATAGACAGTACTGTAACAGATACTTTTGTGTATCCTTGTAAATGAACGATACATGCTCTTAAGATTCTACCGTAAGAATCTTGTAATATTAGAACAAAAATAAAGAACCCATGCAAAGCATCTTAAATATTTTCATGATATAAGCAACTTTATAAAATGAATGTGAAAAGTATAATTAAATAGATGAAACTACGTTTTATTAAATTTTAAATAGAAATAGAATGAATATGCATTTTGGTAAATACGCAATGTTTGATACAGATCAATTCCTCAAAAAATGGAAAAATATCCAACGAAAAATTTCTCCAATATACAAAACAATGTTTAAAAAGTTTTTAAAAAAAAGTTGAAGAGCATTACGAAAATAAAGTATATCGATCATTTATTTTCTCGTGAAAATTTATGAAGTTAAATTGATGCTTTTTCATAATATTTTTGAAAATAATACAGCTTTATTCCTCTTATTATAGAAATTAACTTAAAATAAGTATAAATGGCCTTAAAAAATGCTTTATTATTGTGATGTCTCTTCTATAATGTGTGGGCGTTCTAAAGGAAACAGGCCGTTCTAGACGACGAACACAAGTTTAATTCTTGACATAAAGTTGACATAAGAATGACGAAGACAGGTACATCACACGACATTAAATAAACATAAAAGATTATTCATATTTTTCAAGATTCATGACCGATAACATTTACTCACGGCCATTTTCATAACATTTCTGGTTTCTCATAGGACAGTCGACGTTCTTCGCCGCTAACATTCCAAGTTCTACTGCCGCGCGCTTTCGTTTCTCCAGAAGGGGGCGCTACTAGAGCAAGAAGAGGCATGCGCAATCCTCACACCTCCCCCCTTCGAGAATTTGATTTAGTCTTTTGAGACAAATCAATATCTGGTAAATATCTAAATAAACAAGTAAAACATATTAATACTAAAATTCAAACATTTAAAGAACATCAAAGAAAATAAACAAATAGAATACACTATAACACTAATACTAATATTTTAAAGTCCTGGGATAAAGTTAAAGTTTTTAAAGTTAAAGTTCAGACTTGTAACACAGAAACAAAAGAATGTTCAAAGTTTTTAAGTCCAATGTGAGGCATGTAGCCTACTTAGAGAGTCAGCATTCGCGTGGAGTTTCCCACGTCGGTACGTTATTTGGGCTTGAAAGCGCTGAAGTGCAAGGGCCAACTTTGAAGGCGCGCACTTTGAGGTGCACAGTCCGTGAGAAATTTCAAAGGATTATGGTCGCTCACCACAGTTACGTGCGAACCATAAATATAGTGTTCGAACTTTTTCAGGGCGAAGATAACAGCATAAGCTTCCTTTTCGATGGTAGCATAACCCTCTTGGCATTTGGAGAGCTTTTTACTTGTAAAAGCAATGGGGTGCTCTTGTTCATTTTCATTTTTTTGAGATAGACAAGCGCCTATGCATACGAAGAAGCATCTGCATGTATAATAAATGGTTTCTGAAAGTTCAGGGAATAACAGATGGGTGATTTACTGATCGCCTGTTTCAACTCAAAAAAGGCTTTGTCACAATCCTCAGACCAAGTAACTTCATTAGGGGCACGTTTCTTCGTAAGTTCAATCAATGGACGAGCTATGTCCGAGAATGAAGGAACATAGTATCGGCAGTAAGATAAAAGACCTAATATGCTTCTGACATCTTTCTTTGACTGGGGAACTTCTAAGTTTTGTATCGCTGATACTTTGTCGGGATCGGGTGCATGTATACCGGATCCTACCACATGACCTAGAAATTTTATTTTTCCTCGTTTTCGTCGTCTTCCTGTACTAAATGTATTGTTCATTCAGCGAAAGCCATCACGTGTATACTGTTTCTTCCTTACAGTTTCCTTTATTTTCAATTTAACATAATTTTTAGAAAGTTCAGTTTCATTTTTATTTTCGTCGATCGTCACTTCCTTAGTCTCTGTAAACTCATCAATCTTCTCAGATTTCTTCTGGCATTTTTCTAACATCATGTTGTCAGGATGATTTAACTTAAGGAATACATCGGGTTCTTTGTTTGCTATTTCATGTGATTTCACACAACCATTGACTATAATGTAGTCGGAATTTTCATCAGGTTGTTTCTCGCTGAACTCAATCGTGCTGGATTCGGAACTTCCATCAAGTGTTTCTGGCATTGTATTATTGAAAATAGAGCAAGATTCTTCTGTTGTCGTGACATCAACTTTTGAATCTGCATTTTCAGAAATTATGCTTAGTCTTATATTTTCTTCCTTCATGTCTGCTGATGCAATCAAATATTTATCCGAGGTACTTGCATTCTTTTTAGCATAATTCGGGGTTTTTATTCGGTTTCTTCATCAGGCGTGACTGCATAGTTTGAGGGTTCGAAAATTGAAATTACATTGTTAACTATGGGAGTATTCTTCATAATATTGTGTTCACTCTGTAAATAATTTTGAACTTTTAAATCTTTTGAATTATGTAAAATTTCTTCTGCTTGCCTAATTTGGGGATCTTCTTCCTTATAATGAATTTCCGTTTCAATTTGATCTCCACTCTCTATTACAATTAAATCGGCAACAGTACATATGTCATTTTCATTATTATTAGTTTCTTTCGTGATCGATTGTGTAATACTAGTACGCGGGTTAGAGTTATTTTCCGTCTCATCGAATAATTTATCCAAGTGATATAAGAAATTCTCATGAACGGAAAAGCTATTAAATTCATTTTTGTTAGCTGTCGAACACTGATTTAACGAAGGGTCGTTTTTCTGTTGCCATTTAAATTTCTCTGAATCATTTATGAAAGTATCAGGGTCATCGCCAGGTGTATGATCAATGTTTTCGTTTGCATTCGCATTTTCAACTGACACATGGTCTAAAATTGAAGCAGACAGATCTACAGTGTTGGTTTCTTTCGTATTGTCCCTTATCGCGTCAACATTACAATTTAATGCCTTTTCATTTTCATTATATTTATTTAAATCATTCAATTCATTATATGTATCAAGATAAAGTAATAAATCATTAATTAAATTATCAACTACAGCACATGTTATCATAATATTAGGATATATCTTGGGGTTTAATTTATCAACTGCAATACTCAATGGGATATTTATTAAAGAAGCTTTCAATTGGTGTCCGAATGCAGATTGCAATATTATGGTACCACAAGGATTTTTAAAGTATTCGGGTACACAATTAGCCTTTATTATAGAAATTTGAGTTCCACTATCTACTACGCCATGTAATATTTTATTACCACATTCGATATCTACTGTCGGTAATGTTTCAATTAATTTTGTTTCTTTTTGCGGTGTTTTCAAATCAAATAACTCATCTGACCTTATTCTAACAGTGAGTGCTTTTTCATTTGCATTCGAATTATCTTCCCTATCAAATTTATTGGCATTTCCAAATAAATAACTGCATATTGTAACATTATGGTATCTGCCGCAATTCGTGCATTTTTTATCTTTTATGGTACAATCTTTAGCGACGTGTTTGCCTCTCTTTAAGCATAAAAAACAGCGCCCTTCAGCTCTTAATTTAGCCATTTTCTGCTCAACGGATAATTTATCACATTCCTCAGTCGAATGACTATTACAAGAACAAAATATATTAAAGGTTTCAGATTTGGCTAAAATATGAGATACTTCAGAATTAATTCTATCACTAGCGAACATTTGTCTACGAAATGCAGGCGAGTCATTATTATATGATTGTTTTGACCTTGGGTTATCTAAATTACCAGTTAAATAATTTTGTTTTTCTCTCGACTCTATTTCGGTACGAATAAATAATAACAAATCCTCAATACTTGATTGCGTGTCACTAGAATTTTTTATACATTGCTTATTATATTCTAACGAAAGATTATTTGGCAGGGATTTAAGAATTTTAGGTGTCAACAGGTTATCAAATCCATTTGATTCAATATCCAAAGACCTGAGACTTCTTATTTAGGATTGAATCGTATCAAATAATTTACGTAGAGCGGTTACATCATTTGTTTTCAATACAGGTTTCAAAGATAATAAAGTATTTATATGTGCCGTCACAATGAGGTCCTTTCTGCCAAATTGTTGTTTCAGAATTTGGACAGCTTCCAAATAATTTTTATCTGATAACGCAAACCCGGAAATAGAATTATATGCACTACCACCTAAATAACTTTGTAAATAGCTCATTTTTTCAATATTTGACAGTGAATCATTATCATGAACTGCTATTTTGAATGAGTTCCAAAAGTTTTGAAACTTACTTATATCGCCGTAAAATTTCTCAATTTTTAATGTAGGGAGTTTAACAGATTGTGCAACTACTTCTGCGTGCTTATTATCGACGTGAGTTACGGGGGAAACTTGGCTTTTGCTATTATTTTTCAATTTTTATTAATTCTAAATCTCCATAAAGTTATTTTTTCATGATATTCAATAGAGGTCCTCGCGTCTCTTTCGATTTCATTTTCATCATTAATTAACGCTAAAATTTGTTCATCTTCTCGTTTAAGGTCGATACCTTTCTGTTCTAGCTGAGCTAAATTTTCTTCTAATTCCACCAAATTCGGCGATTCTAAAACCCATGCATCTTCGATCTTTTTAATAATAGATGTAATAGATGCTTTTATTACCCCTCTAGTTTTTTTAAGTTTAGTCAGTTGATCAGCCATGCTTAAATAATAAAAAAAAAATGTACCTTACCTCTGATTACGGTTATCCAAAATATTTTACTATAATATTTCACTGTAATATTTCATTATAATATTTCACTATAATGTTTCACTATAATATTTCACTATAATATTTCACTATAATGTTTCACTATAATATTTCACTCCGTAATCCAGTAATACAGCCTGTTTTTCGTCCATTAATTCTGACACCAATGTAATGTCTCTTCTATATAATGTGTGGGTGTTCTAAAGGAAACAGGCCGTTCTAGACGACGAACACAAGTTTAATTCTTGACATAAAGTTGACATAAGAATGACGAAGACAGGTACATCACACGACATTAAATAAACATAAAAGATTATTCATATTTTTCAAGATTCATGACCGATAACATTTACTCACGGCCATTTTCATAACATTTCTGGTTTCTCATAGGACAGTCGACGTTCTTCGCCGCTAACATTCCAAGTTCTACTGCCGCGCGCTTTCGTTTCTCCAGAAGGGGGCGCTACTAGAGCAAGAAGAGGCATGCGCAATCCTCACAATTATTATTATTATTATTATTATTATTATTATTATTATTACTGATTTTTGTCTTATGGCACTTTATAGAAAATAGTAGGCTATGCCAGTGGAAGAAAATTATGGAAGATTAATGGATTTAAATGGGAATTTCGCCAAATCAGCCAGTTATCGCCAAGTTTACTTCATATACGGCAACTTATTTTTGTCACCAACTTCGGCGATATTTCGCCAAGTTGGCCAAAGTTTAGTGATATTGTGGTAACCCTGTCATTAGTATTTTTTAACAAATATTCTTGATGTAAATGCTGGACGATTACACCATGAAACATTACAACATTAAAGACGTGATGTTTTATACTCACGTCTTTAATGTTGTAAATACTCATTGTATTCATATGTATTCATCAATACATACTCATTAATATATATTCCATATAAATGCTGACGTCGTAATGATGCGGGGAACAACGTGATTAAAATGGCTAAATGTTGTAACAATGGAGCTATTTTATTTCAATTAATATTAAACAATTGCAACGTTATTTCTATGGGGAAAATGGAAGATTTAGGGCGACGTTGCCCCCCCTCCCCCTAGAGATCGAATTTTAAAAAATCAATATCTAATTCATGTATGGCCCTCAGCAATACATATTATTCCAAATTTCAAAGCTATGTGTCAACAGGAAGTGGCTGAAAAATGAGTGACAAGTTTGATTGCCGCATACATACATAATTGTAAGTTAAAAGAAAGCATGTAAAAAAATAGGAAAAAAAAGTCCCATACGCAGTTAAAATACGTTGAACTGAACTTTAAAAAATCCTGAATATTATATTTATTTTACATTTTATGGTTAATATTCTATCTTACAAAATTAATTGATTTTGTATTTAGGAAGATACTTTTATGTCTAATTAAACACAATTTAAAAATAGATAAATTATTATAAAATACTTATAACTTTCTCGAGAACAATTTTAGTTCATTTAGCTCTAAAAGCTCTAATGTTTTTTCTTCTTCTCTATTAATTCGTAATCCAATAAGATAGAACATTTTTACAGTCAGGTTATTTAATATCATTTATCATCTTTCCCACCCACTTATGCATAACGAAAATTTAATTATCTTGTAATATATTAATCCATGATTCATTTTTAAGACTCCTCTTCTATTATTAACTTGATTAGAGAAGTTCTTTAGTTGCAAAATGATAAATGTATCAGGAGTAATAATTAGCTTTAAAGTTTAATTATTAAATGTATAAAGGATTAAGTTAAAGTCTTAATTTGGCATATGGTGGTAAATGACGTTGCCAATAACTACGCTCATATTAATATTTTAAAATGGAAAAAAAAAATTAAGAGCTTCATTATTAAAAAAAAAAAAAAAAGGAAAAAAAAGAATTGATTTTTCCGTTGTAAAATTAGGAATGAAATGTATATTTGTATTTTTAGTATCAGTTATTTTGATACAGATTAGATCAATCGCTGATTGAAATTTAAGTGAATTAAAAAAAATTAACGCTTAGCTTAATTAGATTAGATTATAATGGGTGTAATTTTTTATATTTTCGGAAAAGCATATGAGACATATTTAAAATTCTTTAACCATTTGTGCATTATTTACGAGTGTGACTTGCATAAAATAAACCGAAATAATCCGCAGCGATCCTATATTTTTATTATTTTTTTAATTTATTAATTTATTTTTTTTACTTTTTACTTTACTAAAATTATTTTTAAAAAATAATCTGTATCGTAGACTTCTATTGCAGATCTTAAAGGAATCTACTAAGAATTTTTTTAAATTTAAGATAGTTGTAGGAAATGTAGAAAAATTTAGAAACGCTTCGAGCCCTGAGTAAACTTTGTCTTTTGAATCACTCACGAGTATGACTCATGGTAAGTAAAACAGTCCTTCCTTCCTGTATCGGTAGTAGGAAATAGCTTCCCTAATCCTTGATTTTTTTTCAATTTATCTAATTTTATTCAAACACATGAAACTACAATTCGCGGAACTCGATTATAGAAGATTCAATCTCAGTTTTCGTCAATGCTGAATGTGAATGAGAATTTCACTAAATTAGTCAGCTATATCCAAGTTGGTTTTATTTATGGCGATTTATATTTTGCGATATTTCTCCAAATATTGCCAAGCTTGACGTACAATTTACGATTCTTAATATGACTATGTAGTTTTAAGCGAATGGTAGTAGCAAGGTTACAGCAATTAAATTTGCCAAAAACGACGATTTCTAAAGGTCATATAAGAGATCTGATTATGGAAGAATCAACCACTCTAAAATTTCCAATTGCTATATCTCATCCATTTTTTTTAAACAAGATGGCGCGGCGGTAGAAGCTAGCCAACGAACTTGGCCGAGACCTTGATATGTCCTGTACGTACATACTCAGTAACATTTAAATTGGTTGATAAATACCAATGTTATCGCATAAAAATCAGATTTTTTTTAAATGGCAGCCACTGTTGAATAATTTAAATAAATAAAAATGCAAAAGGCCGTCATTTTCAATTTTGTATAAAAAATAGCCTTAAATGTTTTTCAGTGGACAATGCTGAAAAAATAAAAACATATTCAGATGTCTGAAAAACATCGTAAATTCAATATAAATATCGTAAATATCAAAATATCGTAATTGCGTTGCAATGCATTTCAACACATGGGGAAAAAATGGGACAACAACAGGGAAAAAATGCAGTTTTTTAAATTTAAATTTATAATTTATCGGATTCAGGGACCGTTGTTAGAAATGTGTAATTCCACATTACATCATTTAGTTCATTATTTTATTAAATCTTGATTGGTTCTCTTATCAGCAATTTCTATTGGCTGTCTTATTAAATATCCTTATTGGCTCTTTTCGAATCCTGGCTAAATGTTATAAATAGGAGTGATTTTCTATTTATACTCACTGTGTTTCTTATTTTCATGTATGATAATCCTGCTGTAAATAAAAGCTTTAAAATGCAATTCATCAACCTCTTCAACTAACGCAAACAAATCTCAATGGATATTTAATAGCAGAGCGTGGTTTATCTCTGTTTCGTTTGTATGCGTTGATCGGAAAGTAGGTCATCATACTTGGACTTTACATATTTTGCTCGGGAGTTTTTATTCCTTTCTGTGAGATTTTACGAGCAATCGCTGTGAGCAGTAGGGAATATGCAGTGACTCCGTTTGAAGGTAATAACTTTTCCATATGGAGCAGAAGAGTTACGGCCATTTTTTCAGCAAAGGACTTGGATTTTTTTTTAACAGAGAAGGCGATGAATCTAAGGAGGAAGAAAAAACGAACTCTAAAAAGGCTTACGCGCTCCTATTAACGCTTCTCGATGATAGAATTTTGGATTCTCTTCAAAAGGAACCTGTAAGATTTGGAGAACTCTTGTATCTACTTATGAAACGAAATCAAATATTGACGCGTAAAAGACTATCTGCAATGAAAAAGAATAAAGACATTCTAATGAGACAGCACATAGATGAAAATTTAAAACTAACTACGGATTTACGGTTATCTGGTGCTGAGGTAAGTGACATAGATTCGATTGTTTACATTTTAATGTCATAACCTAAAGAATATGAAGCAGTCAAAGTTGCTCTAGAAAATCAGCCCGGTATAAACTTAACTCTAGAATTTGTTACACAAAGATTAATTGATGTTGAAGCCATGATGAATGACTCTCAAAATAGTGATAAAAATTATTCTGCTAAATCTACGCTGGCTAATGTAACGTTTTCTACAACACACAAGAATTTTTTTTCTGAATTTTGTAAACGAAAAGGACACACATCAAAATTTTGCAGATTGAAAAATTCTAAATGTTGCAAGTGTGGAAAAAATGGGCACTATAAAAGCAATTGTAGATCTTCAAAGATTAGTATAACAAATCATGACGAAAAACACTCTGCTTACGAAATATCTTTTGTTGTAGGAACTTTAAATAGTGATAAATCCTTCATCGATTCTGGCGCTACTTCCCACATGTGTTCTCTAAAAGAATGGTTCAGCTCGATAAAGCCAGCATCAGGCACTATTAAATGTGCCTCAAAATCTGCAGTTCTCGAAATTACAGGTCAATACCTGTAATTTCACATTGAGACATTCACGATGAAATATCAAATAACATTCATATAAATTTGAAATATGTACTTTTTGAGGATGATATTTTAGATGAACACGAACCTCCGACACGTGTTCCCGCTACCTGCGGCACCGTATATTAGGCGTCCAGCGCACACGCTGCAAAATCTTTTAGTTCCACCCTCTGCTGCCAAGGGGCGCACTTTGTTCCAAACAAACCACCTTACAAACGAAAATCCGACACGTGACCCCGCTGAATACGGTACCGAATAGCAGGCGTGCTGAGCACGCGCTGCAAATTCCTTTAGTTCCACTTTCCACCGTCAGGGGGTGCAATTTGACCTATGCGAACATCAGACAGGGGTACCCGTTGTATCAAGGGAGTTGAATGAAACAATTCCCGTCGAAATCGGGCCCACAGAACTCGAGAAAATTAAGCGCCCGCAGCAGATGGAGGTGGAACTAAAATCTGTAACGCGATCGAAAACCAAGTCGGATCATCCAAACTCCGTTGTGATAGGGCCTATAGAACCCGAGATAAGTATGCAAGTGCTCAACAACGAATCATTTAAATTGATTGTTGGTATACATCAAGTAAATACGGTTTGTGTACTTTTATTAGGAACATAAATTTAATTTTTACGAATATCGTTATTTGAAATTTCCGGTATTTTCTATATGTAACATTTATAAAACGCTACGGGAGAAGCTAAAAATGTTAAATTTCTTAAATGTAATTTTATTTTGTGTAAATCAGACCAAGGTGTTAACTTCCTACCTCCCCGTATCCCCAAATATAAGGAATAATTTGTTCAAGAAAACCACGATCTCCTACATTAACGCGATCATTAAAAAAAGAATTAAATTTGTTTGATAATTATAACATAACGCAGACGCTACACTAAAATAGCCGCCAGATGACACCTCTTCCCATCCTCAATTTCAAATCTATATCGTAATTAGTTATCTCAATTTTGGTTCATTAGAAAAAATTGGCAATTATTTCCTTTTATTCTCGCAAACTAAATGGAGGGATTGGCCAGAGAAACAATTTTAATGAAAGCAGATCCCTGTCTGAAACTTTCTCGGATTTTTTCGAATTGCGCCACCAGATTTTTGGCAGTTTTTTTTGCAAAAATTAAGAAAAACTGCCGGCCGAATTTTACAAAAATCGCATTGTCGGATGCAGAAAATTGTTCTACATATGCTCAGAAAATTTCAAATCGATATCTTAATTAGTTTTTTTTTTTTTTTTTTTTTTTTTTTTTTGCAAATTAGTAAACGAATTTAAAATTTTCTTCTTTTCTTTTTGCAAATCGAGAACATGTGTTTTTTTCTTTAGCCATTTTGATAAACAATATGGCATTTCCGTTGCGATGTGTAATGGGATTCTAATTAATATCTTGGGTAATTATCAAAATATTAAAATTCTGAGGCATCAGATCAGGCTTTGGCCTTGAATATAAATTTTCCTAAATATAAATTTTCAGACTTCCAGGTGCGTTAGATTTTGTTGCCCATCTCAGACAGGCACACACACACAGAGCGAATCCTTCTTTTATTAGTACAGATAAAAAACAGTAATAATAAAAATTAACACATTTTCAACAGAAATAAGTGTCTAATTCTTTAAATGATTTATTTGATGATTTTTGCAAATTAGCATACCACTCTTACGAAAAATGTCAAATTACGTAAAAAGTTATTATATTTAATTCAAAAATTAAAAGCAATACATAAAATAATTTCAAATCTGGGAAAAATACCGTTAGCGAAAGATTTAACGTTTTTTTTTTTTTAACACATTTTTTAGTGGGATAAATTACTTAATTCAAATCAATGTGAAATACCATAATTTTTATTACGAAGGATCTTTAGTCCTTTCTCATAAAATTTTAAGTTGATAAATAAAAAATGTCTCACATCCATCGGTACTTTACTAATAATATATATTCATTCTTTTCAGTAAAAACTCAGCACCTCGATAACCAAGTCATAAACGTCTGTACAGTAGATTTCAAAGTTTTTTCTGAATAAAAGGTTCATTTTCGAATATACAAATTTGAATTTCGAAAGCCATTCGTTACAAATTAAAAATTTATCCAATTAAAAAAAAAGTGTTGTGTATGAAATAGTGCATAAAACCGTATATATACAGTATGTTTCAAAAATGTGTAAACAACTTATTCGCTTATAACTGGTGAGTTTTTGTTTTTATTCAGCTGTAATTAACTTGAAATAATTACATTCCGCACTACCATGGAGATGTAAGACACTATGTTGACGAGAATCTGTCAAACAGATGGATTTGATGAAGAGGTTTTGTGTAATCCTTCCACGAAACCTATAACCGTACGAAACAGAGAACTGTCGGTGTATTGAGAGTATCTAATGAAAGAGAATGAACAGAAATGTACAATGAAATGATTCTCGATGTTTGAGATTCATTACTTCATATTATCAGCAGTGCCTGGATTCGACTGTCCATCACTTTGAATACAGGTATGATTTATTTATCTCTCAAGAATTTGGAACTTCTTAAGGCAATGTAAATGCAACATATCGCGTTTAAACAGAGCTAGTTCTTAATAAAATCCATTATCATTTCAGAAAATCTTTGAAAAAACGATTGAAAATTTCATGAAAATAATAAGACACTTTCTAATTAAAATAAGATTAAAAGAAAATCTTTTCCTCTTTATGTCTTGCAAATTTCTAATTAGAAACCTTTCCTCTTTAAATGATATGAAGACAAAAAACAAATATCGGCTTTCCTTAGAAATGTCAAATGCATCAAAGTTTGCACAAAGTTTATGTACTGATTTAAACTGTTTAAGACTTTTCTGTTTAAAAAAATCAAAAACAAATAGTTCGCTCTGTGATTCTAATTTATCTTACTTTGATTATCGGATTGATATTAAGGAAAGAGCTTTCCTTATTGAAAAAAAAATAATAACCACTTGGGAGCAATAAATTACTTCATGATTTTTTTTTTTTAAACATTGCAATGAAAGTATAATATTTAGGAAAGTTTATTCAAATTTCAGGATGACAATTAAGCAATATAAAATTTTTTGGTAACAACTTTTATTTAAAAAGCTTTGCAAAGAGAACTGAAAAGTCAGGCTAAAGTTTGTCTGTACTTGCTTATTACCAAAATATATAAAATTAATTTTGATTTAAAACCGTCTGGAAGAGATAAATTATAATAATCGAAGTGGAAAAAAATGGTAAAACAATCCCGAACACAGGAAAAACTACATAATAGCATATGTATTAAAATAATTTATCATGGACAAAAGAAGTTGGCTGATGCCCACTTTTCGTACATCAAGCACGTTTTCGTTTTTTTAAAATGAATTTTTTGTGAGAAATTATGGACATTATTCAAATTGGCGATTAATTTGTAGATACATTTTATATTAATAAGTGCCAATACGTTTTTTCACAAATGCACGTTAAACAAAGCATTGTACAGCTATAGATCATGTAAAGAGGCAAATGCAGTTTACATTCCAAAAAGATTAATTCACTTCGTGAGTTTCTTTAAATTCAATAGATAACTGACAATTTGTGATAATGCTTCTTTAAAAATTTTGGAAGTTCTTCGCCGCCTTGTGTTTTCGTTTTTCAGATCACCTGCCTATGTATTTTTACTGTAACATGTCCCTGATTTACATTTCTGATTGTATATACATTTTTAATTTGATCCGCTTTACTTCCCAATGGAATTTTTTTAACTAAGCACAACTTATTCAATTTTACAAATGCATTGTTTTTAACACTTTCACTGCCGGGTTAAAATTACCGGAATTTTATTTTATTTAGAAAATTCGAATTCATACCAGAAAATACTAATAGCAATATTTACTTTATTTAATTACAGACATTTCCTGATTACATAAAATAAAAATTATTTTCCGAAAAGAAAACCGAAACCGAAAGTGTCAAAAATTTTTAAAAACTGAAAAATACATGCATAACTGCCTATAATTATTAATTAATTAATTAATTAATAACAAATAATAAATAATTACTTAATAATAACTAATTACGTTACTAATTAATTTATTAGTTATACGTGTATGGAACCACATTTTTAACAAACACACGTACATATATATATATGTGTGTGTAAGTTTCAAACAAAAATGAAACATAAATAATACAACTTTTTTATTTTACTATTTTATAACAACCAATAATTATAGGCATTTATCAATAATTAATTAACAATGTAGTTAAATAATGTAAACAAATTCAATAATGAATATTTAATTTTTAAATATATTCATATTTTAAATTCGTTAATATTTTGCTCTTAAATTGATTGAAATAAAGTACTTAAAAGTTTGTTTTTCAGGAAACTAACATTGAATATGTTTTAACCATTTTATAATTATAAATGTTATTAATTTAATGGACGTTTAAATATAGATATATATTTAAATATTGCTGAATTTTATTATTAATTATTTAAAATTCTGTACAAACATTTTTATGGTACATATGTTTCAATAACATGTTTACTTAAAAAAACTTTGCCACTCCCTGCCTCTCTAAGAAAGTATTGAAATGGCGCCTTGTTTGAAAATTTTATCTTCGAAGCCAAATTTACTCTCTGTGCTTCATGCAAAACTATTTATTTCCATATAAAATAAAGCGTAATTAATTTATCAATAAGACAGAAATAGTTTCAATTATACAAATTTTAAGTATACATACTTCGATATATCTTTTGTAATACATTTCGTAAATCTTCTATGTTTTAACAACACCTTTCTCATAAAGCATTTGAAACAATCTGGAGTTTCAAAGTAAAAAAAAAATTCTATTACTGTTAAGTTTGCTGCTTTTAAAGATCACGTGATAGTCGTCTTTTAAGTTTAGTCATATATGCATTGCTTGCTTTATAATTTACACTCGCATCATAAATCAGTCATGACGGATAATGATTAACAGTGGAGTTCAAGCAATAAACAGTGTCTCATTTGATCAATACAACTCATATCAATGAGTAAAGTTGAAAATTTACGAAAGAAGGAACGGTTTTTTTTAAATACAGATAGTTTCGGACGAGTTTCGGTCAGGCCGAAATTTTGGCAGCAGTTTTGCAGAAAACGAATATTCGGCGAAAGTATAATTTTGCGCCGAAACCGAAATTTAAACCGAGATTTCGGTCGATCTCTACACAGAACCACATTTCCACACAGCACTGACTTTTGAAAATATGTTTTTCGCGGAATCCTTCGCCCTCCGTTTCGTTTAATCATTTGGCTCCATTCTCGGAAATAGATCGCACTACAGATCACACAAGGTACTTTCACTTTAACTATGACCGGCCTGTATTTTAAACACAATTACAGACGTATGCAACTACCAAAAAGTTAAACTTGTAGACACATAATAATTCAAAATAAAAAAAAAATAATTTTTATGTTTTTAACTTTTATAAAATGATAATGTTCTTCAAATATTTATATGTTATACAATTACAGATATGTTAATATCTTCAAAGATACTGTCGTTCTCAATAGACTAACAAAAAGGTAAATTTATACATAAATTTAATACTTACAGTAAGTTCTAAATCTTCACCTTTAAATTAATTTAATTTAAAAAAGCAAGGACTACTTTTTAAAATAATTTTACTGCAAAGCATCCATAAATTTATCGCTAATATTTACAAATTGTTGTTTTAAAACTATAATGTTCTGTAAAAATCTGAACAATAAAATGTATAGCTCTCTAAAGCTTCAAAAGATCTTCAGTGGTTCTAACCAAATCTATTTACCCAAATATAAATTTAAAAATCAAAATCAAAAACCAGCAATGTTTGTTAAAGATGAACTGGTTGTGTGTAAATGGAGAGCTGCCAAATTCTAAAGAATAAAAAAAGAGGGAGGAAATGTTGGCTAAAATCCAGACACTGTATTTCGCAAAGCTGATAAAACTGATACATGGAAGTTTTAAAATTTATATCGGTGCATAAAACATGTTAAACATTTCCTGCGAATTTTATGCATTATTTGGATAAACATTTCATTATTTGATTAAAACATTTTAATATATATTTTTTTATTTGTCTAAATGATTTAAAGTTTGGATAACGTGATAAATGGAAAATAATTATATGCATCAAATTAATTTGTGTTATTTAAATTTAATTAATGTTTAATAAAATATATCATAGGATATTTAAAAATATACTTAGTTTCTAAATACTTTTCTAATATCTATTATACCACTTTATATTCAAAATTTTCTTCTAAATATTTTTAGCATTGAAGAAAACACTAAGCAAATTTCATACACACTCATGATGCCTGCACGCCATAGTTTTTCCAATGACTTAAAAATGGCCACTGTCTCAGATTAGAAATCTTACTGTAAAAAAAGTCAAATGTGTCTTAATCTAGTAAAATATAATATAGCCCCGAACGAGAATATACAATAAGCTCATCCATAATACCCACGATTCGGAAAAGCAATCTTTTTAATTAGAAAACAACGTATTTTCGAGAATTAAAGAAGCATCTATAAAAATATATATATATTTTGCAGACACTGATTTTTGGAAACGTTTCCGAGCAGTTTTTACAGTGCTAATCAGTTTTCTCAACCAGGAATATAGGATTTTCAGATGCTATCCCTTCTCAAGTGAACATTTCATTTTTCAAAAAATATGTTTTACAGACAAAGACATTAAATTAACAGCATTAGTATTATTATGTAGCCCTTTCATGTATAAATTAAATTACGGAAAGGAAAATGTTTCATTTAGAATTCATAGCATTCGAAGAAACGATAATCCTGTTTGCGATAACGGATTAATAAATGTCTGCTATATATGACATTTAGCAGACTTTATTAATTACTTCTTCTGTGGTGCCCACGATTCAATTTTTACTAATTTTAGAAAAAAGAATGGAATAAAGCTACTCTGAAACGTTTTCTAAAACCAGTGGCTGCAAAATTATGTTTGTTTTAATAAATGCTTCTTTAAAACCCGTAAGCACACGCACCGGGTGCTTTTCAGATAGCCTCACGTTTTCAGCACCAACTTGGCGAATTGACGAAAGAGAGAAAGCGCAACCAGTTCTATCACCAATCATTGTCAGTGTTGTTTGTTTCGACCTGAACTTGAATGTGAAATAGCGGCTGACGAAATAACCCCTGTCTGCGCGTGTGTGTGTGTAAAAAGATATTACTAAACTGAAAAAAAAAAACACTTTTTATTCTTCAATATACACGTTTCTGAACTTAAAAGCATTCAACAACGATAAAATAACATTTTCTCATACTATATTCTCCACTTGATAACACTTCAGGAAAAAACAAAACACTCTCTTTGAGTTTCACAGCAGCAAAAGAATAGGGTTGCTGTTTGCTATATGTATGACGTCACAAAAAAGAAGGGTTGCATTTTCTGTATGTAACGTTGGATTCAGCACACGCCAACCTTTGCACACGCACCAAGGTGCTGAAAACGTGAGGCTTTCTAAAAAAAGCGCACGGAGTAGATCTCACCCCAGTCACAATTTTCCATGGAAGAAAGGAAGCGTGATTTTTATAGAAACTACTATAAAATTTTTATACATAAAGAAAAAGCATGATGTTTTTCGCCATAAAGAAGTAGAACTGATGCATTTTACAATATATCATAGATTTGTTTTTTAAAATTATTTAGTAAAAATTATAATGGGAGAAAAATGGGGTGACATTTACCCAATGCGTTTGCTTACGGCAATCTCGAAATTATATTACTTTCGGAGGTTTCTAAATATAAAGACAGCTTTTTGGAATCATGCGTAACTAGAAGTTATTGTACATTTTTATTCGTAGTTATATTACTCGTATATTTTCCTAGGTTAAGATAAACGTGTCTGTTTTTACAGTGTGTTTTTTCTTCGGCTTGAAAACATTTCTGCGAATTATAACGGAATTTGTGATAATTTTCCGCAAATAAATAAGTTGCCTAATTATGTTCGAAAATTACCGTAGAATTATAAGCCCCCTTCAGACTATTTTTAAACTATGTTTTCAGGAAAATAAATGTTACTCTATAATTGTTACCTTTATAGGAAATATCTCTTTAACAGATCTAAAGAATACGTACATGAAAAATATTAGCTGCTATTCTGAAAATGGAATCACAAGCGCTATCCCACGCGGTTACCGCGGTTTCCATGGCACCCTTTGACAGTTATTTTAGCTGTCGTTTGAATATTTCCTGGTACTAGTTGCTTTTTAAGGATTACAATTTATTCTAAATGAATGATATTTGCATGCTACTTTCCTTATTGTTATAGGAACGATTTCTGTATATTTTTATAGAGCAGCTTTAAGAAATTGTAATTCTATATTTACTGTGATTTACATTATGTCAGCAAATTATTTTAATGTAGAGTTCCTGAATCATAGAAGCTTTATGAGTACTATTGTGAGATGTATGTGCATCGCGTGACACGTGTAAGATTAACACTACTCAGGACCTGATTACCTCAGATTGAAACATCCATCAGTATTTTCAAACAGTCATTTTCATCCTACGTATTACAGAAATCTGCATTTAAATATGTCGTCAACTGCTATCAAAAGATACTGGTGGAACATAGACCATTTAGGTACTAAAGATATGACGCTTCAAAAGTGACATATTATTGTTGCATATTTTGAGTCATGTGAATAATGGTGCACTTCATTTTTTATAACGAAATGGTAAGATCGTGAGATTTACCATAGTTTAATATTTTCTTTTCATTTCTTAATGAATATTCATTAACCGAGTGACATCTAGATAAAATTTTAAAAATAATGATGACATTTACACATCCATAAAAATCGCGCAATTTTTAACGTTATAAAAGGAATAAGGAAACATCCTCATGTAATTCAGAACATACTGTTACAGCTTTTTAAGATGATGATATTTTTATTTACTAAAAATAAATAAACTTTTTAAGCCCTGCTTGAATCCACAAAGAAAAAGTTGTAGCATGATCATATCTGTATAAAAATAGTATTTATATTTTTAGTAACATGTAGAATATTTACAAGGTGCGTACAATTCTTAAAATTTCCAAGGTTCTGACATGAATATTTGTTATTAGAAAATTTCTATTTATTATTTAAATCGCAAACTTTGTAGCCACCAAGTTTTATTACAGACATTGTAAAATTTTCTGCGATTAAACAAGTTGAAATATTACATTAAAAATTAGTGTAAAAATGTACGTATCCAGTATTTATAAAAAAATACAGTTTTCATAAAAATTAGTATTTTAAAAATGTAATAAAAATTGTTAAGCTACTTCTGAAGAAGTTTTTGAAATTTTACATTATTGTAAATTAAAATAAAACAAATGATGCTTAGTATTCTTTATTATTGGGTAGCTTTCATTACAAAAGACCTCCCGAAGTGTACCGGGAGGAAAAGGTACCTTCATAGACCATGTATTTGGAAATTCAACTCATTTTACTCAAACACCCGAAGCTAAATTGCTTGGAACCCGATTATAGAAGATTGAATCCCGGTTTTCGTTAATACTGAATTTGAATGCGAATTTCAGCATGAGAGTTACAGCATAACAAAAATTTGATTGTTTCAAAATGTCAGCCATCCTAGAATTTAAAACTGCCATATCGCAGCTATTTTTTAAGATAAAGCCAAAACAAAAAATGTTCTGGAATCCTTGTATTACGATCTAACATTTAACGGAAACAACCTTTTCAATTTATAATTTTTTTTATATTTTTGAATTAAAAAAAAATTAACTTGCCGCCATTTTGAAACAAGAGAGCACATGAAGCTGGCCTACGAACTCAGTCGAGACTTTGGTATATTTTGTACACATAATCAGTCACTTTCATATCGATTCATAAATACGAGAGTTACAGCATAACAAATATCAGATTGTTTCAAAATCTCAGCCACGCTAGAATTTCAAACTGCCATATCGCAGCCATTTTTTAAGATATAGCCAAAACAAAAAATGTTCCGGAATCCTTGCATAACGATCTAACACTTAATGGAAACAGCTTTTTCAATTTATAATTTTTTTTCTACATCTCTTTTAATTTTTAAAAATTAAAAAAAAATTAACTGGCCGCCACTTTGAAACAAGATGGCGGATGAGGCTGGCCAACGAACTCGGTCGAGACCTTGGTATGTCCTATACACATACTCAGTCACATCCGAATCGGTTCATAAGTAGTGCTCCCTATTAAACGTTTATACGAGTATACGTATAATACGTATTATACGGGGTACGCATTTTGGATACGTATGATACGACCAAGGCGGTTATACGTATTATACGAAACAGCATATACGGTACATCGTATATACGGATCTTACACCAGCGGTTAAACGTATCAACGTTTAAACGTTTTTCTTTCATTGCTTAAAAAATTATGCCTTTCTCCTGTTGGTCTGTGGATCAGAGACTTTGATAAACACCCGCTGTGTCCTGTGCAGTTGGTACTTGCAACAAAAAAATCGGAATATTTTTTCCTCAGTTTAGATTTTGTTTTTTTCACCCTTAAATCTAAACTATTAATTACGAAATGATTTACCTTTCGTATATCTGTAACACAAGCACATAGCTTATTTTGATTTATGGCGGGGATATTTCGCCCGAAACATTAGTATTGCAGAACATAAACTTACATTGACTTCATATTTTATACTGACAATGATCAATCCAACTCCTGGTAAATTTCATAATCTTATTTTTATTTTAAAGACCCCCACATAGGGCACTCCCCCCACTGGCCTATATCCCTAGTGACGATAATCGGCCGCAACAAATAACTAACTAAACATATTTTATTTTATTTAAGAATACTTTTTTCTATATTAAAAATATTTTAAATATACGTTTCACTGCAAAAAAGAAAAGAGAAGGCAAGTCATTCTAAGCTTGTGTGATTGCGTTCTGAAACCTGCATAGTGACGATTATTTGTCAGGATATAAGTAATCGAAATTTACAGGTACCAACACAAAAATGAAATTTGTCAAGATTAACAACAATTCTTAAAACGTAATATCTTGAAATGCACGTACACTTTGTATAAAAAATACCACGAGTGTCATTATTAAAAAAAAATGAAATTGCGTTAAACATTAATACAGAGTAGAAAACATTAGCACAGTGGAAATAACAACATTTGAGCCCCCCCCCCCCCGGACGCAATTTGAGTATACGCACACAAAAATAAATATATATAATTTTTTATTAAAAAAAATAGATAAGGATTAACAATAAATCTCAAACGTGTATATTCTTCTTATTTGCTCAAAAAGTCTTTTTATTTTCGTTATATACTTACAACTAGCAGAACCACCGGGCTTTGCCCGGGTTAACATGAATTAAAATACAATAATACGACAATAACAATGACGACAATATGATTTGTGCATACTCAACCATAATCGATAAAAAAGACAATTAGAAAAAAAAAAGCGTTACTTTAACTCAACCATAGTAAAATTTTTCAGCTTTATAAATGAGAATGCGCGTTTTCTTTGCGCATACAATATAAAAATATACGATTTTCTTGAAAATGAAAAAGAAATTACCACATGTCGTAACATTTTACGAAATTTGCTTTCATATGCTTTTCATCATTCAAACAAAAATATGTCCGTGAGTAATGTCGACATCATATTGACGGTAACAACTACCTACCCATTACATTTTACTTGCGCTGCATATTTGTAACTACTAAATATCGCATAAATTCATTTTTTAAACTAGCAATTAAAAAAAATACACTTTCAAATGTAGTTTGAAAGTTTATCTCAATTTACTGATTTTTATGGATTTTAAAGTAATTTTAAAGCATGTATATTTTTAAATCTGTGTCCAATCCAATTACGAAAGTTTAACTTATTTGATCTTTATAAAGTAAAAACATTTATTTATAAACATAGCACATTCAATTTTTATGCGGTCGAATAAAATAAATGTACTCTCAATGTTATTCGTTTGAAAAGCGTATCTCAATTTACTGATGTTTTATGAATTTTAAAGTAATTTTAAAGTAATTTAATATTCTTGAAAATTGTACGAAAAAAGGATGTTAAACTTATACTTTGGCGAGCAATACATTCTGTGCAAATTACACTACTTTGTGTAATTGCTATAAAATACTAATATTTTGTGAATGAAAATATGTACATGATTTAAAATATGACAACACTTTCACCGGGGTAGATTTTCCTGTGAACCGATACGAGTCTAGTTAAATCAAATTCTTTCACTTCATGAATCATGTACCGATATGCATTTATATTTATAGATAATGTGCATGTTAGTCAACTTAACGTAAGCAAAATGTTGAGCTAAATTGCTTGAAGTTTCGCCAAGTTTCTCATGATTTTTAAATAGTTAAAATACATTATATTATGTGTAGGAAATATTATATTATGAATTACTAACTCCACGAGAATTGTTACTTTTCGCCTACAGTTAATTGAGAAAAACGACTTTACTTGAGTGCTCGATGTCACATGCACATTTGTATTTAAAACATGAAAGCGATTAAAGAAATCCAATACTACTGTACTCATAGAAAATGTTAAACAATATTATTAAATACTAAATTTAAATGCGAAATTATATTTACAATGTAATTTAAACAGAATTTGCTAAAATTGCGATTTGAAATTATCTGATTTTTGATACAAAATATTATTTTTCAAAAATATAGTGTTCTTTTAAGAATTGAATAATAATTTCGAAGCTGGTGAAATGAAAATGTCGCCACGTTGTCAAACTTATAAAAAATATATTAATTTTGAAAATTAAAATAAATATTTTATATTTAAAAAAATGCATTTTTTTTCCCCGATAAACCATTTTACTTTTTATCCCATTTGTTTTAACACCCATTTTTAAAGAAAATGTAATGAAAAATACTGTATTGTTTTCTTTAAATCCAGTTTTTATTAATATGGCATCTACTGTCCACTTGCATGAGAGGGATTTAAATATGCCTCTTTGGTTGAGGCTCAAGCTGAAAAAAGTTACGCTGTAATGATTGCAAAACGTCAATATTTGACAGGCTATTTTTGATTATGTAAAATAAATTGAATCATGAAGTTTGAATGCGCAAAAATATGTTTTTATTTCTTAGAAAATTTACTTTAATGTTAACAAACCAGTGGAAACAATTTACCTTTGTAAAATTAGGAGCAAAGTTATTTATTTTTCTCTGAACACGTTTAAATATATGTGCTATGTCGTTTAAAGCACTTATAGTAATCTTTGTAATATGCGAAAAAAATCACATCTGCCAATATTGACGTCAGTTTCGGATTTCAAATTATAGCGAATTAATCTGAAATTGGTTTATAAAAATATTGTCCATACGCAGTTCTTTTGAATGTCAACGGGAAAGAAATTGCATTAGAAATTGAGAAAAAAAAAGAATTCTGTAATGATAAACTATGGGAGATGTTTGAAAAAAGTGGTAATGATTCGTCTGAGAAATTTTTAAAGTTGACAGTGATTTTACTCGTGTTCTAAAACGTATGTACATGAATTTTCGTTCAAATTGGACAAAAACTGTAGATTTGTATAAGGAACATACATACCAAGAATGGCTTTTATATATATAGGTAATCGTTTATAGAGAAAAATAACAAGATTCTATGTATGAAACATATTACACAGATTGCCAAAGTAACGCCAGCGATTTCCAACTTGTTCTCCGTTCAGTGACGTAACACTGATGAGATCCTTTAGCATTAAAAGTAAATACGATACTTGAAATATACGTATACTTGAATTAAACGTATACTTGAATTATACGTTTAACCGATATACGCTGATACGTATCTGGATACGTTTAAACGTATAGTTTATGGTATACGCATTTCTTAAATACGTATTATACGTATATACGTATATCGGTTAAACGTATAACTGAAATACGTATAGCATCGGGAGCACTATTCATAAGTAAGAGAGTTACAGCAGGACATACGTCAGATATATATATATATATATATATATGTATAATGTGGTGCACAGGTATCAATTTTAATCCAAATGGATTATAGACTTTCTGACTCTATTTCATGTTTTATCTGTATATTATAGGTATGGCTTCTTTCCTTTTTAATATTGTATTTATTTTTTATTTTTTCACAAGTTTGATTCAATGTTTATGAGTAGGTAGTCCCAAAATCATATTCTTTAGCAATGCTATGGCTAATATGATGATGAAACCACTCATTTTATTTGTGGTATTTAGGCTTTTGGGACTTGAAAATTCTGTCTAAATTCCACAAATTTCATTTCATTCATTCAATTTCATTTATTCAATTTTTAATTTAATTTCTTACTCTTTTAAATAAGTTTTTGTTATCCATATTCAGTGTGTTGGGGAATACTTTCATTGACAACTAATTATTACCTACCTTAATCACTATTTCAGAGTTTAAGTTGGTGTTATGGTAATGTATATAACCATAAATTGGTTATATATATATATATATATATATATATCCATATATATATATATATATATATATATATATATATATATAAATCAGCATTTCAACGGAGTGTGGTTTGGGGGTCTGGGGGTCATAATCGGTGAAAATATACTAAAATTTTTTGGAATTGCTTTCCTCCAAACGACTGCAATAGGTAGCTTTTTGTAATGAAAGCTACCTAAAAAACGTGTTATTCCAATTCATGAAAATGTATGAAACCTGTGTAATTTCTCAGTGAAACACGTGGAACTTCAAATATTTTCTTTTATATATCACTGCATTTTCAGATCTGTCTTAATTGCATTCAGTATTTCAGTTAATGGTAATACCAATGCTTTTAGCAACTGGTTTTGAGAAAATAACCATAAAGTGAATTGATAAAAATTTTCCATCAAATTAAGTATATGAGGGTCATAGTGAAATTTTTAATATACGTCTAAGTGATACAAATTAAAATTATCAACTCTTAGGATTGTTCAAACTGGTTCCCTCCAAGATTGATGTACTTTTGTAGGCGAATTTCTCAAAGACTAAATGCCTCAAATTATACATTCCTTGGAATAGATGAAAAATTTGCTTTCATAGACTCATCAATCTCATCATCCGAATGAAAACGACACCCGCATGTTATTTTAGACCGAAAAATAGCTAAAAGTCAGACATAGCAAGATCAGGAAAACAGGGTGGATGTTCTAATACTTTCGTGTTTTTTGTTGTTGTTGTTGTTCTTCTTCTTCAAGAAAATCGACTTTAATCGTTGCTGAATGAGAAGATGTTTTGTCTTGGTAAAGCACGAGTTCACTAACATTCACCTCTTTCAGGATTTATGGAAGACACTTAGTGGTGTACCAGTTAGATGGAACTGTCTTCTGTCCCTGTAGCTTTTATGGCTTTGACCAGTCCTCTAACCACGACATACATTACTATTTTCATTGCTAGTCGTCCTTTCATCATTGTTAGTTTGAGATCATCTTCAAAGTCAAATACTTTATTTTCTTGAAGTGTTGGAGTGGCAAACAAATGCATGTATGTCTCATCTCCAGTTAGGATTTTAAAAATAATGCGGCGCTCACCATCATTAAGTAATTATAGAGTTTATTTACTGATTCTGGGAGAACCAATGGCAAACTATTTTTTTCATATTCAGTTCTCCATGAATACTTTGATGTACAGCTGCAGATCCCATGTTAAGTTTTACTGTATCATTTGATAGTTACAGCGATTAACATTTTTCATACAGCCGACACATTTCCTAGGACTACAAGTGACAAAGGTTTTCTTGTGTGATCTTCATACAGGATAGATCAATGGCAAACTATTTTTTTTCATATTCAGTTCTCCATGAATACCTTTATGTATAGCTGGAGAAACCATTTTAAGTTTTACTGTATTATTTGATAGTTACAGCGATTATCATGGATTAACGTTTTTCGTACAGCCGACACATTTTCTAGGACTACAAGTGACAATGGTTTTGTTGTGCGATCTTCTATACATGATAGAATTTTGACCTCTTCTAAATTCCGTAAACGATATCAATACAGTGGCACGAGATGGAGCAATATTCCCACGTGCTAACTATGGACGTTGAAGGCATCCTTCTTGAATTAGCCTCCTTTAAAATCATAGAAAATCATAGCTCAATAATGTTCTCTCAACAAATCCATTTTATCTTCTTTCAAAATTTATTTTATGATAGCTGAATTGCATTTTCTACCAAAAATTATCGTCTGCGGACAAAAAAGAATTGACGGCCATATAAATATCCGACAAGATTTTTTTGTCGCATATCGGCTTTCCCTGCCTGAAAAGTTTTCGCGTTACTGTAAAATGACTTGGATTTAAATAAGTGACGAGGACATATTTTGCGTTATTTTTTATATTGTCTTATTTGGTAGAAACACTGTAATATACAATATTTGAATAGATTTTTTTAAATTCAAATAAGACTGACGTTTTTTAACTGAAACTTCATAGAGTTTCCTGTATTTTATACCATTTTTCCATCAAAGACATCATTAAAATGTAAGTTAATAAAAAGCTACGAAATAAAATAAAAGTGTTATTTTAATCCTAATAAGTTTAAATATTGGTTTTGAAATTACATATTAGTTTATTCATTATTAAAACATACTCTTTCTTTACTTTTCAAACGTACAAAAACTGTAGCACTAAAAATTGAGTAATTTTTTTATTTAATACTTTGGGGCATTTAATGAAAACCTTATATTTATATCTTATGTAAATGTTTAGTTATGCCATACCTCTAAGCAAGACATTTTTTTATAGTAACATAAATATGATAATAAAAAATAGTATTTACGAAATTTAATCACTTATCGCTCTTGTTTAATTATATTTCATATTGATACACGTGTAATTGTTTTTTAAATAGTAAAATTTTTATTATTATAAAAGACATTTATCAACGTATTACTTTTAATAGTCTTTTAAAATTAATCTTCTTATTTGTGTTTTTAATGTTTGTTTCTGTTTTTTCTTAAATGAGGCAATTATTTTAAACATATTATCCGGTTTTAACTCGCCTCGATACATGAATAAATTTATATAAATGGCTCACGTTTAAAGCACATTTACTAATTTTTATAATAAGTCTTAATACTTGCATTATTCCTTTTGTAAATTAAACTAAATCTATAGCCATTTTATCTTGTTTATTAAAAATAGACGATTTTGCTGACAGAAAGTATGTTGTAGTGTCTTGGTAAGGAATAAATAAAAAATATTCACGGAAATAATTTATATACAAATATAACAGCTTGAAATTGTTTACTTTGAAATAAAAATCAATAATAGATATTACAACAGGATTATTCCTGTCGTACTTTTCTATTTATGTGCTGATATGAAGCATGCTATACAACTTTCAAATCGAACATAATTCTGAGCAGAAATAAACTCCATCTCGCAGATTTTATTAGGTTATTAACATTTTATGTAATCGTCATTACGTTTCTATCTGGCCGTAGGTAAAACACACTGAGAATTTCCACACAATAAGATGATGACACGTTGCAAGAACATAAGAGACTTTATTAACATTCTTTATCAAATCAGATTAAGTTGAACATTCACCACTATTTGTTTGATCGAGGAATATTACAGAAATAAAACAGTAGCCATTGTTTTATACTCTGAAATTCAATATATTTGATATTGAACTTGAACGACAATTTCAAAATATTCTATTTTCACGCTCCCAGCACAGCATTTTATTTTAGCAACCAAAATCACAGAAATCTAGCTCTAGAACTAAAGTTTTCACGTTTTATATTCCAACTACGGTAATGCGGGGAAAGAATTTACACAATAACAGCGCTTGGCTGTGTCTGATCACTTTACTACAGGCAACAGAATTTTAGAGCGAAAAGGTCCTGACTTGAAACAGCGCGAATGAGTTTTAGAATAAAAAAAAATAGGAAAAAAGAAATGGTGCATATTAATTTAAAATGAATTTGGCTTTTTAGGAACGGGGAAATAAAAAATACTTAAGGGAGGTGTTATTAGAATATTACAGGTAAATAAAATATTAAATTACGCATTTTAAATAAAAATAGATTAAAATAAAGACTATTAATGGAATATTATTTAAGAAGGGGAGTAATTTAATAAACTAGGGTTGTAGGATGAATTTAGAAGAGAAAAACTTTTATGGAATAAATTTAATAAAGTGCGGAATTTCGAATTTTCTAATATATATACATATTGCTGAAACAGCCAATTTTGTAAAGCGTGGGCTTAAAACCGTTACTAAAATTGCCGCATCACTTTTTTTTTTTTTTTTTTTTTTTTTTTTAAGGAAACATTCAATATATTGATTTTAAATATACATTGGCAAAAAAAATATTTCATGCATAGCATATTAAATTATAAATCTGATACAACTAACTTTATAAATGAATGTTAAAAAGTATAATTAAATAGATCAGAAAACATTTGTTGTCATTTTAAATATAAATCACAAGAATTTGTGAATTCATCAAATTGGCAAGTACGAGTGTTTGATATACACCACTTTCTCAAAAATGGGTACGAATTCAAACAAAAATATTCTAAAATTAATAAATGCAATATTAGAAAGTAAATGTTTTGATTGGCAAATTCATCAATTTGACATATATATTGGCTTTCTCAAAAATGGGTAAGAATTCAAACAAGAAATTTTCTAAAGTATATAAATATGATATGAAAAAGTAAAACAATAAAAACGATTAAAATATATTGCTAAAATAAAGTATATCGAATATAAAACTTCTTTTCGATCAAAAATTATGATGAAGTTAAAATAGTGTAATTTTATTAATATCTGAAAATATGTCTAATATGATATTAATTTGATTAATATCTGAAAATATGTCTAATATGATATTAATTTGATTAATATCTGAAAATAACCTATTTATTACCATTATACGAGTTAATTAAAAAATATCCCTTACATACGCAGTTAAAATACAATTGTCAGAACTTCAAAACTACTGAATAATATATTTAAGATAATTAATGAAAAATACACTACCTTGCAAAATTAATCTATATATTGACATCAGGAAATTACTTTTACGCCTAATTAAACACAATGTAAAAATTGATCAATTTAATTAGATTATTATAATTTTCTCAAGAACGATCTTTATTCGTTAAGATCCAAATGCTGGGACGTTTTTCTCGCCTGTATTAATTCGTAATCCAATAAGTATGATTTTTTTTTACAGTTGGTTATTTAATGCCATTTATCACTTTTCCTGATCAGTTAAGCACAAAACAAAATTTAATTAACGTGTATATTATATTTTCATGACTCTTTTTAAAAGTTTCGATTTACTGTTAACTTGATTAGTGAATATCTTTAGCTGCAAAAATGATGAAGGTTTCAGAAAGAGTAATTACTTTAAAACTTTCATTTTTAAAGGTACGAAGGCTTAAGTTAATATATTAATTTGTCATATGGATATAAATGAGAGTGCCAACAACTACACTCATATTAATGATTTAAATAGGGAAAATTTCAAACACCTCTAATCATTTCTGATAAGTAAGAGATTTATTCAGGGTTCGTACGGGTCCTGGAATTTTAAGACCAGGAAATTCTTCGGTACCAGTATTTTCTTATAGATAATCTCTTCTTAAATAAGGTGAAATTTCGCCCGTTTGAACTTGATGTATTTTTTTAGAAAAATATACTGGTATTTCACCTGGAAAATAACGGTACCCGTACGAATCCTGTTTAATTTATCAACGGAAAATTGGGAATTAAATACATAATTATGAATTCATTTTTAGATAACTTAAAATAACTATTCGTTTCAACTATTCGTTGATTTTTTGCAGTATAAAATTGAACTAAATTTCGCTATTGCAATAGTTTTAATTTTTGTATATAAATGAAAATATAGAAGAACAGTTTTTTATCTATGATCCTTCATAATGTCATTTTTAACATAATAATTATTTGCACTACCCATTTTCACAGACATTATTTTTTAAACACATAAACAAGCAGTGTACATGTCTAAAAGTCTTAAAAAATACTTTTAGAACTACACAAAACTAGTCTTTCTGTTAAAAATTGTAAAACAGTAAAAATATTTTCACCTGTCGCTTCTCAGGCATCTTCAGTCACTGATGTTATGTTTTCTGCTTCGTTTGTCAATCTGTCGAAAACCCCCATTTTGTTTTTTTTAATAACATATGGCGCCATCTGTTATCTATGTTTGCGTGGGACACATCATTGCATGTTACTAAATTTGATGTACATATTTCTATGGCTTCCCTCTGTAATGCGTTTAAATTATTATAATTGGCTATTTTTTCAACATTATTGAAGTCGGTTGTAATTGGAGATTTATTGTTTAATATGGCTAATGCAGTGGTTGATTTGTTTATGTTTATATCTCTTCCGTGTTCTTTCATTCTGTCTTCTATTTTTCTTCTTGTCATACCTATATATGAAATAGCTTTTCCTTCATTATCGTTGAAATTAATTCTGTATATACCTGATGTCTGTTGATAATTAAATTTCTCTGCATCTGATCTGATTAATTTAAAATAAATTGAACAATTGAATTTAAATTTTGTTTTTTAATCTTAACCCATTAACTGCCAAAACTAAGTGGGCGGATTCTTCAATATTTATACTGAAATACCTTTCCCAGTGACAAAAATTCTGAAAGATAATATTTGGTAACTTTAATAGCAAAGTTTTTGTCATTAAATAAAGTATATTTTAACATATTAAAATAGTGGTGGCTGGGCAGGTTTTTTTTTATCATACACTTTTATTTTGAATGTTGACAACCACGTATACAAGTGGTTGGCAGCGAATGGGTTAAATATAAGATACACCCGTTCAACAACTATGGCCCAGTTTATCTTCATTGGACTTTTTTTTATAATCATTGTTGCGGTATTTTATTTTGTGGAAACACTAATTGGAGGAAAACCTTTGACTTCATTTATGAAAACAATGCCAAACGAATTTTTAATTACTTACAATTTTTAATCAAAGGACATGTTTTAACGAAATGTGAGTGTACTATGTCACAGGCCGCTTCAAAATCCTTTCATAGGGTATCTCAATAATCGTTTTGCGTTTTTTATTTGTTTACAAAAAGGGACGTTGCCAACAGAAACAATATATAGGATAAATGAAAAAGGCTAATGCTGCTTGTTTTTAGTTTAGTATATAATTTCACCAAGAAGTAGTTAATGTATATTTTGTTCTTTACAAATATGTCAATAACCAAGAGTGACAAAATGCATGTATTAAGTATTAGAAAAGCTGTGCAAAAGATCACTTATGTTCAGTTCGTTAGATGTAGCATTTGTTTTAGAAATTGCATAATGTATATTTAATGATGTTATACTCGTAACATCAGACTTGCTCTTTTATTTCGATATCCAGTGTAATGTTATTTATTATCCTAAAGATTTCATTTTGTAAATAGAGATGACATAAGTAAATTTAACTTGACGAAAAGACAAGAAATTTATAAATAAAATTGTTCAACCAAAACCAATTTCTTCAAAATCTATAGAATGAAAACTAAATACATTTTTTATATAAAAACAGCAATTACCAATATCTGCAATAAAAAATTGAAATTTACAAAGAATAAAAATTGTTTACATAGTTTATAATACAGTAATAAATGATACACGGGTTCTCATATTTTTTTCTGGATTTTTAAACACTGTAATTATTTCTCTGAAATGAAACATTAAAAGTTTCCTGTTTGAAAAACAAAATGTGTATGCAATAATTTAATTAAAAAAGGATGAAATACTTTGAAATCTATTAACTTTAAAAGTATTACATGTAATATAACTTAAAGTAATTGAATATTTTTCAGATACCTAAGCAATTAATTTTTACTGAATGCTGTTAGTGAAATTATTTAAGATACTAAGCTTAAACATTTGCGTTTCTCTCATGTGAAATTCACCAGATGTTTAGAACATAATACTAACGAAAATTGTAAGCGTTATGAGTAACGCGTGCTCCTAATTTCTAGAAAAATTTGAATAAATAGTGCAATACAAAAATATCCTTACACACAAAATAACGCTTTTTTTTTTAGTTGGGTTAAATCTCAATCATTAAGAGTAAAAAACGAAATCCTTTATAGCTAAAAATAATTATAATTTTCGGTTTAAATAATCCTAGCATTGAAAAGTGATAAATAAAAGTTATTACTTAAAGAAAATTAATAATATGATCAAAATATGCAAACAGAAGAGAATTCATCTTACGGCACCAAAACATTCCTCATCTAACCAAGAAATCATGCCGTTAGTGTAATAATGAAAAAAGAACGAAACAAATAAGCAGCAATCGAAAGAGCATAGTGAACCGTGCTTTTTAAAACATAAATTATTTGTCCTCGTCTCCCCGTTATCGAGATATAAAGTCTTAAAATTTGCTAATTTATTGATTTAATAAGATGGACGGAAAAGTCGATAGGATGGAAAGAAGAGCCGTTACGTTTTCAACGTAACAACATCATCAAACTTCAGTGACTTGTCCATTTCTAATTTAGTGTACCACAATACATGATTCGATATGGTACAAGTTGGTACAAGTTTGGGTTAGTGCAAACTGGGCCACTTCCATTTGAAACGCCCTTGCAAATTTGTTTTTCGCAGGAGGTGGACCATTGCAATCATTGCACTAGATTTTAGTTCATGAAATAGTGTTTGTGCCACGATTTTCTGTGCTTCAATCATATTTTGGTTGAGTACTATATATGTAAATCGCTTTTTTTTCGGACTTCTTTCATTTTTATATTACTATATCTAAATATGTTATGTATTTTACATTAATCCGATTATTAAAATTACTGAATCATAATCACGCTTTTTCTACCTGAATTAAGTAAATAAATAAGCAAACTTGACTTTATGTTTCAATAACGGGCAGACGAGGACAAATGATTTATGTGACAAAAACAACTTTCACTATGCTCTTTCGATTGCTGCTTTTATCATTATTACACTGAGGCGTGGTTTCCTGGTAAGAGGACTTTCAAAAGTCGGAAACGTTTGAATATGGCGAACCTTTGTACATCGATAGAGTACAGCAAATATAAACATATGTAAGTTTTAAAAAGCAATAGCCAAGGTGTCGCGAAAATGAAAAATACTTCGAAATTTACGTAACATTTTATAATAGCATAAATTACTGTTAATTTTGTCAAGCGGACTAACAGCATGGTTGACAGAGTAGTGGTTTTATAAATTTTTTTCTGAGTAAATACCCGTTTTTCGCAATGGAAATATTCATCGATTATTTTCGAATCACAATTGAAAAAAATTGTACGTATGATTATTTAAATTAACGAAAAATATAAATATAATAATTTTTATGCATATATATATATACATATAGATATATATCATCATCATATATATATATATATATATATATATATGTGTGTGTGTGTGTGTGTGTGTGTGTGGTAAAATGAAATATTGGAGCTTAAAAAGACAGTTGACGAAATCTGTTTAGGTTAGGTTTCCATATATTGACACACAGGTATAGGCCGGATGGTGGTATTACTCAGAAAATGCGTGTACTCCAGAAGCAAGCAGTCGAAATTTACATTTCGAAGCTTTATTATATAATCAGGAACAACCAAGTTGAAGAAATGCTCTAGCAGTCGTGATTAAAATGATTATTTAATCATTTCTATATGGCAGTCGGAGTTTCAAATTTTCATATTAGGAAGTCTTAGAATTACTATGATGATATTATTGAAGAAAGCATGTTGTTACCGGTACCAAAGATCTTATTAGGTACGGTATAAATATAACTGGGTTCGAACATGACAGTCATCGTGGAAACTGGACCTCTCAAAAAAGCTTCGAATAAACTTCGAACTCTCTAAAACTCCCGAAAAAACAATTCTCACCCCTCTGTCTAACCCTTTGGATTTTTCTGCGCTTGCGTGTTTAAGTTAATCTTGCGCAAAGTGACAAACAAGTCACGTGACTTCCCTTCTTCAATCATAATCGCTTTAAAAGGGACTTATTAACAGTTCCGGTGAATTAATCTTGAGGTGATTTTACTTCCGTTCCGCGAAGAGACTCTTCTAGAACAATCTACAGCTGCGAATAGGGTACACGTCGTGTAAACAAACAATACGCTCTGATCTCGAGAGTGCCGGCTAAAAATAGATTTTAGATTGCCAGACAATAATTTTAGCTTACGCTAGAGAAAAACAGAATTAAAAAAAATGAACTTATTGGTGCAGAATAAAAATTAGAACATTAAAGTACTGAAATATTATAAGAGACATTTTGATAATAAAAAAAAAAGAATGATTTTAAATAAATAGGTTTTTTAGAAAGGGATAATTTAGGATTTATGACATTTTAGCAATTAAATAAATAATTTAAACAGATTTGATATACACGGGGAATAATAGTGGATTTTAATAGGGATTTAAATAATAAAAGGGGTTTTATTTAAGGAATGTAAGTAGTTAGCGCCATTTTAAGTAGATTTCGTTAGAAATACTTCCTATTACATTCTCCCCTAAGTTGGAATTTTTGAAAATTTTTTGCAGATCTACTCCGATCATGCCTCCCACAACTGAAGACCACCCTCAGTTCAAAACTTTATCTATCTATCTATCTATCTACCTTTCTATCTATGTCACTTTTTTATGGACACGATAACTCGAATAATTCTGCACAGATCTCTTCCAAACTGATACATAAAATCAAGGGGCATAAAATCTCGGTCAAGTTCGTTAATGGGCAAAATCGAACCAAGGGGGGGGGGGAAATGGGGGGGCTTTTTATGAAAACAGAAAAAAACCCATAACGTCTTAATTATGATACGTATCGAATCCGTTTAAAGTTATTATTACTTCTAGGAAAAGGGCCGAAAATTTGTGTATAACAGATTTTTGATATCATTAAAAATGGCCCCCAGGGGGGTGAAGGGGGTTTTAGAAGAAAAAATTCATAACTTCGTCAATTTACAAGATATCAAATCCGCTTAAATTTATTATAAATCCTCTTACTATTATCTAAAACTTTTATATTGACAAGTTTTTTATAGGACCAACCGTTATAGCAAACAAAAATTAAAAACAAAAAAATCCCTGCCGGCTCCGCCTGCGAACAACTAGATTTCGAAGTGGGCGGTCCTTATGGAACCCAACTACGGCAACATGGCAAAAAGGTCATTTCTTCCGCAACAAGCAGGCGCCCCACGGTCTACGTCTTCGAAATCTACCTGTGCCTGTAGGCCGAGCCGTCAGGGATTTTTTAGATTTAAGCAATTTGGAATAAATATTATTAGGTGGATTAAGATGTTATACATTTACATATGGAGATTGATAGATTAGTTTAAGAATAGGTTTTAATTTAATAAGCCGGTATAATATATGGAATATTATTAAAAGGAAAATTTATATAGAATACTGTTAACCTTGGCGAAATAAAACTTTTAAAATTTTTAATATATATATATATGTGTATATATACATTTTTAACAATGAAAATTTACATTCTTATACATTTAATGAAAACTAAAAAGAAACAAATAGACAATTTTTTTCTACAAACCCTAAATTATCGCTGCGTTAAAAATAAAAAAGTAATTGCATTTATTACATAATTAAACTTATGTTTTTCTGATTGAGATAAATTAAAATATTTTAGGTCATAATGAACAGAGGAAAGTATATCCAACTAGGTAAATTATATCGAATAGTTGGAGTATCATATTTGAGATTTATCTAACAGAGCGAAAGTATGCCGTGACCAGGACTCGAATCTGGGTACTTTGGTTTTAATAATGGTGAAATATGCCAGCCCAGACTATTGTCGGGATAGCTCAGTAAGGCGAGCGTTGGTACGGCAAACCAAAGTACCCAGGTTCGAGTCCTGGTCCCGGCATGTTTTCTCCTTGATGAAAAAATCTCAACTACGGTACTCTAACCATAAGATATAAAATATGTTACATTTTGATAAAACATTTTATTTTAATTATTATTTTCACATTGACGTTTTTGAATTAACCTAAAAATTAAAGTACATATTTTTTTTTTCTAAACTATCTTTTAAGTTTTGAAGTCTTAAACTTTTAAATTTAAGATTTGCAATTTAAATGACTGTCTATGAATAATAAAAAACTTGTCTGAAAATTTCTGAATTGCTAAAAATAGTTCATTTGTATGCATTTATTATAATTGTAAAATCAAAAGCCAATATTTAAAAAAAAAAAAAATCATGACATTTTTGTAAATGCTCAGATAACAGAGCAATGTTGCCAGGTTGAGGATTTTAGGTAGATTTCATTAGAAAAAGCTACCTATTGCAGCCGTTCAGAGGAAATCAGTTTCAAAAAATTTTGGTATATTTTCACCGATCATAACCCCCAGACCCCCAAAACCACCCTCCGTTCAAATGTGGATTTATATATATGTATATATATATATATATATCTGACGTATGTCATGCTGTAACTCTCTTATTTATGAACCGATTCGGATGTGATTGAGTATGTGTGTAGGATATACCAAAGTCTCGACCGAGTTCGTTGGCCAGCTTCATCCGCCATCTTGTTTCAAAATGGAGGCCAGTTAAAAAATTTAATATTTTAAAAAATTCAAAAACATGTGTAAAAAATTATAAATTAAAAAAAATTCTTTATGTGAAATGTTAGAACGTGATACAAGGATTTTGGAAATTTTTTTGTTTTGGCTATATCTTAAAAAATGACAGAGATATGGCAGTTTGAATTTCTAGGGTGGCTGAAATTTTGAAACAATCTGATATTTGGTATGCTTTAACTCTTGTATTTATGAACCGATATGAATGTGACTGATCACGTGTACAGAACATACCAAATTCTCGATTGAGTTCGTTGGGCAGCTTCATACGCCATCTTGTTTCAAAATGGCAGTAAGTTAAATTTTAATTTTTTTTAAATTCAAAAAGATGTATAAAAAATTATAAATTAAAAAATTTGTTTCCATTAATTGTTAGATCGCTATACAAGGTTTCCGGAACATTTTTTATTTTGGCTTTATCTTAAAAAATGGATGAGCTATGGCAGTTTGAAATTCTAGGGTGGCTGACATTTTGAAACAATCTGATTTTTGTTATGCTGTAACTCTCATGCTGAAATTCGCATTCAAATTCAGTACTAACGAAAACTATTGATTGAATCTTCTATAATCCGATTCCAAGCATTTTAGCTTCCGATGTTTGATTAAAATGAGTTGATTTTTTTAATGTACTATGAAAGCTACCTTTCCCTTCCTTCCGTACCGGAAGGGAGGGAAAGGTAGACTTTTAACCGGAAAGAACCGGGTCGGAAGGACTTTTTATATTCAAAGCATCTACCATTTTTTCGGTCTAATAATCTCTCAATCTATATATCATAGAAATTTTGCTACAAACTGCGAATTTAAGCGTTTCATAAATCCCCTTCATATATTCGATTAATGAGTGGCCAAAAAATTAGAGACACCTCTAATTTGAAAGTAAACCAGTCCGACGGTGACGTAGCATGACGTAACAACGCAGAGTTGCTTATATAAGGAACTCTCAGCTTCGTACGACGTACTTAGCTCGGAAGTTACTGTAAAAATGGGCTAAGACGAAAGATTTAAGGGACTCTGAGCGAGGTACGATCATCGGTGCAAGAAAAGCTGGTACCAGCATCTCTGAAATGACGACTCTTTTAGGATTTTCTGTCCCGACAGCATCTCGGATGTTTAGAGAGTGGCAGTTGAGAAAAAAACTTCAAGCAATAAGGACCATTCTGCTCAAAAAAAGCTCGAGAACGAGAGAGGTAAAAGGTGAATAGCACGCATAGTCCGCATCAAGAGAAGGGCAAGAACACGACCAATTACAGCTGAAATCAATGCACGTGCAGCACAAAGGATGTGCCAACGCACAACAAGACGGATTTTTCAAAGGATGGGCTTTAGCAGCAGGATACCTTCAAAAGTACCTTGATATCACAGAAAAATAGGAAAAGTCGTCTGTTGTGGGCAAAGAAACGACGAAATTGGTCACTTGAGTACTGGAAAAATGTAGCCTGGTCTGATGAATCTCATTTCCTGCTCCGTCATGCAGATGAAAGGATCAGAATGCGGCGCAAACAACTCGAATTTATGGATCCTTCTTGCTAAATGACAACTTTTCAGTCTTTTGACGGTGGAATTATGGTGTGGTGAATGTGTTCCTGTGAGTTCATTGGGTCTCTTGATATCTGTGGACACAACTCTGAACAGCATAGCCTACTTCAACATCGTTGCCGATCACACGCACTCGTTTATGGCTATAATTTTCCCTTATGGAGATGGTCACTTTCAGCAGGACGATGCACCTTGCCACGGCGCATGATAGGTCTTAAATTGGTTTGAGGAACATCAATATAACGTGCTTCCATGGGCGGCTTAGTCCCCTAACCTCAATCATATTGCGCATTTGTTGGACGAAGTCGAAAGAGCTCTTTATATCTTGGAAACGCCACCATCCAATCTGACCTAACTTACAGCTGCCATTGCATCAGCGTAGGCCAACGTACCTCAGTAATGATATCAGCAACTTGTTGAGTCCATACGAAGAAGTATATCAGCTGTGATCACTGCTAAAGATGGACTAACTGCTTATTAGAGAGTGTCTCTAATTTTTTGGCCACTCAGTGTATAGTCGTTTCATACATTCAAATTCATATAATAGTCATTTGACAAAATCAGTCGCTTGATAAAATCATTACAAATTCGTTTCATTAGGATTTTATATATATAGGGTAGATATAATTATTCCACTCCATATGGTATGATCTGGATAGAGTGGTTTGGCACAGCAAAGTGTTAAATGTTAAGTGTTAAATGTTAAGTTAACCTTTTATTGTTGCACACATTCAAAATTAATTTCATTGTTGTCCATGTCACTCAGTTATACACATTGAAAGTAATTGACAATCATATACTGAAATTTTTTACGTGCATCTGTAAAACGTGCTCAACACATGTTTTCATATCCATACAAACATCTTTATAAAAGATGAAGTCAGGGTGAACGAGCTATCAGACTATCAGCCGACAAACTAAATTTATATTCACTTTACAAGTAACATTATAAAACTTTGCAGATATTGAAACTGCAAAAAAGAGTAATTAAAACTCATTTTACTCAATAAATATCCATAAGTTGTAACGTATAAAATTAAGTTTGAGTGACCCTGTAAACGAACCGTTATTACTACAAAGCAGCTTTACAATAGGGAGCTTAGCGAAATCAGTTACAGTATATATACAGTATATATAAGATATAGTACAGTACTATATCTTACTATCCCTTCAATATGAAAATTTCGCGACGACTTGGGTTATTTAGTATTTTTTTTAATGTTTCTTTATAGTACATATCGGAATCCAATATTATAAACTGATATAACTTTAAAAACGAATTAATATTTTTACATACTACTCATATAAAAATAAAATGCAGAAAACTGCCTAAAAACTGATATTTATATATCCTAATGCCCTATTAAAATATTTAAACTGAACAAGAATTTAAAAAATGTGAAAAAGTGCATTTACTAAAAACGAATTTGTCGGATCCAGCTTTACTTTTGATTATTTAATTATTCCATAGAAACAAGAAATTTGTTCCAATGACAAATGTAAGGAGATAAGTAGAAATATCAAAACCCCATTTTGTTCAATCCGAAAAATATAAACTAGACAGAATACTAATTAATCTTTTAAAATCGTTTGGCATCAATTGGCGGAAATTCCTTTCGTTTGATGTTCATTGCACTGTTGGAGGGGGGGGGGGGGCAAGACAGCCTGTCGAGTTTGTATGACAAATTCGATTATATTTGAAGAAGCGTAAAATCATTAAATACTCTGCAAATGAAGCATATAAGACGAGATGAAACGGAGCGAGGATTTTTGGAATAAAAGGAACGGAATTTTTAAAAAAAATGTGTCCGGTGTTGTAGTCATTATCTCGTTTATTTTTTGTAATTTTATTGTTATAAATTCAATAACTACAAAATCAAGAAATAAATGTAAAACATACTTGCTGATCTCAAAATTTTTCCAATTTTTTTTTGGTTAACTTATTCTTACTTTTAGGAGATATGCAATCGTTTTAAAGCATTTCACATAATGTAAATGAATGCATGTAGCAGAATAGATAACCGATATGCGTAGCATAAACTGGAACTTTAATGCTTTGAAGCACAACGCGTGTCGGTAAATATATTTTTTTGTAAATGCAGTAGGCTAATTATAAGTTAATAATAATATTTCGATGTTAATTTCATTTCATTTTATTGCATGATATATTTTTAAATAGGAATTTATGTATGTAATTTTTTTTTTAAAGAGCAAAATACTTTACGAAGAAAGTATGCATAAATATGAAATGTGGATAGATAAACAACTTATCAAGAATTTAAAAAAAAATTACGAAAATAGGATGAATAGTGCTTAGGTGTAGAAACTTAAAATAATTTTCATAGTAAACATTTTAACTAAAGGAGCTACGTGGTGTGCACAAACTGCTCCGAACGATTGATCGAAACACTGTCCCTTACGAAGTGTATCCAGAATAGGGCTGAACGATATCAGAAATTCAATATCGCAATATATCAACAAGTTAATATTGATATTGCTGATATATCGCGATACTAATTTAAAGGGGAGGGGGGGGGAGAGCAAGATCATTTGCTATTTTAAGATAAATGATATGGTATCAACAATTTAAACACAAAACCTAGTTGAATGCAACGAATTAAAATTTTTATATATATTTGCTCATAGAACATAATTTTTTTTTCTACGCTTTTTAAAACAAAATATTTAAAAGGAAATAAGCTAATTGTTTAATAACTATTTGAATTACCATTACTTTCATAAAGCGTTTCTTTAAAGATAGTATATCTCCTATTCTTCTCATTTTTTTCTATTAATATATACTTTTTTTTAAGTTTCATTTTCACCACTATGATATGATTAATATATGATTAAAAAGCACAATTAATAAAATGAAATTCAAAGTTGTCCACATAAAAATGTATAGAATTTTCGTTTCATAGAATTTAATTATTTGTTTAATAATACCAAACTTTGTTTTACTTGGTTTTACAGTTTGGGGGGGGGGGGGAGCTGAGTCTGATTTCGTTTATTCTGTACACGAAATGGGTCCGGGCCAAACACCCCATACATCACGATCCTTTCGTCATATATCCTTCGTTTAATCTTGGCATAAAGAAATCAGTCCATCCTGAAAAACTTCATTTTATCAATTATCATTATCGTTTCTTATTTTTAATTTAGCAAAGAATTACCTTGGATGAATAAAAATATGAATTTAAGAAATAAAAAAATATCGCATATTTTGAGAAACTTACGATTTACTACAAAATTTAATCATGGCAACCACGTAATTTTTGTTTCATTTTTTTGCGTTAATTATTATCTAGCATTGTTTAAATTATTTAATGTATCTCTCATTGAAAAAAAAATAGTATTCTTTGCTGAATAACTGATAGACATCCGTTCAGAAATTTAATTTACTAATAAAATCCACTAGAATAAGCAATAAGTTAAATTTCGATAATCTAGTGAAATTCAGTGTAAAAATTTTCAATGTATTTAAAGTACCTTTTTTATGAACGGGGCAACCAAAAAAGACCGAATCTATTCAATTCGATACACTCATTTTAAGCTCAGATATAAATTACTTCCTAATCCAAGAAACCGCACTCTATAAATAAAAGCATTATCAATACTACACAATAATCAACGCTCATCTTTTTCGTCATGACATATCAAAAGCTCAGAGTTATCGGAATAAGTCTGGACCAATCACAGCAGCCAAACGAGGACCGAACTATTATTGTTATTCAGTAGCGAAAGTGTTATTCAGTATTTATCTGTAACGAACAGTAGAATTTGTGTGGTTTTTAATGACTGGATGTATTGGGATATATTGGAATATTCCGTACTTTGATATATGATAGATAATCAGCGGAGGTAATTTTCCGTTTTTGATGAAGCAGGAAAGTGAATAAATAGATGGATCAAATGAAAAAAGGATTGAAGGACATATTGGTACGTAATATTTGTCGCTGTTTTTTCGGGGCTCGATTTCGCGGTGATCGTAAAACAAAACATGAATATTATTGTTATTGGGATATATCGGCTGAGTCAGAGTTTAAATATTGTTATTGCGATATTTAAAAAATATCAATATTTGACAGATATATTGATAAATAATCCAGCCCTAATCCAGAATATTCATCAAATTTAGATACAAGATTTTCAAACATTCAGACTGAAAAATCGCAACGTGCATAAAACAATGTTATTTTCAAAATATACAAAAAGTTTCATTTCTTAGTATCACAACTTTATTTGGCATTTTTGTTGGTACATCATTTATCTCGTAATAGATTTTCTATGAACTTTGCTTACTCACGATCTTATGTACACTATCAGAATAATAAATATACGATATGTGTCACTTCAGTCGTATGTCCTGTAAAACAATCTTTCTATATTTTGTATACTGATATAGACAATATTTTAAACCATCAAGAAATGAAGGGAATGCATGATTTTAACGTATTTTTACAAATAAATATATTAATAACTAACGGAATTTCGAATAACAGACAGAATCGCTGTATTAAGCAAGTTTTTCTTTTCGTTGTATCGTGTGCAAATCCCAATTCTTCATTATTATTTTATTATTATTTTTTTTTTTAGAAAAGTCCAACTTAAAATGCAACAAAAAATAAATTTATCGAAACTCATAACCAGGTGAATAATCTGAAAACTGAAAGCTACACAAACAAACAGATTGGCATAAAATAACTGTTATGGTTATCTGCAGTATGGTGCTCATGTATAATACAAACTTCCGTTATTTTAAAGTGAATAAATGGTTTCATATATATATATTACAAAAGGATTAATCTAAAAACTTGTAAGACAGAAAAATGTTTATGGCCGAAAAACTCTGATGCACCTGTGACTTATTATTTTAATATTTTAATTATTTACTGATATATTAAATAAAATACGCAAGTAACTCTCACAAAAAAATGCGCTTTTTTTCTTTGGTTGATTGGTTGTATAGAGTATTCACAGAAGTAATTAAATAAACCAGAGTAGCGATTCAAAGATAAGGACTTCTAACGAAATAGTGTTAATATGGAGTATACTAACAGGAGTACCGCCGTGCTAATGTAGCGCCACCTACACACGACAAACTACACAGACGCCAACTGTTTGAAACTTTTCCCAGACACTTTTTCTTCACTGGGTTTAAGTTTTATTTTTATTTTTATTATTTTTTTTTACATGATATATATTATTATGATAGAGATATTAATACAGAAAACTTTATTTAACAGATTATTTGTTATATTTGAGGGGAGGGAGAGGGGTAAGGGTCAACAGCTGTTTATTAAATATCGCATTTATTTTACTTGACCGCGAGCCACCAGGCTGCGGCTTTTTCCTTAGTTGCCCCCCTTATTAATAAATCAAAATATACTGTTCTGATTTCAACAGAACTAATTACTTTTAACAAATTTAACATTTTTAGCTTCACCCGTAGCGTTTATTTGCTGTTTTATATAGAGAATACCACTATTTTAAATCTGAGGTAATAACGATTCGAACTTCTCGAAACAAGTTCCATTTTGCTAAATTATCGTAAAAATCAGCATTCATAGCTTCAAAGTGTATTTCTAGAAAGCAGTTACCAGTATTTCCGAAAAATAGTCTAAGCCAAATTTCAAATTAAGTTCCTTTGTAACCAAATGAATCAATCTTTAAAGATTCATAGTGGTTCTCCTAATTTATCATTTACTGAAGGTCACTTGAACATCCGTTCCCCACCGGACCCTCCCGCAAGGCTTTTTCCCTAACTGTGTCCTGTTTCCATATCTCAGCAACTAATTTTCATAAGTAATTCCAAACTTTATAATTAACTTAATAGTCACCTTCTATAACATTAAAGTAAATTTATGAGTAGCGCTATTATTAATTACCACTATTTCCGAATAATAGTTTAAGCCAAATTTCTATTTATGTTCCTAGCTTAACCAAACGAACGAATTTTTAAAGATGCATAGTGGCGTCCTCTTAATTAGTTATTTGCGTAAGGGCACGTGAACCTCCGCTCCCCCCGGCCCCTCCTTCAAGTTTTTTTTTCTGTAACTATGCCCCGTTTCCTCAACTCAGCAACTATCTGTCCGATTTCAACACAAGTGATTCCAAACATTATAATTAACTTAATAGTCACCCTGTATAACATTAAAGTAAATTTATGAGCATCGGTTACCACTCTTTCCGAATAATAGGTTAAACCAAATTTGTAATTAAGTTCCTAGATTAATCAAACGAATGAATTTTTAAGGTTGCATAGTGGTCCTCCTAATTAGTCATTTTCTAAAGGACACTTGCACATCCCCTTACCCCCGTCTCCTCCTTGAAGGTTATTTTCTCTAACTGTGCCTTATTTCAATAACTCGGCTAATAATGTTCTCATCATCTCCAAACCAGCTCAATTTTGTAGCACGCCTACAATACAGTGTCGTAGGCAGCAAGCACATGTCTCAGAGGTGGAAAGAAGTTTGTTTAGAATAGAATGCTCCCCTGGTGGTGGAAAGGGAAAATAAAAGATTTTCAAGAGCGTGTGATCATTACCGGTTTTCGGTGCAGAAGCCATCGGAAACCCTGGCCAAAGTTTCGTTTTTTAAGAGATTTAAGTTTATTACACGGGCTCGGGCAACGCTGGGCAGGTCAGCTAGTATAAAAATTAATTTCATTTCTTTAAACACATTTCTCCTTTATTTTACGTGCAACTTTTTAAAAAGCCTTTGGAGCCTACAGCGGAATAAATAAAAGTTTAACAATTTTGGAAAATCTTTATCGCGCTTTATATAAAGAAAATTAAAAAAATATATTTATCTATAATAAGTTGTCTTTCAATTTTACAAATTTCAGCATGCATGCATACATACCACTTTTATCTCGCACACTATATAGATAAATTAACATTTTTCTTTAAATTATTTTACATGTTAGATATTGTAACAAATAATAAGATTTAAAAAAAAAACATTTTAAGCTTGTCATATTTCCGTTATGAATTATTAAATGTGAATTACAAATACAATTTTGGGCAGATATATAATTAATGTTACTACGATAGTAGAAAATTTATCCACTTATTCTGATAAGTTATTTACAGCTTAATGTGTCATTGTTTATTTAAGGCAGCCGTTGTTAATCCTGTTATCCGATTATCTTTAAGCACAAATGTCCATTAGTTGGATGCTCTTTGCTTAATAAGAGCTAGAGCACATAGTATCCTGTTTATGAAGCAACAATGAATTCTATTTAATAATTCAGGAATAAATAGTTTAATACAGAATATGTGAATCTAGTGACTTTTTATATTAGAAATAAAATTATATTCCATACATACAAAACAAATGTGTTAAGAAAATACTAAAATATAACCCATTAACATATATATTCCCGGTGATTTAAAACAGATGAAATGTCGACAGTCTGTAAAATCACTGAAAATTAAAATTAAAAAATCATCCAATTAGAAAAACAATACAAATCAAGTACAGATGTTAAATTTGGCATTTGTTTTCGTGGGGATGACACATATTGAAAGGCGAAATTTAATGTGTATACTACAATTTATATATTTTTTAAATGTCCCTCTTTCAAAGAAGGACATTAAAACATTAAAAGAAACCCGTTCGTTTAAGAACAAGACTTACCAAGTTATGATATTTTCAATTTTATAGAAGGTCTTTGTTTTTTGTCAGAAAAAAACTTTAAGATGTTTAATTTCTACCACTCTAGTTCGTGCCCCATTGCACCATCTCTACAATTATACTCACTTATACTGCCATTACCATTAGTACCAATATCTCTGAAATTGTTTCTATAAATCCAATTTCCAAAATTTCCTTTAGCTCTTTCAAAGTTATCGTCATCTATATCATTTTTTAATTCCTGCCAGGAAAAAGAAAAATCTGTTAAATTGAGTCTCTTTCTTTCTATGGATTCATGTATCTTCATCACAATCCGATTAATGCCTGCTCTTATATTTAATTAACAAATTATAAATTTCATTTGGATTTTTAGGCTGCCTCCAATAAAATTCTGTATCACTATCTTAAAAAGGACCAGCATTATTTCCAGAAATTCACCGAATTTCACATAAAGTTCCAATTTATTTCGAAGTTCTAGTTTGCGTAAAAATAAATGTGATGCTTTTGGAAAAGAGAAATGCTTGGAGCAGTAAAATATCTTACGGAGACAAGCTTTATCCCTAAAACTCTGGAACACTTTATTCAGTTATTTTAACCGTTTGCTCGTATCTAAATTTACTTTGTCAATAAACATTAGCTTGTATTTTTCAAACAGAGAAATGCATCCCGTTTGAGAAAACACTTCAATAATAGATATTTATTTCTCCCTAATATATTATTATAACTGATGACTTTCTCTAGTATATGTTCACAAATTCAGTGACATCCTCTATATCCGAGAAATAAACTTATTTTTAAAAATTCGGTAATGGCCTAGGTTTGCTTGTCAAATCATATAGGGCACCTGCTGCATTGTGGCATTCGGGCCTGCTGTAGTTTTGTGAGTCATTTACAACAACATTATAAAAGCTTTAACCCTCTGATCGCCGAGCAAAAGGGCAAAAATGTAATGTTTTCTCTATTTTTTTTTTTTAAATGCTAAAAAACATTATATTTCAAACGTGATATAAAAAACTTAATTACGTATATGAACATAATCCTTGGGACTATTAATCATTGCTTAAGGTTTTAAAACTACGTTATATTTGTAGATTTATATTAATTTAAAAAATGTTAATATTGCAGTGAAACCTATAGCGTAGTGAATAGATATATCAGTTCACGGCGGGGAGAAGGTTAAAAATATCGTAAAAAAAGCTATTTCATAGTCAACGAGAATTTCAGTGGACATGACTCAGACATTTAATCTTTAGTTAACTTCGCTTATCAATAAATTAAACTTGAGGTATAAAAGCTATTTTTAAACATCTAATCGAAGTTGCTTCACCCCTCTCAAATGATTTAAATGCAAAGTCTCTATTTGGTGATTTCAAAATTGCGAGGCAAACGCTAATTCCACTTCTTCAACTAGCCTTAACATAGTACAACAGAATGTCCCTAAAAAGTATAAACAAACGAAACTCCGTAATCCTAACTCAACTTAAATTCAAGTAAACTTCCATTTTACAAGTGTCTGCTGATAAATCTAAGCAATTATATAATCCACAAGTCCACAAAACGGCGTTCGATCACTGGACCTCAGAGAATCATGACTCTAAAGAACAACAACTACACTTTCAAAATATTGGCAACACGTACTGCAATATCACTCATTATCCAAAAAAAAATCACATTTTATAAAAAACGAACGCGCGTACTGCTAATTAACAGAAATTTTTAAAGTACGAGGGAAAGTCATTAAGTAAGTCACAAAAGATAATTAAATAATAACTTACAATGATATTCACTTCAAAACCATGTTTATTTCTCAACATATTCTCCACCAATATTTATGCACTTATATCACCGTTTTATCAGTCCCCCAACACCAGCTGCTTAACATTCTTTGGGTAGCTGTCTCAGCCACATTAGGACTTCAAGTTGAACACAGGAGACAATTCAAAAATTTGGTGGGCAACTTCTTCAACATCCACCATACAGCTCCGACTTAGCCCCAATCGATATTCATCTGTTTTGTCCACTAAAAAACCGTCTTGGAAGAAAGATGATGTTCACAGATCATGAAAAGGTTCAACTCGAAGTCCTAATGTGGCTGAGACAGCAACCCAAAGAATGTTATGCAGCTGGTATTGTGGCGCTGATAAAACGGTGATATAAGTGCATAAATATTGGTGGAGAATATGTTGAGAAATAAACATAGTTTTGAAGTGAATAACATTGTAAGTTATTATTTAATTATCTTTTGTGATTTAATTACTTTCCTTCGTACAAACAACACTCTAATTTTACCTAGTTCCTTCCGCACTTTATGAAAATTGTAGGCAGAAAGGCAGAGTTCCACATTCACACACACGAGACAGCTCACAAAACAACACGAACATATTATGAAACCGAGTCGTCCATAGACTACCTTCAAATGAATGAAATCTCCAGGCATGGACAAATCTGGCACAAATCGAGTTTACTCGTAATGATATAGTTAGAAAGAAATATTGCAAAGAATTTTTAAAAATAAAAACAAAATGATTGCATGAGGTTTCGGTTGTATATTTTAAATTAATTTGTAAATCTAACCAGGCATTAGAAAGATTGATACAGGATGATCCATACAGTAACGACTGCATAAATTGTACTGAACGATAATCCTCGCAAAAGTGCATAAATATTGACCAAATAACTATACCCCTAAGACCATCCGTTTTTGAGAATAGGAAAAAAATATGTTTCATTTTATATCCTGTGCACATAATATAGTTAAGCTTTATTTGGTACTTTTTGTATGAATTATGCTTATTATATATCATATATGATGTTAACATGAAAATATCCGTCTATTCAAAATGACCATGAGTTTCGAGAAAAGTCTGAGCAATATGTGGAAAATGACCAGGTGTTAAGAAAAAAGTCTAAGCAATATGTGGAATAGGCGAGTGAATACAATTCATGATGCAAGTATCCACAAAAGTGTGTAGACGCATTTATGCTGAATCAAATTTTGCAATCCATTTAACGACGTAAGCTCGTATGTTTTAATACGTGATGTAAACACAGTATCATATCATCTAGCACCGACATTCATGTTTCCAATAATGCCTACTTTCGGTTCTCCGAATTTGATGTCACAATTTTTCTGATGCATTTCACTGTTGTTTTTCGAAAAGGATGTGTCGTACAGAGATTTTTTTTTTTTGGTTTTATGTACGACGAGCAATAATTCTCTATTTCCAAAAAAAGTGGTCTTGACAGAACACTTCGTACATTAATATATTAAGGAAACATTTTGTAAACAGAATCGTACTTTTTATTTCCTTTTAGAAAAATTTGAGTCTCAATGTGTTTTTACTTCTATTTTCTCAGAGTATTTCAGAATTTATAAAGAATTCCAACATCGTCAACATTATATGAAATTCTTTGTAGCTTTTACCATGGCAATTAAATAGATCAAATAACGTAATAAGAGAAAAGATAAATCTTATTTTATATATGGTGTTGTGATAAGCATAACTCGTGGAAATACGATGACAGACAAGCGTACTCTTATATATAAAATAAAATAACAGAAAAAATAAAGGTAGCTACTGAAAAAAATAGAATTGTTTTCAGATATTAATTATTTTGACGGAAACTTTCATCGTTGTTGCTAATGAAACATGCATTCTAAATGAATGCACCAGTATGTTTATAAAATTTCAATTAAAAAAAAAATATAAAAAATTGCATGAAATCTCTACTAGTAATATTTATCCTTACTTCTTTCCATTCATTTTCAAATTAATTTCTAAAAGGGATAGATTATGCAGTTTAACCGTTTATGCCCCGACGGTACTTTAAGTACCATTCCAGAAAATTAAATATACCTTTTTTTTAATCGTCCATTAATAAATGTTGATTTTACTTTTCATACAAATTGCTTTGCTGGATCACATTTAGAAAGAAAAAAGTTGGAAAGTGTACGTCAAACGTGAAAAGGAGGTGCGTTTGGATTCAGTGAAATTAATTATATCGACTGTTATTATGATATGATTAATTTCCGAAATAAAATAAGTACATTTTAAGGTGGCAACATTCTATCATTTGTTTACATTTACAGAAAATTCCAAATGGGAAACTTAAGCCTAGTTTTGAAAATTTCAGAACTTGAAATCCATATTTAGACTCTTTTTCCATTTAATATTTACTAGCTGACCCGCCCGGCGTTGCCCGGGCCCATGATATGATTTTTTTTTAATCAAGTTTTTATTATCTTATATCTTTAACCCGATTTTGTATGAAATTATATTTTAAAATGAAAAATTTGCGTACAAATATTTATGTTTCGTGATAAAAACATTCATTTTCTTGTTATTTTTGTCCGAACTCTTTAAAATCTTTATTGGTTAGAAATAAAACGGTTTACAGCCCATGTAAAAATTTCTGAAAAAATATTGTTATCTAGTTGAGAATGAAATGTTTTCTTTTCGCTTTTTTGTTTGTTTCTTTCTTTTCTCGTCGGCTCCTTTAACATAGCAATAAAAAAATAGTTCTCATCCTCTGAACTCTTAGGAAATTTCAATCGGTTATAAATATAACAGTATCCAAGCTCTTTTTAAAATTTTAAGAAAAAAAATGCATATTTAGTAGCAAAAATATGAGTTCTTAAAAAAAAAAAAAAAAGAACTTTCAACTCAATGGCCATACTACGTCATCCGTTTACAATCAACCATTTTCAATCCCCCCTAGGATAAACAGGTAAAGGTTAAATACGTTTCCTGTTTCTGAGGGTAGAAGCCTTCAAAAAAAAAAAAAAAAAAAAAAAAAAAACCGTTGAAACATGCGCAAAAAGACGATTTTCGTGTGGAAAAGAGTGTGAATTTGACAGAATGCACTTTTCGCTTTAAATATATAGATTTCTCCGGAAACATCTATCCAAAAAACGGTTGGTAGATTATATGATTGCTGTAATTAAACGATTTTAGTATGCAACTTCGATTTTTAAATTCAGTAATACCGAAATAATATGACTCAATATTAAATAGGACGTAATCATCATGGCAACCTAGAATCATAACATATCATGGGATATCATTGAATTAATAACCTATGATTGAATTCAATAGAATAAAGAAAACTTTTATTAGTACCTTTTTAAATTTTGATTCAATTTTCATAAAATTTCAAATGACTCGACAAAATTCTGCAACAATTATATATATTAAATTCCAAACCATTCGGTTTGGTAGTTTTTGCACTGTTATATGCAGACAGACGGACGGACCAAACGACGAATATGCACTATGAAAAATAACACTTTCAAATCTGAGTAAATCGATGTTTTCATTTTGTTATGAAACTTTTAGTTTCAAATATGAATACCCAATGCTTTCAATTCTGAAATACCACAAATACTCAGAATATTGAAACATGGACATACTCAAAAATGATTAGAATCAAACTCATTTTTGAAACATGGAAATACTCAAAAATCATTAGAATCAGATCAATCTCCTTTTTGAAACATGGCAATACTCAAAAATGAGCACATAAATGTCAGTTCATACTCATTTGAATGAAGTGCAATATTTCCATTTTTCAAGAGAAAAATAATTGTGGCGTTAATGGGTTAAAATGTGTCAAAAAGAAAATTTAGTCAGTTAAATTTCAATATCCAGGAGAAATATACTGATAACAATCGAATTGAAAATTTGTATAATTCATGTCTCTCCTTCCCCACATAAATAATAAAGTTGTACAATCTTAACCACCATCTCAAATTGACCAAATCTATCTGAAATCCCGTTAAAAATTTCCAATTTTCTCAGCAACAAATTAATGAATCCAACAGTTAAGAAATATCAACATTCGTTCGAATCATTTGATTACTTGCATTTAAAATAACCCACCCATGTGATCTGGATGGCGAAGTGAATAAGGCAATGGACCTATATAACTAGTAGGACTCAGATTCGATGCTGTCTCTGGGTAACAGCGTAATTTTAGTTTATCCTCCCATAATCATAAATAGAACCAGAGATGACAGCTCCAGCACTTTTTTTTCTAGCTGTTGTTTACTGTTGTTTCAAACATGGACATACTCAAATATGAGCAGATGATGTTTTATTCTTGAGTGTGTGCATGGTTTCAGAAATGAGTATATATGTTACGGTCAATATGATTAATCCGGTCATTATTAATAATAACCGCGGTCATTATTAATAATAACCGTTTATTATTAATAATGACCGGATAAATCATATTGACCGTAACATGTACATGTTTCGAACTTGAGTAATTTTGATTCGGAACAATTTTGACTATGCGACATTCTCAGATTTGAGTATTTTTTGCTCAGTTTTGAAAATGTCGTTTTTGCAGTGTAGGTGCTACGTATTTATATAATTACGAGAGCACATAAAAACGAAACATAGAAAGCAAAATATGCTTTAAAGCGGTTATTTTCTCAACATTTACGTAGGTACAGATTTTCTTTTATTAAGAAACGTATTGTGAAAAATATTTTACTGCACATTTTTTCCCCATTTACAGATAGAATCACAATACATTTATATTTCATTGTTTTTATATAAGAATAACGAGATTTCATTTCAATAACAGTACTTTTTAGGTGCGTTCGTAATTATATAAATACGGAGCACCTATAGTCAACTTCTGGTCCGTTCGTCTGCATATAACAGCGCAAAAACTACCCAACCGGATGGTTTGAAATTTAATATATTTAGTCGTTGCAGACTTTTGTCGAGTCATTTCAAATTTTATAAAAAATCGAATCAAAATTTAAAAAGATATTACTGAAAGTTTCCTTCATTCTATTAAATCCTATCAAACGTAATCTATAAAATAAAAGCGTAAGTCATATGTGACTGAGTTAAACAAATACTGGCTAACCACTTCTTTTTCATATGCCAGGCGGCAATTTTTATTAAAAATTATTTTTTCGATTAAAATTGCATGAAAGTTACATTTTTAGAAACATAATTCAAATAAATTTTTTCTTTAAATTCTATTAAAAAATGTATAGATTCTGAGATAACTTCAGCTGAAATTAGGTTGACAGCCCAATATGAATGTCTCAATCCATTAAAGTAAATAAACACAAGAGATTCGTTCATCCTGCGTCATAGAAATTTTAAACCATGGAGGTAATCATTTGCAAAGCAAGCAAGATCTCCATGGGGAATTTTGCTGCGCTATCTGGTGTCGAAAAAAATTTCGCATCTGTAAACGTGGCATACGTAATAAGAGAAAAGGCATGCTCATTTCGCTCATAACAGACGATATAATTAATTTCACTGATATAATAACGATGATTTTTTTTACATTGTAGTTATAGTACGAACGCACCTCATTTGTCACGTTTAACGTACAATTTCCGACTTGTTGATTATTAACTTAATTATTATGATAAATATTTTACGAAGAGTACAACTACCGATAAATTAAATCTGTAATAATTCAAAAACATATCTAAGTATCGTGCATTAATATACAAATATTCTAATATATCTTCAGACTTTAAGGAAGATAATTATTAAAGATAGAGCCATTCTTTAACTCAAAATTAGTGTACTAAATTTAAACAAAAGAAGAATGCCAAATTGTATAATTATCACGAAGTTACGATATCTATTCAATTCTCAAATAATTCGTATTTGTGAAAAAATCGTTTTTCCTATATCGGTACTTCTCTATTCAAAAGTACTCCAGGTTTATTAGAAAATAAAATATTTTTATTCTTGCAATAAAACTTTAGTATCTATACGTAGTAGTCGTAATTTTTTAGTTCAGAGTATTTCGAAATTCTTTTTGAGTGAATGTTAATTTTTCTTATATATAGTTTCATCTCAGACAGCATTTCCTTGAAAAGAGCATTTTAAAATATTCTAGGAATAGCTTTATTATTTGAGAAATAACTATATTAAATTTAATTGAAAAATATATTATTTCTATTATTATTGTAGTTATTTACGTTGGTTTTTGAACATTCCCAACAAACACGAGATTTTTGGCCACCAGTTGTAAACGTTGTGGCCAAAAAAGTTTGCGGCAATTTGTATCCAGCCATTAATGTATTTTAACTGAAGCGCCCGCACACCGGATGTCTATCGCCAAATCGTTAACGGGCAAATGGCGGGGAAACTTAATGCAATTTCAGTGCCCAATAGCGAATGAAAGTACGTTTGCGGCCAAGATATACAAATCTATCATTGTTTAAAAGTCAGTGGCCCAGTATAATCTTCTCGACATTTTTATTATAAGAAATAAAAAGTATCTTTACTTCACATTTTATAAGATGATTTTCGTTATTTTAAACCTGGATTTATGTGAAACTATAAAATATGCTGCATTTAAATATTTTATGCAATAAAAAATACACAAAAAGTACCCTTCTTTAATTTAAAGAGTTTTTATGGAAAAAAAATCATAAAAACTGTTAATGTTTTTGCTTTTAAAGTATGCATTAATATCTTTAAATGAATATTTTTTGTGAGCACCTAGAATGAAAATGAATATTGCAATCTTTAGACATACATATTATATAAACATATTAAAAAAATTAATGATAAATGGGAATTTATTTCAATTTCAATTTCAATGAAAAAATATTTGTCAAAAGAAATAAATGCCACTTTACCAAAAAGCAGTTACTGTTTAAAAAAAAAAAAAAAAAAAAAAAAAAAAAAAAATCTTTTTTTTCTTGGAGGGGGGGGGGGGGCGGTGATTTTATATTATCTGTATATTATCTATAAATCAGTTCCAAAAAATAAGTTATTTTCATTTTTTGAAACACTCAAAAATTATATTAAAAAGAAAAAAAAATCTTAACTATCTTAAATAAGCAATAATAGCAAATACCGATCCCCCCCTCCCACTCCTTTCACACGGCAAGCAGGGAGGAATGCAGGGAAAGATGAAACAAGATTTCCCTTTTCCGACACATTTTTTTTCCCAGTGGGGATTTTTGTAAATATATTTTTAAATGTTTTTCGCTTTGTAATAATCAGCATTGAAAAATTTCCACTTTTAAAATTATTTAATGTTGTATCAGAAATTTTGAAGATAAAAAAAAACCTTGAAAAAATAAATCTTTTGAAATATAGCTTTTTTTCTGCGGTCTCGTAGGGATTTTTATGTCTTTTTGGCAGCGTCATCGCAGCATTGTTTACATTTCCCTTGCCTGCATCGTGGCGTCGTCTATGTCTAAGTCTCGTCATTCACTGGTTTTTAGATATTTAGATTTACAAATTAGGTAAGATTATTTTTCTATATTATTCCAAGAGTTAGTTAAAAATTAGTTTTCATCATTCTCAGGGACAGATTTAAGTTCAAGATAAAGAAAGCTGAGAAAAAGCATCAGCAATTGTGTAAAATTAACTGCATTGCTTTGCTTATTATGCGACTTAATTCTACAGAAGTGAATAAAAAAAAAAGTTCTTTACTGATCTTACATCTGCCCTGAATATGCTATTAATAAGTTGATTGTAATTATATATATATATCAAAGTAAAATGTGTCCGTAATGAACAATCTCGGAAGTTTTTGGTTTATAAAAAAATTAACCAATAAAAATTCAGCTTTTATTTTTTTCATAATTCTCCGTTGCCTGTTTTATAATTTGCTTTATTGCTGACAATCTTAAACCAGTCAGGAAGCGGAAAGTAATATTTTACAGCTCCAGTGTCTTTCAGTGAAATTATACTTCATATGTTAAGATCTGGTTTTAATTAACTAATATATATATATATTCTGTATTTTCTGATGATACTGGCATATTTTTGTTTTGATAGTAATAGAAAACTTCGAATTTTATGTACTAATTAATGACCACTTGCAAAATTTCACTTTATTTTTAAGATTTTAATAAAGTAGGTAATTTCTTTTTAATTCATTAATGTGATTTTTAATTAGTCATGGCAATAGTGCCCAAAATGTTTTGGTTTAGCCGAAAAGCTAAGTAATCTGATTTAATTTTTAAATTCCACTTATCAGAGTGTAATAGGAACACAACTTGGTACTTTTCTGTTATACCAACACATGCCAAAATATACGCTAATCTGCCATTTATTTCTACCCTAACCGTGTAAAGAATTTTTTATTGCAAACTGTACCAAACATTCTGATTGGACTATTTATTGAACGTGAATCTTTTATTATTATTTAATCGTAACCTCATAAAACATCTTAACTTGCTACTTTTCAAATAGAAAATATTTATTAAATTATAACTTGCATTTATTATTGACACTGAAATGAATTTTACCATTAAGCTGTTACTTGATGATGTAGAAGCGGCAATAAAATTGTTTTAGGACTTTAGATACATAAAAAAAAAAGTTTTTATCAAAAAAACTCATAAACATCTTCATTCAAAAAATGAAATGTTTACAGCAATCCTAAGAGACATTTACAATTTCAAGCCTGTAGTTTAAATAGAGTTTTATTTTATTACCTTATGTAATATTTATTTGTTCTTTTATTTTAAGTGCATATTTTGTATTGCAATTTTCAAACGTTTTATTTTTAAGTGCTTAAATTCGTGCCAACAATGTTATTTTTGTTTTCAAATGATTCGTTTCATGTGAATTTCCTTTTGTGCCGATTATTACGCTTAGTGACAATGGTGTTGGTATAACAGAAAAGGACCCAAACTTTTTATAAACAGTTGCTTTTAATATATTTTCATGTTGTAAATATTTTTTTAATAACAAACCAGATTAATTTTTAATGAGTTTTTTTTTCCTAATGAAAGCACATAATTTGTTTGGGTACATTTCGGTTAGCCGGGTGCCAGTGATATATATACATGTATTATATATACACCTATGTATATACACATATGTCTGCATATACATATATATACATACATATATTTATATACATATATGTATGTATATACATATATAGGTATATACATTATGTATTTATATATGTTGATATATATCACTGGTGCCCGGCTAACCGAAATGTACCTTTTTTTGTTTCAAAGTATTTCATCGTCCCTTACCCCTCATGCAAAAACAAATTTGTCTTTAAGGACGTCTTCCTTTTTAAAACTTGTTTTAAGCCTTTGTAAGTATTTTTTTTTTAACCTCATCTCCCCCGAGTCTGAAATTTTCTTTTTGTGTTTGTGACAACATACTCTCAAAGCATGCAATTTCTTTCTTGGAATCCAAAATAGTTGCACACTGTTATACTATACTGTTTTTTTTTTACACCCATCCAAAATATTAAGAGGAGAGAGCCTGTCTGATATTACACTTTTAATTTTATGTTAAATAAAACATTGGGTACTTTTCGGTTAGCCAGGTGCCAATGATGTGTACAAGTACATACATGTATATATATTACTGGTGTCCAGCTAACCGAAAAGTACCAAACATTGTATCAATTATCTTCCTTAATTACTTTCCTGGAACTATAATTTATCTCCATCTTTTATATTATGTTCTGCAGTGTTTTTCTTTTTCAGTACCATAATTTCAGTAAAAAGCGCTATAGTGCATATGCGTGTAAAAATTTAGAACAGTCTAAGTGCACAGCACTTCTGCTGGTGTGGCTGATTCAGTAATTTTTTTTTCTTTTCCTCCCCATAGCAATATTTAGATAAGATGCCATTTTATTTAATGCAAATTATGTGTGTGTGCATGTTGAAATAAGTTTTGATTTAAAAGAAGAAGAAAATGATTCACTGACATCAGTTATATACATTAATCAGTTGTACTTTTTCTTTTTAATTTTCTAGTTGAATATGATAAATGCTTAATATTGCAACCTATTACAATTTATTTTCATATTTTTCAGGAGACTGTGGTGGCGCAGTTCAGAGATGGCAGCAGAGATAGATGGAGTAGAAAAGATGACTGTGCAGCATAAACTCGTTTGGCATTCAAGCAAAGGTAAGTTGTCAATTTACTCAGTTTGTAACGCAGGGCTTTTATCTTAGGGCCCATTTTGAAAAAAGTAAAAGTTATTTGTGTGAAATTTATTCTCTTTTTTTTTTTTTTTTTTTTTTTTTTTTTTTTTTTGTGAAAGATAACATTTTGTAATGAATATGAAATTTAGTTACTCAAATTTGAACCAAACGTTTATTGATAACTTCTTTAAGTCCTTCTGTTAAAGTTTTCCTTTCAATTGTTTGCAAATTACACATTTTGAAACATAACAAAATAAAATAAAAATTAACAATGAAGAGTATGTTTTTATGGATTGTTTGTAAAATTGGCAATTCAGAAAATTCCAGATTTTAAAAGTATTGCTACCCCACATGCAAAAACAAATTTGTCTTTAAAGACTTCTTCCTTTTTAAAACTCAATTTTTTTTAAGGTGCCTGTGTTATTCAAAAAAAAAAAAAATGGGAAGAGATCCTGTTTATTAAAAGGTATATTGTGAAGGGACCTGCTTTACTAGGAAGAATTTTGGGATGGTCCCCTAAATAGGCTCCAAATTTTGTCTGTATTGATCAATTTACATTAGTAAATTTAATTTCACACATTCATAAAATAGAAGTGTACTCTTGTATTTTAGCTGCATACAGTTGGTAAACGTTAAAGCTCTTTACAAAGCTTTCCAACCTTTGCACTTTAAGTGTAAAATTTACACTTTTTAACATTTTTTTACAGCTAGAATGTACTTATTTTTTACTCTTAAAAGTTATAGAAAAAAAAAAGCTATTAAAATATTTTTCGGCAGAATCCTCGAATAAGCGAGGGTCCCGATTTGGCGATTATTTTGACGCACGCCAAGGAACAACGCGCGCCAACCGAGAAATCGGCAACCTCCGAATTCTACCCAATCAGAACACGAGCTTTTCGGCAGACGACTTATTACTTACACACATCGTCAAGCAAATTCTTTCACAAAGTACACCGTGAACGTAGCATTGATTTTATTTCGTTTTAAGAATATTTACAAAGTTTTAGTAAATTTTACCGCCACATTTTTCGATTTTTACATACTTTTACCAATATTTTCCTTCAGATATTTCAATTTTTACAAACTTTTACCGATATTTTCCTTCAGATATTTCAATTTTTATAAACTTTTATCCATTTTTTCGTTCCGATTTTTTCCATTTTTACAAATTTTTAGCTATTTTTCCCGCCGGATGTTTCCGTTTAAAAAACTATTTAGCTATTTTTCACTCCGTATTGTTTCATTTTTAGCAATTTTTCTATCCGAATTTTTCAATTTTTACAAATTTTGAACTATTTATTCCTCCGGATATTTTTATTCTTACAAATTTTTTCCTCCGGATTTTTCCATAAAAAAAAGTTCTACCCTATTTTTTCCTCCGGATTTTTCAATTTTAACCTACTTTTTTCATTTGGATTTTTCGTTTTTACAAGTTTTTAGCTATTTTTCATCTATTTTTCATTTTTACAAATTTTTAGATAATTTTTCTCTGGATTTTTCCATTTTTACAAATTTTTAGCTATTTTTTCCTCTACATTTTTACAAATTTTAGCTACGTTTTTATTTTATTTTTTTGTTTTCATTTTTATAAATATTTAGCTATGTTTTTACTTTTTTTTTTTTTTCATTTTTATAAATATTTAGCTATGTTTTTACTTTTTTTTCATTTTTATAAATTTTTAGCTATGTTTTTCCTTTGTTTTTTTTTGCATTTTTTGAAATTTTTAGCTATTTTTTCCTCCGGATTTTTCCATTTTTAAAAATTTTTAGCGACTTTTTCCTCTGGATTTTTCCGCTTTTAAAAATTTTTAGCTACTTTTTCTACCGAATTTTTCAATTTTTAAAAATTTTTAGCTACTTTTTCCTCCGGATTTTTCAATTAAAAAAAATTTTTAGCTACTTTTTCCTCCGGATTTTTCAATAAAAAAATTTTTAGCTACTTTTTCCTCCGGATTTTTCAATTAAAAAAAATTTTACCAATTTTTTCTCCAAATTTCTCAATTTTTTTAAAAAAAAAATATCTATTTTTTTCATTTGGATTTTTTATTTTTACAAATTTTTAGCTATTTTTTCTTCCGGATTTTACCATTTTTACAAATTTTTAGCCATTTTTTTCCTCCAGATTTTTCCATATTTTTAATTTTCTTTCTTCTGTATTTTTCATTTGTATAAATTTTTAACTATTCTTTCCTCATCATATTTCCATTTTTACAAATTGTTAGCTACTTTTCCTCCAGATTTTACAATTTTCACACATTTTTAGCTATTTTTGCCACCATATTTTCCCACATTTTTAGCTATTTTTGCCACCATATTTTCCGAATTTCCAATTTTTTTGCTATGTTTTCCTCCAATTTTTCCATTTTAAACTATTTTTCCTTTTTTTATGAATTTTTAACTATTTTCCCTCCAGATTTCTCCATTAAAAAAATTTTTTAGTTATCTATTCCCTCTAGCTTTTTCAATTTACAAATTTTTAGCTATTTTTTCCTCCGGATACATCATTTTTACAAATTTTCGGCTATTTTTTTCCTCCGGATATTTCCATTTTTACATACTTTTATCAAATTTTTTCTATTTTTACATATTTATAGCTTTTTTCTTCCACATGTATCCATTTTTACAAATTTTATCTTTTTTTTTCTATGAATTTTTTTGAAATATTTATCAAGTTTAATAATTTATTACCTTTAACAATTAAAAAATTTCTAGTAAAATAAGGCTTAAACTTGAAAATTGTCACAAAACTGAATAAAATCAACGTTTACTTCATGAAAGAAATTCTCATAAAAACTCTGTAAATAGTCAATTCTCTGCATCACACCACACACGTTATAATTGAGGAAAATTTCGATATTCTTCATTTTTTTAATACATGCAAGACGCGGTTGACTATGCTTCGCGTACATTAACCGAAAAAAAACATCACTGGACGCATGAAACTCGCTGTACAGCATTCTCTAGAATGCACGAAATTCATTCAAGCCGAGGTCAGTAACTTGTGTACGTACGCTTCGCGTACATTAACCGAAAAAAAAAACATCACTGGACGCATGAAACTCGCCGTACAGCAATCTGTAGAATGCACGAAATTCATTCAAGCTGCGGTCAGTAACTTGTGTATGTACGCTTCGCGTACATTAACCGAAAAAAACATCACTGTACGCATGAAACTCGCTGTACAGCATTCTCTAGAATGCACAAAATTCATTCAAGCCGCGGTCAGTAACTTGTGTATGTACGCTTGGCGTACATTAACCGAAAAAAAAACCATCACTGGACGCATGAAACTCGCTGTACAGCAATCTGTAGAATGCACGAAATTCATTCAAGCCGCGGTCAGTAACTTGTGTATGTACGCTTCGCGTACATTAACCAAAAAAACATCACTGGACGCATGAAACTCGCTGTACAGCATTCTCTAGAATGCATGAAATTCATTCAAGCCGCGGTCAGTAACTTGTGTATGTACGCTTGGCGTACATTAACCGAAAAAAAACATCACTGGACGCATGAAACTCGCTGTACAGCATTCTCTAGAATGCACGAAATTCATTCAAGCCGAGGTCAGTAACTTGTGTATGTACGCTTCGCGTACATTAACCGAAAAAAAACATCACTGGACGCATGAAACTCGCCGTACAGCAATCTGTAGAATGCACGAAATTCATTCAAGCTGCGGTCAGTAACTTGTGTATGTACGCTTCGCGTACATTAACCGAAAAAAACATCACTGTACGCATGAAACTCGCTGTACAGCATTCTCTAGAATGCACGAAATTCATTCAAGCCGCGGTCAGTAACTTGTGTATGTACGCTTGGCGTACATTAACCGAAAAAAAAACCATCACTGGACGCATGAAACTCGCTGTACAGCAATCTGTAGAATGCACGAAATTCATTCCTGCCGCAGTCAGTAACTTGTGTATGTACGCTTCTCCTACATTAACTGAAAAAAAAACATCACTGGACGCATGAAACTCGCTGTACAGCAATCTGTAGAATGCACGAAATTCATTCAAGCCGCGGTCAGTAACTTGTGTATGTACGCTTCGCGTACATTAACCATAAAAACATCACTGGACGCATGAAACTCGCTGTACAGCATTCTCTAGAATGCATGAAATTCATTCAAGCCGCGGTCAGTAACTTGTGTATGTACGCTTGGCGTACATTAACCGAAAAAAAACATCACTGGACGCATGAAACTCGCTGTACAGCATTCTCTAGAATGCACGAAATTCATTCAAGCCGCGGTCAGTAACTTGTGTATGTACGCTTGGCGTACATTAACCGAAAAAAAACATAACTGGACGCATGAAACTCGCTGTACAGCAATCTGTAGAATGCACGAAATTCATTCAAGCCGCGGTCAGTAACTTGTGTATGTACGCTTCGCGTACATTAACCGAAAAAAAACATAACTGGACGCATGAAACTCGCTGTACAGCAATCTGTAGAATGCACGAAATACATTCCAGCCGCGGTCAGTAACTTGTGTATGTACGCTTCACGTACATTAACCGAAAAAAAGCATCACTGGACGCATGAAACTCGCTGTACAGCAATCTGTAGAATGCACGAAATTCATTCAAGCCGCGGTCAGTAACTTGTGTATGTACGCTTCGCGTACATTAACCGAATTTTTTTTTTCCCCCAACAATCCATTGACTAATTTTAAGATTTTTTACCACGATTGGCTGATAAATTTGGCGATATCTTTTAAATGGCCAAAAAATCATTTTGTAAACTTTTTCATATTAAAATTTAGTTAAATTGTAATATTTTAACAAAACTGTATTCAAAAAGTTATCATAAAAAAATCTTCGTCTATTACATATTGCATAGGAATTGTTCATTTTTATTAAAATTATTTTATTCAAAATTGTTATTTTACAGTTTGTTAAAACAGTTTAGCAGAGTTTCATGAAATGTAAACATCTTGTACAATGGGTCCTTCAAATTACTCAAAATTTTGATGCTTCAGCTCATGTGCTTAGAAAATGTTTGCTTTAAATGTTTTAATATTTGTTTCAAGAGTGATGATTCAGTTTTGTGATTATTGTGACACCTCTGGAAATATAGTGCATCTAATCTGGACTTACATTTAATAAAAATTAAATTAATTTAAATTTTTGAAATGTAAAATTTAATAGAAAAAGATTGAGTATTTTTTAAAGTTTTGCAGAAATGTGTCAAATAATTTTTGTTAACAGGGTTTTTGACTTTCATGAACTTTGACAATACTTAAGATTACACAGATTTATGCTAAATATTTTTTTTTAATTTATGCTATGTATGTAGAAGAGGAAGGGAGAAGGTGATAAAATTATTTAATCTTCTGACCTCTAAATTATGGATTTTTTTTTAATATGTTGTCATATAAATTAATTTGGATTTTGATTATATGTATAATTTTTAACAAATTAAAAATAAAGCAGATTCTTTGGAGAAAGGGACCTTCTTTAATACTTTTTTTTACCCTTTTTTCTTAAGAAACTTTAAAAAATGATATTTAAATTCAAGGTATTTTTAAAACATTCTTATGTTTTGCCCAAAATATTTTGCAAATGTAAGATTCTGGAGAGGAGCTGAAGGCTCAAATCCATGTTTTTAAATTTTCCTTTAAATCAAATATCAAGTAATAAAAATGGTGATTTTTTTTTCATTGCTAACTAAGCGTAAAACTGACAGTGTGAAAAATGTTCGAGCCTGGAAGCTTGGTTACGCTTAGTTAGCAATGTAAAAATTCACATGTTTGTTATTCAATAATTTCGAGTTAATTTCACTGCTGAAAATTAATTAAAATTACTCAAATATCAAGTTTTTAGAATAAAATAACTGTGGCAATATTTGTATTGGAGTAATTAGTGTTTCCCCTAGACGTTTTCGAGAGGGTGCAGCACCCTGCCCATTTTTTTATAGTTGTAAATGCACCCTGCCCGTTTTTATATAGCTGGAAATGTGCCCTGATTATTGTGGATTCGCAAGAATTTGCTTTCGCGAATTTCACCAAAATTTAGCGGGAAAATATCACAAAAATCATCTATCGATCATTAGAAAATATCGCAAGATTTGTCTATCGGTCACAGTAAAATATCACAAAATTTGTCACTTGGTCGCAAGAAAAATTACAAAATTCAAAAATCTCAAAATTCGGCAGTTTGTTGTAGGAAAAAAATTGGGAAATTTCCTTATTTGTCGCAAAACCTCCCTCCCTGCACAATTCGGCAATTGGTAGCAGGAAAATATTCTGAAATTCATCACTCAGCTGCGGGAAAAATCACGAAACTATTCAGTCAGTCATGGGAAAAAATAGCGAAATTCTTCCATTGATCGCATGAGAAAAATTGCTAAATTTGTCAATCGATTGCGGCCAAAAATAGAGAAATTTATATATGTCATGGGCACGGGCCCAGGGTCCCCGATTTTCAGGAGTCCCCAAATGCTACTAAAAATTTTTGAATTATTGGCCAAAACAGTTTTAACTGTTAAAAAAACAAAATTAAAATGGAAAAATCTGTTTGTCAGAGATTGTCTATGATGTGTCAAAGCAGGGTTGGCAAGTTTCTTCCAAAGTGGAAAAAACCGGCCTGAAGAAATAGGTTTCTTCCAAGTGGAAAAAATGGAAGAAACTGTTTTTCTTTAAGAATTTACAATATAAGTTACAACTTTGTAAAATACAATAAAAATAAATGTATTTTCTAATAGATAACCTTACATAAATTTAATTAGACTTATAAAAATTTAATTATGTATGATAAATTGATAATTACACCACTTTTTTAGCCAAGATCACACACCTGTCTAAAGCTTTCCAATCATTGTGTACCTGAATAAAATAAATGGGACTTTTCTAACACCATGCCAAAATGTATGCTAATGTGCTATTTATTTCAACCCTGAACGTGTAAATATTTTTATTGCAAACCGTGCCAAACATTGTGATTTGCTATTTATTGAACATGACACTTTTTAATTATTATTATTACTTAATTTACTCTGTAACCTCGCAAAACATCTTAATTTGCTATTTTTCAAATAGAAAATATTTAATATTAAGTAGTAACTTATATTTATTGTTGACACTAATGTGGATTTTACCATTAGGCCTGGGGTCGATGCAGGTTTTTTTTCTTGGGGCCCATTTTGTGAAAAGTAAAGGTTATTTTTTGTGAAATTTGTTATATTTTTGTGAAAAATAACATTTTGTAGCGAAAGTTGATTCAAATCAAATTCAAACCAAGCATTTAAAAACAAACTTTTTGCTGAAGTTTTCCTCTCTGGTGAACTTGCTTGTTTACCAATTACACATTTTAAAACATCACAAAATAATAAATAGTAAGTTTTTATGGAATAGAATTATGTGAAGCAGTCCATTTTATCAAATTGATTTTTGTGAAGGGACCCATTTTATCAAATTTATTTTTGTGAAGGGGCCTATTTTATCAAATTTATTTTTGTGAAGGGGACCATTTCATTAAATAGATTTTTGTGAAGGGGCCCTAAATAGGCCCCAAATTTTTCCTGGATCGACCACTGTAGGCATTTACCAGATGATGAGGACGCTGCAATAAAATTGTTTCAGGACTTTGGATACAAAAAAAAGTATGAACGTCTTCATTCAAAAAGTGAAATGCTTACTGCATTGCTAAGAGACATTTACAATGCTATGCCTGTAGTTTAAATTGAGTTAATTTTATTAATTTATCATATAATATTTATTTGTTCTTTTATTTTAAGTCTATATTCGTGTCGATTTAATAAAATAGTTCGTGAAAGTCTGTAATTTTCAAATGTTATATTTATAAATGCTCAATTTTGTGCCAACATTTTTTTTTTCCAATTGAATCCTTTCACATGAATTTCATTTTGTGCCAATTATTGCACTTGGTGACGACAATGGTGTTGGTATAACGGAAATGTACCAAATAAATTTATCCAAAATACACAAAATCAATTAAATGTAATTCAATTCAAAAGAGGCACATTTTTTTTAATATATATAATTTAAACTTCTGTAACCAGTAGTAAATAGTATGTGGATCATTTACCTATTGTAGAATGAAACTCTTTTAAATAAAAGACAGTGCTTTGAATTTACGCCCATTTTATTAAGGAAACTAATATACAGTAATTACTGTATTGAAGGATTTCATTAAAATCTCCATTTTCCTTACTACAGTGCAACATTGTATAACAAAACAGAAGTAATTTAGCTTTAAGATGCTGCAATCAATTTCTCAACTTAGAATGGATGAATGCAAAAGATGAAAAAAATTCTTATCCCTGTAGAGTTTATTTTTAGAACATTTATCTTTTAAATCAGCATGCTAGTATACATAATTACAAATTTGTTTGTTTTAAGTTTTGCACAATAGTTTTTAAAATATTGCATTTTTATATGATAAATAAGGAATTGGTAGGGTTTTTATTTACAGAAATTATATAAACAATAAAAAAATATCCCCTACCTCTAAAGTTGTAAAAAACATAACCTGTAAATACCTGCTGAACCTGAAGTTTGTTATTAAAAAATAACTTATTTTTCCATAAATAATATTTTTAATATTAATTAAAATTTCCAATTTAAATTTCATATAATTAGGTTTTGAATTTAATTCTTTTATATAGTTAATATATTTTAATTTTGAGCATCTGTTTTGTTTTCTGTTGGTTTCTTCCAGTTTTTTCCATTTCTTCCAGTTTCTTCCGGAAGAAACCCAACCCTGTGTCAAAGTAACTTCATTTTTTCTTTATTGTCTTTTAACCCTTTGAGGCGTGGTGGGATATATTATATCCCACCTAATTTTAATATGATTCGAACCAGAAACTTTGAATTAAATTTTACTTTTTTAACTTTGACGGGGAAAAGTTGAAAAATTGCTTTTCCTTATTTTGAACTAAATTACGGTGAGAATTGAAATGCTATTGTTTTATGAGTGATAATATCAGATTTATAGCTTGGAGGTACACAATGTATTTTCCTACTTTACAAAGCCATTTTGAAGGAAATGTTATGTGAAAAAATAAGGTACACAATGTATTTTCCTACTTTACAAAGCCATTTTGAAGGAAATGTTATGTGAAAAAATAAAGTGAAGAAAATAAAGAACTGCTGGTTTCTAGCAATACAAATTCTAGAAACATTCACAAAGTGAGCAATTCGACTTTTATGAAATGAACAGAAAGAGCACCCATACATCATATGTAAAGAATATGAATTTATATATTTGAAGTTATTCAAAAGAATTTATAGAAAGCCTGTTTTTATTTTGTTTTAGTGATTAACACAGAGATAAAGTATTTAATATATACAGCCCCCCCCCCCTGCTCTTAACACATAAAAATAGAAACAATATTATTGTTAACATGGTTGCAAAAAGAAATGAGAGAATATGATATAACATAAAATTGCCACCATGAAATGCAGTTTCGCACCTAGAAAAAAAAAAAAAAAAAAAAAAAAAAAAAAAAAGGAATTAGGCGTCATTTGACAACGCTGCCCTTTCATGAGTTTTTGTTAAAAGCAAATATAGGTATACTGCAATAAAATAGTTTCATTTTGTACAAATAACTTGAACTACAAAGCTTTTTGTAAATAGTTTTTTTAAATTATAATTTCTGTTCCGATTATATTTATAAATGGCTAATTAATAAGTGGTGTTTTTAAAGTAAGGCATTTTAATTTTGTTTTGTAAAATTTATTTTTTGTTTTTCAGAAGAAGAAGAATAAAAATCTGGAAAGAAAAAAGTTCTCTGTGAAGATGACTGTAGATTTTCAGCTCTTGTTTATCAACTTAAATTAAGAAACATCAGAAATTTAATTGTAACAGGATTAAATTTTCTTGTAAAATATTTCTGATAAATTTTGAGCATCTTGTAAATACATAAATAAATGTTTTTTGGTTGGTTTGTTTTACATTTGTTGTGAAAAATAAAATTTATATAAAAAAAAAGCATTCAGTTCTAGTGTTTTTAAATATATATATTTATTTATGCAAGTGATGTTGTTAAAAAGGATGTACTATATATTTTCCCCTTCTTTCTCATTCTGAGAACATTCCCCCTTCTTTTTACAGGTTAAGATATAATTGAATAAAAGTGTTTTATGTAGGCTATATTTTAAAAACTGACAGCCTGATAAACTGTTTTTGTTGGTTTGTTATAAATTAGCATTGCTTGGAGATCAGGTATTAAAAATAATTTGCTGTATAAAAACTTTTGAAAATTTTAATAAAAATTTCATCATAATCTCATTAGAAGTTGAGATTAAAATTTTAATGTACATAATATTGTATGAATCAGTTTGAAATTTTGTTAGTCAAAAAGTCACATACCTCCTGCTGGAAGGAAAAATATTTTAAAGATTTCTTTATTGGTAATATATTAAAAAATATATATATTCAGTACTCATTACTTGCTAATCTTTAAAAAGTAAAAACAATGATATATTATTATTTATGAGTAATGTTTAGTCCATTTAAAAAAACAAAACAAAAGATTTAGTGTATGAATGGTGAACCTGCCGTGTTCTAGAAGATCAACTGCCACTACTATTTTGAAAAAATATTAAACTTATTTAATAAGAGAAATTTTAAGATTGCATAAGAAGAAAAATAGTGACAATTGGCTTTCTGTCAATTAGTAATATTTTGTAAATATATATACATTGAAATTTTGTTCTATGATGTGTATAAAGGGGGGAAGAGTCCTTAACAGACTAAAACATTACTTTATAGGAATACTGCTACATTTTTCTGATATTATATGCCAAAGAGATGAAGATAGTGAAATGACATTTTTTGAACGGATCTAATTTACATATATATATAGTTACATCATTAAAAAAAATTCTTAAATTTCAATGATCAGTAATGTCAACATTTTACCAATTTTATAAAATAGAGTTCCTGCGTTTTTGTTTTATTTTCAAGCTGGATAATTGGAAGAAACATCCAGGTAAGAAATTGTATTATAAAAGCACCAGTGGACCCATGCGAAGATTTCACACTGCAGTCTAATACTTTTTAGCAATATCTAATACTCTTTAGATGCAGGTTTAAACTTGTAAAGGAAAATTAAGGACTGAAACTATCTTCAAACAACATTAGTCGAGCCAGAATATCATCTCGTTTATTCCATCACAGTTACAGTAAAAACTGATCGAGCATAGCAAAGACAAAAATATATATATATCTATAGTTAATTAACTGCTTTAGAGGATGACATCATCTGTTTCGGAAAAAACATGGGACAAAGAAAAATAAATTGAGCATTTCAATTTTTCTTTTTAGTCATAAATATAAAATAAACCCGTGCAGCAACTATGTCCCACTTTAACTTTTTTGTAGTATTTATTTTTATAATCATTTTAAGCATTATATAATGTGGTATTTTATTTTTGTGGCCACACTAATTTGAGGAAAGCCTTTCATTTCTTTTATGAAAACAATGCAGATTTAATTTTTAATTTACAGCAATTTTTAATCAAAAAATATGTTTTATCGAGATGTGAGTGCACTATGTCAGAAGCTGGTTCAAAATCCTTTCTTATGGCATCTCGTTCATTGTTGTGCATTTCATATTTTCTGAGAAAAGGGGATGTTGATAACAGAAATAATATATACTAGTGAGCATGTGTGAAGATTTCACACTGCAGCCTAATATTTTTTAGCAATATCTAATATTTTTTAGATGCATGTTTAAACTTCTAAAAAAAAATAAAGCCAGAATATAATCCAATTTATTCTTTCATACTTTACAGTAAAAACTGACTGAAAATATCAAGAGCTATATATATATATATATATATATAAATTGTATTTTAACTACATTAGAGAGTGACATAATGTTTTGAAAAAAAAAAGGATAAAAAAAAATAAATTGAGCGTTTGAATTTAAATTTTGCTTTTTTATCATAAATATAAAATAAACCCACGCAGCAACCATGTCCACTTTATCTTTATTGAACATTTTTTTTATAATCATTGTTGTGGAATTTAATTTTTGTGGCAACAGTAATTTGAGGAAAAACTTTCATTTCATTTCTGAAAATAATGCCTATTTAATTTATTACTTGCAATTTTAACCAAAATACATGTTTTAAAGAAATGTGAGTGTACTATGTCAGAAGTTGCTTGAAAATCCTTTCATATGGTATCTCATTTAACATTATACATTTTTTATTTGCTTCGAAAAAGGGATGTTGAATATAATCATTAGATAACAATTTTCAATGGAAATTCTGGCTGGACAATTCACCTGGTGAATTAGCTTGAAGAAACATAAATTGAAACTACTTAAAAATTTACTCCTTTGAATAGAATGTTTAAACCTATAATTTAATTAAAAATTGAAGAAATTTAGTTTTTTTTCCGTATTCTCACCATCATTGGTAATTTAACGCTCAATATATATTTTACACCTTGTGTTACACCTTATTTTACAACTTTTTTTTATTAATTACAATTATGGCTTTTGCAACTTTTTCAGAATAACATTAAAAAATAAATCATAACCATATGGCCTTTTATTCCGATCTAATGAGATGAGTGGATACGGCCAATTTTTGCCTCCATTGGGACACTTTTTTTTTAAAAAATTATTATTATTCCTTCCAGATTGAAAGTATTCTATACAAGATCTGAAGCACTTTCGATTTTATTGTATTTTGACCTTTTTAATATGGGGTGCTTATAACACCATTGCAGTTTTTAACTGAAAAATATTATAATAAAGTGAAACATGTATGCATAAAAGTCAGGTTGGTGTTATGAGCTCTTGTTAAGAAAAATATTCCAATAGATTATTATTATTTTTTTTTTTTTTCAAATTTTGAATAAAATATTTAGAGTTTTCAGACAAAAATTATGGACCAGTAAATTTAGATTCTAAAGTTTAAAATAAAAAAAATAAAAAAAATTGTCCCTGCCAAAGGAGTAAAAATGAAGATTTGCTCAACTTTACTTTTTTGAGGACCATAAAAAGTATAATTCTGGCCAGCTTCCATTCATGATATCTAATAGTGGCATGAATATGGCTAGCTTTGGGTTATCATTCATTAATGATGCCCATTGATGGCGACAAAGTGGCTAGCTTTCGGCATGCATTCATTAATGATTACCATTGATGGCAACAAAGTGGCTAGATTTCGGCTTGCATTCATTAATGATGGCAACGAAGTGGCTAGCTTTCGGCTTGCATACATTAATGATGCCCATTCATGGCAACAAAGTGGCTAGCTTTCGGCATGCATTCATTAATGATTACCATTGATGGCAACAAAGTGGCTAGCTTTCGGCTTGCATTCATTAATGATGGCAAGGAAGTGGCTAGCTTTCGGCTTGCATACATTAATGATGCCCATTCATGGCAACAAAGTGGCTGGCTTTCGGCATGCATTCATTAATGAATAGCATTGATGGTATGTGGATGGCTGGCTTAAGGCTAGTTTACATTTATGATGACCAATAAATTAACATTTATGGCCAGCTTTGGGGTAGCTTTTATTCTTAACAAACGCAGGTGGCATGGCTGTGGCGATCTTCTGGCTAGATTTTATTCACGATGATCGTTAATGGCCAAACTGTGGCTAGTTTTCATTAATAATTGCCACTTAAAGTATAACTGTGGCCAGTTTTAGGCTATCCGTCAATTATGATTAACCACTTGTGGCACAATTATGGGCATCTTAATGTAGTTATGGCCAATTCTGTTGCGGCCACATTGTGGCCGGCGTGACAGTTTTTTTAAGTTGCCGTTACGGCAAACGATTGCGGCCCCTCATCTACTAGTTTGGGCCAAGGCTAACGTAGCCATCAGTGGCCCGCAAGTTCTGTATTAGTTGGGTTGTTAAGAATAAACACACATTACAATTTATAATATATATATATATATACATATATACTATGTGCAGTCAATAAGTAACGAGACAGAGGCTATTTCATACAATTTATTTTATGAAACTCAAAAGTATTGTCCATATTTGTTTAAGCATTTAACCCATTGTGACACTAGTCGCACAATGCCATGCTCGTAAGAAACATTTGGCTGTTTTTTGAACCAGTTTTGCACGCACTCCTTAACATCATCGCCCGTTTGAAATCGTTGTCCCCGCAGTGCTTTTATGAGCTCATTGAAGATGTGGAAGTCACATGGGGACAGATCTGGACTATAGGGTGGGTGATTCAGAACTCCCCACTTCAACTTCTTCGTGAAAGCGCTTACTTCACTCCTGAACTCTTGAGAGTAACATACAGTGCTCCCCATAAATCCTTTCCAATCATCGCGTCGATGGATTTCAGGGCTTGCTACACCTTCCGCTGTCAAAAAGCGCACAACACCAAGCTGCTCCTCTTTTGATGCCCCCATAACGCATCGCTTTCAGAAGTGGAATGAATGATCTTGTCAGCTGCTCGGTTAACATACTTTTTTCATTGTTTGCATGATATGTACCGCCACCTAGCGAGTGAAAAGCGTGCGAATCCTTTTTGTCACACCAGCATCTACATTTCAAGCCTGACTTCTTTTTTTTAAATGCCATACATATGCTTTAATGGCCTCTGCCTTTATATTTATTGACTGTACTGATATATATGACCGTTTGTGTACAGTCCTGGAAAAAAGTGATTATCCGTTGCCACGAATCATCGTATAAAATTTAGCCTAGTACAAAACGATTAGTAGTAATGTGTATAATTTATGCTATACTAAAATTTTGTTTAGGAAGTCGTCTACATATAAAAATTATACCAAACTTAAAACTTTTGAGTACGAACACTTCGGTAAATGGTATCTTCTGATAAGAAACAGGAAGTAATTCGGTCTAGTAGTTTAGGAATCTTCCATGTTACCAATTTGGAATTCCTAATGTTAAATTCCTTTTTAATATAGTTTCAAAACAGATTGCACTGCATGTAGTTTTTCAAGCATAACCCAAGATGTACTAGATAGATTCACATATTTAAAGCTTTTACAAATTTATTTCTGTTAAAAAAATTACAAATCACAGTTCATATTATTTTTTCAAAAATTAATTTTCGAATGAAGTATTCCGCTACTTGACCGCATGACTTCCTCTGTGGTATCCGAAGGTACTGCAAATATGATGTCAAAATGGGGTGCTAGTATTAAAAATTTTTAAGTTTACTATAAATTCTCCATGTAGGCGAACCATTCCCCTAAGGAAAATTTAACATTGTTTAATAGACGTTATTATCGGTCGATTGGTACTGATCACATTTTTATACAATGGTTAGCGGCAAAATTAGCAGGAGTGGTCACTATTTTTAGGTCTGTACTTATATACCGAGAAGAGATTGGATATTTTTTACTAAAATGGTCGTAATTTGTATTTCATATACAACAGCATCTCAGTTTGCGACACATAAATATTGTATTTTACATTTTATCAATTTACCGCTTTACAATTTTGAAAGGACAGTAAATGCTATAAAAAAAGATTTCTCATAACTGTATAAACTGAGTCAAACATCCCCTATTCAGGGTAGATTAGCCTATTAAATCAAATAAATATATTCTCACCAGAAATTTTATGTAATTCATATCTGTTATCTAATCAGCCGGTTTTTACTTGTCACTTATGGCTAAACTGCTAAACTGGGTTTAAAACTTATGTTTCGTTTAATAGCTCTCGTTCTAATTTCGATGTTTAAAATCTGCCGTGTAATTTAAAAGCATATTATAGATGGCGTTGGTTGTTCCGTAATCGACTGCTGCGGAACATACCCTTTTGCCAAAGTGGAATCTCCTCTTTTCGTATTTCAGACAGTATAAATGCTTTCAACGTTTTGAAGCAGGAGCTTCGCTTTGCTTCGCTTTTGTAGCGTGTTTCTTTTAGTTTTGAATTGAATTAGTTATGTTATTTTTGTAAATGGTTTAACTTGAGTTTATAGTAGTTTGATTTAATTTTAAAATGTTTTTAAGTACGTTTTAATTATAATTTAACAGAAAGGTTAAGTTGTTATTATGAGTTAGTTTTATTTCAATACTGTTTCAAAACTCCGTGTTAATCTGTTAAGTTATGCTTGACTAAGATATTTTAACGATGAAGCTCTGTTTTATCCACACGTTTGCTCTGAATAAATCTGAAAGTGTTTTTAACAGTTTTAAATGATCAAGTTTACTTTGAATAAAGAACTGTAGTCACCAAGCAAATGATTCTTTATTTGTTCTGACTTCAACACTTAGCTTTCCTTCAGATGTCTTCCAGGGCACTATTTGTACAGCTCTGCTACATGCATTATTAAATATATTAGACCTGTATTAATACAGGGTATTAGATATCAATATCTGTACGATATTTATATCTTTTCATTTACCAAATTAAAATTTTGGTCCAAAATATATCTTCGCTTCATCCAGCCACTGTTTAAAATTAATGATTCTCGATATGTTAATATCTCCCATTTAAAGTTTAAAAAGTTAATGAATATCATCATAACCAAGAATGAAAAATTTCATTATTAAATCTGCTCTAAACCACTACGTGTTGTGATAACGTAAAAAGACCCCCCAGAAAAAGTAGCACAATATTTTTAGCACAAGCTGTGATATATGTAGGGTAACTATGGGTTAACTTAGTTACTAGCGGCCTTACTAACGCTGCTAGAAAGGCCACTTGTTTCTTTCATTGTTAATATCAACATTTACCAACAAATAGTTCGAACACCTGGAAAAGAAAGCGCTAAAGAAAAGCTACAGTTGCGTGCCTTTCGGCATTTTTTGAATAACCTGTTCGGTAGATGAAATTATCTGAATTCCTTTGACGTCCATTGCAGTCATTTTTATCTTGATGTTTGCCTTATTTTCGTGTAGCTACTGGTTTGTAAAATGTAAGTCAGTGTAGAATTTGTTAGATTTTCTATTTTCTGTATTTTCAGGTCATTTATGGTTCATGCAAGAATAACAAGAGATTTCAGAAACCTAGCTGTAGAGAAAAATGACCACCACGAATGAAATAAGTAAGTCAGAACCCTTTTTAATGTGACAAAATTGGGATATTGGAATCACCATTGTATGTTTATGTAACGTTTATGAGGAATTCTAGGGATGGATTGAAATTTTTGTTTAAGTGAAGTACAGTACACTTAGTAGAAATGAATTTATTGAAAAAAATATGAAAGTAGGCAAATTACCTGCACTGGCCATATGACCTAACTAGCTGTTATCCGTGACTTCGTTGACGTAACATTTAAAGAAAGTTAATGCATTAATTAAGAAACAGATACAATTAAAAAACCTTTTATCATATTTCATAGTAGAAAATATTTCTGATAATCGTAATTTGCGTATTATATGTATATATATGATCATTTAAATTTCTTTCATGAACTTTTTCACTGAGATTAACTGTGGAATACCTTTTTTTCTTTGTTATTCGCTTTCAGCATTTATATTTATTCTATTTTACATTTAATACGCTCATGGAAATTCATTTAATTATGTTTTCATGTCGAAGAATATTGTTTAAAGTGATTATATTAGTAAATATTTTTGAGGAAATTTGTTAATTAACATGTCACGTTAGATATGACTTATAGTTGAAAAATCTAAAAATCATCATACATTATTTTCTATCCCAAAACACTCCACATCTTGAAAAAAAATTGAAGTTATATGATATTTAAAAAAACAATTAAAACGTGGGGGAACATAAAAGTTTAAAAATATATAAAATAAGTAGAAAAATACCTTTAACACTCACATATTTATTGTGTTTTTATTTCACAGTGCCACACTTTTAACAGCTGTATATCAAAGTGTTTATCACTTTCCAAAGACTTTCAATGCCTAAATGCTTATTTGCTAACTCTTTCCGGCATGGTGGGTTCAATTCTGTACCACTTGATATTAATTCACAAATGCCACAATGGCACCAGAAAATTAAAAAAAGAAATTCGTTTGATTAAGTACTGGAAGAAAAGCTTTTACTTATTTACAAATAAATGAGTTCGTTAATCCTGGTGTCAATCACTAATTTCAGTATTTTAGCAATATAAGTATTTTGTGCCTGAAAGGGATAAGCAATAGAGTTACATATTTATTTCAATAGCGAAATAAACCGAAAATAGCACCGCAATTATGGTTAAACATTGTCATATTTATTGTTGTGTTGTAGTTTAGGATCATAAAAGTTTCGAAATTTGACAGGGATATATTTCAATGAGAGGAATAAATACCCTGTAGAGATATTTTTAAATATAGGCTTAGATATTTTAAATTTAAAAGGAATTATATAAGGATCAGAGAAAGATAACTGATAATACCTGGATTTTTATTGACTTTTCTCTTACGCAATCCTATAATCAAGGTGCCTTTAAAAAATAGGAGATGTAATTTCTTTTACAATTAGTGGCATCGACTCTTTTTTGAATTTCACGTGAACGATGTCAAAGACAAATCCTATTCTCCAATGAAAATTGCATATACTAACAACATTTACATCTACATTAATATATTAATTAAATTTTATCGAAATTTAATATTCTGGAAGATTGAGTGGTAAAAGGATGTTAAGCTTATGTTTTGGCGACCAATACATTCTGCGGAAATTACGAGACTTTGTGTAAATGCTATACAATAATAACATTTTTTGAATGAAAACCGGCACATGATTTAAAATATGACTACACTTTCACAGGGGATAGTTTTTCCTATGGATGGAGTTAAACAAAAATTCTTTCACTTCATGAATCATGTACAAATTTGCATTTATATTTATAGATAATATGTATATTTGTCAACAAACTGGTTTGTTACGTGTCTGCTCAACTTAACGTAGGCAAAACGTAGAGTTAAATTGCTTGAAGTTTCACTAAATTTCTCGTAATTTTCAAGTAGTTAGAATATATTATATTATGTGTAGGAAAAAATACATTATGAATTTCTAACTCTGCAAGAATTGTTACTTTTCGCCTACAATTAGTTGCGAAAGACACCTTCACTTGAGTGCATGACGTCACATGCATATTATCCATTTAAAACTTGAAATCGCTTAAAGAAATTCAAAATTATTGTACTCATAGAAAAAATTTAAACATTAATATTATTAAATACTAAATTGAACTAAGAAATTATATTTACAATGTAATTTAAACAGAATTTGCTAAAAATGCGTTTTGAAATTATGTGATTTTTGATGCAAAACATTATTTTTGAAAAATATATTGTTTTTTTAAGAATTGGAAAATAATTTCGATGCTGGTGAAATGATAATCACTCCAATTTGTCGAACTTATAAAAAATATATTAGTTTTTTAAATTAAAATAAATGTTTTACATAAAAAAATTGCGTCATTTTTTCCTGATAATCCATTTTACTTTTAATCCCTTTTGTTTTAACAGCCATTTTGAAGAATGGAAAAAAAACTATATTGTTTTTTTAAATCCTATTTTTATTAACCCCTTAAGCACCCCGACGTACCTGCGTACCAGGGGGGTGCCATTTCCCTTTAGTTCTGGTATCAAGTTTTCGGTTTTTCTGACGTCACTGCGCGTGCTAAGTAGGATTCTTTCAATGGGAAAGTACGCATTTTCTCATTTAAAATAGTATTTCTGCTTTTAAAAAATCATTTCTTTGGTCATATGAGAGCATATTTCTTCAAAATAAAACATTTTTCATTAGCGAAAGTATTTTTTTCTAGGAATAAACGATTTAGAGGGATTTTTCCCTTCAAATGAAATAGTCCTGTATCTTTTTTGCTAAGATAGGGAGTTATTATTGCTTGTTATCTTTGGTCGATCTTTGAAAGAGATGGGAGTGTGAAGTAAACATTTATTGTCATTTTCTGTGACAGCCAGGGCAGTTTTGCCTCACACGAAGCTTTAATTGCTTCTCAGAAAGAGGGACTTCCGGTCAGTTTTGCTAGATAGTAGCAGATATTTCCCAGCTTTTGTTAGTGCAACATCTCTTGGTTTTAGCTCTTTAACTGGTTTTTCCAAATATGCACAAAAATATAATAAAAACATTTGTGAAAACAAGAACTTACATTCGATTGAGACATAGTAATCAAATATATTCATCAGAAATAAAAAAGAGATACGCTGCCAGAAAATCAAAAATGTGGAGCCAATCAACTTTGATTGCACAGTAAAATGAAAAATAGCAAATAATGGAGCGCACAAATAAGATACGTCTTCAAAATGCACCCTGTGATGAAATAAAATGCTTGAAATGAAAGCCTATTCTGAGGGTAAAAACCTAAAATATTTTTATATAATTTTATCATCATACAGCATTAAAATATTATGGAAGTAACACTTTTGGAAGTTGTTTATAAAAGTATATTATTCTGAATTTCAAATATAATTTTTCTATATCGCATAAATCTGAGTTTTAAGCAAATATGCGATTTAAAAATTAAAGTTTCTATTTTTATTTGTATTTTAAATCTTCCTTATAAATACTGCTCCTTTTTATTCTATTATATATATATATATATATATATATCAATTTGATATTCAATCACATCAACTATCTGAATGGAATCTGAAGAAACAACATTAAATTTTAAAATTAAATTTTAAACGCTCAAAAAAGATGTAATTTTAAATATTATTTGAAAAAAAAAATAACGTAAAACTCTCTTTCACGCAATAATTTACCTTATTATTTTTGTTAAATTATGCATGTGCATTTATGTTTATTATATGGTATTAAAATAGTATTTTAAATATAAACTTTTCGGAACGTGTTTATAAAATATATTACTCCGAGTATCAAATTTTATTTCCACTAAATCTTATAATTATATCGTATGAATATTTTAGTTTAAAAATATTAAATATTCAGCTGTTTACCTATTAAAGTTTCTATTTTATTTGTCTTTTTAATCTAATCATTCAAAACTCAATATTGTGTATCTGTGTGTGAGGTTGAAATCTGAGTGTTTATTATTATTTTATTTTTTTTTACTTTTTTTTATGAAAGACATGTCAAAATTACAATAATATTAGAATTATTATAGATTTTAAATTAAATACCAATCAAATATTATAAATATACTATACTAAAAATTATTAACTGCAGTCATATAAACATCAAATTTGATGCTCTTGTAGGTCTTTAAGATTTTATTTACAAAAATTACTATTTTGCATTTGTATGTTTGTGAAAATGAACTTTGCATATTGAGGCGCAAACGAAATGTAATGATAAAGATAGCCAATTTAACAATCAAATTTCGGCAAATTTAAAAGAGATAATAGTTTAAATTTTAGATGTGATGTAAGTCCTATGTATAAAGAATATATTTTAATTTTTAAATTTCTTTTCACATGAAAATTTCGACTGATATTTTTCAATTAAAAACAGCGCGTTTCTAATTCAAATCAATTGGAAAACGGATCAGAGCACGCTGAGTGACGTCAAACAGCGAGTGGGTCCCTATTGGCTGCAGAGGGAAATGGTGATATAGTAACCTTATGATATAGTAACCTTATGATATAGTAACCTTGCCTGCGTACGTCATGAAGACCTCTATCTGTAATACCAGGACATATGTGCGTACGTCCAGGTTGCCAGTTTGGCCTTTTTTAAAATTCAAAATTTTGAATTCATACCAGAAATTTATAGTAGTAATTTGTTATTTATATAATGACAGAATTTTGTGATTGAATAAATTAAAATTATTTTTTTAGAATTTCCGGTATAATTTTTTTTGACGAAATTTAACATAGCTGGTATTCAGCATACTATCACTAAATTGAATATGGTGCTTAAGGGGTTAATAGTGGCCAATTATTGTCCACCTAACTCCAAGGAGCTCAAATATGCCTCCTTGATTGAAGCTAAAGCTGAAAAAAATTATGATGCAATGAGCGTGTTCAGACACCGAAACATGGGTTACTCACTCGTATAATTGAAGAATGACGTCTTATGAGTTTCTCAGGTTAAAGTTGCGTTAAAACGACTGTGAACACTTTTGGGTAAGTTGTAACCATGTTTACAATCAAACACTTCCGTCAACCAATCTACCACTGCATTTTTATCATAGCGATCATTGCAGGAATCGTCCTGGCGACCATGTTCAAGCCAATCAAATGGTCAGAACTCAAGTGTACAGTAGGAGTTATCAAGAATAAGAGTTAACAGTTTCAGTTACCTATAAAGCGAACAAATTAACCAGGTTTCCCAACCACGTGATCACTTTATCCAACAAAATTCTTTAGGTAATGTGGGTTACCAAAAGCCTGGGCAATTTCCGGCTCTGAACGCTACGAGTCACCGGCAAAATGTCACATGATATCGGTCTCTGAACGCTTCGGGTTACCTACATGTTACCCTACGTAACTCAGGTTGCGATCCGTGAACGCCCCCAATGATTTCTAAATGTCAATATTTGACAGACGATTTTTGGTTATGTAGAATAAATTGAATAATGAAGTTTGAATACGCAAAAATATGTTTTTTGTTTCTTGCAAAATTTAATTATTTATATTAACAAACCAGTGGAAACAATTTATCTTTTTTAACTTCGAAGTTAAGTTATTTATTTTTACCTCGAAACACATTTAAATAAATGTACTATGCCATTTATACGCACTTATAGTAGTAATACAAAAAAAATCACATTATGTTCCCAAAATGACGTCAATTTCAAATTATAGTGAGATAATCGGAATTTTTATTGGTTTATAAAAATATTGTTCATACGCAGATTCATTTTATGGCAACAAGAAAGAAATTACATTAGAAATTTAAAAAAAAATAGATTTTTGTAATGATAAACTATGGGAGATGTTTTTAAAAAGTGGTATAGAATGGTCTGAGATATTTTTAAAGTTGACAGTAATTTTACTCGTGTTCTAAAGCATATGTACATGAAGTTTCGTTCAAATCAGATTAAAACTGTAGATTTGTATAAAGGAACATACATACCAAGAACGACTTTTATATATGTAGATTTTTTTATTGCATTTTCTTTTTTCACGTGGATATTTTTCAATTGAAAGTAAATTGTTGAGTAAAAGTTATTAATCCGGGTTTTTATGTAGTATTGTCAACGATAATATATTAGCAACGGTAAAGTAAATTTAACCATTTTAAAATTTTATACGAAAAAAATGTTCATTTATTCTCTATGAAAATAATGAAATTTTTAATTATTAAGAAAAATATTTGAATAAAATAAACAAAATCGATCCTATGTTCATTTCTGAGTTATAATCTATCTATATGCTAAGATGCAGGTCCATTAAATCCTCCGTATTGACTTTTACTTCAGCCAAACATTCACATTTATAATATTACTAGGATTAGGATAAAAACAGTTCACCAAAATTTCAAATATAAAACTGAAAATCAAAAAATAAAATTAACAGTTTTTAGAAATTTAAGAGAAAATTTAGCAATAGTTATCGCGTGTGTTTTTTTTAACATTAAAACAACCATTACAATTTTAGTTTGAAATAAAAGTGGCCATATTACCCTCAGTGATCTTATATTACGCATAAAGTATGCGTAGTTAAGATTTATGTAGCTGTACTCTGTATATACTTTTTTAACTGTAAAACAATTTGTTTGTATTTATACAGTACATCATTTATTGATAGGTATTTTTACATTGTGTTTGAGTTGAAATATTGTATTATAGTTCATATATTAAAAATACAGATTTGTATAAATTAGGCTGTACATTACAGAAATAAGTCAATTATTTTTTTAGAAAATTAAATTCAGTTTTTAGAATATTTCTAAATACCTCAGATCAAAAATGGAAGATTTGAGCCAAGTCAAATGTCCCGCAATTTAAATTTTTAGACAAAAGTATAAAATACATGGCAATAATTATACCAAGTCCTGAATGACTATCTTATTATTTAGATCATTAAATAAAGTATACTTTAAATTAAAAATAATTTCATAAATTTTATTTACTGATAGTAGAGGAGGTTACATATGATAAAAGAAAAACTTACTTTTGTAGGGGAAAATGACAAAATTCGTTTTTTTCCCTTAATCTCTACAAATGTCTAAAAAACAACATAAACTAGTAGAAAAGGTGTATAACATGCTTCCATGTTGTTCTTATCAGCAACAAAGTTTTTTAATATAAAATACAGGCAGTGTGTGATACCCCCATGTGGTCAAACATCCACAGACTTCACAATACTTAATATTTTAAATATCTGCACAATCTTAGACACCACTTAAATAAATGTAGTGACTTCTTCGAAATTTACAAAATTCAAATTTAGTACATTTGCTGATTCACACAAGCGTTTCGAAATTCAAATTCCCAACAGTAGAATGTAAAACAGAAAAATGTAATTTTTTTTACTACACAAAATTACCAATTAAGATATTTTGTATATTACGCGTTTCCTGCATTTCCCGTCTCTATAAATGGAAAGATGCATTTTTGGTACCTGAAAACCTAAAATTTCATAAAAGAACTCCAAGAAATTTATGGATACGTAATTACATTTTTATTAAGCAATTGAAACCATATTTACCCGATGTGTACAGCATATCTGGGTGGGTGTAAGTGTGTTCATGAGAAATGACCTTCTTAATTACACAAAGAACGTAATTTGTCGTACTATATACACATTCATCAGTTTACGTTTTAAAAGTTAGTTAAATTTTACACTATTGTATAAAATATATTTAACACAGAATTATATATTAATTTATAAAGCACATTTAGTTAGAAAAACTTTCAAATAAAGTTCTTAATCACTAATAACGTTTCTTCGAACATAATAATTCAATCATAACAATTTCCTCCATTTTTATGAGTTATTAAAATAGTGCAACGTTTTAGGACAACCAGTATGTTAGTTTATTCTTTGTGGTTGAAGAAGGGCAGAAGACTTGTATATTAATTTAGCATAGTGTGACAAATTTAAATTAATTAATAGTATATTTTGTAGCCAAAAATAATTTTTTTGAACACCTTTTAATTTTTCAAACCCTCGAATCTGTGGTAAAGTAATATAATGAAATGTTTTGATTTCCACTACATGTGTGGCGATAAAAAAATATTTCTAATGGAAACCAAAATACGCACTGAGTCAGCATTTTTAGTTGTGAAAAACGCGCAAATTATACCCACAAAAGCAGGAATATATTATCCAAGACAAAATTCTGAATAATTATATTTAAGCTTGTTTAACCTTGTTAGGAAGGTAGTGCATCATGATAATTTTTTTAATAGTTTGTAGCTTTAAGCGGACCAGAAATGTTTAAAATGATGAAAGTTCACCGACGTTTGATCGTGGATTAGGAAAACTGTAATTAATTTAGAGTAATACATTTATTAATTTATGTTTCATTAAAAAAAAAATATATATATATATGATAAATTTTGAAAACCAATAACAAAACTGTTATAATTTTGCCTTACAAAATTAATAGTTACATTAGAACAATATTGTTATAACCATGACATTATAATGAATGAAATTATAAGAAGAACGTGGCAAAACTATTTCTGCCACGATCTTGAACTCCAGGTTCCATATTTTTGAGATTTCATTTCTTGTTTACATAGCTTATTACGTAGTTTCTGCATTATACCTAAAAAATAAAAATGTTAAAAACAATTTTAAATCTTTTTTAATTAAAAATTAAAGATCCTTAAAAATTTTATTTTTTTGTTATAAATTGAAAAAGTCCATTATTTCTTTTTCTGTATAATCTCGAGGTAATTTTATAAACAGTATAACGAAGAAGTGACGACTCAAAAATATAGAACTTAGACTTCAAATTATGAGCAAAATTTGTACTCATGTCCTTAAAGGTGCTTATTTGTTTGTTAACACTAGAACGGCGGGAAATTTTATTCAAGTTTCGTAAAAATATTTCACACCAGAATTTTTATTTCAGACTTAACTTATTTATTTAACTTATTTTTGTGCGGTGAACATTTAACTTATTTTATGAAGAAATATCCGATCCGTATCGACAGTTTTTCATTTGGTCAAAATGACCCCTCACCGCCGTTCTAGTGTTAAATACCGGATGCCCCTAAAATGGACTCACTTATTTTAAAATTCAATAACCTCAAAACGGTGACAGAGATTAAAAAAATTCTTGCAGGAGAGTAATATATAATGTGAGGAGTTTCTTTTATTGCGATTCCTGATTTTAGTTCCAATTATCAGCGATAGATGGCGCTGCGAGCAATAGACACCCTATCGCGACAAAAGCAGAAATCACCCAGCATTGATGTGAAGGAACGAGTTTCAATACATGGAGTGGATCTCATTCACCAGTACAATCTTATTCAGAATCGGGACCTAAGCGCAAGATTTTATTAGCGAACGAGACCAACTCCATGTATTGAACCTCCTACCTTCCAATCGATGCTGGGTGATTTTAGTTTTGGCCTGGAGTGCACTCCTATCGCTTGCAGCGCTACCTATTGCTAGTAATTCGAACTAAAATCAAGAATCGCAGTAAAAAAAACTCCTGACATTATACATTACTCTCCTGCAAGAATTTTTTAAATATCAGTCACCGTTTGGAAGTTATTGAATTTTAAAATCAGTCAGTCCATTTTAAAAACACCCGGTATATATATATATATATATATATATATATATAGTATTAAAAATTAATAGAATTTAAGAAAATTAAACATTTCTTTAAATGAATTTTAAAAAATCTTCATATAATGACATAATAAAAATTGTCTTTATATATTACAAAAAAATTAAAGAGCAGAAAAAAATGCTGAAATTAACGTAAAAAATTATTTTTTCCCTTTAAAATGTTTGCTCCATTCTGTATCCTTGAGCTATTGCTTTTAATAAAATCAATAAAAATGACTGATTTTACATTTTGTTTAGTCACAATAAAGTATATTTTTTTATTATACATTCTTTATTCCAATAAATTGCATTTAAAAAAAGAATATGGATAAAAGTGTTCCCGATGGAGATAAAAATTAAAATTGCCTGAAGGAATATGTTTCTATGCAATTTTTAAAATGAAAAATGTAATTACTTGAAAATTTTTTCATCTTAACTTTTTTATGTGATAATTTACTAATTCATGTACATAAAAGTGTCTGTAAAAGACGTGCATATATATATAAAAAAAAGAATAAAATCAGAGCTATTCAAATACACAAATGACTACTGAATTTTCTTTAAAATGACTTTTATTATGCAATTAAAAGCAATAAATTAGCTTACTTTATTCTCAGGTTTCCAATGTTTAAAATTTCCTTAAAAATAAATAGGGAGAATTATTATGATCTTATCTATAGTCTACACTAATATTATAAAAAAACAACTTTTTTTTTTTTTTTTTTTTTTTTTTTTTTTTTTGTAGTGGGGAATCTCTGGAACTACAGAATCGATTTCAAAAGTGATGGCTGCAAATTGAAAGTGACAATAACTGCTCAAACATAAGTTTTCATTTATATCGGTGCTACTAACCCCAGGGGGGTGCGGGAGCAAAAAACTTTCTAAAATTTCGATTTTTGTTATATTGAAGGTGCTAGAAACTTGAAATTTGGCATGGTAGTTACTTACAAGATGTAAATGATCTATAAGAACAAATTCTAAAAAATATCTAAATTGAAAAGGGTGAAGTGAAGGAAGATCGTTCGAAAAACTTTCTAAATTATTATGGAATTATTAAGGATAGAAATTTGAAATTTGACATGACTCCTACTTTTAACGCGCAACTGAAAACACAACACTGTTTTTTTTTTTTTTTCTTAATCGAAATTTGAAAGGGTGCAAGAGAAAAAAAAGGTCTAAATTACGGTTTTTGTGATTCTCAAAGGACTAGAAACGTGAAATGCGATAAATTTTGCTTGATGCCAAATAATTCTACATCTGGGCGTTTTGCTTTTACATAACCGTCGTGACCGAGAAGAATTACTTACGTGCACGGCATATCTAAGAGCTTCAGCACAAAAGATTGCTCTGTGCTAGTAAATACCTCGCCATTTCAGTTAAAAATATGCTCTCACAGCCATAAAATTTTCATTTTGTGAGAGTTCAAAGGCATGAGACAAACATTTATAACATTAAAACACAAAAACTTAACTACCCCAACATTAAACTACATACGGTCGCTACGAGGATACCGAAGATTGCCTTCATCAGTGTAAAAAATAAATAAATAAAAATAAAAGTAAAAATAAAAATAAATGTTTAAATGGGGATTCAAAGAACCCACTCGGCTATAGCCCCGTGTACTGGCTTATGAACTGACCAAAAATGGCAAAGGCAAAAATTTATATACCAGGCAGAAGTGACGTACCGGACAGGGAAACGCCTAAAAACAGGTATCACTGCGCAGGATCCGTCCACACAGTTGTGAGAAAAGGGGTGTTAGGCATGTCATTGACCAAGGAATCTGCGTATCGATGGATAAGATAAGCATCTTAACAGCCAAGATCAAATACCGAATTGCATTTTTTAATCATTTTAGTCTCTGAAAAGTTAAACTGATAGTTTAAATTCCAACAATGCTTTGCTATTGTATATTTATCTAATTTCTTTTTCTGAATATAATTTTCATGTTCTTTCAATTTAAATCTAAGAGACCGTTTCACCAGTCCAATATAAGCGAGTCCTGATTCACAAAAAATTGTATAAATACACCAACTCTTTTGACTGTCAATAGAATCCTTGAGATTGGAGAAAACAACATTATAAACGGGAGAAAAAACAATTTTTAAACTAAAAATATTATTGTGTAATACATTTTTTAAAAGCATAGTGCTCAAATTTCACGTATTCTCAATAAGTTAAGTTAAAATATCATGCGCTCAATAGGTGCTAAAGGAAAACATTAACGTTGTGTTTCTAACACTTATAATGAAGAGAACTTTATATTGATATAATGCAAGCTAGAAACTATCAAAAATTGTTTTAAATAATATGTAAACAATTCTAAATGCCTATTTAAAATTCTAAGATAACATAATGTATTTTTCACATATTTATTTGAATGATGTTGACATTTGGAACAATTTTCAAATTAAAATTATCGCCTTCGAAAAAAATCAAAGATATTCACAAGCATGGAAGATTTTCTAAGTTCTTTTGGGGATTCATAGCAAGCAAGTCAATTTTTTTTATTATTTATGAAGCCATATTTCAGAGATTTGAGAAGAAGTATAAATATGATAAAGTTAAATATATTTATTTAAACACTAAAATTAAATTACTTCATCTTTTTTATGCGTATTGGTAACTTATACGTATTCTTGAATTGTGTCCTATACATAGTGTCACAAATTTATTAGTATAAATGTTTAGGAATATACATCAATATATAGTCAATATACTCATAACTCAACTGGCAAGCGCTAGAAGGTGATTTCAGATTGTGGTAAATGTCAAAACAACGCAAAACAGTCTGCATTAAATAAAAATGTATAACAGATGTAAACTTGATAGAATCTAATACCATATCAAGTATACAGTAAAATAATTAGACTTTCTAATTAAAACGAGATTGCGAGGAATTTTTTTTTCTTAATAGCTGGTAAATTACTAATTAGAAATCTTTTAGTTCTAAAGCATATTTATCCACAGATCAGATATTGTTCTTTCTTAGAACGCTCGAATGCATTACGTTTGCAAAACTTTTATGTATCGGTTTATGCTCTTTAGGATTTCTATACAATTTATTTTCAACGGATAGGGCTGCCTGTGATGTTTAGTTATTTTAATTTGATTTCTGAATGTATATTTTTGTGATATTTGCTATTGCTTTCAAGAATAATCATTTGTGGTAATTAAAAATTTTTATCGAATTATTTTTACAAATATTTTTATATTTTACCATTTTAATGAAACCATAATATTTGAAAACTTTTAGTCAAAGTGCATTCTGATATTTAAGAAAAAAAAACTAATTTCAGAATAAAAAGTTTCTTTTAAAAGGCTTAGTATTTTCATTTCTAGAGAAACTCCAATTGTACATTATTATAATTAAATTCTTTGTATAAAATTGTATAATATTACTGTATATTTGTAGGGATATTTTTTGTTTCTTATATATGTTATTAGGAGCTTAATATTGTCGATTTTAGGCATAACGCTGACAATATTTGATGTAATAGCATATATTTAGTATGAATATTCTTATGAAGCTCCTCTGACGATTCCATAAGATATTCATAGTTTTCCATGTTTGATTTTTCGTTTTATTAAGTTTCATTCCTGCTGTTTCCTGCCCATTGCTTTTTATAATATCTCATCCTTTGTTCTTCACACATGTTTTCAATTTTAAATAAATAAATAAATAAATAAATAAATATATATATATATATATATATATATATATATATATATATATATATATATATATATTAAAGTGAAAAACAAAGTTTGTATCTACAAAACTGGCTAACACATGATTTAAAATAATAAATATGCATAGGTGTCGTCTAGTTGCAAAACCGGCCATCTCCAAAAAGTAAAATGTTGGGGAAAAGCAAATTTTTGCCACACTTAACCAAAATAAGATTAGAACCAAAACTCTTTAGTTTTATAGTCATTAAGACAGTATATTCGAAAACACAAAATAAGGTGACAGGGACACATGAAATGAGGGGAATATTTAAGTCTTTGGTCACCTTTGCAACTTACTTTGGAGTTGGCTGGTTTTGCAACAAACCAGAATTTTTTTTTTTCTAAGTTTAATGCGACAATGTGTTTTTAGGGGTAGCAAACACACAAAAATGTTCGAGAAAGCGTTATGGAGCATTGGTAAGCTTTTGAAGAGTGCCCACAGCTTGGATTTCTTGGATTACCAGCAAGGCAGTACCTGAAAAAAATAATGCCAGAAATTATGAAAATGTAATCACAAATGTATTTTCTCACATTTTAACTGTTGCAAAATCCCGTTCATTCCGCATCTACAATCCTCAAAATACTAAAATTTATAAAAGAAATTTAAATGGAAGAATATTTTATTAAAAAATTAAATAGATTAAACACTTCTTAAATTTATCACAGAAAATTAACTTACAGTTTTATGAAAGCGAAGGGAGAGGGCGCAGAAAAGTATATTGCCTAGAGCAGTGGTTCCCAACCTTTTTTTGGCCGCGCCCCACCTAAGCACATTTAAAATCATGGTGCCCCCCCCCCTCTTCTCCTCTGTAACATATAATTATTATTATATACAAAATTAACTCTTATTCCTGAAAAGCAAGTCTAACAGGGTATTAACTATGATAAGCTGTTTCACATCCTTTTACTTATAAAAATAATAAAATTTTCGGTACAAGTATGTTTTTAACATAATTCTATGAATGCAGTGAGGCCATGCCTCTTCACATTTATACCTAGAAAAGTTTTATTGTTCTTTGGCAACTTACCTCCGACACAAAAGTGTTATATACTCTGCATTTTTATCTTCGTGAAATTTCTTTAAGAAATCCCACATTTTGCCTTACATTTGCAAGAACTGATACATTTTATAATTGATTTTAGTATTTCATTTAGAACAGGGGAATTTTTTTTTAATAGGAAGTTTGTATGTATAAAATAATTCACAAGTATCATTTCCGGATTCGCATCTTTATCCATTTTAAATCAGGCTTTCTTTTTCCCATTATGGTTATTTGGACACCATTATATAAGCCAATTTTAAAATTTTAAATCTGTGTATTTTGTCTGCACAAGAGATATAAGTAGACTTTTCACGAATTTCTTTCTGTGATGCTCATTTGAAGATTAATTAATTTTATAAAAGTAGCACCTCGTTTAGATACTACAAACATTTTTTAAGTTAAATATATTGAACATAGTCAATTTCAGATACACCCTTAAGCAATTTCATAAGTAAAAGTTTCTTCGTGTGACATATTGCTCTGTCAATAGAAATACAAGTTTCTGTTAATAAATAGTAAAAATAAAAAGTGTGTAATACTAAAATAATATTGTAACCAGAAAAATTTAATAATTATTTAAATATTATATGTATATATATATATATATATATATATATATATATATATATATATATATATATATATAATTATTCCGGTAGTAGTCGTGTTTTGAAATTTTAATGGAAATTTTTTGAAAATTTATTTTTATTCAGTTATTTATAAAATTTTCATGTGTTATTTATCTTTTTAGTCTGCAAAAATAATTTTATCAAAAAAGACAAAGACTAAAAAAATAAATAAAAAAATAATAAAAAAAATAAAAAAAACTGACAGGGACTGGGTTAATAACAAATCTAAAATTGCCCCCCTCAAAAGTCAAATTGCCCCCCTGTGGGGCGTACGCCCCCCGTTGGGAACCACTGGCCTAGAGCATAAAAACATGTTAATCCATCCCTGGTTATCACAAGTTGAACTTTGGCTTTTTTCCTTTTCCACGTTGTAGGGTCACTTTGAGTGAGAGGTTACTGTGGGGAGAAGCAGAAGTGCCATCTAGCGGATATGGAGATGGCCGCTTTTGAACCTCACTAGTTTATGGATTTGGTCGGTTTTGCAGCACATCGTGATTTTCAAACGCATATAACACAGGGATCTGACCAGCTTAGGCTTGTTTATTGTTTCCAGATGGTAGAAACGTATACTTAGAACTTAAAAAGCTGAAAAAACACATTTTCAAATTTTGAAGAGTTGGCCGGTTTTGCAACTAGATAACACATATATTGTTTATATATTGGTAATGATTCGTGAATTATGCTTATTTTTAAACTAACTAGAGGTTTTTAGGGTTAGAAATGACGAAGAAACGAAACGTTAAATAAATAAAAATTTGGAACCTCGCCTTTGAAATATATATATGCAGCAAAGGCCAAAATTGTAAAAACTTTTTTAAAAGGTGCATTTTGAGGTTTGGTGGCTCATAAGACCACTTTCTGTTAAATTAACTCCGTAAAATTATTTATCAGTGGCCAGATAATTTAATCAAGAATGTAAATAAATAAATTTTGTTCCTTTATATATTTAGTCAAAAGTTATAGATAAATAAGAAAATAAAAATAAAAATAAAAATAAATAAATAATAAACTCAACTTTTTTGGCGCACCTCGTTGATTCCTTACCCCAAGAATGGTATTGGTCCCTTTATGTCCACCGCTATGACCGATGTAAAAGTCAGGATATTCAAAATTGAGTTTCCGTGAACTTAAAAGCTGTTTTATACGGTATATAAAAATTATACCTTTAAATTTAAAGTATTTTAAATAAACCTTTAAGAGCCTGCATCAGTCATGCGAAAGAACGCACAAGCTAATGTTAAGTCTATGGAAGGTTCTTACGCGATTTCTCGCTTGCATTTTAATATTTTTAAATGATTTTTTTTTTTTTTTTTTTTTTTGCATAGGATAGCTGACGTCGATCTCTAACGTTGTTAGTTTTTACTTTTTCGATTTTGGTTCCAGTTTTTTTATATAAGGGTACTTTCACTTTCAGAACCGGTTCCAACCGGTTCCAAAATTGAAATTGCCCACTTATAAAAAAACTCTAAACCAAAATAAAAAAAAGTAAAAACAAACAACGTTAGAGATCAAACTCAGCTATCATTTGAAAAAAAAAATCATTTAAAAATATTAAAATGCGAGCGAGAAACCGCGCAAGAACCTTCCCATAGACTTAACATTAGCTTGAGCGTTTCTTCGCGTGACTAGCGTAGGCTCTTAAACTTTGAAATTTCTACTTGTGGGACATTTTTGATCTTTTATAAAATATACTTTAAATTTAAGGATACAATTTTTAAAATCACAGTATTTCGACATCGAACTTACTTTCTGATGCTGATGAAAACTGTTTTCGATAATTATATTAGATAAAGAGCAATTACCTAAATAAATTTTCTCATAAATTAACATAAGATTTCGCGTTCGGGAAGGAACGGTTTAAGTTGCCTTTTAAGACCTTACGCGAGTCACGCGAAGACACTCGCAAGCTAATGTTAAACCAATGACAGTGTTCTCTTAAAATTTCTCGTTTACATGTACATATTTTTCATGTTATTTCACATAGGATAGTTGATGTCAACCTTTAACCGGGTACTTTTTTACTTTTTAGATTTTGGTTGAATTTTTTTTTTTTCTGAGGACACTTTCACTGTCGGAACCGGTTTCGAAAGTGGAAGCTTCCCTCATAAAAAAAAAAACTGCAACTAAAATTAACAATATACAAAGTTACAACGCATAACATCGACCTCAGAAATCCTATGCAAAGAAAATCATTTAAAAATATTTAAAAGGAAGTTAAAAATGTGAAAACAACGTTCCCATAGGTTTAACATTAGCTTGCAAGCGTTTTCGCGTGACTACTATACGATTTTAAGTTCTTTGAATAAATATGATTTCTTCTTTTGTGTTTTTTATTTATTTAATTTTGACTCTATGGAAATGTTTTTTTTATTTAAATTAAATTATTTCCTTTAAAGAATATTATTTCATCTTACATGCAACTAACATCAATTAAACTTTGACCTTTTAATACTTAAAATTTTTTGTTCTACATATATAAATTTATAATCAAATCTAAACAATAAAATATACAGCCCTATAAAACATTAAATAATGTTCAGTTGTACTCACCATATCTATTTAATCAAATATAAATCTTGGGAACACAATCATGAAGCAGAAAAATCTGCTGAAGATGAACTAGATGTGTGTAAATGGAGATTTGCCAAGTTCTAAAGAATAAAAAAGAGGAAGGAGCATTGGCTAGAATCCAGACACTTTATATTTTGCAGAGCTGATTAAACTGATATATGGAAGTTTTAAAATTTACATTCTTGCATGAAAATTCTTAGGCCTCTTCTACAAGTTTTAAGCTTCATTTGGATAAGTACATGTGTACTTAATTATAGCAATTTAAGCATATTTTTGATTTATTTGATACATTTATTTTTAAAATGTGTTTTATTGAAATAATTATATAGACAAAGCGTGTTTGCGTTATTTCTTTTTCGGGGGATAGCTCTAACCAAAGTTTCAGTATATAAGCAATTTTGTATTAATTTACGTATGCATTTTACAGCTTTGTTTTGAAAATCTAAATCAGATTAATTACGTATATAGAAATATTAGTTTAGTTAGTTATAAAAATATAAATATTGTAATTCTGTATAATATAGTAAATAGTAGATATATATATATGAAGCAAATATAAGAAAAAAATTGTTTAATCTTAATAAAAATACAAGCTATCCAACATCGAATTTGTTTTTATAGAACAAAGAATTTAAGACATATGCGAAATGTTTAAAATACTTTTACATTCTAATACATCTATACTAATAAAAGAAAGTTTCGCTCTGTGTATAGGTGTGTGTGTGTGTGCGTGTGTGTGTTTGTTGGTATGTCTGCGATGGCTAGCAAAATCTAGATCACCTAGAAGTCTGAAAATTTAGGCCTGGCCTGCTGCATCTGCTTCCTGGTGCACCTGTAATACTTTGAAAATTAACAAAATATTAATTAACAACTGATCAATAACTCATCTCTTTTTTTTTTCAAGCCGGCTTTCAGAACTCGCGCATGCCCAGAACCCGACTTACCACAGCGCACGAGATTGAAGAACCATTTACATGAAGAATGCGTTTATTTCGCAATTACGTTTTAAATTCTATCGCTTAAACCGTTTGGTTTATTTAAAAACTAAAAGAATATTCTGAAATAAAGCACTCTTACGTCTCCTCTACCGTAATCAATTTGAAAAAAAAAAATCATGTTAACCTTTGATTTTTTTTTTTTTTTTTTTTTTTTTTTTTTTGAAAAATGGTTGTTTTCCTGGGTTTATGTTTTCTCCCTTACGTCAATGCCTCTCAATAGCCCAATTTTAGAGATACAGACAAACCAAACATATGCTCTTAGAGCTGAAACCTTCTTCTGATAGACGGTATAATTATTTTTTAAATACGGATTTTAGCACTTTTAAAAACACTGGCAAACACATGACATTTCGCACTTCACTAAAAGATTTTTTTTTTTGCTAAAAGTTACTAAACGTTCGCATTTTGAAGCAATATTTTTAGAACATCTTGGTAAAGCAGATTTACATCACCTACAAAAATTTCGAAGCGTTCGGACGAGAACAAGTGTTAAAAAAAAAATAATAAAATCTGCAATATTAAAACCCATAATAACGGAGTGTTTTCCGGCTCGGCTTCGGGTAACGTTTTCCCTATTTAAAATGCATATATTTTCACATAATTTTATACAGGACTTGAAAACAGCTATATTCATAAACGACTAAAATTTCAGAGAGATCGGACGACGAATACTATTTTTTTTATGTCAACGGACCCGACCGATCTGAAAAGAAAACATATTTATTTTACAACATCTCTACAAATCATTGTTCATTAATCTCACTCATTTTTAACATTATCCGCATAATATTTGATACCCAAAAATTCAATCTTTTAAAGTTATTTATACATTTATAAAAATATAAAATTTATCGAAATTTCCGGAAATTTTAGAAGTATCGCTTTAAACACAATGTTATGCAATGATAGTATAAACTACTTATTACTGTATTTTTTCAGAATAACAATACATTACTTCATTGGGGCGGAGCCCCCCTGAAATAAAGTATCAGCTGGCGGAGTCCCCCTGAATCCCCCGTTGTCGCTTTAATATTCTATTCTCAATTTCCAGTAATTGCGCTACTTCATTTCTTGAGTATATGTCTGAATGTATTTACTATTTTAATTATGCAAGACTGCTTTTGCTGCAATTGAATAAAATTTCGTGCATAAAATATACTTATACAAATGTAAATTCCTCTTATGCGACCTATATTAAATTTAAGCATTCAACATTTTATTTTCAGTTGGAAAACCGATTTGGTAATCATATTTTAGTAGTTAAAATAAATTATCTTCTATTTCATTAAAAAGCGCATATTAAAAACTTATATAACCCGAAAATTAGCTATTTTTAATAAAAGTTCCCGTCAAAATAATGCGATTCACTCGAATTTTCCTTTGTTAATATTCTTTTAAATATAGTTGCTTCGCAACCATTTAATGAAAAAGAGAAAAAAAATGCATTGGAATTTTTTGTAAAAAATGAAAAATTAAAATGTTTCATATACCGGGTGCGTCATAAATTATTGCAAACTTTAAAGTTTCATAATAAAAGAAGTAATGCTCGGAAAAAATTTCGGTTTGCGCGAGTATGATCAAGGGGGATTTTGGATTTTCTCCCCCATGTATAATAAAAAATGATTCCAAAAGTAACCGATAGAGGGCACTCACACATCATACAGAGGCGTTTTGTGCAAATCAGGCAAACACAAACAGACAATGAAACAAATCACAATAACATGACACTGTGACATGACACATTTATTTTACATGACACATTTATTTTAAGGTAAAAGATCTTCACCATGACCACCACCACCAGGTATTAGGCAAGTGAGGCGCGTCAATACGCCTGTTACAGCTGAGTGTAACATGTCGGCATCGATGCCACAGGCGGTCTATCGAATGGCATCTTTCAGTTCCACCAAAGTGGCTGGGGAGTCCCGGTATACACACGAATTTAAGTATCCCCACAGCCAAAAATCTGCCGGGGCAAGTCTGGAGATCGTGCGGGCCACTCAAACTTACAACCTCGACGCCGCCCAGATACGACTGTTTTGCGTATTGACGTCACTATGCAGTGAAAAGTGTGCTTCATCCGTCCACAGGACGTTCAGCAACCATTGTGGGTCACGCTCCATTTGTACCAGCGCCCATGTAGCAATTTTTAGCCTTTTATCTGTATCTACCGGAAATAACTGGTGAAGTGCCTGTATCTTGTACGGATACAGATCCAAGATTCCGTGCAGAATACGTCGAATCGACGATTCCGGAATCCTCGTTATTCTTCCAGCTTCACGAGCATTGCTACTTCCCATTGTTGTCTCGGCTGCCTATTCTTCCATGACACTTTTTACAACATGGACGCGATCCGCGCTCGAGGATTGTCTTCTACTACGTGGACGATCCTCCAAACTCTCCGTTTCCTCAAAACGTCGTACTAAATTTAGTATCCCATTCAATGAAATAGGACTTTTTTGCGCCTTAAGTCCTTTCTCTGTGCGAAACATTCTAAATGCAATAGTTGTGGATTCACCATTCTTGAAAAAAATTTAACCACCAGCGCTCGATCTGGTAACGATAGCATGCTGCCGAGATCGAATGACGAATCCATTTCTAGCCAGGTGTTTTATTGCGAGCCTTATTTGCATAAAACGCCTCAGTATGACGTGTGAGCGCCCTCTATCGGTTACTTTTGGAATAATTTTTTATTATACATGGAAAAAAATCCAACATCCTTCTAATCATTTTCGCGTAAACCGAAAATTTTTCCGAGCCTTACTTCTTTTATTATGAATTTTTAAAGTTTGTACGAATTTATGACGCACCCGGTATTTCAAATTAATGCATAAAATTTGTCCAATAATTTATGCAATTAATTTCGAAATTCTAATAAATATAATGGCATATTTTCAAAGCGATAGGATTAAATTATGATCTCCATTTCGTAAATTTAGAATCCACAATTTAGCATTTACAATTATCCCAATGCGACATTTTCTTTTCGGCGAATTTAAAAAGTTTAAAAAATCGTCTGACTTCAAATTGAAAAGCATTATGACCTAAACATAAATGTTCTATATATTTCGAACGAATGAACCAAATATAACTAAAAACTATACACCTAATTCCGAATACCGCGCCAACATACTCACTAAAAATCAACCTAATAGAACGTTTTTTACGGCAGTTATCAGGGAACAGACAGACAGAAACCAAAAACTTTTCGCTTCTCCACAGTGAGCCTTCACTGACGTTTCGGCAATAACCACATAAAAAAATATACAGTGAACGCTTTCGAGTAACCCAAGATACAGAAAATCATCCTTTATCTTTAGAAAACTCAGAAAAAAATATGTTTTCGAGATTTAATAAAGAATTTAGAAAAACAGTTATTTTTGCTGGCACCGATTTTCGGAAACATTTCCAAGTAGTTTTTATAGTCTACTAATCAGTTTTCTCAAACCAGAATGTCGGTTTTTTCCATGTCATCAATTTTTAAATATACTTTTTAAGTTGTGTAATTGAATTTACACATGCAAGATAACAAAATATTAACAATTTTAATGTCAATGTTAATGATATAATTCGTCATGTTTGTCTGTAAAACGTGTTTCATGAACATGAATATTTTTACTTCAGAATTTGTAGCATTCCAAAAACCTATATCCCTGGCTGAGAAAACTAATGTTCTGCAATGTATCTGAAAATCAGTGGCACTAAAAAAAAATTAGTTTTTTATAAATACTTCTTTAAATCCGGAAAATATATTAGTATCCGAAGATAAAGAACATTTTTCAGAATCGCGGGTAAAGAGGTTATTGCATATTTTCATTCGTGATTATATTATATTTTCCTTAATTAAGAAACATTGTTTATACAGTGTACAATAGATACTATTCTATTCTTAAAACAATACTTTTTTTTTGAGACCGGCGACCAGGCCCCTACCTGCCAGGTTTCTCTAACTTAAACGGGTTTAGTGCCTGGCACAAAGGCGCGTAGCGCCACTGAAGAGATGCCGCGTAGCGGCTGGCCGTTGCTGGCCGTTGCTGGCAGGACGGTTATGTGGAGGACTTAGTTTTGTTCCGATTTTTGTTTTGCTGCTGATTGATGTTATTCTTTTTATACGGACCTGCACTTGGCATTACACCCATACGTCATGTCATCGTTATGCGAGTTGGTCTCGTAATTTAGAGCCTTGATCAGGTGACGAGACCTTCACCTGATTAGGCACCCCTGTTGCATTTTATATCATGTTTAGGTTTCTCTCATTGCTTGTTGGTTTCTCATTTGTTGCAGTTGTTTCTGGTTTCTCATTTGTTGCATTTATTTTGGTTTCTCATTTGTTACAGGTTTCTCATTGTGGTTTGGGTTTCTCATTTTCCGCTGTTGATTTTGTACTCTGTTGCATCACTGGTAACCGTTGAATTTGTTTTCATGAATGCGCTCTAATGGCGATCAGTCCATAGATACCTTATGGTTGTTATCATGAACTCGATGAAGCTATTTGAAGACTTGGTGCGCTGTGGGGTGGGGCATGTTCCTTGGCCATTAGTCCGTTAATTAGCATTAACTTCCACCCTATTAGACGCAGAAAGATCGATCTTTTTGTCGCAGGAAAGAGGTGTCCTTTACACTGCTATTTTTGTTATATATAGACATACACACATATATACATATATATATTTTTTTTTTCCTGAAAGAGAAGGTAAATTAGGCAGAGGTTATGTACACTTTGAATATACAAATATGGTGGCTGCTGGGACTTTTATGTTTTGCTTGTTTTGTTGTATTAATCTATGTTTTTGTCTGTTTCATGTCATCTACATTGTTCATTAGCCATCTGATCACTGCTCTACCTTTGTTTTGTAAATGTTTGTTGTTTGCAAGTTGTCTGTGCCATAGTTTTTCGTTATTAACTGTCATGTTGACCAAATGGTGTGGTTGTGTGAGCGGGCAGGACGTGAGGTAGTGTTTTAGGGACCCTAATTCCCCGCATATGCATTCTGGAGGGCTAAATTTGGTAAATCTATGTAGGTTTGTGGGAATGCTCCATGTTCTGTGTAGATTTGGCTCAGTAATTTACAGCTTATAAGCGTTTTTGTGTCTACTTTTGGGAAGTATCCATGGGTTGTTCTACCCGTATCCCCGTAGTCCCACTCGAACTGCCATTGTTTTATTGTTAACTCTTTTAATATACGCTTAAGGTTTGATATTGGTCTTTCTATGTGGTAGGGTCTATCATTTTTTTTTATTTTTAGCCGCTTCTTTTGCTAATTCGTCAGCATCCTCGTTTCCTTGGATGCCAACGTGTGCCTTAACCCAATTAATTTTAAATTTGTTGTTTGATTTTCTTATTTTGTTTTGTATGTCTGCAATTAGTTTTACTGTGTTGAATGGTTTGCTGAGAGCTAATATTGCTGATAGGCAGTCCGAGTGAATGCTATAATCCATCCCTGTTTCGTTGCCCCATTCTGTTGCCTTTAGTATCGACAGTAGTTCGGCTTGGAAGACACTGTTATGTTTACGCAATGGTGTTGACCATAGTTTAATTTTTTAGTCGTTTTTGTATGCTAGGAAAGCCGATCCCGTAGCGCCTGATTCCAATTTTGAGCAGTCTGTATAAATTGTTATATCTGTTTCGTTGTAGCCTATCTTTGGTTCTGTTGTTTCTGCTGGGTGCGTTTCCCATATGTTTATTTTGTTATCGTAGTCTGTTGTTTGAATTGTATTACCGTATAATTTACATGTTTCTCTTAACCTTGTTATTGTTCCATATGTTGCTTTATATTTGACCTGTAGGTGTATTGGAATCAGGCCCGCCAGTACCTGAAGGGCTGCTGTTGGGGCAGTTTTGTATGCCTTGACTATGGTCAGCAGAAAATGTCTTTGGCAAGTGGTTAGGACCGCTTTGCTTCTGGCATTTCATTTGTGTCCTCAGATTGGTGCTGCATATGTTAGCACTTTTTCTGCTACTGTTCGATACCAAATTTTTATGATGTCTGGTTTTATTCCCCAACCTCTTTTTGCCATTTGTCCCATCATATTGAATGATTTGCGTACTTTTGTTGTTTGGTGTTGGCAATGTGGCAGCCAGTTTAGGTTACGGTGTATTATGACTCCTAGGTATTTGATTTGGTCTTTACCTTCTAGATCCTTGTCCTGTAATTTGATTCCCTCTATCTTTCCCGAGACTTGATCTGGGAGGTTGTGTAAGCGAGGTCTGTTTAGATACAGAAGTTCTGTTTTTCCCTGTTTAGCGTAAGATTGTTGCTTTTTATCCAGTTGTTGAAATCTTCTATTATTTTATTTGCTAAGATTACCAGTTGCTCTTTAGTTTTAGCTTTGAGTATTAGGATGAAATCGTCGGCAAATGCTTGGATTCTAACCTTTTTACCCCAGTTCTTTATATTTTTATTATTCTGTTAAGTTCTTGTTTTGTTATGTCTGGTGGGTTAATGTCTCTGAATTTTGGTGGCGCTGGTGTGAGTTTATGTTCTGTGTTTGGGTTTGTTAAGTACAGGTTATCTAGAAAGTGGTTAAGTGTTTCTTTTATTGTTACTGTTTGGTTGTTTGGTAGTACATTTACTAATCGTGATGGCTTTGGTTTTTTACCTGAGGCAGCTTTGTATTGTGGCCCGTATGTATCGATGGCTTCGTTACAGAATTTTTTCCAAGTTTTCCTTTTTGTTCTGTTGATTAGTTTTTTAAGTTTTGCCCTTTCTTTTTTATATTCTATGTGTTGTTTGTATTTTAGTTCTTCATTTTGTTGTTTTTGATATTTCCTTCTAAATGCTCTAACTCGGTTTCGGGCTGTTTTTATCTCCATTGTCCACCATGTTGGAGCTGTTATATTTGGTGATTTTCTTTGTTTGTAGCATTGTAATGCTATTGCTGTGATTTCATTTTGTATTTTCATTGTTATGTTGTCTAATTGTTCTTTGCTGGTTATCCTTGTAAGTTCATTTATATATTTGTTCCCTATTTGTTTTATTTTTTCTCAAATTTTGCATGTTTTCCATGTTTTGTCTCTAGTTTGTGTCTGTAATAACTTATGTTGTCATATGTTAGTTTGAATTTAATGTATTTGTGGTCGCTATGGGACTCGTCGACACTTACTTCCCATTCCGTTATTTTGTCCCCAAGGTTTATCGTTGCTATTGTTAGGTCTGGCCACCCTTGGATAACTTTTTTCCTCCGCATTGTGCTAAGTGAGGCTGGTGCGTTTGGTGGATTTTGTACGTATAAGTCGTTAGCTAGTAAAAAATCTGTTAGCTGTTCTCCTCTTGTATCTATATCATTGTAACCCCAGACTTGAGAGTGTGCATTGAAATCTCCCGTCAGCAGAATTTCACCTTTGGCTATTTTCAATGTTTCTTCGACCTCTTGAAGCACGCTCATGAAGTCTGCTGAGGGGGGGACGTATACATTTATTATCGTTATTATTTCCTTTTTATTTTCTAGTGTTACTGCTGTTGTGTGGTCGGTTTCTTTTAGTGTTATTGGGTTTGTTCCTGTGTTTGTGATTATTGCCGCTTTGTTTGTTTTTGTTTTTGATATTTTCCATAATTTTGAGCTAAAACCTATTATGTCTCCTGTTTGTCTATTTTGGTAAAAGTCTTGGATCAGCGCGATGTTGATTTCATTTGCTCCCATATACTCCGCAAGTGATTTTGTGGCATTTGCACTACCGTGTAGATTTATTTGTATCATTTTTATTGTGTCTGTATCATTGTTTGTGAGAGTTGTGTTTGGGTTTGGTTTATTCGGGGGAGATTTACTTTGGTTTGTGGTGGCGGGTGTGTTTAAGTTTGTATTTTGTGTTTGTTTTGCGCCACGCGGGCACTGTCTTTTATCGGTGTCCGCGAAAACGTTGCCCTTATCTTTGCCTGTGTTGCATGTTATTTATTTTTTCCTGCGTCCTCCTTTGTATTCTTGGGACCCCGCGGTACGTTACTACTGTGGCTTGTCCACGTAATACTTGTAACCCGCTTGTTAACCTCTTTTTTCCCTCCTCCAATTCTATTTGTCTAATAGTGAGGAGTCTCCGGTACACCGTGCACCTCCCATCGTGAGCCGTGTGGTCCGTTGATAGCTGACAGCGTAAATAACCTTTAGTCATCTCATTGTAGTTTAGACACATGATACATGTTTCTCTTCTCTTAGGGCATTCGTCATGCTTGTGATCTCCAGCACATTCAGAGCAGACTTGTCGCTGGTCGCAGTATTGTGCAATGTGATCAAATCTCTGGCAACGGTGGCACCGCAGAATCGTCACATAGTTTTTTATCGGGCATTCCCTGAGCCCAAGGCACACCGTTCTTCTCTTGAGGAGATGGTCTGCCAGTGGCTCCGGGAGTGTGACTGGTATGTGCATTCGTTCTGTTGGTATCAGTATTGGTTTGAGTATATTTACTACTTCCTCAGGATCTTTTGATCCATCCAAACCTAGTAGTTTTTCCAGTTTTACTTGTATGGCTTCTTTACTTACCGTGTTTGGAACGTGGAAGATCATTATTCTTTTCTTCCTCAGGTTTGCCGTCTTGATATTCAGGTTTGAGCATTTTTCAGTGTTTTCTTTCAGTGTTTCTTTTAACCTTGTGGCCTCTGTTGCATTTTCACACTCAATTCGTATACCATTTCTGATTCTTGTCACTCTGTTGATTCCTGCGTGGTCTTTTACTGTATTCGTGACTTTCTTTTCTACCTCTTCTGCACTTCTTTCATCTGTACCTTGTATTATGACCGTTGATGTCGCTGCCTTTATGGCCTGGGCATATGTGGCCGGCGCCCTTGGTTTGACCTCCTGTGTTTGTACTGGGGGGTTGGTAGGTTTGTAATTTTCCGTGGTTTGTACTTGTTCGGTTTCGATGAGATGTTCTATTGTTTCAGCTTTTGCCTCTGCATATGTTACTATGTGTTCCAATTCCTGGAGTGAATTGATGATTATTTGGAGTGCTTTGTTCATAGCATTGGTTGTTGGTACTAGCATCTTTGATTTCTTCTGGAGCATTTTTATGTAGCTAACTGCTTTCATGGCTTTATCCATCTCTGCCGATCTTATTTGTGCTAGGCCGCTTTTGTCACATATTTGCGCAAGTTCTTTCTTGAGCTTTTTCACTTCCTGGTCTTCTGTTACCAGTTGCTTCTTCCCCATTTCTGCTTCTTCATATTTTTCCTCTTCTTCACTTGATATTTCGAAGTATTTTTCTATTTCACTGGAACTCACATTTTCTTCTGTCTCTCTTTCTCCTTCTTTCGTTTCATTTATTTTGATTGTGCGCTTCTGGGTCGCACCCGATGCATCCGAGACCCCTGCATTTTTTGTGTTTTGTGATATTTTAATTTTTGTTAGGTCTTTCTTTATTAGGTCATTCTTTTGTGCGCCTTGAGTGGTTATTGTTTTTTTTTGTTGACGATTTTTGTAGGGGCGGTGAGTTGTTTTTATTTGAATGTACTGAACTCGATCTGGAACTCGATCTTGAAAATCGCATTTTGCCTAATTGGTGTTTTTCCTACAATTTATGTTTTTGTGGTCCCAGAAGTTATAATAACAATTCTATACTTTATCTATCTTGAATCAGACTGAACTATGTAATTTAATACTTTATTGGATTAATTACTATTCTCACTAAAATAGCTATAGGCATTACGGGAACCCTCAATGGTCGGGAGTTAAGGTTTGTGTTTTGATTTGTTGTTTTTACAAGTGATGAATATGGGGGAGGGGGTTGATGTTAATGTGGCACCAGCAGCGGGGGGAGGGGGGATACAGAATTTCTTTCCTACTTATCTTAGTTTTGATTAGTAACAAGTAAACCGAGGTGTTACTGAATTGAAGCCCTCCTATGAGGAGATACTGGTTTTTATTTGCTCTGGAAGAGCACATACATGCTTTAACAAGTGTAACTGGTTTAATGCTCAACTTGATTTGTTATGGGATATGACTTATAAACGGGTAATTTGATTGTTACCGTGTTGTTAGTGTAATCCATAACTTATGGTGTTACGGTGATGTAGCAAGGGGCGAGACCTCCTAACTTACCTTAGCCTTTTTACATATTTCTGGAGTTGTAGCTAAAAACTAGAAAAGAGATGAATAGTATATATCATTCTGCCCCACCGGGAGGGGGGACTAACTTAGCCCTCGATGGAATACTTACCTTTCAACCAGGGGACATATGTATCTGTTGCAGAAGTTGGATAAAATCATGGGTAACAAAGGTAGTTATGTAATTGTAAACTTCTTTACACAAGACTTAGATTTATTTAATTAAGTCCAACATTTTATTATTTTTGGTTTGGTGAAAACAGTTTTGGTGATCCTTATAAAGTATTTAAAATACATCTCACGTCTAATTAAATCCTAATCTATTTCGATAGTAAAACACTCCAAAATCAGCCTAAATTAAGTTTTTATTTGTAAAATATTTTAGTTTTTGTTTAATTATGTCAAACCTCGGCAATCTGATAAAAACAGTTTTGGTAATCCTTTTAGAATATTTACAAGAGAGTTCATATATAAGTGAATCCCAATCTATTTCAATAGAAAAAGCATTCCGAAATCAGTCGATGATTAGCTTTTTTTAAAAAAAATTTATAGTTTTAGTTCAATTGTGTCAAACTTCAGCGATTTTATTTTATTTTGATTTTACTTACCATCATACGTAGTATAGGGTAAGTCTTGTAATCGTTTTGAAAATTGAAAAAAAAAATGACGGATTTACACGTTTCAGACACTGGAGATTCCGAAAAACCTATTTTTAGAAAAAAACATTGCCGTCCGTCTGTCTGTCTGTCTGTCTGTGTGTCTGTAAACACTCTATCTCCCGAATAAATAGAGATAGAGACTTTAAATTTGGTATGTACTTAATATGTAATAATGGGAAGAAGCTTGTTGAATTTCAGTAGCCTCGATTATCCGGAACTTTTTGTTCGGACTCTCGAAATATTCGTTCTGATAAAAAGGTATATAAAAATTTAGTAAATTGTTTATTTTAAGAAATGAATAGAAAGACAATTAAAAGACATAAATTTTGCATCAAGAATGAAGTTAATCGGATAATGAGTTGCTGAGATATTTGTAATTATATTTCCACACTCTTCGATTTTTCATGACCCTATATTTCATTCAAATATCAATTCAAAGATATATTTTAATTGGAAATGAGACGCTTCATCCGACGCAGTAAACCGTTAGTTAATATGATTATCAGCTTTGGAGTTATAGAGCATTTAATGTTGATGACGTAATCAAGCCACGATTTTATTCGAATTGCAATGCATTTTATGAATAGTTTACACATGTTTTATTTTCATATTTTATATTATGCATATCCATGATGCGTAAGTATTACGGTGGCCCCCAACGACTAGTTTAATACGGTATGAAATACAGTTGCAAAGCAACTTTAAAAGAAATTCACAGAAATGTGTATGATGGCTAATTCGTATAAATCAGAAAGTAGAATGATTTATAGTTTTCGAACTGCAGCATAAAATTCCACCAAAATTATAAAGCTACTTTTGAATGCCTAACAAATGTTTGCAAAACATTTTGAACTAATTGGATCAATTAAAATCTTCATAGTAAAAATTTAGTATTCATAAGTCAACTTTTAGATCAATAATTCAAATGCGTTTTTTTATTTTCAGTAAATGTTAAAATTTAAAAATTATTTGAATTGCTATAAAACATGCGTCAAAACCTCATGCCTCAAAAATATAAAAATACTTATTTATCAGTAAGTTGATAAATATAATTTTAATTTAATAAATACCCCATAACTAGTATTTCATATACTTTTCGAAAAAAAAATTCTTAAAAAATGAAAGTAATATAAAACACACAGACACGTAAAAATAACTAAGTACAATAAATTTGGTAGAGTGCCGTGTTAAACTCGGATGAACATTAAATAAATATAGTTTCTTATTTACTTACATTCAACAAAAATAGTTTTCTTTCAACAACTGAAAATATAAAGTATTATAAACAGTCAATATCCTTAAATCACATCACGGTTACTTAACTGATGAAACTGAATAACATGATTTCGCTATAAATCTGTTATTGACCAAGCTAAATGCAGCAAATTATATTTATGCAAATGCAAACATTAAGGTCCCTTTTCTGTGCTTAATTTAGTCTTTCCTGTGTTTAATTTTAGTAAAATAGTCTGTTCGAGAACAATTTTACATTTAATAGAAAGGCATTTCAGTGCACAGCTGAACCATATAGATTAACGCAATGGGAATTATGCATGTCAATAGAAAGGTATTTCTGAAACATTAGGCTTATTCCAGTTTAATAATTATTTAATATTAAACTTTATTCTAATAGATTTATAGTAACATTATTGTAGTTTTACATGTGGTCAATTATAATTAATATAAATTACATCTTAAAATTATCATTTTTTATAGTAAAAGTGAAGAAATATCTCTAAATTTTCTTTTTTAAATGTCAATTATCTAAATTAATAAAAGAAAGTTTCGCTCTGTCTGTCTGTGTGTGTGTCTGTTGGCGATGGCTAGGAAAATCTGGCCCACCTAGAAGACAGGAAATTTAGATTTAGGTTGTCCAAACTCTCTCCTGTTGCACCATTACTTCAGAATTTAAATATTTTAATTCCTTTCTGAAATATTAATTAAAATGCACAAAGAACTCTCATTAAAAATACGCTTTTATTCTCTTGGGTTGGTTGGTTCACTGGTTGGTTGCATCGATTCTTCACAGAAGTAATTAAATAAACCAGAGTAGCGATGCATAAATAAGGATTTCTAACTAAATAGTGTCAACATGGATTGAAGTTATCAGCGTAGAGGAGCCATGCGAATGTCACGCCACGTTCATGACAAATTACACATACGTCCCACTGATTGAAATATTTTGCAGGCATGACAATTTCATGACAATTAGTCGGGTTTAAGTTTTTTTTACATGACATTTATTATTATGATGGAGATTATTAATACAGAAAACTTTATTTAACAGATTCTTTTTAGCACTTTCCAACCTAGTTGAAAAGTGCTTATGACTTCGGTTTGTCTGCGTATGGCCGTCTGCCGTCTGCCGTCTTCCGTCTGCCGTCTGTCCGTGCTCTAACTCCCGTAAATATGCTCAGGTTGCTCTGCAATTTTTATATGTTATTGTCTTTATCTATAGCATGTTCCCTATTGCAACGGAAGTGTGTAGCACTGAGTTTTTTTACAGGGACACTCAAAAGAATTCCGTTACATTGCGGTCTATGGGAAAAATCATTTGCGGTTTATTTTAATGATGTTACACAATTTCAAACACATTGTAATTGATATATATCACTAAGGTGCATTACAAGAAGCTTAATATGGAATAGGGTGTGCATAGCACTTATAGTTACTTTACAGGGACAGTCAACAGAATTCCGTTACATTACGTCTATGGAGAAAAATCGTCTGCGGTTTATTTAAGTAATGTTTCACTATTTTAAACGCATTTAAATTTATATAAATTACTAAGGTGCATTACAAGAGGCTTAATACAGAATAGTGTGTGTATAGCAGTCATCGTTCATTTACAGGGACACACAAAAGAATTCTTCTACTGTCTGTTAACAATAATTCCTGGAAGTGCGTTTTAAGTTACTGAACGCGATTTTAATTTTAACTCGCTTTTTGTCTATTATGTGATGTGTATAAATTCTGTAGATCCTACACAGGGCAGCACAAAAGTTCACGAACACATTTCCGTTTACTGACAGAAACTCCAGAAGGATAATTTTAAACTGTGCTACGCGTTTCCTAACTAAACTAAAATTTAGCATCCTATGTAGTATATATACAAATCTATAGATCCTATACAGGGCTGAATAAAAGTATTCGGATATTTTTCCGAATATTGTATCTGTTGGAAATTCCTGAAATTATGTTTTTAAATATGTTATGCGTTTTCCAAATTGTTTACTTAGATGTTATCTTTTAGCTTATTAAACGGTATGTTTTGTAAAATTATTTTGGAAGCGTTAGAAAGTGCTACATAATCTATGCTTGAAGCATGATTTTTCGTTCTTGTTTATATTTGCTGGAATTAAGAGGGACAAGGGTCTAATTACATTTAAGCTTCAAGGTGTATTTCTAGAAAGCAGTTACCAGAATTTCCGAATAGTAGTGTAAAAGTAGTAAGCCAAATTTCAAATTAAGTTCCTAGCTTAACCAAATGAATCAATCATTAAAGATGTATTGCGATCCTCCTAATTAGTTATTTGCTGAAGGCCACTTGAACAACCCCCCCCCCCCCCCCCACCCCTCCTGGACCGTCCTTCAAGGTTTTTTCTCTAACTCTGCTCAGTTTCCATATCTCAGCAACTATCTTTCCGATTTCAACGCAAGTGATTTCAAACATTATAATTAAATTAATAGTCACCCTTTATAACATTAAACTAAATTGATGAGTAGCGGTTACCACTATTTACGAATAACAGTTTAAGCCAAATTTGTAATTAAATTCAAAGCTTAAGGAAACGAACGAATTTTGAAAGATGCATAGTGGTCCTCCTAATTAGTTATTTGCTGAAGGCCACTTGAACAACCCCCCCCCCCCACACCCCTCCCGGCCCATCCTTCAAGGTTTTTTCTAAAACTATGCTCTGTTTCCATATCTCAGCAACTATTTTTCCGATTTCAACATTTTTTTTACCCCGCCAATTTGGCGAAAACTTTTTTGAATATTAGTTACAAATACCATGGAATAATAGCACGTGATTTTTTATTTCAATATAAAAAATAAATAACGTAATAAATGAAATAGGTTCTATTATTTAAAAAAGGGAAATAAAAATAAATAAATGATAGTTTGATATAAATAAATATTGATATACATAATAAAAACAATTTATAGAATTAAAATAAAAAGTAAAAGTAAATCAACAGCAATATAAACAAAATAACAGGGTTACCATGTGAGGCATAAAATTACCATTTTGTTGCAATCGCGCCAATGTTGTGCGTATATGACATCTGTGACGAAAATTTAATGCTTAAGGGTGTATTCAAATCCAAAGTGCTTATTTTGAGACACATTTGCTAATTCATTTTTGCTCTAAAATGCATCCAATTGGCAGGTTCTCTTATTCAGAAACTTTATAAGGTCCGTATTGTCTCGATTTTTTGATAAAGGCAGAATATATTTCAAAAGAATGCTGTCAAACTGGACATTTTGAACAGAATTTCCCAAAGCGATAGCGCTGGAAACAAACAAAATGATCGTAGTGTGAAAATAATTGTCTGTAAATCAATTTCTAATTAATTGAACGAAAAATAAAAACATGGGGCCCTTATAAATGTCTTTATAAATCACGCCGACAAGTTTCCTGTTGTTACTTTTAAAAATGAGTCTGAGAATGTGTCTCAAAATTTTGAGTTGTTGAGCATGGAAAAATATTTTTTTATAATACCGCCTTAACGAAATTCAATTATTTGATCGATCGCAAATTTTGGTACTTTTCCGTTATACGGACAGCATGACATACATGTAAATGTATGCTTGGCGACAATGGTGTCCGTATAACGGAATAGTAAGAAAATTTTTCTTAGTTCGGACTATACCAAAAACAAACATTTTACAGGTAACAGGAAAATCGCCAAAAATGACAGCTTCATCAGCAGTTATGACAGCAAAGTTGTATAAAATCTAATAACCTGAATTTTACAACGTTTACGCGAAACACCACAGAGAACACATGCTATTATTATATAAGTAGGGGATCTTTAAAAGAATAAGAGAACAACCTTCAATAATATAATGCATGAAAAAGTAAACAAATAACAAATAAGTGATTCAGCAAATCTTAAAAATATGTATTTCTGGTACTTCTCTATTATCCCGTCGACCATTTTTCATAGCAAAAAAAAATATCGCCAAACTGTAAAATTAAACGCCTAAACTGCAGTCCCATTTCCTTGATGTCAAAAGCATTATACGTGTTTGTTATGTCATCAAGGGGATTTTAATTCGACATTTGCGTGTATTTTTAATTATGTTTTACTGATTTATTAGTTATTTCATTAATTAAATTAATAATTGTGTCCTTAAATTCTTATATTATATTTATTTAATTATTTTGATATTCCAATGGCAACGTTTTCCCGTTTATTTGGCCTTACAGTTTGGCGATAGTTTTTTGTTATGAAAAAGTGGTCGACGGGATAATAGAGAAGTACCGTATTTCTTAATATAACTATAAAATGCAGAAAAATATTCTGGTACTTCTTCATTATCCCGTCGAAATTCCGTTCATTATCCCGTCGACCCATTAAGAAAAAAAAAACTATATCCAAATTAGGTACTTTTCAGTTAGCCGGAACCAGCAAAAAAAAAAAAAATAAACTTTTACTTCTGCGTATGACATCATAAAGTCGGCAATAACTCCCACTGTGGCGAGGCACAGAGTAACGAAAAACTCTGTGGTTGGGAGAATAAAAGAAAAATAATAAATATTAAAAGCACGGGACTTTTAGAAAGAATTTTTTAATTTGCAAGTTAAATTTCGGTGAAAATCTTTATCCGCGTGTTTTATAAGCGAACTAGCTGACCCGCCCGGCGTTGCCCGAGCCCTTGTAATAAACTTAAATCTCTTAAAAAATGGAACTCTGGCCACGGTCTACGATGGCTTCGGAACCGTATACCCGGCATGCTCGTACGCTCTAGAAAATCTGTTATTTCCCCCTACCACCGCCAGGGGAGCATTCTGTTCTAAACAAACCTCTTTCCGAACGAACTTCTGAGACAGGTCCCCGCTGCCTACGTTACTGTATAGTAGGCGCACTACAAAATTGAGCTGGTTTCGAGAAGATTGGAACATTATTAACTCAGTTATTGCAATAAGGCACAGTTAGAGAAAATAACCTTGAGTGAGGTGCCGAGAGGAGGGGATGTTCGAGGAGTGTCCTTCAGAAAATGACTAATTAGGAGGCCCACTATGCATGCATAAAAATTCGTTCGTTTTGTTAAGCTAGGAACTTAATTACAAAGTTGGCTTAAACTCTTATTTGTAAATAGTGGTAACCGCTACTCATAAATTTAATTTAATGTTATAAAGGGTGACTATTAAGTTAAATATAATGTTTGGAATCACTTGCGTTGAAATCGGAAAGATAGTTGCTGAGATATAGAAACGGGGCATAGTTAGAGAAAAACCTTGAAGGAGGAGCCGGGGACGGGAGGGTTGTTCAAGTACCCTTCAGAAAATGACTAATTAAGATGAGCACTATGCATCTTTCGAAATTCGTTCATATCTGTTAGTTTTGAATTTAATTACAAATTTGGCTTAAACTGTTATTCGTAAATAGTGGTAACCGCTACTCATAAATTTAGTTTATTGTTATAAAGGGTGACTCTTAAATAAATTATAATGTTTGGAATCACTTGTGTTGAAATCGGAAAGATAGTTGCTGAGATATGGAAACGGAGCATTGTTAGAGAAAAAAACTTGAAGCGAGGGCCGGGGGGGAGGGGTTGTTCAAGTGTCCTTCGGCAAATGACTAATTAGGAGGACCACTATGCATCTTTCAAAAATCGTTCGTTTGCTTAAGCTTTGAACTTAATTACAAATTTGGCTTACACAATTATTCGGAAATAGTGGTAACCACTACTCATAAATTTAGTTTAATGTTATAAAGAGTGACAATTAAGTTAATTATAATGTTTGGAATCACTTGTGTTGAAATCGGAAATATAGTTGATGAGATATAGAAACGGAGCATAGTTAGAGAAAAAACCTTGAAGGAGGTCCCGGGGGGGGAATGTTCAAGTGCCTTTCAGCAAATGACTAATTAGGAGGACCACTATGCATCTTTCAAAATTCGTTCGTTTCCTTAAACTTTGAATTTAATTACAAATTTGGCTTAAACTGTTATTCGTAAATAGTGGTAACCGCTACTCATAAATTTAGTTTATTGTTATAAAGGGTGACTATTAAATTAATTATAATGTTTGGAATCACTTGTGTTGAAATCGGAAAGATAGTTGCTGAGATATGGAAACGGAGCATAGTTAGAGAAAAAAACCTTGAAGGGAGGACCAGGGGGGAGGGGTTGTTCAAGTGTCCTTCGGCAAATGACTAATTAGAAGGACCACTATGCATCTTTCAAAATTCTTTCGTTTGCTTAAGCTATGAACGTAATTACAAATTTGGCTTTAACTATTTTTCGGAAATAGTGGTAACCGCTACTCATAAATTTAGTTTAATGTTATAAAGAGTGACTATTAAGTTAATTATAATGTTTGAAACCACTTGCGTTGAAATCGGAAAAATAGTTGCTGAGATATGGAAACGGTGCATAGTTAGAGAAAAAACCTTGAAGGAGGTGCCGGGTTGGGGGATGTTCAAGTGCCCTTCAGCAAATGACTAATTAGGAGGACCACTATGCATCTTTCAAAATTCGTGCAAATTTGGCTTAAACTGTTATTCGTAAATAGTGGTATCCGCTACTCATCAATTTAGTTTAATGTTATAAAGGGTGACTGTTAAATTAATTATAATGTTTGAAATAACTTGCGTTGAAATCGGAAAGATAGTTGCTAAGATGTGGAAACGGAACGGAGTTAGAGAAAAAACCTTGAAGGACGGGCCGGGAGGGGGGGGGGGCGTTGTTCAAGTGGCCTTCAGCAAATAACTAATTAGGAGGATCACAATACATCTTTAAAGATTGATTCATTTGGTTAAGCTAGGAACTTAATTTGAAATTTGGCTTAGACTATTATTCGGAAATTCTGGTAACTGCTTTCTAGAAATACACCTTGAAGCTTAAATGTAATTAGACCCTTGCCTCTCTTCATTCCCGCAAATATAAAAAAAGAATCTGTTAAATAATGTTTTCTGTATTAACAATCTCCATCATAATAATAAATGTCATGTAAAAAAAAAAAAGTGGTTAAGTGTGATCGAAGATTGCTCAAAGGGTTTCGTTTTTTCTTTCAAAACACTTTATTCTTTCTTTAATAAATTCAAACAAATTTCATTTAGCAAAAAAAAAAAAAAAAAAAAAAAAAAGGCATGTTTTTTATAAAGTAAAAATTTACCGGGCTATTATTTTTTTCGAATATCTAAACCATTCCGATAGCGGTCTAAGCCCGCTATTATATTCGCTCACTGTAATATCTGTCATGCGGACTAAATGCGACATTTAAAAAAAATCATTTCTAAATTAAACATGTTGTACACCTTCAAAATGTTAAAATATGCGAATATTTCCATAATCGGATTTTTGTCATGATTCAATATGTTTATTAAACTCATATATTTACTATTCTCTATTACTCATATTGATACACGCTTTGTATTATTCTGAAACATTTTAAAAATACGTTAAACTTCCGATATGACGTCAGATTTTCTTTTTAATTCTCTAATGACATGATATTAATATGTTTTGTGCACATACACATACTCATACTCCTTGTATTGAGAAATGTTTTACTTACCACTATGATGTCAATCAATTTTATTTCATATTAATCTTTTTTTCAATTGGTAAAACTTTTTATTTCATTTTTCACGTGGAAATCGTCTGATAGAAAAATAATTATTGTAGAAAGATTTTCATCGTTTTTAATTTTTGGCATCGGCTATATCGAAAAATGTTTCAATTTAATAGGAAAAGGTTGTTAGAATTTTGTTTTTTTATCTCTATTTATTAAAATAATACGAATTTTTTAAATTTTAATATTTTCAGCTCTTCACAGCTGATATTCTGATTTATATACGAAGTTTCAACTCTGTAAGTTGCATAATTTTAGAGAATGGCTGTGTGACAGACAGACAACGGAGCGGGTAAGCAATAGGGTTTCGTGAGATAAACGAAACACTAAAAAAACACCCGACTAATTGTCATGAAGAAAAATTTGCCTGGAAAATATTTCAATCAGTGGGACGTATGTGTAATTTGTCATATACAGGTGGCGCGGCAGTCGCATAGCTGTACGCTGATAACTTCAATCCACATCGGCACTATTCAGTTAGAAATCCTTATTTATGCATCGCTACTCTGTTTTATTTAATTACTTCTGTGAAGAATCGATGCAACCAACCAGTGAACCAACCAACCCAAGAGAATAAAAGCGTATTTTTTATGAGAGTTCTTTGTGGATATTAATTAATATTTCAGTAAATAATTAAAATATTAAAATTCTGAAGTAATGGTGCACCAGGAGAGGGTTTGGACTACCTAAATCTAAATTTGCAGCCTTCTAGGTGGGCTAGATTTTCCTAGCCATCGCCAACAGACACATAGACACACACACAGAGCGAAACTTTCTTTTATTAGTATAGATAATAATTCATATTTATTGTGACGTCACCGGAATATTGTCCATTGGGTTTATTTTATCATTATGCATTATAACTTTCTTGATGACATTTTTTCATTACAATTAAATAAAATATATATATATTTTGCATACATGGTGTTTAAGCATAAAAGTAACCTATACAATGTACGTGTGAAAAGTTTGAGCCGGGAAAATGACGTTATGCTTAGCTTGAAATGCATTTTAACATTGATAAAACTAAAAAGAAAAATTGATTGTGTCAACATGACGTAATTGATTTTTAAAGTTTTAATTTTAAAGGTCAGAATTGGAGCCTTTATTGGTTGCTTCATCCTGATTGCATACCTTGATTACATGTTACCAATTCTTTTTTTTTTTTTTCATTATAAGTCAGAAGATTTCATTTTTCAATAAAAAAAAATCACAAGAGTAAAGGATTTCAGGAAAATTAAAATTATTAATAATAGTGTGATACTACTACTACTACTACTACTAATAATAATAATAATAATAAAGCTAGAATAAACAATGTAAGGGTAATATTTTATAGGAATTATTTTGGTAGGTTTGTTATAAGTTCATTTAACAGTTCCTTATTAGGGGCAAAGTCCTATTTCTTTCACTGTGAATTTCTCTTTCGATGTCAAATATGGTAGTCTACTTTTGGACGCCAGCCAAAACACAGTGGCAATTTTTAGAAATGTATAGCGGTTGTGACAACAAACGGCGCTACGCTTTATAGCTTTCATCGCACTTTCGTCACTTTTAAATACTTCAAATTATCAATTTATTTACTACATTTTATTATATTTTACAATTTTAGTTATTACATCATCAATTAGAAAAATAATTAGTTTCGATTGAAATTTATTTGAAAACTGAGTTTTTAAAATAATTTTCAAGCATGAAATATTTTTCAATTCTATCTCAACAATGATCATCAGTTTGCTTTAATAATGTAACATAGTACCTGGGAAAGTTGACCCAATTGAAAATAGATGTTCCTAACCATCATAAAAACTGAAAAAAATAAAAATAAAAACTCCTAATAAATCATAAGATCAGATTATCCATAAGATAGATCATTTTGGTGCTAAACTAAAATCTGTCGAAAAAAAAAACTATTTTTAGTTTATGATTAACATAAAATTGATACGTTGAATTGGTTTATTATTATATGTTGCATCAGAATATGCTAGGAACTGTATTTTTTTAAAAAAGATCCGTTGGATATTTAACTGTATAAGAGGAAAAAATCCCCGACTGTCCTGGAAAAAGAATAATAATCCTGATTATGTAAAGGAACCAAAGAAATCATACAAATAAATTACACTTGAAAATATTAAAAATCTCCCTTATCTGCAGACTGATTTATTATTGTAAAAAAAAATTATTCATCTTTACATAACAAGTAATATATATATAAAAAAAATTAAGTCAATCCCTACTTTTTAATCATTAATATATAAAATAAACCAGGGCAGCATTAATGTCCCACGTTATCTTTATTGAACACTTTTTTTTATAATCATCGTTGCGGTATTTTATTTTTGTGGCATCACTAATTTGAGGAAAATCTTTCATTTCATTTATGAAAACAATGGGAGAAAACTTTTTCTCCCATATAAAACTAAAATTAATTAATTTAATTTAATTAAAGAATTAATATTTGAAAAAACTGTATTAACATCAAGTGTCATCCACAACAAGTTAAAAAATGTATTTGAACTTGAGTGGATGAATAGAAAATATTTTAACGATTGAAAATTTTAACAAGATATATAAATATATAGAGAGTGTGAGATAATAGTAGGTATTGAAAAATTGATTAGCTTACAACAATGGATGCTTTTCAGAAGATATGGATTTGAAACGAACAATGATTAAAGAAGACATTTTAAAACTTTTAATTTAAACATTTTAAAACTTTTTTTTAACATCAAATTTCAACGGCGCGTTTGGGGAGATGCAATGCACATGCGCATAGGAGCTCATTCGATTGCATTATTACAGCGGGGGGGGGGGATATGTGTGCTTTATTTACTATGTTCTTTTATTGACTGAATATGAGATGAAAGTAAGGATATACTATTTGTGTGATACTTCATAGGTCCAGGAAATTTTCTTTCTTGCCGTGGGGATATGGCGGTAATATCAAACTGATTTGCATTATTACACAGTTGTTTACGGATTGTTTGTTTGGAGTTTGCATCGGAAATAGTACTGTAATTCACTGTGGGAAAAAACTTTTAAAATAAAATATTGGAAAGACTGGTTCATACGCAAGCTTATTTTACTAATATTGTTATTGTACTTTTTTTCCGTCAAGTTTTGACGGGTTCCATCTAGTATTTATTTAAAATAGCAATATGTTTTACTTTTATATAATATTCCAGAAAGGTATTTCTTTCATGATATTTTTTTAGAAAATGTATTCAATTTAAAAATATTCCATTCACGATAAATGTTAGAAAATGCATGAAACAACTTTCTACAAATTAAATGTAATAACTAAATAACTAAACTTCATTCAATGGAATTCAATTTTATGTATGACATCAATAGTTTACCAAAGGGTACAAAGTAAAAAAGGCAAAGGTTTCTTAATATAGCTCTTAGTTTGCTTAAGGCTCACTAAAATATAATATAATCTCTCCAGTGTGACAGTATGTATTCAGCTGTAGGTACACAAGATTTCAAGTCTCTAATTTATACAGTTTCCGATAATGGACTCTGTGACGGACAGACAGAGAAGCGAGACGAGTAGGGTTTCGTGTAATGAACAAAACCCTAAAAATAACTCGATTGCCTGAAATAACAATATTTGGCGAACGTTAAATCTGAAAGCCATTTATCTCAGGAAATCTGAATTGAAATGATTTTCTTTTAAAGGAAAGTTGCATTTTTGTTCATGAAACTTAAAGATTTAATATGATTGCATCAAATTAATATAATTTTCCCTCTACAGTAACAAAATTAAGGCTCGAGAGCTAGAAGTACATTGGTGCAGTCCTGACACGTTTGTAGATCGTTGCTTGGCAACCGGATTTTACTTCCTGTAAAGTTTTATAAGATGCGAAAGACTGCACAGATTTCACTACAATGTTTAAATGCATTTACAATGTTTTAAAAAATTTAATAAAAAACGATGTTATCGAAATGAAAATTAAATTTATCGAAAATTTTGCTTAATGCAAGAGTAAAGAAGAAATAAAAAAGTTATGAAAATTTTCCTCAAGCCGAATTGCGTAGTCTTGAACAAGCCGATCGTGTCAACTCCTAAAAATAAGCAAATTCCTAATATTATAAACGTGAAAGCACGTTGTATATAGTAGAAAATATAATATTATCTCTCTCGCGTTACACGTGATATTGAAGAGCGTTCTTTTAACTTTAGAATCCTCTGAAACTTATCTATTTACGAGATTTAAAGAAACATTTCTGAAACAAGAGTTTCTTTTGCTGCACGTAATTTTTGGAAGCGATTCCGAGTAGCTTTTATGGTATGTTAATCAGTGTTCTCTACCAGGTATATCATTATTACGGAGTCTATCAAATCTCAAGTAAACTTTTTCAGCTGTGTATCAGAATTTATAAATGAAAACGTTTCAAAATACAGATAATTTCCATGTTAATTTCAATGATATTATTTTTAATTGTTATGTGAATGCTGTTAATTTATCATGTTTGTTTACCATTAAAATGTTTACTTGAGAATTTTTAGCATTCAAGGGAAAGATATTTCAAGTTGAAAAAAATGTATTAATGCACTGTAAAATTTGGAAACGTTCTCGAAAATTACGGGCGATAAAAGAAACTTTTGTTTCTAAAATGCTTCTTAAAACTTACCAAATATGTTGGTTTCTGAGATTTCTAATGATAACGAAACGCTTTGTTTTTTTATACATTGTATATAAGCGATTATGATTAGCCTAATTTATCATAATATGTTATTAGTCAACTTATAACATGTATTTATCTTCAGTCATATCATATACAAAGGCAATGTTTTATTATATACTATTACATAATTCATTAAAATTTTATTGGTTTTCATTGCTTTTTATTTTTACTTGTATTAACACTTGAAATTCTATTGTAATTGTTTCCATAATAAATTTTCATTGTATCACAGACTAATAGAAAAATTTATATGGTTCTTCCCGAATGAATATTTTTATATATACATGCTATTATAAAGAAAATTAGTGGACCCGTGTGAAGATTTTGCACTGCAGTCTAATATTTTTTAGCAATATCTAATATTTTTAGATGCAGGTTTAAACTTCTAAAGAACTAAAAATATCTTCAAACAACATTAGTCAAGTCAGAATATAATTTCATTTATTCCATCAAAGTTACCATAAAAATTGACCGAAATAGCAAACGCAAATATATATATGTCAATCGTATTTTAACTGCATTAGAGGGTGACATCATCTGTTTTGGGAAAAAAAACATCGGATAAAGAAAAGTGAATTGAATATTTGGAGTTAAATTTTGCTTTTTAATCATAAATATAAAATAAACCCGTGCAGCAACTTTGTCCTACTTTATCTTTATTAAACATTTTTTTTTTTATAATCATTGTTGCGTTATTTTGTTTTGGTGGCAACACTCATTTGAGGAAAACCTTTCATTTCATTTATGAAAGCAATGCCGATTTATTTTTTAATTAATAGCAATTTTTAATCAAAATACCTACTTTAAAGAAATGTGAGTGTATTTTGTCACAAGTCGCTTCAAAATCCTTTCATATGGTATCTCATTTATTGTTCTGCGTTTTTTACTTGCTTAGAAAAAGGGATGTTGACAACAGAAATAATATACAGGATGATTACTATGAATTGTTAAGAAAATATAATATAGAAACTTCATTTCCTATTTTTTTTCAATTCTTTGAAAATTTATTTTATTAGAAGTACAATCTGTATGAGATTGATGTACTTCAACAGCGGTAGATTGCAACAAACTATTATAGCTACAGATATCGTCTTCTCCATTTTTTCAGCCATGCACTTCCAGGCAGTATACGGCTCAATATCTCGTTTCAGAAAAACGACAGAAGTATATGTAACCACTATCCACCGTACAGAATCAGACTATATAAAAAAGATTAATGTATGGGATTCACACCCCACGGACACCATAGAACAAAAAATAAGACATAATTAAAAGGACATAGTAATATATAAAGATGGATATAAATTGGAATCAGGCGCTATGAGTTCGGAATTTGTAGCTTTCAAAAATAAACACATGGTCAGCTTCATTAAGGAAGTACAACAGTGTTTTCCAAGCAGAACTATTGGCTATAGTAAAAGAAGCAGAATGGGGTGATAGGAGAGGAATACAGCATTAGCTCGGACTGCATGTCAGCCATCCAATTACTCAGTAAACCCTTCAATGTAAAAAAAATTAATCGATTGAATAGAAAAAAGTAACAGTAAAAGACTCAAGCCAT